>JARGSG010000189.1:1200000-1800000 GCA_030374805.1 Gracilaria gracilis
AAGACGCGGAAGCACATATCTAAGACAAAAGCGCTTGCCACCCGTAGTCTTGCTTGAGTGCAACTAGTCCTGCGACAATCCAAAATAGCCAGCTCTTTTGAAGAGGACCAAGGCTGCCAGCATCGGAATGCTAATCCCGTGCATCAAGAGAGTCCAACTACGGAACAAGAGAAGCTCTATTCGTCCATCATTGACCACTGTTAGACTTTTCAAGTAGAACCGTCCTTCAAAGTTTTTTGCGATATTGCTGACAATATCTGAGTACGTTCTCGCGAAACGACACGGCTCGCATGTTGTATTCGGACCCCAACAAGATCAAGAACGTTGTATTTCAGACTCGTAGCCTTGGTGGTCAAGAGTGTCGCATCGAACTTTCCTTATATTTTAAATGGGCTCGGATTAGCAGCGCAACAACAGCGTAAATCTCTCTCGTCTGATACCGTTCTACAATTTTTATCCTTGTAGAACAAACAAACCTTGGAGTCCCCAAGTTGGGGACCAACATCCATTTCAAGAAAGAATGTGTCGTGAGCAATGATGGTGGTGAGCGCGACACGCGAAGTCGTGTTAGAACGCCAACTCCTACAACAAATGGCTTTTTTCATGTTTCCAGAATCAATTTTTGGACATGGCCATGAAGTTGAGTTTGAGTCGCATCCCGTCGATTCGAACCGCGCTTAGGAAGCTAGCTAGAGCTCTAGCTATGCCTGTCTTCACATCGCTTCTTCGCTGTGTGATTCTCGTATTGCTCCCCGAAATCCAGTGGAATAGAAGATAGGTTAAGAGAAGACGCAAATCTTATCGTTCTCCACTCCATCAAAGGAATCATGTCTGCATTTGAAGAACTCGGCGTCATGCCGGAAATCATAAGCGCCGTTGAGGACTTGGGGTGGCATTTACCAACCCCGGTTCAGACAGAAGCTATTCCCCTAATTCTTGGTGGGGGTGACGTAGCTGTTGCTGCAGCTACGGGATCAGGAAAGACTGGGGCGTTTTGTTTACCGATTGTTCAAATTGTTTATGAAACACGCAACACAAATCTGTCCAAAGAAACGAAGGCTGCTTCATCTGATGAACAAAAGGGCCCTATTCGCTTATCGGCTGTTGATAGAGGGCGGCAAGTGGCCGTGAGCGACGATGGGAAAGTGGCACAGTGCAGACACCATGCGATATGGGAAGGAGTGCGAGCAACAAAGGGGGTTTGTCGGGGAAAATGGTATTATGTGGCGAGGATGAGAGATGATGGTATCTGTCGGGTTGGCTGGAGTTCTCGGTATGCGCAACTCATTCTAGGGACTGACTTGCGAGGCTTCGGGTATGGGGGGACGGCAATGAAATCTCATGGAGCTAAATATGATCCTTATGGGGAGCGGTACGGAAAAGATGATGTGATCTGCTGCATGGTTGAATTTGTGCAACATTCCAATCCCAATCAAGGACAGGTTTCGATTTCTTTCATGAAGAACAATAAGGAGCTTGGAACAGCATTTTCTGTGCCATGGTCACATTTGGGACTTGACAACCTTATTCTATGTCCTGCAATGGCTTTCAGGAATGGTGAAATAGAGGCAGACTTTCAGGAAGAATCGACAAAAGCCGAGCAGATGGGTTTCAGACCAATTCGTGAAGCAAGCGAAGAAGACGGCTCAGTTTCGGAAGATATCAAGAGAATATTTGCCGTCAGAAATAGTGATGGAGATATAGACATGGTGGATTCCAGCGAGGAAAAGGTTAAAGGTGAGAAGGGTAAAACACCGTTGGTACTGATCTTGGAACCTTCTCGAGAACTCGCGGGACAAGTTGATGAAGAATTGAAGAAGTTCAAGCGGAATCTCCCACAATCATCCTTACGCCAAATTTTGCTCACAGGAGGTGGAAACCCAAAGAAGGAAAGGTCTGTGATAAAATCGGGACTCGACATTGTTGCTGGTACACTTGGATCTGTTGTTCATCATGTAAAGAGTGGGACCTTGAACCTGGATGCCATCCGTTTCTTCGTTCTTGACGAGGCTGATACATTTGCGGAAGACAATCTTGGCGATATCTTATTCTTGTATCAGAAGATTCCGGGTAGAAATCGTGTACAGACTTTGCTGTTTTCTGCGACGCTACATTCTCCGGAGATCAAAGGTCTGTCTGAGAAGATTCAAACATTTCCAACATGGGTGGACTTGAAAGGAAAGGAATCCGTGCCAGAGGCCGTGCATCACACAATGGTACGTCTGGATGCAGATGCCGATACATCCATGCTTGACACAGTTCCAGATCATGTTGAATGGCCTCTAGATCAGGTTCACATCGACTCTGGGAAAGGGATGAAAACGAGAAGCAAACAAAAGCACAAAGCGGCAGACGTCGACATGGTGGATGCTGCAGACCTACGCTCACAAACGATGAAGAAATTGAAACTGGCCGCCCTTCGTCAAGTAGTCGATGCCCATGACATGACCCAAGCCATGATTTTTGTACGCACACAACAGGACGGCGACAATGTAGAATCATTCCTAATACAATGCTCTGGAATACCACCTCAAGAAGTGAATAAACATCGTTTTCGAGGCAGGCGTGATTCGGGACCAGAAGTGCAGTATTCATGCGCAGTACTACATGGTGGAAAACGACAACAAGAACGAAATGAAGCCCTGAGCGCATTCAAAGCGGGTGAGGTCCGCTTTCTAATCTGCACAGATGTGGCAGCTCGTGGAATAGATATCGTCGGTTTGCCATATCTGGTCAACGTCTCACTTCCGGACAAGTCTGAAAACTATATTCATAGAGTTGGACGCGTCGGTCGTGCAGAGAGACTTGGACTCGCAGTTTCATTAGTATCCTCGCAGAAGGAAGCGGTATGGTTTCATACGTGCAACAAATCCAAGATGGGAATCTGTAAAAACAGGAAGCTGGTAAGTGTAGGAGGGTGTATAATATGGCAGAACGAAGCCAAAATGCTCAATGAAATCGAGGAACGTCTGAAAGGTCGTATCGAAGAACTTGGCCCGAATTTCAAACGGAAGGACGAGAAAGCGGGACCAGCTTTATACGGGTCAAGAGTCGGAGAGAAACAAGTAAATCAACAGACAGCCAAATATGTGGAAGAGCTGCAACCAGCCGTGCAACAACTGGTAAGATTGGAAGAGGAAGCTCAAGCATCATTCCTTTCTTTACAAATGCGACATTCGCAAGGTGTTTCAGATATTTCCAGCAGCATGGTGCGTTAATCACCCTTTGGAAGACGACGTCAACAAAAAGGTGAAGTACCATCCACAGATCGAATAAATAACTATAGCTTCTCAGGTCAAAGTATGCACAGCAACACGGTTTTTGTATTGATAAACCCAAACGAAAACAAATCAGGCGGAAACCTTGAGTTGAACACCAGCTGCTTCAACAATTGGCAACAGCTTGCCAGCAGCGTGTAGATTTTGGGTCTCTTCATTGCCACCGATGTGCTGAGAATCAATAAACAAGTTTGGGGCAGTATTTTGACCGGTAGACCTTTCAAGAGATGCGACAATATCACCATAATTATCCATCTCACTTATTTCATATTCCATATAAGGGACACCCAGCTCAGCGAACAGGTCCTTCAACGCTGCGCAGTACGGACATCCCCTCTTCGTAAAAAGCACCACTTTATCTCCTTTAACGGCATCCGAGACAAACTCATCAGCAAGTTCAGCGGCTGCAGCATCGGTAGAAATATTTCCTTTGTGCAAGCCGCATTCTTTCTGTGTAGCTTCTTCCCACCACCATCTTCCTTCACGCTCGTGTTGGTTTGGCAGAACTGGTCTAGTGCACGGTTCACATCCGATTGAGATATATCCGGCGAGATGAAGCGAATTATACGGAACCTCGGTGGCACGAATGGTAGCCCATACTTCACTGGATGATACGTTGGCCAGGGGGTTATATTTGATAAGCACAGAATCATTCTTACCCTTGAAGGCCGGATCAGTCTGTACGATGGGAATATCGGCGCGTGTGCCAGGGCTCTGATCTTTTCTCTGGCCCGTAATCCAAGCAGAAAGAGTTGCAAGCTTCCTTCTCAACGGGCGAACTTTTCGCACTCTGCAACACTCCTGATGGCCATCTTCATAAAACGAGAACAACCCTTTTTCGTTGACGAACTCCACAACCTCCTGAGTGTCAGGAAATGTGTATTCAATCTTAATCCCGTAGTGTCGTTCAACCTCGGAATAAAAGCGGTAAGTCTCGGGATGCAAGCGACCGGTGTCGAGGGCGAAAACGCGGAAAGGTTTCTTGGTACGCGAGGCATACTCAATTAAAACGACGTCTTCAGCGCCAGAGAACGCAATAGCAACCTCTCCCGGGAAGTTTGTGAGGGCGTGGTCAATGATTTGCGTGGGCGTCTTTCGATCCGAACCAGTAGCATGCGTCCATTGTTCACCCAATGCATCAAAGTCAATGGCGGACTTGATAACGGCTCGACGTGAAGAAGTAGCAGTTGGCACACGCGCACGGGCAGAAGAAGCGGGCCGAAACGACGGGGCAAACGACGAGCGAGACAGGGCGCAAAACGGCACGACGAAGGCGTTCATTGTGTAGTGGACCGAGGTGAAACAGGCGGAGAAAGAAGCGTTGTACGCGGACGTGAGAGCGGAAGCGGCGCGTCGAGCTCGCACAGCCCAACGCCTAAAAGACCAGCTGTTGCGAAGCACGCAATTGCGCGCGCGGAACGGCGGCTGTGACGGCGGGCTGCGACTCGGCGCGCGGACAAACAAGCAGCGGAGCTGTGGATGTGGTCAACACAACGCGCGCAGCTGCGATGCGAAACGCGACGCGACATGCCAATGGCCGCCACACAGCTGCACCGCGTGTGCCACGTGTGGCGGCGCCGGAACAATCCATTCAGCTCCGCAGCGCTGTGGCTCGCACAGCGCGCACGGCTGGTGTGCGCGACACACCGCACGGGCGCCGCCCATGTGGCATGTGCGTTTCTGTGTGTTGACTAGTAGCGTTTTACCCACAGGTAGCGTTTCCTTCGAAGGTAGATAAATATCTAGAGACTCTCTCTCTGATACGGGCGCGGTAGTCTAATTCCTACTCATATCTAGAGACTCTCTGCTACAGCGCGACTGCTGGCGCAGACGTGCGCGTTTTAGGCCGTTAAATACGCTTGATGCAGACGATTCTCTATAGATATATATCTACACTGCGTTTAATGAGTGGCCTGCTACGAAGGTAGTATCTTAGCGTCGGAAAGCACTAACGAGCGCTTTCTCTCCCTCGAGTCGAGGGCCTCCACACGGCTGTAGCCGCACTGTCTTCCCAACTGTGCAGTGCGCCCACGCACCCAATAAACGCACGCACATCCCGCACAGCGAGCGGCGAAAAACACCCCTTTGGTTTGAATTTTTGAAAGCGCATAATGCGCGCGCGCGTCTTTTCGCAGCGCGCCGCCTTTCAAACCGACGTACCCCCCCCCCCCCCCCCCCCCGCGTATCTACGTACGCTCTGTTCTTCCGCCGAAGCGAAAAGCACGTACTGGTGACAACTGCACTACCACACAAAAGTCCAAACCGTCTCCTACCGCCTTCCCGACAGCACGTGCTGCCGTACCTTATGCGCGCTACAGCCGACTGTTGCACAACAACTAATACGGCGCGAGAACCGAGTCCGCGCGCGCGCCGCCAGTGCGCGCTCGCGTCGGAGCCAGTGCACGCATTCAACTTTTCAAACCTTGAATGCCATGTACAGCAGCAGTAGATACAGGTATGAAGGTAGAGAGCAGTGCTCACTGAGCACGAGCCGAGAGTGGCGCGCCAACACTCTCGTTCCCAACATGACGTCATCGTCGTCATTACGCGCACACCCTCACACCGCCACCACCACCACCACCACCACCACTCTCACCCTCCAGTTCCACCCGCCGATTATGCTTCGGCGCCGCGGCGCGCCACGCACAATTCAGCCGTGCCACCACGCCTGTAAGCGGCTCTCGGCGGCGCAATGGCGGCAGAGTGAGCCGTTTTAAAAGCGCGCGCGCGCACGGCGCGTGGTGCGAATCGCCTAAAAAGACGCGCGTGCCGCGTTATAAAGCGATCTGTCAAGCGAGCCGTTTGCTGTTCGCAGCTCTCATCGCATCGTTCTGTCCACGCTGAGCACGCTGGTCCCACATAACAGCCACCCACCGCGCGCTTCCCGTCATCGCCCGCCATTTCCACGCTGCCCTTCTGCGCTCCTCGCCTTTCGTCATCGTCCCGTGCTCCACAATCATCACGCACTATTCTTACAATCCCCCCTTCCCCCGCCCCCACCCGCACTGCTACTTATTCCACCTACCCGTTCACACCACCGCTCCTCCCCCTGTTCCCACCATGCGCGGCATCTCCTTTTCCGCCGCAGCCAGGCCTGATAAGCATCGGCCCACCTCCACCCAGCCCACGCTGTCTGCCCAGCCGCCGTCCACTGCCTCCAAGATGATGAAGAAGCTCAGCACAACCTTCCGCCGCAAGACCAACGTCTCTCCCACCAACATCCTCGCCGCCTCCAACGCCCTGGCTTCCTCCCGTCCAGTAGTGTCCGCCCCACAGCCCTCCACTCCACCCAAGCCCGCGCCTCGTGCCATCACCTTCTCCGCCGGCAGCTCTGTCGACGCCCCGGTCTCGCCCACCCTGGCAGAGCCCGAGATACCGTTCTTCGATGACCGCGAGCCGCTGCGTCCCAAGTCCAACGCGCCGATGGTGGCCGCCGTGCGCGGTAAGCCAGCTTGGATGAGGGACGCCAACGCACATGCTTCTGCGGCAGTTCATTACCCGCGACAAATGTCGCATCAACCGCAGGTCGCCCCCGACCAACAGCCGCAGCATGGAGACGACCCCTACTCAAGACACAGGCATTTTTCCTTTGACATGGGTCGCGCTCGCCCACCGCCTTGCCCGCCAGCCGCCTCTGACGAGAAGCGAAAGCTGGCGGCTGCACGGCGTCGTCGCCCGTCAAGGAGGAGGTGGTTACTACCGCTCAAACAGAACCCGGACCTTCCAAAGCTGTTTGATCCGCCTGCTGGAAGTAATTACGAAAAGATCCACCGCCATCGTGATCGGGCAGAAGCCAAAATTCTCGTTTCGGCGTGCACGTATCTCGAGAGCGAGCTCGACCGCGTTGGATCGCATTTAAAATGCACGCAAGAACAGACGTGCTGTTCTTGCAAGACTGCCGCGTCGGAGAACGTTGACGCAAACAAGCCGTGTCAGTGCGCTTCTAGAGCGCTATTGGCTGCCGCCTCTGAGCGACTTCGCGCAGTGCTCACGATGCTGGAAGACCGCTATGACAGTATTGAACAGGTGTACGTCAAGAGTGAGGAATACACTCGTGCAATGGGTAAGTTCTTTCAAGTGAGCCCGGATGAATTTCACCGTATCTTGAACGAGAGAGACATGGCCAAGAGGGTGGACAGCAGGAAGTCACTAAGGTAGAAACACTCGCACATGTACGTGCACCGAACCCCCCCTATTTAGCAATCTTGCAGCCGGGGACGAAAGCTATGTGTTGGAAGTTCCCTAGACGATTTCGGCGGAGTACATAGAGGCATATCCACAGCGGTTGATTTAATGACTATGCAACCCCTTTTGCGGCGTTTCTGTTTGTCGGTTTGTATGAATACTATCGCAAGTAACCTTTCAGTAAAAGCGACCCATCGATGGTCGCGTCTGCTGCTGCTGGCACAAAAGGGTGTGTTGCTTTGCACGTTCAAATTACTATTGCTACATAGCACGGGCATACAAGGACGGCTGGAGACGCTGGTTGGTGACAAGTTTTGAAGTATGCGAAAGGTCACCTGCTCACCTGCTCACCTGCTTACCTGCTCCACTAGGTGTATGATATCGCACAAAGATGTTGGGACGTTTCGAAACGTGTGAATAGGAGCTAACGTAACAATTAGCTTCGTATAATGCGCAAGTTGGGACTGATGGTGGGACAGCAACAACAAATAGATGATTGGGTCTCAGTTCTCGGTTGCGTTGAAGGTGGCATGCCGGTTCTAGTCATCGCCTTGTGGTGGCTGTGCATACGCGAAGCGGTTAGT
The DNA here is from genome assembly GCA_030374805.1 of Gracilaria gracilis. NCBI lineage: Eukaryota > Rhodophyta > Florideophyceae > Gracilariales > Gracilariaceae > Gracilaria > Gracilaria gracilis. The sequence goes on from JARGSG010000189.1 coordinate 1,208,048, forward strand.
GAACATTGGTTCAAATGTGGCAATAAAGTACAAAGAGCGACGGACACACGTACCTGTTCTGCGAGGAGCTCGTGCAAACTGACGCGAATCTCATTGGTGTCATCACCGCGGAGTTTACATCGCACAAACGAGCAGCCAACCTTCATGTTGACCATCTCCAACGCGCCGCGGATGACGCCGCACAATATGTTGGAGTACCACAGATCGGAGCACTCCGGCGGCAGCTCGGTGAACTCGGCGAGCGGATTATCGTCGAACACAAGGGAGAAGGTGGTGCGATCGGAAGACCACGACGTAACGTTGGCAGTGATGCCGAGGAACATCTTGAAGGCGACCTTGGCAATGACATCAGCGGTGTCGACAAACGATTGGCAAAAGTTGATCTTGGACTTTGCCAAGAAATCCTCGACCAGACGGACGCCGATGTTGTATCCGATGGTGTCGAGCTGCGCGTTGACGTCCTTGACCTGCTCGTAGTCGAGCAGCAGCTGGCGCACGAAGGTGCCGTACGTGAGCGCCAGCAGCTCTGCCGACACGCGGTCGCAGCGCGCGAAGGCGGCCTCGCCGATGGTCTGCAGCGACGGGCGCGACATGGCGGTCGAAAGCTTCGAGTCGGAGGCGCGGGGCGGGATGCGCCTTGCGCTCCACGCGCGCGCAAGGCGCAGCGGCGAGGAGCATCGTCACACCGCACGTTGTTGACGCGCGCCATGCGCGACACAACACGCGTACTGTAATTCGTGCGAACGTGGCCACGACGCCAGCGCCGTGGCAGCGCGACGCTGCCGAGCGCGCGCGGCGGCGGCGCACGCGCGCGCGGCGTCAAAAGCAGCCAGTCAGCACGCTAGCCGCCACGCTCTCGGCCACGCGCTGTCGCCGCCATCTTCTTCGCTCGCGCTTATTCGACCAGCGGCGCAGCCAGCCTTGCCCCGCCACGTCGCCCCGCATCTCGCTTCGCCTCCGCTCCGTCACCCGCACCCCCCCCCCCCCCCTCTCCTCTCTCCTCCCAACCACATGGCTTCCTCCGAATCCGCGCCCATCTACAACAGCCAACCGCTGCTTGCCTCGCAGCCGCCGGACACTTCTTCCGCCCCGCCCGCTCCCCCCACCGCCTCCGCGCCGCTTGACGCCACGCCCTCGGCTGCTGCCGCCGCCGCCGCCGCAGCCGCCGCCGCAGCCGTGGCGCGCGTAGCCATTCCCCATGATGCAAAGCCCACTCCCTCACCGCCCGTCTCCGTCGCAGCCTCGCCGCCGCAGCCCGCCGTCTCCCTCGCCGCCGTGCCCGCTGTGTCGGCCGTGCCGACCGTCTCCGCGCCGGTCTCAGCCGCGGCCACGCTGCACGCCGCCGCTCAACCGCCGCCGCCCATGCCCATGACCGCCGCGTCGGCCGCCGCAGCCGCAGCCGCCGCCTTTGGAACGTACCCCGGCATGGTGTTCGCCCCGCCTGACCCCTCCGTCATGGACGATCAGCCCACCTATGTCAACCCCAAGCAGTACGCCCGCATCCTCAAACGCAGGGAAAGCCGCAAGAAGCAGACTGGTACCGACGTTACCAGCTACACGCCGAGGAAGAGGAGCTACATGCACGAGAGTCGCCACAAGCACGCCATGCAACGCCGCCGTGGGCCGGGAGGACGCTTTCTGTCCAAGCAGGAGGATCAGCAGATTTCAAGACCCAAGGAAGCTGCTGCCGCTGGTCAGTGATGTTTGCGGCAACTGCTGCTGGCCTTGCCAACCAATCGCACTCTGCCCCGCCCTCTAGGTTGTAGTTGCTCAACTCGCTTTGCATGATATCAAGCTTTTCCAAGTCGGAGCTTCTAGTTTGTGCGCGTTTACCCTCGTTTGATCACACATTATTTCTTTCCCTCTGTCATCGACATGTACACTTACGCGAATCTGTCGCTTTTGCGTTTTCCGAACCCCGCTTTCATGCAACAGCTTTCAGAGCAACTACTTTCAATTATCCTTTACCCAAGTGCCTCTGGCGCTTTCTACCTATAGTCACATACATTACTACAACCATATTACCCCCTTTGCTTAGTTGCTTTGCCCTACTTTTACCGTATCCGGTACCGTGTAACCTCAACAACGTGCCCCATACGTAAATAAATAAGTACAGCTGCATTTTAGTTGTTCCCAGCGCCCCCTCCACAGTCGTGTAACCTCGCAATCATGCCCAATCGTTTGTTTGTAATTGCGCGCCCTTTTCGGACGTCCACACCCACCTCCCTTTCCCTGAAGCCTCTCCATTCCCAACTCCGCCTGCATCAATTGCTCCCCGACCTATCCCCAACAATCGTCCACCTCAACGTACGGTAATACTCTTTGCATCTCACGACGCTTATACGTGCCGCTTCCACTATCCCCACTACCCTAGCGCCAATTGCAAAGCGCCGTAGGTCAGTACGCTCTCCGGTTCCAATCATCACCCAACACGTGCCGAGCTAATAGAGCACTTCGTTGGTTCACAAGCCCACCCACCTTCAAGGTCAAATCTCAATTCAGCTCCAGCACCCTTCTTAATTGGGCCTTCCCATTTACTGTACGGACAACGACTGTTGCTCGCAACTATAATTCCTCCTCTATCGACCAATCGATTGCTGGTTGACGTCGAACCATTTATGAGCTCAAAGGAGTTTCGCTTGGCACGCTTCTCAATCGCGCATAGTGCCCTCCTCAAAAACTAATCAAGTGTTTCATAAGCAGGTGTCTGCATCTGTTTTGCTTCATCCAATAGGTTTGCAAACACTCAGGGCGCCGTTGCTCCTGTACGCAACGCTGATGACCCTACTGGTTACTGCTTGTACTAGGGTTGCTCTACCATCGCCGGCGGAATGCGCCGTGGAATTACAAAGGGAGACTTGTCTCGACCCTACACTCTCAATTTTCGAAAGCAAAATGAGCAAGAAAGTTGGCGATGGCACATTCTTTGTTCTACTCTGCATCGACGCTTCTCCTCAAGGCATTGATATAGTGAGAGTTTCGAATTACATGTAGTGTACCCTTGTAGAACAAAGTTTTGCAACAGTTTCTCCCAATCTGACATGCACCTTGCGTATTGCCAAGGTCCGGGAGTAAAGATATGGTTAATCACTTAATCTGAATACTAGTGATGTATATATGTCAAATATACATCACTAGTATTCAAATTAAGTGATCATCAGTAGCGCAATGTCCGGTGTACGGGGCATGTCAGGAGTGAAAAGATAGCCAAGCCGGAAACTCCAGAGGAAAAATGAAGATGCTGATGTTCTTAAAAATTGACGTCCATAGACATGATGTCCTACAGGCTAGTATGCCGTCTTGTAAATGAAGCAAGGATCAACTGTTCAAATTTGTTGAAAGCATACGAAGACAAGATAAGATTGTGAAGAAACAACTTGTTTGAAACAAGTTACCAGCTTTACGAAGGCAACCTCCGTTCTTGGATCAGCCGTTTCCGTGATGAAGTTCGAAGTGCAATGCCAACATTGCGCTTCGAACTTCATGACAGAAACGAGATGGACGCGAAAAGATGGTGTTTGGTTGGCACTGCGAGAAAAACATGTAGACAAGCAATGCTCAGGATGGGGTCGTCCTTGTGCGTCATGTATCCATGGACGTCATTGCATCTTTGCTAGGTTGTATCTCGCCCGACGTCTTCCACGTCGAGTCTCTGAAGGCCGAACTCGTGTTTCGTCTTCGTATGACAGCCATGAGGACGCCAGCACGCAAGTTGGCGGGCAAAGGTGGGCATTTTGGCAGTTGATGTTTCGTCTTGAAAGACAAGAATGAAGCTTTATGCTTCGCAGCTTTCATATTTCTCTGCACGGTATATGAAGGCCGGAGAGCGATTGGTCTCAACTTTCAATTGATTCGGAAGTGAAATTCTACATTTCTCTAAACACACTGGAGAGAAAATCGTCTCAATCGCTGACGTCAATACTCCATTCATCACTACCATCGTGATGACGGAGCATTCGCGACGGCACAAAGATACATGCATGTTCGGTTGACGAAACTTTGCCGGTCCACTGCGGAAATATTGACATGGAGGCCAGGCCCATCGAGGCGCGGCATCACTGACACTTCTGACTGACCAATGCATTTCGCTCGGACAGACTCTGACATCAGATCTCGACGTGTACACGTGAGAAAAGAATATCTTCATGTCGGGACTCCCGAGCGAGGTGAAGTCTAAACGGCCTGGGCTGCATCAAGGAGTTCAGACTGCTTGGGGTTGAGCGACTTCCCCTTTACTGATTCTCATTCTGGTAGTTCTGAACATCTTTCCCCGCAGTTGATTCATTCCGACAATGGGGAGGTGCAGAGAGCGCCATACGTGTCCTTCAGCATCTTCTCTCATCGGCATGGTCATGCCCCTTTCCACAAACGTTGCGGTAATCGGCGGTGGTATCGTTGGCCTCGCCACAGCGCGAGAGCTTCTTCTCCGCAATGTGAGCCCCGTGACAGTGCTAGAGGCTGAATCAAAACTCGGAACGCATCAGACAGGACGAAACTCTGGCGTGATTCATGCAGGAATTTACTATGCGCCAAAGTCTCTCAAGGCCAAACTATGTCTTGAGGGGCTGCATAAAACCTACGCGTATCTCCAGGAGAAATCCATCCCCCATAAGAAAGTTGGAAAGCTCATAGTTGCCCTAGATGAGTCCGAAGTCCCAGCGCTTCAGAAGCTTTTCTCAAACGCACAGCAAAATGGTGTTCCCGATATCCGTCTTGTGGACGATCGAGAGATGCGTGAAATAGAGCCAGAGTGTGCTGGCGTAGCTGCGATTCATTCCCCTATAACAGGAATCGTGGATTGGGGTCTGGTAGCTGAAAACTACGCAAGTGACATCCGATCACTTGGAGGCGAGATTCACACAAACGCTCGTGTTACAGACATCAATTGTAATGACTCCATATCTTTGACGTACACAAACGGGGAAACAGCAAGCGTCCTAAAAGCGGATAGAGTGATTTCTTGCGCTGGGCTTCAGTCTGACCGCGTTGCTCAGATGCTCGGAGGAAAAAAGTCCCCTCAGATTTTACCTGTCCGGGGTGAGTACCTCCGGGTCACCAATCCACACATTGTAAGTAGGATCAGGGGAAACATATACCCTGTTCCAGATTCGGGAACGGGATCCCCTTTTCTGGGTGTCCATTTCACCCCGACTATGTCTGGTGAACTTATCGTTGGTCCCAATGCCGTTCTAGCTTTTTCTCGAACCGGATACCGAGCGTCGGACTTCTCGTTTCATGACGTCCGAGAAATGCTGTCATACCCTGGCTTCTGGCGGTTAGCAAGACGTTTCTGGCGCTATGGAGCAGGAGAACTCTATCACAGTATTGTCATTTCTGCTGCTGCAAATGCCGCCCGCCAATATGTTCCGGCGCTGAAAACGACAGACTTTGAAAGGAGAGGCCCAGACTCTTATGGTGTGCGCGCACAGGCTTTGGGACTGGGCGGAGAACTGGTTGACGACTTTGTTTTCGAAAGTGCAGCGGATGGAAGAGTACTTCACGCAAGAAATGCACCAAGCCCAGCTGCTACGTCGTCACTTGCCATTGCTCGAGTAATTGTTGATACAAGTCTAAGCTAGTGTCGCTTGCTCGCTGTCTCCGATTTACAAAGTCTCAACAGGGCCCGGTGTGATATGTCAAGACGTACCATCGGCCGGTACCGTTGGTACCCAGTGCAAACATCGTAATCAATATTTGTCAAGTATCTACCTTCGTACCTTCTATTCTTGATGCGGGGTCTTGTTGCATGTAAAGTTTTACTGTAGGACTAGAAGAAAGCTCCGTACGCACACGCGAAATACGGGCACACAGACTGCCGATATCCATTCCCTTGCTTTCTGATGCTAATTCTGAGACTCTGGTCACATAGTGTTTCGATGATGACGAAGCCCCGCCTGGAGGAAATCGTTTACAAACGCCGGAAGAAGACAACGTATTTGTGGGTGTCGCCGTGCTGACCCCCAACATAGCGCAGCGATTCTGAAGGAGGCAAATGAGTGTTCGGTGTCTGTTGAGTTACTTCTAACCAAATCAGCAGAAATAGTACGATATGAGCGGATTGACCGTTCTGGGATGGCGTAGCTTATATGGATTTGTCGACAGCATCATACTCCGTCAGCTTGATGATCATATGAAGCTGATCGTCGTCGTAAGCGCTCCTTTGTATCTTACTAGCTGTACGTATTGTATTGTAGGCAAAGATATGTAAACAGGAACAGTGGCCAACACATGCGTTTGAAAAACAGAGGGTACTATGAAATAGTTGGCATCAATCTGAACCTCTTTGTTCTCGAAGAAGCTTGCGAAAGGTCTATCGAAGGTATACAAGGGACAAGTTGCTGCCCTGGGAGAAGTATGTACTTCTTCTTTTCTTCTTCTTTACGGTGGTCGTCCGCCCCTGATTCCCAAGCGGCCGAAGAGCTATCTACTGATGTTTGTATCTAAAGATAGTTCTCTCTCTTAAAGAAGGCCAAAAACCATAACGGCCACTTCTTGATCATATCAATTAACGATTTGTCTTTCCTTTCCTCAGGCGCCGGTAGTTCGTCGCGTCGGGCACTAGCTACTCGCCTTCTCGCGGTGTGCCTGTCTCCAAAACCCCGCGTAACACCGGGGGGGAGCGAAACGAGTAAGCAAATGGGACTCTTACGAAGGCTAAAAACCATGACAAGTATGTACCTTCATGCATCAATGTTGAGATTGGGGTCCTAGTCTTAGCCTCGAAGCAGGTCGATTGATATCTGACTTCCGCAGCGGACAACGCACTAGAACTCCGGGATTTTGCTGGTATCATACATGTACAATATTCTATGCCGTTTACCTTGTTAGAGTACGTACAAACAAGGGCCCAACAAGGAACTAATAAAAAGTTCTGACATATCACTCTTGATACAGGTAAAGATAAGAGGGTAGATGAGAACGTGAAAAACGTGCAGAGAAGCAGCACAGAGAGCGCCAGATTTGCTTGGTTGTTTCGTTGTTCATGTAAGAGGTCGCTGAGTGAAACATGCAGTTACCAAGGGTAGATTCTGTGTAAGTAGGGTATTAAAACTTTTAGTTTCCTTGTGCATCGTTTCAGCAGCTTTTTCACGTGGAGGAAGTACGAACAATGTTCGTCGAACATCAGATAGTTCGTTCCTATCAGTGAGACATGAGCCTGCGGCTCGGGCCGTAATTTTTCTTTCTCGTGCCCAGATGTCTTCACTCGATCGTTAACGGGACTCTCAGAAGGAAGGTGCAAGAAGCATAGCCACACGAGGTGAAGTCTCCCATCTCTGTGCCAAGATTATGTGTGGCTGTGGCGGATGAAACATGACGTTTCAGGATCCAAAGCATTCTATTGTGTGTTTCACTTGGAATGTGCGCGCACATGAGAAATTGGCATGATCAATTCATCCAGAAGATGATCGTTTCTAAGAACATGAGAAGCAAAAAATCCGCAATCATTCCGTTAGAGATATAATATGATAGGAAAGCGCAACGGTTCTTGTACTTTTTACAATAGGAAAACTGCCTTAAGTTAGCTTCATTCAGTTTGAAAAATATAAAACTGAGGTCCATCAGAAAAGGGAGAGAGAGCAGGCGATGACAAAAAGAGATCAATTGTGATACGTTTTATGTACTTCTTCCTCGCTATGTAGAGCTACTGCGTAGAATTGTACGATTCAAGCAACTGATGTTCTTTCAGTTGCAGATCATCTAGTCGGTGCGGCTATTGCCAGTATTGACAATGATCAGATGGAATAACATCATGCTGTTACACTCAATTCAACAAACCTCCGGAAGGGGATGGTTGCCATAGGACGACTTGAATGGTAACACTGTTGGACACAACCTTAATTTTTGTCATATTTCTTGCAAATGCACTCCAAGTTTCCATTCTCAGGGGTGGACCCCAAATAGGTAAGCCCTCTGGGCTACCCTTCCGAGTGTTACCAGTAATGTTAGATATGAAAGAGTGCCTCTCGTCTGCAAAGCTACCCAGGCTTTGATCTGTTGGTGGGGAATTTGTGGCTGATATTCTCGGTTTGTTAAGGCCTTCAATGGCATGCGTTGCACCAAGGTGACCCTTCTATCTACTCTCGTATAAGATGTCTATTAAATCTCAGACCGCATCTCATCTGAAGCGCAAAAGACACGGTCGCAGCTGTGTTGCGGTTTGCTGATAAACTTTCAAAGCAGACACAATGCCCAGTGGGGAGAGAGAGCGTCCCCTATGCCTATGGGCCTCTCCACGCTCTACATCTACCGCGTTTGACAAGATGATGAGGCAGAGGGGGGACCATAAGGTTTTCACAGAGCCTTTCAGCTGTACGTTTCAAACAACAACAAAAAATGTCTAATACAATCTAACTTTCCTACCAAATCTTCTTCACCTCAGTTCCGTATTACCTTGGACCGGAGCGGATTTATAATCATTTTGACGTAAAGCATCCAGACCGTACATTCTCGTCTGTGCTCAAAGATGTCTTGGAGGAGAGCAAGAAACAACCTGTCTTTGTCAAGGAAATTGCGTATCAAATAGGTCCCCTCGTCCGAGAGAAGGACGCCGTGTTGTCGTTCAAAGGTTCTCTATTGATTCGTCACCCAGCTTGGGTAGTTCCTTCTTTCCAAAGAGTGTGGCCAGAGTACTTCAGTGAAGGTATGGTAAGCTTTCAAGCTTTACATGATATATTCACTATTATGAGAAACGCAGGTGAAGACGTAATGGTCATCGAATCTCATGACTTGAGAAACCATCCTGAGAAGGTTGTTAGTGCCTGGTGTGAAAAAATGAATATTCCAGTTCGTTTAGACGCTCTTCAATGGGAGAAAGGAATGCCGGACGAATGGAAAACATGGGCTCGGTGGTTTGCAACGACATCTGAATCTACAGGATTCATTCCAGTGACAAAAACGGATTTACCGCCTATGACAGAGAAGCTGGCTAGGATTGTAGACGCCAATCGTCCGCTATATCAATCGCTGGAGGCCCACAAACTCCGGGTGTAGATATTGTTTTGTCAATTTGTTTCGGGTACGCCGCGTACCGTAAGCGTAGTATAGTCTACATGTTTTGGTTTTGGGATCAGGTGGCATTAGAATTTAACATGCTGTGGAGATCTGGATATTGTCTTCCCACCTCCAGGCTATAGCTTGCGTTGGACACAAGGAACGCGCGCTACGAAGCGCGAGTTGAGCGGCAATGTTCTTTGCCGGAGGCTGCAGTGCCAGCAACGCAATAAAGCGTTGTCGATCCAAGCTAGAATCATTCAAAAATAAACGAGGACATACAGTAGTGCATATGTCGATTGAGTCAGAGTGCACACACGGATTTCTGAATTTCCTTGTATCCTTGGTATCCTTCTTTTCTGTTGCTTGTTGACAAGCGTGCATCGGCGAGAGGAGTGACTGCAACTCAACACACGCAAGGGCTCGGTACAAGCGCAGGGACGGACCTACAAAGCATTGCAAAAGGGAGAACCAGCTCCAAATAGTTTCTCTTCAGTCTTGTAACTGAGCACTGGTGTCAATAACGAGGAACGTTGGTAATACCAACTTGGTATCCTCTTTTTAAAGATTCTTCGTTTCCACATAGGTATGTACATGTACATTTGTACTGCAACGGACCAAGGCTAGAACGCTAAATACCTGAACTGGGCTTAAAACGTCCCCGAATTGCGCTCAGAAGTTCTGTGCATTTACAAGAAGTTAGTGGTACGTCAAGCGCACTAAATGATTTGTCAAATTAGGGTCTGGAACCTTGAACAAAAACTAATACTACGGCAGCATCCTCTGCTTCATGGTAAGTTAGTAACTATAATTCCAATTACCTATTAACCACATGGATTTACAACCAACCTGTACCCCTTTATGTGAAGTGAAGCTCACAAGTCCTCTGTTAGCAATTGTTTCTGCGTTGCGGCTGAATTATGCATGTTTGGTTGTATAGGTTTCCTCATCTTCTGCCGTCGTCGACTTTCAGCCTTTTTGCGACGCTTCTTGGCAGCCCGTTCCGGATCAGCAGCGGCGATCAAAGCGGCATTTCTCTTCCGGCTTTGTTTGATATCAGCTCGCTTACTTCTAAGTTCACTGTAGACCTCAAAGTACTCGGTGGTGCCAATAACCTCTGTCAAAGATTCTTGCAACGTTTGAGCCAACACACGTAACCCTTCTCCCGTGATTCCACTGTCGTTCATATTATTACCGTCTGCGCCACAGTCCCCGACCTTTTGCGTGACGCCTACTTTTGTTTCAGAAGTATCGGCTGACACGAATCGAATATCTCCAGATTCCAATATCTTCATCACTGGGTGGGTATAATGTCGTGCATGCCGATAAATAGTATCGCGATCCCACCGTTTAGCTGACACAAGAAGGAAGCGCAAGGCACATCCCCTGCGAAGAATATCCGAGCTCTCAAGCTTACCCTTCGACGCAATTCCGGAAACTCTTGCGATGAGCCAATTAAGAGCTCGGCCTTCTTCTAAATCACTTTCCGGTTCTGAAGATATCGCTTCAGGATGGTCGCTTCCTCTAGCTGAAGGATGTCTCAAATCTCCCATCTTTGGATTAGTTCGAAGTACATCTGCCATACAGAGCAAGTTCTCAAGAATTTGCTTCGCAAGTGCAGGGGCAAGAATATTGGCTTCCAGTTGCAAACAACATGATCGGAGAATATCTCGGACGAGATCATTCGAGGACCAAATCAATGAGTGTTCCGGAAAGCTTTTGATAGCTATGTTTCTTCCGCCTGCTGATGACAGATGTCGTCCAAGAAGTCTAGCAGCAGAGAGACGAACCCATTGATGATTAGACAAAAGAAAAGATGGCAATACCTGCCAAACCGGAAACATATATGGCTGCACTTCTAGACTTCTCTTTCCCTTCCATGAGCACCTCGCAAAAGCTTCCTCTACACACAACAAGAACGAATGGATAGATTCCCATCCGTCTTCATCAGAAAGACCGGGCAGCACAGTGGCTGCTGTGCGAACAACTAGGCCAAGCTGATCAGTACTAAGGCGACCACTCATACATGCAGCTGTTAAGCTAACGGCGCCGGATCTTTGAATAACAGGGTCAACAGTCCCTCCCTTTTTCTCAACATGGGAACCCGCTTCGCTAGACAGAGACAGCCCCGACAAAGTAACAGTCATTCTTAGAAGATCAGATACTTTCCGCCCGTCCGGAAGCCTCTCGAAAAGAAGCTGAAGACATTGGCTCGCATTTGAACGACAATCGGCATCAACATCACGAGAAACCATAGATGCCAAAGCCACAAAGAGGTATTCACATTCTCTTTCCAGGACGTGCCCTGGGAATTTGTTCAATACTGCGTGAATGGCGTTCAATGCCGCCAGACGCCCGGCAGCCAGCTCATAACTTAAGTTGCGCACAAAAAACTCAAGGTTCTGGCGCACGCGCTTTGAACCAAGTGGAAATGAAACCAAGAAAGTCACGGAGAGATTTGTGCAAGCGTCTCTAAGTTGGCGAGATTGGCAGTGAATAGCCATGTGGTTGACTTTCTCTATAGCATCATAGAGTTTCGGAATGATGACTTGACCGGTCACTAGAGATCGAAGTACAGAGAGTGCTGCTGCTCGCACTTCAGGACCTCCTGAGTCAATGCATTCACAACTGATGGCGATCAAGGCTTCCACACGCTCTCGAGAAACAACAGTGAAGTCTTTTGTCCCAACCTCAGACAGCAGAACAGCTGCGGAGCGCAGGCATATTATAAACAAGTTATCTTCTGTCTCTGCAACTCCAGTGTTGCTAATAGCATTGGTTCCATATGAAAGAACGTTCACAATCGTGTCTGAAAGACTCTTCCCCATTTCTATCCTTCCGGGAAGAGGTAGTTTGAGCATTCTCTGGGTCACCTTAAAGGCTACCAAGGTTAAGTCATCTCGGCCATAGCTCATAGCTTTGACAATATATGGTAGGAATGGTTCACACATGGCTTGCATCTTTCTTGAGTCTGAACTCTTTTCCACGATCCTTGTCCAGTTCTTGACTAAAATTGAAGATAAGAATTGCAAACCAAGCTTGGAAATCCTATAGGTGTAGCTCGAGCTCGTGAACTGCTGCGCGTGGTCCTCATGGGGCTGAAGAGAATCTTTGTGCGTAGCTTGGGATATGACGCCTCTGGTTTCCCAATCAACTAACTTGTAACAAAAGATGAAGGAATCTTCCAAAATCATACTGGGATTCCTTGAGAAACCAATGATGATGTGCCGCCAAAACTCTTGGATTCTGTGAAACAGCTTTGAGGACGAAGTATTTGCCAATAGGTTGATGTATGGCTTACAAAAGGTCTCAGCGTGTTCCTTAAATGTAATGCTCTCGGATATAATCTGGGCGCATTCACATGCCTTCATAGCTCGGAAGGTTGACTGTCGCTGGCGAGATACAGAGGCGTTAGGATCTTCATATTCTTTCTTGGTCTCATCTATCCCACCTTTAAGCTCTTCTATGAGGAAATCAGCGATAATATCGTAAACGCTATCCAAAGAATATCGCTCTGTTCCTTTCAGATTGTCATCGAGTATGCCCTTGAGAACTGAATGTATAACGAATACACAATTGTCTCGGCGGAACCCTTCAGTTAGGCCAGACAGCACTTGTTGAAGTACGTATCCAAGATACTTTGGACCAAGAATGAGAACAACGGAAGTGAGAGCCTTCTTGGCAGAATCGCGAATTCCAGTCCTCCGCGAGCGTAATGCGTTCGTCATTGGGGTGAGCAGAAGAGGGATTAACATATCTTTTCTGGCAGGTGGAAGCTGTGTAATCAACTGTGCGATTGCTACAGCTACCGGGGCCTGAAACGCTACTGCACCGGGTCTGCTTCTGTGATTTGCTTGCCTGTTTGAGTCCTTCACTACATCGCCTTCTACTGCTCCGACAGTAACATATTGAAGCATTCGTGGCATAACCGCATCGGCCAGGTACGCAGACCTTCGGACATACTCATCAGATTCTTCCTCATACCGTGGGTAGGCCTCTGCAATCTTAACCAAAAGTTTAAACAACACGTTACAGACGCCATCTCTTGTTTCGTTTCGCAAACGCCTCAAAATGTTGCCTAAACATGTTTTGTAGTTCTCCCAGTCCAATAGTCGAGCTGATTCACCAGCCAAGGATACTGCCCATAGTCCTACATCGCGGCGTGAGCTTTCTTTAGCCTGAAATCCTTTCATATGATGCATTCGAATCTGAGCATCGCTGTTCGCCACCAATTCTAGCGCCATGTTCAGAGCCAGAGGGAGACAAAACGATTTTACAAACGCCATATATCGGGATACCAATTGTTCATCAGCGCCTGATAGACTTTCTCTGAAAGACGAAATGCATTTCTCAATATCGCGGATCGCTCTTCCTCGGCGATGCGCCTGCAAATGAACTAAGTTTTCGAAAACGTCCACGTTAACGTCAGCGGATGAGGAGAGGCTCTTCATGATTGGGAGTATAAGGAGCCCATCATCTTCAGCACCTTGTCCTATATTTGAAGCCCGCACAAATTCTCCAAGACCTCGACAGTACTCCCTTCGACAACCGTCGTCTTTGGAAGTCACAGTCGCATGGACAAGTGATTCGAATATATGCCTCCTAAACTCCTTTACACCGGCACAGTGAGAATATGCTGCCCATTTCGCCATCAAAGCAATGGCATATCCCGCGTTTCCACGAACTGCAGTATCATCACTACGGATCGCGGCGAAAGCTCCACAAAAAAGAGCTATGAGAGCTTCTGGACCGCAAGGAACATGTTCCTCGCTTAGGACAACCTTCCCTGCGTCTCTAGTACTTTTCTTGATCTGCATGATTCTGTCCTCATCCGACAAGCCTTTCTTTATCATGATGTTTAGCTCGTTCAAAGCTTCGATTCGTTCATCCAGATCAGGAGAATCAAGCTTTGTTGACTTCATGGCATACATGGACTTCAGAAGCTGACACGCAGATACTAAGTCGGGTAGATTGGTGATTGAGAGTAGGTCACATAATGCACCGAATGCCAAAGAGTCGTTTGTGAACCTTGAGCGAGATATTTGCGGAATAAGGCGCGATATGCTTTTCTGAATCGCAAAGCTTTCATCTCCGGCACCCTTCTCAACTCGGACAGCAATAGCGGACAGAGCCCTCAGTGAAACGTTCGTTGACGATGCATGCCATTCGCCCGAGATAAGAGATGTGCTCAAAGCATCAGCCACAGAAACCAACATGCGTGTATCCATTAGTTCAAAGGCGGCAAGCATTTCCAGAACTTCCAAGGATTTAGCGAAAGTCTTGGTCCATGTCTTCCGAGCTTTCTGCCCATTGTCCACTCGGTCGAGAAGTCTTAGCACCAGGATTTGCAGCGCAGTTGATAACAGTCCAAGGAGCCGGTTAACGTTGGGAACAAGCAGGGGTCCTAGTTTCGAGTCACGAAGGGATAAGCCCTGACAACACTTCAGGAATCCTTTCGCAACGCTGAGAGCAACGTCCACAGTGTCAGCATCGACTTCTGCCCCTTTCATGACACCAAAACAATATTCCATACTCCATGAATCGTCCTTGATGACTTCTTCCTTCCCATTCATTGCGTCAGATCCCATAACCGCAGCGACATACTGCATTAAAGCCGGGGTCTTCTGAATGGTTCGATTTGTCTCCGTGTTGAAACCAGCATCCTTGAGAGTCTGCATAACTCTTCCTGTACAAAAGTACGTCTCAGAAGGACGAATACGATGCATCTCAGAGAATAGTCGAAGAGATCGAGATCGTATTGACTGCCCAGGAGGTCCAACACCGGCGTTATGCATCACAATCAAAGTGGCGATTGTCAATTGCTTCCATGATGAAGACGGCAGAGACATTCTACATTGTCTCACAATGGCTTCTACAGAGCCAAGGACCGCCTTTTGGACAACGAGGTTTGGCATGGTTAGCGTTGATATGTCGAAGTTCATATCGCTTTCGAGAACTGCGATCACGTGGGCTAGTGGCTTCAAAACCAATGATATGAGCTTCGGAAACACAATATCCCACGGTAGCTTAGAAGCCAAGAACGACAGGACCGCAGATCGCTGGCTATCCTTATTACTCCACTTCCCTTTGAGTTTTGAAAAACATATTCTTGTGAGCACTTCGACAACTTTTTCTTTTCGGTCCAAGTTGTTCTGCTCATTTTCAAGGCTTGAGAACAGTCCCTCTGTGATCAATGCCAGCTCTTCACGGAAACTTTTCGACTGAGTGAGACGAATGAGAGAATCACGGTATGGTTTGATCCAAGGGGATCTAGAGACACATAGGCAACGAAGTACCGCAGCTTGGAGCTCGCAGTTGGGTACAGTTAGGTCTGCCAGAAGTCGTGATCGCATACGATTCTCAAGGGCGATGTCGGTTTCACAACTCTTGAGACCACCTAACTTCTCCAGGAGATTGGTGAAAGCCAAAGCTACCGTTGCTCCCCTTTTCTGTGAAAACAAGGTGGGGTCCAAGCTAAGGTAAACAGAAATTATGTTAACCCTCCATTTCATAGAGTGCTTGGGTTCCTCACACAAACTCTTGACAACTTCAACAACAACAGTAGGCGAGTCTGTGGTTGAAACTTCACAACCAGACACTTCATCTTCACCCGAGCCAGCATGGAACAAAAAGGTTTCACGGAGACGCTCATGCAAAACATCGCTCGTCATTGACTTTTGTTCCCATGCTTTCGCAATCAATCCACCAGCAGATCGTTTTCTCTTCTTCACGAAACTTTCGGGGGTAAGGGCAGGTTTACGCTTTTTCGACCCTCGGTTGCTTTCGGTCTTCATGTTGCGGTTAGTTTCACCTCCCCCCACGGAATGGTTGAGGTCCTTGGTACTTTGCATCGTATCAGCTACTTCGTCGCCCCCCGCGTCTTCTGCACCTACAATTTCGTCCCTATCAGAACGTCGTCTGCGACAGTAGTCTAGAACATCTTCTTTGCTCGCCATTAGCTGTTTTGTCACGATTGCCATTGTCAGCTCCTCATCACGACCAGCAGCGAATCTCAGAATCGATCTAGCATCCATCCACAAGAGTCGAAGAGGTGTTTGCAGGACTCCAAGACTGAACTGAACAACAGCACGTAAAAGCTCCTTTTCGACCTTTGGACTGTTTTGCACAAGCCTGGCTATCTCCTGGACGAAATTCCGTTTGACTGATATAACGCTCATATCCTGAGAGGTTTCATACACACTTCGCATGACGTAAAAAAGACCTTGCACATCAGAATTCCCAATTTGAAAAGCGTTCTGAAGTTGTTCCAACCCAAGTGCTAAGCTTTGCTCCATGTCGGCGGTTCCTGATAGCAAGTCTGCTTTTCTGACTGTTCCACTCTGCACCATGCAAACGTGGGCTAGGTTTGCAGCACATAGTATTCTTACTGTTTGGTCTGGATAACTCAAGTTCTCCGTAAGTTTTACCCTCAGTTTTTCAATGTCATCGTGGTCTAATTCTTTCTTCAAGTTCAGGTTATTAGGAGAGACACGGAAAAAGAAGTCCAAAGCTTGAAGCAGCTCCGAGAATGCTGTGGTTTCCTTTACATCAGATATCAAACTTCTCACCATCTTGACGACTTCGGAGTCAAGAACCTCTCCAACGTCTGATTCCGTTTTGAGGGATTGGAAACAAGTTGCTCGCAGGAACATGGCTTTCTGTTCATAACCTAAGTTTTGTTGGCTCGCAGCAGTGCACAAGAGGTGAACACTACCTGGAACAATGACTCGCGACAAGTACTGAAGCACAAGTCCAATGGCCATATTCATGTCGTCTTCAAAACCCCTGGTCGTGCTATATTGATCTTTTTCAAAACCTAGGCGGAGCAAACTCAGTATACGAGCTTCCAGAGTTGGGCATTTCAACCTCACGACATCAATACTTTGCGAACCAGAAAGCCGATCATGCAAGTTAATGAAGCTCAGAGCACTAGAGAGAGCTGGAATCGAGACTCGCGCCCTCTGCTCATCAGGAGAACCATCATCACGCTTATTGTCATTTTGTGCAATTCTGTCGCATAAGTTCCCAACACCGTGTTGAAGAGCCATCAATCGCGAAAAATCCCAATCCTCCCTATGCACATCAAGCACGGCATACAAGGCAGCCCTCACAGAGTGTGGTGCACCGCTCTCCGCAATCTTCGTCAGCACCGGAGATATAGTACTTCGACACATCTTTTGTTGAAAAGCAGAAGACGCATATTTGCACACGCTGCACATGGCCGACAAAGACTCAAAGATGATACGACTGTCGTCCACCCTTTTCCTCGCGCTCTTTGACAAAAAGTTCAATACGCGCTGCAAGAATGGTAGACCCAGCAACACTGAAATGTTATTACCTCCGTAGTGAATCCAATTTCGAAGCAAACATATGACTCTTAATGCCTCAGGGGATGGTTCATCTGAAAGCAGTCTCTCTCCACACGTGACAAATATGGCAGTGACAGCCCTCGCATCTTTCTCATTCGCCACATAACGACAGAGGCTCGCAAAGCAAGTAGACAAGACGCTGAAACAAGGATCCACCAATTTGACGCAAGCGACAGACCGGGAGTGTTCCAAAAGCTGCTGCAGCGCCGCGGTGATAATGGCTACAGCTCGCGAATGCAAACGACCGGACGGCAATCTGATGGCTTCAAAAAGCGCAGTTCCCAGACCATTTGCCGCAAAGTTTTGCTGCTCAGCGTCAAGTTGTGAAGAAATGGGGGCGGCGACCACGCTGGTGGTAAGGCGCTGCAGATGCTGATGGTCTCTAGTCTTGCGGATGAGGTAGCCCAAACAGGATTCTGCAGTCATCTCGCGAATTCTGTAGTGCGGATGCGATAAGAGCGGTAGCAAGCTTTGCACGGTTTGGTGCGGATGAGCGCTGAGAGTTTGAAGGGCGAGGCGGGTAATTTCGGCGAGCGAAGCAAAAAGAGGAATAAGGGAGTTGGACGGGTCCCATAGAATGGAAGGCGAAGAGGTGGGTGTGGATGCATGGTTGTTTTCACTGGAAGAAAAGACGGTGTTGTCGAATACGTGCGCGAACGAAGAGATGATGCGGGGAAAGAGGGGATAAAGGTATTGAGCACCAATATCAACAAAAATGGCTGTGAGGCAGTTGGCTACAGACACAGTGGCCTCTGCTTGGTGACGAGTGGCTTGTTGAAGCGCTTGAAGACAGGTGTGGATGAGCTTTTTGCGGTTGCGAAACACCAGAGGCATGGATATAGAGAGCGGCTCGACTTGTTTGTAAAAAGCTTTAAACGAGGCGGTGATATTGGCTTCAGCCTCCGCGGCCAGCACTATGGCGAAATGAGATTGCGAAGTATGCAGCGGTTTGTCGGGGTGTGCATCGGAAGAAAAGTCGATGGCGGGCAGCGCAGTGGGTCGCGCGGAGGCGGTGTGCAAACGAGTGCTCAGCGAAGCGAAGCGCCAGCGCTTGGAGCCCGCGGCGAGCGCGTGGTCATCCAGCACCTTGAGCGGTGCGTTGCCTGTGCTTCCCCTCATTGTGGCGCGCGGCCGAGATGCAGAGACGCGGACGCAGTCCGGGGTGAGTAACTCTATCTAGGTACCAACGGTAGTGGATGCACGGGCGGAGCCGGGGCTGATGCATGTCGCTGACGGGGACGCGTGGCGGACGACGGCGGGAGGCGGCTGGCTGCAGCGGATGCGGGAGGGGGGGGGCCGAGAGGATCAAAGTGGACACGTGCGCACATGTGTGTGACGTGAGGAAGTGTTGCACTTTTCGTTTGATGATTGGCGAATCAAAAATAGGTTTATACTGTACAATAGCTTGCGGTTCGCGTCTTGAAGCGTTTTGGCTGAGACTGGCGGGTTTGGAGTTATCTGGGTTATCTGCTCCGAGATGCGTTTGCGCTTGGCGCATACAGCGTGCAGTTATGAAGCGCCGAGTTGAAGCTTGTGGCTCGGACGCACGTTCGCGCAGTTGGAGCGCTTTGTGTGGATGGCGATGCTTTGTTACAGCTGAGAACAATGGGACGCGCTTGAAGGTCAAAGAGGGTTAACTTGCTCATAGACAAAGTGACTTTGTACTGTACACATTGTAGGTACAGTAGTGTACATACGAGCATGATGCAGCTGCTCTTAAGAGTTAGCTAACTCTATCTGTGGGGTAAAGTTAGAACACTTCGCAGTACCGTTGGTACCTGTGTATGGTAACCGCCGCTGTATGTATCTTGGCGCCATGTGAAGCCGAGCGCGGTTTCCAACGCCAAAGCGAGCGCGCGCACGTTGTAGAGCTAGATACTGTACGCGCGTTCAACACGCCGCCTTTAACTGTACGCGCCGGGCGCCACACAGTGGAAGCGCCGGATGGAAGCGCGCGCGCGCGACGGTTGACAGCGTCATCGCACGCAGCCGTCGGCGCGCGCGCCATGAAGCGCCAAAGCGCCGCGCGCAAGGAGACGCGACGCGTCGCGGCGAGCGCGTCCGTATCATAAGAGCTCGCCGCCATCATCATCGTTCCTCCGCGCGCACCACGCGCTTGAATTTGGGCGCGCCACCGCGCGCGCCACGGCCGTGGCGCGCGCGCCCACGTGGTGCGCTGCGAGTCGCCGCCGTCACGCCGCCAAGGGGCGCTGCGCCGGCGCGCGTCGCGCGCGCAAAAAACCGCTGCCGTCGCTGTGCAGCGCGTCGCTGCGTGGCTGCCGCCGTTCCAAGCGCGCGCGTGTGCGCGAGCGCGAGCGCGTGCCAACGCGGCCGTGCCACACACACAACTCATACGTCGTGCAGCTCTGCTCGCTCCGTGTCACCGCCACTAACGCACCGCGCCCCTCCGCTCCCCCGCCCCCCCCCCCACCCCCCCCCCCCCCCCCCCCTCCCCCCATCCTCCGACTTACCTTCCTCTCGCCCCGCGCGCGCCCATTCTTCCCGCCCCGCCACGCTCGCTCCACCTCCTCCCTCCACTCTCCGTCGCGCCCTCCACCCCCCCATCCCCCTACATCACCGCTATCCCCCCCAACCACCCATCAACTGACCCACCTTCCGCTCCCTCCCAAATATCCCCCTCATCCCTCCTCCCTCCCCTGTGTAAGCTCAAGCGCCCCCGCCCCCTTCCCCCGTCGCCCCTTGCACCCCTTCCCCCCTCTCCCTTCCCCACCGCCATGTCTCGAGGTCCCCGCGAAGACTGGCGCCGCGCCTCCGGCTCGCTCAACAAGCGCTCGCGCCGCGCCGCCATCTTCGACGCCGCTGCGCGCAGCGCCGATTCCTTTTCGTCCGTCGCCGGCCGCTGGTCTCTCTCGCGTCGCCGTCGTTCACGTGCCGCCTCCGACCACAAGCGTCTGCGCAAGCGACGTTCCTTCCACGCCTCGCAGCGAAGCGCTGATGACGGAACGCCCTCTCTTCACACCAACACCCCCTTCGTCATAGCCACCACCGCCGATGAGAACCGCACCAACCAAAGCGCACACGTCTCGCCCAGGTACGCCTCGTTTGGCAGCGAGGGTGCATCCGCTACCAGCTTGCGTGACGCTGACTCGCGTTATGCACACCCTGCTCTCAGGCCTACTTTCGACGCCCTGCGTCTTCTCAGGAAGATCCCTGAAGTTATGGCCGGCTGGGTGCAAATCAAGTGTCCCACCGGCCCTGGTCGTCTCAGATGGTCGACGTGGACCATGTTTTGGGCGGAACTTAGAGGCGGCTATATGTTGCTCACGCGCGACCACAATTCGCTAGCCGCCATGTCTGATTCTACATGCCAGAATCAGGTGGACTACATCTTTGGCGCCACTCACTGTACCATTTCACGCTTCATCTCGCGCTCGGGTGCGGTGCGTTTGCGCCTTACACGCACTTCGTCCAGACGTCGTAATGACTCTGCTACTGCCACCAGCTCGGGCATTGTCGATGTTGAAGACTTGAACTTCCGTCCAAGCGAATCGGACCCTCGTTTGTCGGAGCGCTCGGGTAAGAGTACTGGTTCTGAAAGGCGCAGTTTTGGATCCACCATGAAGAGGATCATGAGTGGCAAACTGAAGAGCAAGCCCTCAACTTCTGAGCTGGCAATTTCAGAGGAGATTAGTGCCGAGCTCGTCATAAAGATCCAGAGCGCCCCGGAAGCCGACAAATGGGAATGGGCGCTGAGAAACACTACTCAGGCTTACGAATCGAAGCGCCTCGGCGATTTTCAGCTCATAGATGCGCTCGGCGCTGGCGCATTTGGCCGTGTGTATCTGGTTCACGATACAGTCAAGGGCGAATATCTTGCGCTAAAAGTGCTCGAAAAGAGCTTGGTTTTCAGGGACAGACTCCATTTCGAAAGTGCTATTAACGAGCGTCTCACCCTGGAGCTTGTGCGCGGGAAGCCATTCATGGCACAACTCCGATATGCGTTCCAGACTGCGTCGTGTCTGTATCTGGTTACCGATTTTTACGAGGGCGGCGACCTGTTTTCTTTCCTGAGATCGCATCATAGCGATGTGAGAGAGAGCCAGGCCATTCGTATTATTGCGGAGGTTATTTTGGCTCTTCAAAGTATGCACGACATGGGGATCGTGTACAGAGATCTCAAGCCAGAAAACGTGCTGCTTGATTCTCAAGGACATGTCCGCTTGGCTGACCTGGGCCTGGCTAAACTACTAAGCCGCGAGAACGACTATTTGACAAAAACTATTTGCGGTTCGCTGTCTTATGCTGCGCCGGAGATGTTGAGTGAGAAGCAGTATGGCATTGCATTTGATATGTGGACCCTGGGTGTATTCATCTACCAGGTGCTGACCGGTGATATGCCATTTGAGACAGAAAATAGGACTAGACAGGAAATTCTGGAAGACCAGCGGAAGGCTGAGATTCCAGTGAATGGCCTATCTGACGAAGGATATTCTTTGGTTTGTGCGCTGCTGCGCCCTAACCCGCTTCGACGTCCGACATGCGAAGACCTAAAGCAATACCCAATTTTCGCGGGGATAAACTGGGACGAGTTGATGCGCAAGGTATCTCATCCAAACTCGGTGAAGGACGTGATGGAAAAGATTTCTTTGGAGGCCAGGAGCCGGGAGAAAGAGGGGCCAACCACAGAGACTGTTGGGGATGAAAGTGGGATGTACTTGTTGCGCAACTTCGATCCAGAGGAATGGTCGAATATGAGCTTCAGTGATGTATCCGATGGGTGTTCTACGGCAAGCTTTTTCAAGCCCAATTTCCACATTGTGGACGACTTGCCGAATATGACTAGATGGATTCCAGGTTGGAGTCTTACTACTGACAACGTGGTTATGATGTCGAAACCACAACTATCTGTGCGGCCCTTAGGTAGGAAACCGACGACTCGGAGTACACGACGTTTATCGGAGAAGGCGTATCGTTAGCGTTTTTGGACCAAGCGCAGCAACGTGACGGCTTGATATTGGAATCGCAGTGACGCTTCGACCTTTCGATGAACAAATGTATATAAGTTGAAAAACAGAGAAAATGAAAGAAAGAGAGAAATTACCGAACGCTACAGGTACCGTTGGTACCGTGTAGCTTTAGCAGTGCACGCCTTGCCGAGCATGGATTACATAGCGACGAACACGAGAAGAATAGCGCGGACAGCATTCCGCGCAAGGACTACGTCCCAAGCGAGAGCAGCCAGAGGCTTTACAACGGGTGGCAGTCATGGACAGTCTAGTTCTTGCATTCTGACGAAATGCTGTTCAGTTTTGGGATATGCAACGACCATGGAAACATAGTTTTCGACAATGTTCTAATTGGGGGAATTGGGCAGGGGATGTTGTTTGTTGTCATATTGACGAGCTTTCGTTACGTTTTGTAGATAACTGAGTCTAAACTCTCCTAGTGAACAAGTTTCAGCACAAATGCTTCGCTACCTCCACCATTCAAGAATCTAGTGTCCCACGAGCGGTCTTGCGAATCACAAGTTGCTGAGCCTCGATCTTGTTCGTTTCCTTTTCTGCGGCGGTATGGCGTAGTTGACGACATCATGTCTCGCGGGAAGAACGTGTGGACAGGTTCCTGTTGTTTGCCAGGGGTCAACTTCAATTGCGTTGCCCAAAAAAAGTCTGGACGAGGTTATTAAGGACGACCGTTGTGTATGACATTTCGTTCAAAGTGATCACTCCGTGTTAATTGTTACCACTCATCATTTCGAATCCCGTCGCTGGGTGTTAGTGGCCAACGATTACAGGCGGGGAGGTGAGTGTTGGAGGGCTTGCCCACGACAGCATAGGAGATGTGTGCACTCTTCTTGTGCACATATCTACGCAGCGATGTAGCAGTCCCTTATTTGAATTCATCCTTCATCGTTGCGCTCTTCAAACAAGTGTGGTGCGAAAGTGAGTGTGGTTAACAACGCTATCTAACCTTACCCCACGTAAGCGGTAAGATATGTCCGAAGTTATCGATGTTGCTATCTTGCTCGAAACACATATAAAACATGTCACGCACACTCCCGGGTGACAGTTGCAGGTCGGGTTGGAAGAATGTGGGGCAACGGTAAAAGATGACTCCACAGCTTTTAAATCTATTGTTAACCTTACCTTTGCACCAACGTGCTTCCCTTCTGCTTCGCTCAGTGGTGGAAGATATAAAATAGGTTTTGAAGCCTCGTAACATAAATAGCGTGCAAGCATTCGAATCCACTTAATTTTGTATCCAGAAACCAAAGTCGCTCTACAGCGTAGGCCACAGGAGCCATCCGCACCCTTTTCTCGGCATGGAACTGCTGTGTCTCTCAAGACCTGATACAGTACCTTAATCGTATGTAATGCGAAGCACTTGAGACATGATGTTTCACAGCGAGTTAGCCAAACTACATTCTCCCGCGACCGGTGAATGCTCAAGTGGGGGTGGAACGACTGTAACTTAGCAATATTGACGTGGGCTCAAAATGTCTTGAGACAGATTCGAGAAATCGCTTGCTAGGAAATAATAATGCGAGACCATTATAGAAGCGTTCTATCCTATCTAAACCAAAACTCCATTACACATTATGCTCCTCATCTTGGCAAAGGTCTTCCTCTGGTCCTGACGACCGGTTCCAAATGAAGAAAATCTTGGAAACGAAATCATTTCGAACAAATATATTTCGTCTTGCTTTCCCGCGCTTTGGGATGCAACAAAATTAGTCGACGAATCCAGGTCCACGACGAATTCTTGTACTCCACCAGTGTCCTTCGCATGTCTTTTTATTCTCGTTTGTATGAAATGGCTCGAGACGTTTCGCGTCCGTGACACCTTTGGAACACTTGGCTGCCAAAAGGCGCGTATCAAGTACTTTAAAACCATTTAGTATTCGAAAATCATCTTACAAGTGGTCGTATCGTTGGTAGCCAACCCTATTACCACTTCTGGGTTCCCCCTCTCGACAAGTCTTCGGCGTTGAGATCGCCTTGTATTTGAGTTCCCAATCCTTCCAACGAATAACATACTGGAATCATACGCTCCTAATGCGACTGTCGTTTAGTTTGTAAGAGATGCTGCTTCTCAACGGGCATCAGTTGTAGATATGGAGGTGGTCCGCGCACGCTAGTCAGCGATGATCATGGAATCAAGCAGAGATCTACATGTAGAAACAAAAGTAGAAGGTTTTTGAGGAAACCTTCCTCGTTATTATGTTTGTTAAAAGGTTTAGGTACAGACGTGATTCACAATGGGGGTGCATGATGGGGGTGAAGCATTGTACACTGGTTGTAGCGTCATGGCCTGATGAATTATAAGCCAACATATGAAAGAAGCATTACATCTGGCGTTTTAACATTTGTATCACGAGTCTCATCACGAACATCGAGGAAACTGCAGTTGTAGCAGTCGGTCAGTCTCAGGATGCAGCAAATATCATGGAACACTACTTTCGTACAACATCACTTGCGTGGACCAAGTGTTATCCTTCAAAAAGGAGTTTCTGGTTGACGCTTCTCAAAACTATTCTTGATTGTTTTAGACGTACCCCACAGGTACCAAGGATGCAAAAATTACTCCGCTACCAACGTTAGATACACACTTCACAAGCCGTGAAACTAAATCTCGTCGTTCGAGTAATTTGTCACGTGTTCAAACATTTCGAATAATCAAAGCAGTCCCCTTGAGATCACAAGAGCTTTGTAGGCCCATGGCCTCTCTATTGAAATGTGCTACGTCTGTATCTAGTGAGCCGGAATATCCATGCAATCTACCAATTTAGGGAGTTCTGTCCGTGCAAGACTGGCGTTTTTGTTGCATTCCACCCTTACAACAGATTATTAGAGCTACTGCGGACATTTAGTGTACGAGACTGATGCTAGACAGATAATTGTGTGCCAAACTGTGTGGGCTACGTGTTGCCACCCACAGGGTGTGAAGGTTGGCGCATATTGTGCCATGGAGTAAGCGCAACACGACAACAGATTAGTGGCTACGTTTTCAAGGAAGGGTTTTGGAATGTTGGGGATCCTTAGCAGAAACTAAGCAGTGTTGCACAAGATATTAAGCATGCGAGTCTCGTAAATGAGGGTTGGATGAGAGGAATGTTGCTATCGTCAGTTGGGCGGCACAACGTCGTACGTACAGAGCCCTTGTCGTGGTGTACCTCTCTGCCGATAAGATCTGGAGAATGTGAACCAAGAGGCAAAAGTGGAAAGGACCAGTGGATGAACAGGTGAAAATAATCGTTAGCGAAAGGTCCACGCAGACGAGAACCTTCTTCTTAAGTGTGGTTTAAGTAAACCTTTACTACTCATTTCGAAGCAGTAAGAAGACTACACTACTCACAATTAGTCTACTCTCTCTTAAAGAAGGGCAAAAACTTTGATGGTCATTCTTTTATCATTTCTATCTTCGTCTTATCTTTTCTTTCTTGTGTGGCAGGCAGCTCGTTTCTTCGAGAAGAGTTGGTCAGCGGATACACATTGAGACCTAATGCTTCCTTCGTGTAACTGCAGTAGCCCTGTGAAGGTAACGTGACTACAAATTCGTAGTTAACGGCAAAGTTTGCACTGCATTGCAGCCGGATCCAATCACTTCTCGCTTTTCACGAAGGCCAAAAACTTTGTGGCAAAGATGTTGTCTTCTCTCTTCTTGTATTGGATGTTCTCCGTACCGCGACAGGGAACAACGTAATACTGTACGACATGTCCGAAAATGATGTCCTACCACTTTCTTGATCCCACGCGACACATCACTGTCTTCTCAAGCTTCTGGCATTCGAATCACGTGGAATGAGAACCACTTCACAACGGGTCACTGATAAATTCGGAGTAAGGAACCGAATATCATAGGCCATGGGACAGAAGAGCAGACTTTACCCATTTGCGTATTTAATATATTAAGGTGTTCTTTCATTTCTAAATCGTTTTAGACATCCCATTATCGAGAATCAGTTGGGGCTTTTTCGCATTACCAAAGGAACTTCGAGCTTTCATAACAACCGACTTAACAAAAATGATTGCCACCATCAAGATATCACCAATCTTAGAAGTTAGGAGGTGAGTTCACGTGCGGTAATTCACTCCATACAGGACTGATATGCAACGGAATCATCTGAACCAGAGTTCGATCTCTTCTGGCCCCTCCCTAACTTGTTCGAATTTGCTGAGTTTGAATTCATGCGATCCCCGTATTCCTGACTCGCTGTGAATGTTTTCCTGATCAAACTGGCGGACCGGTTCACGGGATACCACTTGTTTTGTCCAAAATAATCCGTACCCTGTTGTGTACGAGGTACTTGCTTGTACTCCAAAGGTTCTATTGCTTCAGTTGACATTTCTCCGTTGAGTTCTGAGTTGACGTCACCGTTTGATACAGATGCGTAAAACGAGGACCTGCTTCCGTACCCACTTTCAGTGTAGCTCCGAGAGCCGTATGGCAGAACGTCAGAAAACATGTTGCGCATGGCATTGCCAGTCTCAGATACCCAAGCCTTTAGAATTGCCATTGTCTTATAGCAGTACACATCATAAGAGGTCTTAAAGTTCATTGCCCGTTTCTTCTCGATGAAAATGAGAGAGAATGTGATGATATACAACACGTGGCTGAGAATAGTGACCATAACCGGCTTGCTGAGCATTACCGGTCGGAATACATACTGATAGTAACGACAGCCAACGGTGAAAAGCAATATCACTTGTACCACCTCTGTCCGAGAGGGTCGAAGACATGATATCAAAATCTGGGCGACAAGCGAAACGAAGTATATCAAAGCGTTGGTGAACAGAAGTGTGATGAGAATAGTTTCGTTGATTTCCTGACAAACTCCAAGAATTTCTCGACTGAAGAAAACTGACATGACAAAACAGAGAGCACATTCTGCAGCGAAGAGACCGGATCCACATAAAACAATATCATAAACAGAAAGACGGTGAATCATTCCGTTGCCAAGACGAAGAAGCAATATAAACGGGATGAATGGAACCATCATAGTTATATCCCATACAATCTTGTGCAGAATGGTTTCATCCGAACCTGGAACGATTTGTTCCATCTCTGTAGAAAGTTGGTCATCAAATAGCAGAGCTCTCTGGAATCCATGAGAAACTGGACCCAGTATTTGAGCAGATTTAGAAAGAACACCAATTGCTGTGTCCGGGAAATAGTCGCTACCACGTGCTTCAAGCCAGTGAGCAAATCCAGAATGCTTTAGCTTCGTTTCGAGGTCCTTATGCCTCGCAATCATAGATTCATAAGCTTCTTTCACTCTTTCTAGTTGTTCTGATAAGGCCTTTGTTTGACTTTGAACACGCTTCATTCCAGCATTGGGAGAGTTCGAATGACGTCGAAAATCAGACAATTCCTTCTTCGTCTGTAGCTTTTGCTTGATCTCATCCTCTCGTTCACGAGATGCGTCTTCTATTTCGTCATTCAAGGTCTTCAGAAGCTCTCTTTCTGTTGTCATATCGCTTTCAAGATGCGCTACATCTGCCAACCGTTTTCTCAAACGGTTTCTCAACCACTTTACCAGCTTGTTCGACGCAGACTTAAGCTTTCTTTCTTCTAAATCAAGAGACTGCTCGTGGCTATGATTCCCATTTAAGTGAAGCCCATCCTCGGTGTGGCCCTTTGCTTCGTTTTCGGGAAGTTGGTTACTACCATGAGAGAACTCGTGAATCGTATCAGCATCTTCGTGGCGGCTACCTGGGTCTCCGGACACATCGCTCATAACTGCAGGAGTTTTTACCGTCGAAGTACTATTCTCCATCTTATTCACTTTCACTCTCGCCAATGACTCTCGGTTGATCACCTTATTTCCCGGTTGCAAAAGCCCCGTCACGACAGCATGCTGTGGAAAATGTGTTTGACCTGAACTGCTAACATCTTGTCCTTCATCGCGTCTTTCAAGATGACCGTTGTTAAAGGATGCCACATTGCCGGTATTGGGGGTTAGATCCGCAAATCGCCCCCTTCTCCCTGATGCTTTTGACGCGGCTTGGGCAGAAGTGCTGGGGAGGACAAGAAGCGCAGCGAATAGAGTTATGATTACCAGTCTTACATTCATCTTGAAAGACTATTTAAGCTCCTTTCGGTCGCATGGCCGAAGACTAACGTGTGAATTGATCGTTCGGCAGTGACGAAAAGTAGATCTGATACCAATGGGGGATAATATGCGTTGCGAAAGAGATTCTCTGAAGGGGACTGGTCAGAACCTCGATCGTATGAGGAAAGACAATCATTTTTGCCGTTTTCGCGGAACCATAAGCACTCGGTCGAATTGAAGAAGAGGGCGTCTTAGATGCAGCACTTCGAATTGAAACCCGTTGTATCTTTAGAAGCTAATCTGACAGGTACAAGTAATTCTTAGAAATATCTAGCATGTGCGTACCTTCGTAGTTTTTTTAAGCACGAGACCGCGAGACAGTATCTCTTCCATAAGTATCCAAGGACGTGGTTCGAGCATGTCTCTTGTGCGCAACAAAATATGCGATCGATGAAGCCAGGCCATGAGGATGCAATGCTGGCTCTGAAACACATATGAATTTGAGGCACAAATTGAGAGCATCAAAAGGTTACATGTCTCGCTCGCACAAGGATGGGAAAGTTATCTCAGCATGGCAACCAAGTTTTGCATAGACGGTTAGTAGTTCAAGTTCTAGGAAAGCGTCTCGAAGAAACTCTCAAATGTTCTTTGCATCATCCAACGATGCTTGGACAGGGCCGTTGAAAACGGGCAGGCCTGCAAAGTACACCGTGGTATCTCCCTTTTCCGTAGATTTTGTGGTTATTGGCAGGCTTTGCGATGACGCGCCTGGGAATGTCCGGAAAGCGGCTGCACCGTTCTTCTTGTCCTTGACAGCA
The DNA here is from genome assembly GCA_030374805.1 of Gracilaria gracilis. Classification (NCBI taxonomy): domain Eukaryota; phylum Rhodophyta; class Florideophyceae; order Gracilariales; family Gracilariaceae; genus Gracilaria; species Gracilaria gracilis. Next base: position 1,237,240 of record JARGSG010000189.1, read on the forward strand.
GCCTCAAGAATATGTATTCCTCGGTCATAAAGAGTATACAGGAAAAAGACTGCGTAAATGGCATATGCGGGGGCGCCAATGTTAGGATCTTGATCAAGGATGGTGCGTTTGTAGGCATTCATGAAGAAATGAAGTCCAACGCATGATATTCCAATGTACTGAGCAAAATCCTTACGTGAGCCCGACACATAGGCCGTTATTCCATGGAGAACGAGGTGAAGAATGAACAGCAAACCATGAAGGATCATGAAGGTTTCGGCAACACGCTGGGAACGGTGCCTAAACACAATAAGGATATCCGTTTTACCAATGACTGTCATCACGGCACAAGCAAAGCTCAGGATACCAAAGTACATGTTAATCGCGATAAGATAGTGTTCGATTGTTAGCATTGAGAGTCGGGCTCGAATCTTGGTGACCAGCCAGGCCACTGCGACTATTGGGAGGAGCAGTATGATGTAGAAGATAAGCCCAGTGTAGAACGGGCTACTTTTGATGGCTGGCAGGTATTGAGTGATGGCCTCTGTGGTCTCTGCGGTAAGGTGCTCATTCAACTGGGCAACATCTTCGATACCGTCTATAACCGGATCCAGCACAGAGCCTGACTTGAGAATAGTTTCACGGATTACAGGAGGGAGGTCTTTGAGGTTCTGCTCCAACCATGAATGCAATCCGTTTTCCCTGAATCGCTCTGCAAGAACTTGCATATCCTCAACTAAACGCTTGTGTTCTCCTTCCAACTCCTTCTGATCTGCTTCCTTCGCCTTTCGCTGTTCTTCAACGCGCATGAGTTCTGCAGCATACTTCTTTTCCTCTTCAAGAACTTGCTCCGTGCGGCGTTGAATGTCCTTTCTTTCGTGTGCGATATGCTCTTTTTCGTCGAAGGTGTGGTTTTTTTTCTTGACGGAGAGATTTAGACTCTCCTCTGCCTTTGACTCTTCTTCCTTCACTTCCTTCTCGAGTTTGAAAGTATCGTCAAGTGTGCTTCGCAGCTTCTTCACGCGCTTGAGAAGTTCATTCTTTGACTTGATTCGGGCCTTGAGACGTTCCATTTCGCCGAGTTTCTCTGCGAGGTCATGGCTCTCCTTTTCGACGTTTGCCAAAGACTCATCATCAGCCGGAATGCTAGCGTCGTCCTCGACAACCTCTGGATCAAAGGCAGCTTCTTCTTCCGGGGGACCCAGGTCCTTCTCCTCGAGACCATAGTCAGCCAGGACAACGGCCAGCAGAACAGAAAGCAGAAAAAAAAGGGTCACGACGCGACGCATGTTCTCGGGATTGAGCCAGAGAGAGATGGCAGCGGAGGACGTGCAAGTGTTAGGCTAAATGAAAGAAAGCATAGCCGTAGAAGGCGCTGCAGGATCGACAGGGTGTCATATAAGGCGTGCGGGTGGCGGCGCGGGTGCTGGCGCGGGTGTTGGCGCACATTACATTGGCCGAGTGACGGCTGCCAAAAGCGTTGAACGTCACAGCTGCACGCAGAGGAGCGAGCACTGCTCGGTTCGCATCACGGCGACTGATTTTTGCTTTGGGATTTTAATGCGCAAAATAGGACATTCTCCACCTCCAGTTCGGCTTGACGGAGCGGTCGCTCCGTGACAGATCCACAGCCGTGGCCTTACAGGCCACCGCTGTACCAAACGAGTCGCATTCCCGCAACTCTTCCAACTCAAGCTTTTATGACCAAGACCAAGACCAAGACCACCTTCATCCTCTTGATAGTCATTCCTCTTCGATCAGCTTCAAAGTCCAACTCGCCATGATGCTTTGTGAAGCCTCCCTGTATGCCAATGTACATATGTCGTGGTGGTTGGGACTTGTTTCTAAACTATACGACTTCATGCTTCAGCTCAAGTATCTAGATACCGTATACTGTAATAGATTCAGTTTCGCGAGTTGCCTGATTCTGAATTGCATGTAGAGCACTATGCACATGACTGGAGGGAAGAAGAGCGAAACGGAGAACGTATTTATGTCATAATACAATATAGATCCAACATGATGGGCTTCTTTCTAAACTTGACTGCATACTACCTTTCAGCCAAGCTGTTCAGCTGCAGGATAGCACATCCGATACAGAAACAAAAACGTGCGACACAACCATAGCTTTCCATAAGCAACTGCGTATCCTGCACAACCAGATTGGTCCAACGTTTGGCGTACGCATTTTGGTGGCTACACGTACCAACGGTACCGTTGGTACCTACGCTGCAAGCATTCGAGATAAATGACGTGCGGCTGTTCGCGTGTCATCATCCGGGCACGAATCTTTCTCGCGATACGCATTCACATTAAGCTCGAACGCCGATATATAAGTCCGAGATTCTTCGTTACTATCTGCGATGATTACCAACATTTGCATCAGTGGTGTTGATTCTTCAGCACCTGGTACAGGTTCAGAGTTCAAGCGAGCAACGCCGGCATACAGCAAACGGACCATGTCTTCTTCCGCCAACTCAGGTGCATCTTTGTGTCTTCTAGACGCGCCTGCAATGTTCAGGCCTAAAACAGCCGCAGGCTTCCTCACTTGTCGGTTCGGACTTTGGAGAGCGTGACAAAGTGCGTCGATCACCGTCTTTATGCTGTTTTCCCGGCACACATAAACAGTGGAGGCCTCGTGTGCAAATAGATTGATGGCAGCCCTCAAAGTCATCATCCTAGCGCTGTTGGGTGAATCATCTGCTATAATGTACCGGTCGCAGAGGAAACCGATTTCGCGGGCAACTGCAATGGCATTCGCCTCGTTTTCCAGGATGTATAGCCTCAAGAAATCTAGTACTGGGAAAGCCTTTTCCAATGAACAGGTTCGTGAAGTCGACAGAATATGATCGAAATGAGGGTCCCTATCTGGGGAAAACGATGAGTCAAACTCGTGAAGCTTTTTTCTCACTTTTGTGCGTTCTGCATTGGCCAGCACAATTGGAGACCTCCAGTATTCTGGGGTTGTAGATGTTCTGGCCATTTGCACCGGAAACCCGGAAGATGATGAGTCATGCGGCTGTCTGTGGGCGGACTCAGTTCGTATTTCAGCACTTGGGGCTTGTGATAGCTCATTTCTTGGTACGCTCAGAATCTCCTGGTGCCCCATACTTTGGTCTCTAATAGATGCTTGCATCTGATCAATAATAGGTCTGATCGTTGGACCAAGCGGGGAATTCATCGCCTCTGCCGGGAGGTCTAAAATGTATTGGGGTATATGCTTGCCCAGAAGAAACATAGCGCATGCATCAGAGAAGTTATTACAGTTGTTTTCCAACAGGTGGTAGTTGTCAAACGTAAATCTGTGGGACACAGAACGAAGAAACGCGAGGAAGTCCTCTTTGCTTTTCGTTGTTGTCCCCATTGCTTCCGCAGAATACGGGGTGCCATATGGTGTCTGATTTGGGGGATCAGAGCAAATTCCTCCTCCGAAATAGTACTCACGGTTGTAGACTTCAACACCAGTGTGCCATATACCATCTAGTTGTTTTCCAAGGAACATGGGAGAGAATTGGCGTGCCATTCCCTGCGAAATATCATAAACATGCAGCGTTACTGTGCTCATGTTGAACTTCAGCAACCGACGTTCAATCAGGTTTTCAGGGAGTAGAGATGAAAACTTGGCGATGTAATAATGTTGTCCTAGACTTTCAAATTGTGTGACAAACCCAAGTTTGAACTTGGTTTCCAGCCGAAATCAGCGAGAAGTATTCGCGGTCAGCGCCCAAGTGTTGTTGCCTCCACTTGTTCTAGCTTTGCGAGCTATGTTTACCTTCGTAACAGAGGCAAATGACAGAGCACAAGATTGAGGCTAGATTTTATGTGATCTTCTGTGATCCCCTCAGAGCTGCGACTGGCGTGTAGAAGGGCACCGTTCCCCTGTCTACCAACGGTACCTTCGACGGTAAAGGGTTCAGAGAGATAGCGTTGGTAGATTTAGATAGGTTACCGTAGAAAACACTTTCCACACCTAGTCTTGTTCTACTTGTCCTGGCTGCGCAAGCTGATGGCACGTGTTGATCTTTTTTTTGTCCGTATTTAACAAGGTACTGCATATTTAGGGCCTACCAAGGATACAAGTTTAGGGGAGATTGATGAGCTCCACATGTCCTTGTTTCGTTTGTACCGTTAGATAGGAGTGAGGGAGATTGGGAAGCACAAACGGTTGATGCCCTTTTTTGAACCGGGATATGGATTTTCGTCCTCATAGCATATGTGAAGGTGATCACCGTTTGGAAATGCATTCTGCACTCTCGCATTCTTCATTGAACAGATTGTCTTGGGTCTACACGTACTATGGTGGTTCTTTCTGTCGAGCCTTCTGCGCGCTGCCGTCAATTATAACCATCCTTACTTGTGTTAATGCTGCAACGGTTTGAGATGAATGCAGTTGTATCAAGGGAACGGAGAAATAGTCTGCCATTTGTATCAATGAAAGATGGAGCGCCGTGTATATGAAACGAAAACGAACAGACGCCTTTCGTTCATGTTTCGCACCCCACCACCGTCTCAAGCTCTAAACGTCCTCATTCCTCATGCTGATACAATATGTTCACTTTTGCACCATCGCATTCATTCTCCGACCCCTCCGGCTCACCTCGATCCACTTACCGTCGAATTTCTTACAAGTATTCCCGACTCGTTTCTTCGTCAAATCGAGCTCAAGGGTGCATGGAACGTTTTGCCCGACATGGATATCCCACCTTTCCTTCGAAATCTCACTACCCTGGCTGCTGATATTTCTCATTATTTTCCTTGCGTAGGGAGTTATCATGAAAACCAAGCGCTTGTCTTGGAACACAACTTATCATCGCCGAAGCCATTCCCCCGAAGGCGAATTAAATTAGCGAAGCTGCATCAGATTCAATCAGTGACCAATTGCACAAGGTATATTGCGTCGCAAGTCACTCCACATTCAATACAAAGAGTCGTTGATATGGGTGCAGGTCACGCTCACCTTGCCGCGAGTCTTGGGACTGTTCTTGATTTACCTACTGTTGCTATTGATCGGGACCCTACCTTGATCCAAACTGCGAAAGACTTGTACGGGACAATACCCAACCTAACTCTACATGGGTCTGCAATCGAAACGCTGAATAACAGTACACTGAAAGTTACCCGGAACGATATGCTCGTTGGACTTCATTCCTGTGGTAGCCTTGGGGAAATGATCTTGAAGGCATCTGTAGAAAAGCAAGTTGCAGCGGTGTTTCTTGTATCATGCTGTTTGCAGAAGTTGCATCCATCTGCGTTATTTCGCGAACCTCTCTCTGACGTAGTCCTGCAAGAACCGAAACTAAGAAAACTATTGACGATGGAAAGGCGTTTTCTTGGAGCGACAAATAGATCAAGGAACGCGTCGCATAATTCAAAGAGGGCCCGAGTGACGCGGTATGCTCTAAAAAAGTTATTGGCTGATCGTGGATTGAGTTGCCAACACGGTGACGAGGTTTCGGGGTTGTCGCGCCATGCTTTCAAACACGGTTTACTGCATGTAGCCAAGAAGTTTGTAGATGCACATAACATGGATTTGAGATTAGAAGAAACTGAAGCTTCTCAGCGAATGCAGGCTGCTGCTGTTGACTACCGTCACATGCAAGCGTTGAACATCCCTAGGGCAATTGCGGGTGAGGTTCTGGAAATGGCAATAATTCTAGATAGAGCTTCCATGTTGGAAAATTCATTCCCGACAGTCCGCACTATGCGAGTATGGCCCGAGTCCATCAGTGTGAAGAATTTGGCCATAGCAGCATGGAGGTGAGTTACTGCAGTCCTCTAGCGCGAGTACTCATCCACCGGATGATATCTCTATGTCTTGCTTCGAATTCTGTTTCTTGCCATTCTTTGTACAACGTTCGAGAAATAGGGCGCTGCCGGTTGTCACTTAGGAAAGTCTTGATGAACTCCTTCTTCGTTGAAACTGGCATCCATGATAGGAGAATGGGAATTTCCATGCTTTCCCGTCCTGCTTGAAGTATATGAACTATAAGATCCTGGATCGCAGAGTCTCGTTCCTCTGAGCTAACGCCAGCTCCAATAAGAAGTGGAGAGAGCAGAACTTCACAGTTTCTTAAGTATTCGAGAACCCGCTCCCCCAGCTCGTTCACGTTTTTTATGCATTTGGCGAAGTTGCACTGTACAAGAAGACCATCTGCTTCGGTCGAAACATTACGAGACACCAGGGATTCTACAGAACATGATGCATTAGACATGATCTCTAACATACCTCTTCGTCTCTTCAGTGTGGTCAAAGTTTCATTGGAAGAAGTTGTCTGTGGGATGCGAGATTCAATCCATGGAAGCAGAATGTCACCGTGCCATTGTAACACGTTTCTAGTGAGGAACTTCCACATCGTCCGAAACCAAAGCGTTGCTAGCTTGACATCATGGAACGTCAGTTGCTGCTTTAGGAATACCATTGCCCGGTGCATTTCGTACATATCGTTCAACTCGAACCGAATCGCATTGTTCGCTATTGTCAAGATGTCAAGGCACCAAGAATTGGGCTCTCCAAAGGTGGAAAAACAAATATCTGGTACATCAGATGCCCATTCCGAGAGACTTTTGTACAAGGGATTACGTTCGCACGTTGAATCCCAAACATTAATTTCCTGAAGTTTCTTCTGGTTCATATTGTTATAGAACTTCATGATGGCACGACTCTGTGGACGCACAACGATATCAGCTGTGAGTATGTTACAAGTTAATGCTAAGATGAAGCTCTTAAAGGTGAAGAGAGGCCCATCAGAAGGCGTCACAAAGCTTTTTGCCCAGTTGGTACTTCAGCTTCTTATGAGGAGTGCAAGGGCTTTGTTTGATTTGGTCCAGTTTTCCTCAGGTTACTTGACCACTCGAGATTTTGAAGACTTTGCCTCACAGTTTGGTGCAAGTGTGCAACAGTCAACCCGTGAGTCATTCTGAGTCAAGACTGCGGCGGTTGATGAGGAAAGACAATGCACTACGGTAAATGTGACTGTCATACAAGAGTGAACGATAATAATTCGCGTGTTTCCCGTTGAATGCATAACGACCATTTTGGGGACACTCTTAAGCGGTGAATGTTTCAACCAGCAACGTAATTCTACTAAACTGCAGAGTTACGCAGAATAGAGATAAGCTTTCCGGTTTGCGGAATACTTTTTGATCCGGTGGAACATTGTTCATTCCCGTTCACTCGAAGAAAAGCACGCCCTTTTAGCGGTAGACTGAAAAGAGAGAGAGACGTTTTTCCTCGCCTCATGGACTTCTCTCTCTGTCTCTCTTTATTTGCGCAATATATCAATTGCTGTTTGTTTTTGTTTCTCAATGTGAGCCCGCACTTGTATTCCTCGTATCGCATGGGATTTGTTAACAAACGGCCCCCAATCACCTATAATTCTTCATGCATTTCTGTTTAAAGAAACCCTCTCTCACTAGATAAACCAGAGACTTCAGTTTCCTACTTCTAAAATGAACGGGAACTGCTGTATCTAGACAGAAACATCTCCCTCGCTACTGGTACTCACAAAAGCGAGGATGAGAGAGCTATATATACATCTATCTTTCCACAGGAAGGACCAGGACTTCTGTGGCCTAGTCTAATCAAATCTTTGACACATTTGTTCTCTCTCTCTCTTTTATCTTGGTGCGGAACGTTTCTGTACAAAGAAACGCTCTCTCACAAGGAAATCCAACACTCTAGCGGGCCACTTTCTCACTATATTAGCATTGGTAGTCTAGCAATCGATCATTCTTGGCGTTCTCGACGTGAAGGTAGACATAAACGCCTTGATAATGTCCTTTTTGGGCATCTCAGAAGGAAGTGGTCAAACTCTTCGGTTGGCTTTGGTTTGCGGTGGCAGCTCCTCTCTACTGCTCCACATATATGTAGACAAACGGGAAACCTTGTGCTCCCTCTACGGGTAGGGCACTTGTAAACGAGCACGTACTACATAGAGGCCCTCGACTGTCCCGTGATTATTACACGGCATGGCCCCATGTGGTTTGTGCACCTAGATTTGCAGGGTTCCACTCCCACATTCTCGAACCTAGAGGACCTGAAACTCGAATGAAACGCTTAGGACCAATGCTGATATAAACTAACCGTAAGCATCAGGATGATAAAAGAACTTTTGCTTGACTTCAGGTTATTTGGAACCGCCTCACTATGTGAATGAATTGTTCAATCGAATACTCCAATCGACTCGTGACGTCGTCTGAGATAGTTATTGGTGTTGATTCTATGTTGTATCTTGTGCAAGAGTAACTAGCTGATTCAGTTCGTACAGATAATATCTACAGCGACCAAAGTGAGCAGCGACTTCGCCATCTTAAAACTGCGTGTATTCCGAGGAACGAGCTGGTGGACAACTTGGCAAAATAAGCATTGAACATTCCATTACAAGAACAGATAATGGTCCCAATAGATCTTGCAGAGGTACGCAGGAGGGTATCAGGGAAATCGAATTCCACCCTGCTGATTTCAGAACTGCCGAAGGGCTTTGAGAACATTCTTTCTCAGAGAGAAGCAGAAACCGCTTTGGCACAGATTTACGTGGGACGTACGCCAAGTTTACATCCGCTGGGGTCTCATTTGCTTGGAAAGAAGTTGGTATGCAATTGCAGACCGGGAGTTCTGAACGACGTTGACCACTTTCTTCTGAGATGCCCAAAAAGGACATTGTCAAGGCGTTTATGTCTACCTTCACGTCGAGAACCCCCAGAAAAATCGGTTGCTAGTATACAGTAGTCGGAAAGTGGCCCGTTAGAGTGTTGATTTTCCTGGTGAGAGAGCGTTTCTTTGAACAGAAACGTTCCGCACAACGCCATAATTAAACTAGTGCGCTCACCAAAGAGAGAGAGAAAACTGCGTGAACGACATTTCTTCACAGTTGTACTACTGAGCGCAGTAATGCTTCGAATGAGGCTCATTCAGTGAGCCTTCCAGTCGATCCTCAACAACTGAGAATCACCTCGGTAATTCTAGAACTCATTCTCATGTGTGCAACATTACGGAATACACGTTTATACCCCTCAAAACTTTGGACGCAAGTGCTTCGTAGACAGGAGTCGCAAGAAACAGATGGTGATGGAGATCTCTAGCAAGTTTATTGAAGCTTGGAGACTTTCGAACATCACTAGCTAGTTGTTCGCAAAGGCTAAAGGGTTACATCTTTCTTTCTTCGACGTCACAGTATACAAACGCAGGGCGTGTACATCGGCTTACTGGGGTGAATACGGGGTACCTCTCGATGTCCACGATCTTAACAGCAGTTACTTCATCTCTGGAGTCTCAATAGTTCCCTGCATGATTCTTGAACTAGAGCTTGTAGAAGTAAAACCAAGAACGAGACTGGGGTCCACCTTGGCAGCTCTTTGTCTACGACCCTTTCTCCGGCCAGTAGAGCCTCCATTGCCAGCATCGGCCACCATGCTTGGCTTCTCAAACTCCAGACGACGGATAAACTCATCAGCAAACGATCTGGCTTTGTCTGTGGCCCCTAGGTTCTGTACAACAGTATCTCTAATCTCTGACGGAGATTTGATAGTCATGAGATACTCAACCAGGGTTGTGTCTTGATTGGGGTTTCCCGTGAGTTCTTGCAAGTTGTCGGTGCACCATTTTGCAAACTCGTTGCTTATTCTACCGCTTATTACGACTTCAGAACCAACGTCTCGCCTGTCATTTTTTGAGGTCTTAGAAGGGGACGGAGCGCGGCGAGCGAGAGACGAGCTGGTCTGGGGTGCGGGTTGCCTACCAGCATGAACCCCACCGTGAGCTTGTTGAGTCTGTCCCTGCGACTGGTGAACGCTGGCTTTCTGCGCCCTACGTCCAACTGATGAGCTGTGATTTCCAGTGCTCACCGAATCCCAGAAAGACGTTTCTTCTTCCATTTTATGGCCGGCGACAGTAGTTTGCTGGCGACTTGACGGAGGTTTGCTGTTTGCAACTAAACTAGCCCAGCCAGTTTTCGTACCAAGGGTGGGGCCATTGCTCGAGGGAGCAGATTCTCGAGCAACAGAGGCATTCTTCTTCCGTTGCTCTTCCTCGTATCTCATTTGTTCCCTTAGGCTCATAGTCCTCTGTTTTGACGGATCCCCAGCTCCACCCCAGGGTTGCACTGTATTCCATCGAGCTGGAGGAACTCGTACGTCCTCCCTTTCTTGCGGGGCGCTAGTAACTTTTTCGTTGGCTTTGCTTCGCATTTCTTGTCTCTGAATCTCTCTCAAGCTTAGGCCGTTTGCTGCCCCTTGAGCAGATGTTTTGCTCCATGGGGCGATCGTAGGAGTAGATTCAGGGTTTCTTTCAGATTTCGATGCTTCCGTTTGCGGGTGACTATGAGCAATTGCCTCAGAGGCAGGTTTCTGAACATCGTCTTCTGGTTTGGAATTCGTTGGGCTGTGTACAGGCATTTGCACTGCAAGACCAGGATGTTCTCTAGTCTCAACACTGTTCAAATCCGTGTTGACATCCGAAAGGCTGGCAGAGGGGCTCCGCAATGCTATCGAACTAGTCCCATTCGGTTTCGCCCTCCTGGTAACACTTTCCCAGTCTTGGGCGTCGCCTTGCATTATGGGATCATATGGCTCGTTAAAACTGCGCTGCATGAGAGGGGGGTTTTGATGACCTTGGTCCACCGGAAGAGCTGGACTTTGATCCTCAACAAAGTGCATTCCATCGCTCCTTTTCACGTTGAAAGCTGACGGTGAAATACTAGACTTCAACTGTCCCGTCGAGATGGGTTGATTCGGTGACTGGATACCATTATGACTAGAAGCCAAGTTGCTTCCGGAGATGAAAGCTTCTTTAGATAATTGCGCCGTTTTTGCCTGAAACTCCCGTTGCTGTTGTTGCTCTTGGGCGAAACGAACCAGCTCAGCATGCGTTGTCCCTGCATAAGCTTTTATGGTATCTGCTGCCAGCGCATGTTGCTTTGCAACAGCTTCGGCTTGCGCTGCAACCGCAAGATAGCTTTGTTGGTCAGGGTCCCCTACGCCCACTGTTGCAGCAGCTGCCCTCGCAGTTTGTGCCGTTCGTGTAGAATCCAAATGCGCGCGGCAGTGCAATTCAAATTGATGTTGGTATTGGCTTAGCTGGTGCTGCAGCACCCAACCCTTGTCGCGGGCAGAAGCATGAATCTGGGAGTTAGCCTGCTGTGGAGCTTGTGGTACAGGTGCGAGGGCGCTCGTGCGTCGCGACGCAGCTATCTGAGCCTGCAACTGTTGCTGGACTTGCATTTTTCGCATATGGGCCTGCTGAGCAGCTTGAGCCTGAGCAGCTTGAGCTGCCTGAGCTCGTCTCGCATGTTCCATCGCCTGATAATCTGTTCGAGCATGTATGCCTGGGTCCTGAAGAACTCCGAGATCCTGTGCGGCAGTGGGTGTCGCAAGCCGACTTTGCATTGTGAGAGGGGTTGGCAGGGCATGATTAGCATCGTGAAGCGAGTCATGTCGGTGCGGGACTGGATTCGATTCGGCAGCAGCACTAAAGCGTAACCACGACGGAAGTTCTTGACTACTGCTGGATATGTGAGTAGAAGCCAGATCCGAAGAAACAGGCGGGCTTGGTCGGGCGAATGATGCGTGGGCTATTGCTGGGTCTATAGCCATAAGATCTTGTTCAGTAGTAGTCTGACTGACAGGAACCGCTCGTGGGTGCCCGTTTTGCTGTTGTGGATGCATACCACCCATGATGTTCTTCCATGATGACGTCCCTAAAGCCGCTTCGTTCAGTCTTCCAGTCTCTATAGATTCAATAGGCAGAGATTGCACCGGTGGCCTTATATTGGCCGAAGACGGAACGTTGCCACTCACCAGAGATCTGGAAATCTCAGGCAAAACACTGGTGGACGATGGCTCGTTTAGAGCCGAGCTCCCAACCGGTGGGGTGTTCGCCTTGTTTTCATCATCGGTTAACTCCTGCCCCATGAACGCAGCGAGGCGACTTTGTTTAGGAGGTGGCGACTCGGGTCCCAAATGCTCGACAGTTTTCGGCAAGGTTGACGGCTGCAGAGGCATTGACATGGAAACTGCTGAAGAGGCCATGACGGGCACGTCCATTCCGCTCTCGTCTGGTGCGCTGAATTTCGTCCCGGATGTGAGGCCTTCTTCCACAGACTTAGCTGAAGATTTATCTGTTGCCTTGGCTGGTGGTTTCTGGAGCGGTCCGTCTAGTACATCATGGCCATTCATTTTCTTGTCCCTTAGATTATCCCTATCAAAGAACGACTTTTCCTTTCGAGGCTCATTGTTTTCCGGAGAGGTAGTCGGGGCCTTCTCCTGTGATTTCCTGTGATTTTGGAGACGCATCATTTCTACTTCTTCAGCCAATTCTTCTACAGTGCGGCCACCTCGACGGTTTCGATCTTCGCGGAAGGAGCGGTTTGATGAAGACGCAGGATTATTGTTCTGACTTTCCTTCTTTGACGGAGTAGCGTCCTTCACGAATCCGGGGGGTGGCGCAGTCACGGGCGCCTCTTCCTTTCTCAACCCAAACGCAACAGCCAATGCCTTAAATCCATGCTCGCGGTTCTTGCTAACGGGCAGCTCTTCATTGTAATATCCAGCTTTGTGCCACTCCATGATCTGGGATGCGGTAAATGGTCCTTGGCTCACGTTTTGAGGATCCTTGTAAAACCACAGCTTGCGCTGATCAGACAAAACCTCGTATTGATTTCTGTGAGAGTTATCTGTGCTGTACGTACGCGACTCGCGATCCTGATGCAAAGAACTGGAGGAAGAGGCTGGGTCTCTACTAGAACCTTTGGTTAACGCGCTTAAATCCCGCGTATTCGTCGGTTTCAACGCGTCCTTGTTGTTACGGCTGAACAGGCCTCCATCCCGAGAGAAGCCAGATCGCGTGCTTGTCGAAGTACCTTGGAAATCTGAGGAACGACGTGCTTGATTAGCACGCTCTGCAGCACCTCCAGCAACGCTGCTCGATAGATCGTCATTAGAAGAACCTGGGTACTTTGTGCTTCCCGTTGCGACAGAAGAATTTCCACCGCGCCAGTTAGCGTTGGAATCGGCAGCAGTTCTGCCAGAAGAACGACTCCAATATGGCTGCTGAGATGAGGGCTTTTCAGGTGGATTACCATTCGGTGATGCGGCGCGATCCGGGGCTGCGGAGCGCGGCTTTAAAGGTAAAGGTCGCCTCTCTAAAGCCGTGCCCCCGGAAGTGGAAGGGCGCTCCGCTGGGGCCAAAACAGCAGAACCGGACCAGAAATCGCGAGAAGAAGACGTGACGTGACCGGGCTTCTTTGGCGGCGGAGAGGCTGACGGCGCATCGGGAGGAGAAACAGTGGAAGACGAAACAGCAGCGGGGGCTGGGGCATGGTCGCGGCCAAGAATGGCTTCAACTCCAGCACGGGGAGGGGCGGACTGAAGGCGCGAGCGTGCTGGAGGCGGGTCGGTGGATTCAACTAACGCAGACACATGGGCTATATGATCATCTGGAGCGATGTTAACTGGAACAAGCGGCTCAGAGGAGGTTAGACCAGGGTACTTTGTCATTGCGGGAGGGATAGTGGCAGTGCTTCCGGGCTCGTAGAGCTCAAGAAGCTGAGCCTTGGTATACGCAATTCGAGGGGCGGAGGGTTGCACGGCGGCAGATGTGACTGAGGAAGATGACGTGGTGGGGGTGGAGGAGTGGAGGGTACTCTTGGAGAGAGAAGTCCAACCGGGTCCCAGTTTGAGTTCCTGCGAGTCGGTTGGTTTGGACGCCATGATGAGGAGACGTACGAAGGAGTTTGAAGAGGGGGGAACACCGGGGTACCAAACGAACGAGGGGAGCGAAACGAGAGAGTAGGAACCGACGCCAACGACGATCGGGAGCGTGCTGAAGCGGAAGAAAGCGGGGGGGGGGACGGGGGCGTCTGAAGCTTGCGTAACTCGGCGAGCTGTAACTTGAGGGCGTTGTGAACGGAGTGAAAGCGTCCTACGGCCAAAGGGGGTGGTGACGACACGAGCGAGGCGAACAGACGAGTATCCGTTCGAGTTCAGCGATCACGGACAAACTGTCCCTGTGTCGAGGCCCGGGTGGCGCTGCACAGCAACGCGCAAGCACGTGATTGGACGGTGTGCCGCGCGCTGTACGCGTGGCCAGCGCCGACGGCTTCCAGAGGCTACCGACGCCACACCGCCAAATTGCTCCCAAATTTTTAGGCGAAATCAAGGCGGCGCACGTGCTGTGCGAGCCGTAGCAACCGAAACTGGAAGCTGCTGGACGGCGGTGGTCACCAAAATCACTCACGAAAGCAGACTTTCTGTGCCATTTGCGCCGGGCGCATCGCGGCACTCTCCAGACGCACGGCGCTGTTGTAAAGTTACTGATACAAGGTACAAGGGCACCTCAATGCTTTCCCGCGAAAATGCAATACGCCACGCTTCGCGACGCTTTGAATCAAGCCACGGTCGCCTTCAAGCCTCCGCGTACGTTGCGACAGGGATACGGCTCGCCTAGAGCAGAGAAACTACCGTCGCCGCACTGGCGAAAAAACGCAGCTACAGTTTAAGCCAGTACATAATGTTGTATCCTATGGTTAACAAAACAAGAGTGGCTAGAAACGTCATTAAACTTCCGATCCACAGAATGTCTTTGGTCGAAAGATACGCCTTGCCGGTCTCGTCTTCTACTTGAATCGCAGAAATGTTGGGGAACGAGCTGATGGGAAGAGCCATCGCACTTGACGCCGCAAACGTGCCTGCAAGCACCATCAGTCGAGGGTGCCCCAGACTCACCCCAATGCTGAAAACAAGCGGTAGCACCACGATAGCCGACACCGTATGTGAAACAAAGTTTGCAATCAAGGCCATGAAAACACTGAATACCGTGTATGTCAATCGCAGGTCCCCTTGACCGAGCACTGACAGAAACTTTTTCGCAATCAAATCAAGAAGCTTGCAAGACTTCACCGCAGCCCCCAGAACTACCCCGCCTGCCACAAGATACACCACGTCCCACGGGAGATTGTTGAAGTCTTCCTTGATCAAAATGCCAGACCCGAATAATACCAAGATTGGAATCACAGCCACAACCCCGGGAGACCCGAATGCACTCGACAACGGATGGCAGGCCCACAGTACAACAGTTATCACCAATGTGGCGCTCACAATGTAGTGAGGTTTCTCGAATTTCTCTGCCTTAGTGGCAAGAGGTGGAAGAGTATAATCAGAGGGTCGGTAGATGATATACAACGCCACATAGAACACCAAAACCATCACTGCACACAAAGGCAACGCTGCCAAAAGCCATTTCGCGAACGATATCGAGTTTTCTTTTGTCAACAGGCCCAACGCAACTGCGCTCTGTGGTGACGATATAGGACTCGCAAACCCACCGATGTTACTTGAGGCCATGATACCAAGAAGGAGACATTCGACAAACGGTCGGCTTCCCGGCATGCTTCTCATACCGTTGATCGTTGGCATCATAACTGAATTAAGCAGCACTGGTGCTGCTACATTGCTTACAAACATGGAAACAACTACTCCCAATACCATGACAGCCAAAAGAAGCACATGAGGTTTTCGCACCCTGGATAATACTGCTGTTGCAACAACCTTGTCTATATGAAACTTTGACAAGGCAGCACCGAGTGCATAGACACATATGATCAGCAACAGAGTATCAGAACTTAAGTTTTGAAACACTTCTTGAGATGCATCGTGCGCATCGAGCGGTTTTCCATCCGAACCAATGAATACTTGAAGCAGAATTGTCCCAGGTACCACCAAGAAGGACGTCACGTAGAGCGGCAGACCTTCCGACGCCCACAGAGTCACAACCGCAGAGGTGAGGGCCAGGCATCGATGGGCAGCGTCAAGAGTGTCGCTCGAATACTCTGGCCCATTCTTGGTGAGCAAAGCCCGTGTGATCTGCGGGAAAGCAAGAATGATAAAGAATAGAAGTGTGGCAACCAATACAGGTATGGATTGCGGTCGCCATACAACTGCATTGGCGGCAGCTCCAATGTCAATGTCGGTTCCACCCCGAATCGCATGAAAGACGGACACGCGACGTTCTGTTCGCAGAGCATCTTGCCAAATCGTGCTTCGATCCCATACGATGAGGTCCCGTAAATGATCTTGAAGCTCGGCTTTGGCGGCTTCAATATTTCCGTTCGCGAATACGTCTGCATACACTCTCGCTGCAGTTTCTTGAAGTGCTTGAATGTCTCTGAGGTCTGTGAAATGGGTCTCATGTTCCAGTCTCTGCATGAAAGCTGCACGGGTGCTCTTTCCCGTGCATTTATCATGCTTCTTCAGAATCTTGTCAAACGCTGCTCTGTTAAGACGCGAGAAGTCTACCGCTTCTCCCAGTTCTTTGTAGTGCTCACGACACCGCCTACGAAATACTGGGCGGGACAGCACGGCAATCCGCGATGAGCCAGTAAGAAGTGGTAACTCTTCCACTCCATCGGAGGCAGAATCTGGCTCTTGCTGGCTTAGGATATTACTTGCTTCTTCTTCGACTTCCATAGTCACAGTTGCTAGCGTGTTCGCTAACCTGTAAAAGAACTTTTCGACTTGCATTAAACTGTTCTCAATCACCTCGAAAAAGGCTTTTTCCTGACGATTAAATGATGCCCGTGCTTCTGCTTCAGTAGCATCTAATGGCAAAAGTCTGTCGTAACTAAAAGCTGGGTCTCTCTTAACAGCACCATAGCTTTGCTGCTCCTTCTCTGAATCTGCTCTTATTTCATCCAAGACACGAGCTGAAGCAGTGCGATGTAGAGGTCGAACGTTATCACGGTGAGACTCAATATCTCTTTCCTCATCGGAGGACTCTTCCCCCTCGCGCCGAGACGATTTTGAAGCTGAATGCGTCTTTATGAAGATTTCTTCATGGATATACTTCAAGTTGGCTATCCGTCGCTTGAGTTGGTCATACGGGACATAAAACTCCCACCAGTCCGGCTTGGCGTTTAATCGAAGGGTGTCTGAAAAGCGCATTCTCGTATATCGCCTCCGCTTCTACTACGTATGCACTCTTCATACGCGGTTCGTAGCCAACGGCTATCTATGCCACGGTCACCTCCACAGATGAAAAAAAAGAGAAAAACGCCTCGGCGCGAAAAGGAAGAATACCAGTAGTGTACCAACGGTACCTCTACTCCGTAGATCTGACGGAGTACGTTATATCGCTACTTGGACAGTGAGACTGCTCGAAAGCCGCAGCGCGAGATTTACCGCAGTCACCGAAAGAACGACGATACCTCAGCGGCGCTTGCCAGCGTAGATACTGAAGGATGCTGCTTCCCACCAGGTCAAAAACAGGTCGGGATGCAACGGGGCCCCACGGGCTCTTCCCTTGCACCATTCTCAGCATTTGACAGTTTTTGAGAGCATGCGTGGCGACCGCTGTACTGTATATCTCTAGATGCAAACTGGGATACTGAGGACATTTAGGGCCGCCCGCCGTGCGCCACATGTGAATACCACACCGCATTATGATGAAGAGGTGCCATGTAGTATGTACGTGAAGGAGATTCCACCGTTATGTGCAGGAACGCTACAGGAACGCTACAGGAACGCTACGGATTTGCATGCCCCGTTGGAAGTCAAGGACTCGAGAAAAGCCCCAGGGAAGGTGTTGCGCCCCGAAAGGTAGACATTCAATCTCAGTTTGCTTCCCTTGCTGTGTCAGCAGCAGAGCCAGTACTCTGAATATGGTGACCCCGCCCCAAAACCAGCGTTCAGCCTAGCCTACATAGTGTATGTATTGCGGAACTTCCATTGTCTTTAACAATGTCTACCTAACTCGTTCCGCGTACCACGAGTATGATCGATCAACGGTACTCCCACATGGCATATGAAGAAAAATAAGTGGCTTCATACTATACAGGGTGTGCACAGTGCAAGTTCGTTTCATCATGATTGTTCTGCAATGCTGAAAAACTTCTCACATCCTGTTTTCTACCTGTAGCGTAAACCCTTTACCCTATATCGACCAAAGCCGAAATCCCTGTTTTCTACTGAAATGCAGAACTGAGTTATGTAGATATATCTCTAGAATGACGTGGATTCCCAGTGACGGAAAATGGTCTTCACGTTCTAAAGATAACAGTGGCAGCACCCCCCACCCGTATCTCCCTCAATATGCTCCAAATTGCTGTTAGTCTCCGCAGGTGCGCATTGTTGGCGCCATTCGATGGCATCATGGAATTTCTCGCATCCTTTGACATCATGATCATGCACCACATTTGTCAATGAGGTATTCTCCTCGGGACCTTGACACAGACAATGCCGCGATACACGAAGCGGGCCTCGCTTTCATGCATCACAACTTTTCTCTAACCAGTGCTTTCCAACCATGCGTTCGACTCAAGCACCATCGATGCTGCACGTGAAGTTAAACTTAGAAGACATGGTAACTTATCGCAACGCTCCACATTTGCGTAGTACGCCACAAAACAGTCAGTGGCAACTCGTGCCCATTGACACATGGTTTCTTCTTTGGTAATCACCTCTCCCAAGTGAAAACAAAGATGCAAGTACGACCTGTAGTCAAAACAAGGCAGTATTTCCCTTCAAAACTGTATATAGGGATAGTTGTTTGTTAGGCTCTATCAGTATAATCACAAATGTGCTGCATATCACAAGTCTAGCACTCGTTACATTCACATATTAAGTTCCTCCTGTTCCTTGTTAAATTTACATACCTCTACCGTGATAGTTGTGCACTTCCTTGCACATCTGCCCTTGGAGGTTGAGGTACAGCGGCATACGAATAGCCCGCGATGTTAGCAGACTTCTTCTTAGTTGCGACGAACAGGGCGAACACGTCTGGTCGCTTCTTTTCTTCACGTGATTCGTCTTCGAGCAACATATCAGCTTCCTTCCCAGCCATATCTATTTCGTTGACTGGCTTCTTGGACGCCTTAAGCTTCGCCGGATCCGACTTGGAGGACGCACTGTTCGAACTGGCAATCTCAATCGGATTTCTTTCCACCACAATATTATCAGGGTGATCTTCCTTCATGAACAGCGCTTCCCAGTCCATACTGTGGAAGAAATCGTGTTGTTTGATTTCACTGATCCCTTGAGGACCAAGACCCAACCTCGTATTAGGGTTGCGATCAAGTAAACCGCGTATCAATGACACAACCTCTGCCGACAGGTTTCTCGGAAAGCGCAATGGACCGCTCTCAATCTTGGTGTACACTTCCTCACGGTTGCGCGAGTAAAAAGGGGTTCTACCACACAAAATTTCGTACAACAAAATACCAAAAGCCCACAAGTCAACGGACTGACCATACTCGCTACCGTTGAGCATCTCCGGAGCAATGTATTCGCGAGTACCACAGAAGGTCTTGGTCATATTGACAGGTTTCGGTGGAGCGATGCGCAAATTGGGTGAAGGAATAGGAGGTGGTCTGCGCGAATGATGCCTTCTCTTGCCCAAAAGCTTTGACAAGCCAAAATCAGCAATTCGAACGTGACCATCGAGGTCAAGCAGGACGTTTTCAAGCTTGAGGTCACGATACACGACACCCAGGCTGTGAATGTACTCCAGCGCAAGCAAGATTTCGGCGGCAATGCGGCGTCCTTCAGGTTCCTTGAAAGGCTTGCCGCGTCTCTTGAGGTAGTCGAACAAGTCACCGCCGTCGCAAAACTCAGTGACGATGTACAGACGTTTGGAAGTCTGAAAAGCGTAACGAAGGTTGAGAATAAAGGGGTGGTCACATGCCATTTCCAGAACAAGGCGCTCATCGAGGGCGTGACGGTATGCATCGTCGTTCTCATAGACAAAACTCTTCTCGATGACCTTGAGTGCTAGGTGCTCGGCGGTAAGCCTATCGCGAACAAGGAAGACACGACCACTGGCGCCCTTACCGACCTGTGACAAAATCTCAAAGTCATTGAGAGAAGTAGCTCGGTGTGTGGCAGCGCGCACAAGCGCGGAGTGCCACTTTTTGGTCTCGACGGAATCCTTCATCTTGAGCTCGATGGAGTGATCGCCCGACGAGCGCTTGATACGAATGCGGTTCTTCTTGGTGTCGCTGCGGATGCGGGAGTCTTTGAGGTTGATCATCATGACGTTCTCCGAGGCGGTGCGACGCGCAAGTTGTTCGGGGTTGGCGCGTGAGCTTTGTTCGCCCACGACGTGGAGAAGAAGGGTGTTGCCTCGAAGCTCGGCCCAACAGCGCTTGGAGGCACGCCAGCGCAAGTTGCCGACGGGACGGGCGTACACCCACGCGGACTTGACGGCGGGGATGCGCCGCACGAGGCCGAGCGCCTCCTCGTGCGAGCTGCGAGCTACGCGGGAGCCGTTCATGGCGAACGAACGGGGTGCTTAGAAGGGGTTGGGGACGAAAAGAAGAAGGGAGGAGGGAGGGAGGAGGGAGGGAGGAGGGAGGGAGGAGGGAGGGAGGAGGAAGGGAGGAGGCGGAGGGATGGAGGGGGAGGGATGGAGTGGGAGGGATAGAGGGGGAGGGATGGAGGGAAAGTATGGAGGACAGATGAGGGCGGTGACGTAGCGTAAGCTCGCGAGCGGGTGGCGGTGGCAATGGCACAGCGCGGAGCGGTGGCGCGCTTCGCTAAAGTGGGCGCAGCAGCTGCGACACGGCGGGCGGCGGGACGGCGCGCGGCAGCGGGCAATGGCGCGCACGCGCTGAAAAACGACGCGGCACACACAAGCGGACGCCAACCGCGCGGCAATGCACGTTGGTAGCAGCCGCCTAAACGGCGCGCGCGGCGGCCCGATCGGGGCGCGGCCGCGACGGCGCTACGTGGTGGCGCGTCGAATTGTGCACACGGCGCGGTGCTCGCGCCTTGCTGGCGCCGCGCGCGCACGCCAATTCAGCGTGCGCTGCGGCGCGTGAATTCACGCGTGTCGCGAGATTGTACAGCCAGCGCGTGCCACACTGTCGAGCACCGACGTTTGCGTCAACCTGCGCCGCCGCCGTCGCGCGTGTGCCACACGTTGCTTGCACCTTGTCGCTCACAACTTGTGTGTGACTGTTGTCCGTTCCCCCCGCGCGCACGCTCTTCGTGCTCAGCGCCGAACGCCGCAGAAACCCTCTCTCTACGAAGGCAGTGGATAACTTTTACACAGCGTGAAATTGTGCGTAAGGTTCGATACGCTCGGCTCTGTTTCGCAGCGCGAAACAGAGCGCGCGCGCCTTGACGCCATTCCGTGACGTGCCACATTCGTGTAGCACGCTTGCGAAAAAGGCACTGCGGCGCACAGTGCGCAGCGCACACAGTGGCGCCATTTTCACCCAGCTGACGCGCTCTAAGCCGCGAGGACATCCTCCTCCTCTCTCTCTCGTCGCCCTAGAGAGATATCCTACAAGGTTGTGCCGATAACGAGCGGCGCTAGAGAAAGAGGCCACAGCGCGCGTCTGGCTGACATGCGCGGCGCGCGACTTGTGTGTGACTCGAGAGAAAATGTTGCGCGCAACAGCATGTATCATAATGCTGATGCTAAAGTTACAAGCCGCGCTTTCTGCCAATGGCGTCGCTTGTTGCCATTTACACAGTCATAATAACACGCACTGGAAAAAATGGCGCTCTTATTACTGTACAGTAGTAATATATTCCATTTACACCGTGTGCATACCGCTCTCGTATCGAATCATCGCCCTGAACCGCCTTTTCCTAAGGTAGTCCTCTTACCAACGGTAAACGCTACAACCGTCAACGTTCCGTCTTCAATAATTCCCGCAGTCCGCTGTTTGTAAATTTACTTGTGTACAAAAGGTATACGCCGCTGCGGGTAATATTGATCTCCAACAAGTTGCCTTCCTTGTCATGTGCAACGCGCGCAATGCATTTCACACTTGAGCGCGCTCCCAGCCGCTGCTGAGCAGCATCGATCTTTATATCGCTTTTAAACAGCTGTTTGTTTTTGCTCACCTTCGCCATTCCTCACCAGCAGCCTCGCTTTGGTCATCTCCCGCTGCCGATCACGTTCCGTCGGAACACCTGAATCGCCATTGAGCCACCGCTCCCAACTGTGTGCCGCTTGTTGAAAGCGCGGCAAGCAACACTGCAAGTTGGGGCAACAACCCAGTGGGTTGCTGTACACACACATACACGGAGCGCGCGCTTTTATTTTCGTTACAAGAGGACCGCGGTCCGTCCCACTGCATGACTGTTGTACACGTATCTAATGCCACACCACCTGTAAGTTACAGGCTGTAACTTACAGTCACAGTGCAAACACTTGTGCGCCCTGCTGTCCTGCCCTGCCTGACACCGCGTGCCGCGTAGATATATCATACTGTAGTAAAGTTATCTCCTGCGGTCGGTCATGAGCATACCCGCACAACACTCGCGCGCTCCACAACATTGTAATCCACTCCCGATTGCAAATGATCCGCAACCCTCGCCTTGTCACACTACTTCTACTTGTATGCGCCCTTGCGTGCCTTGATACCAACGTCAATGCGTCGGCGCCAGACCAGCATCTGCCGCCAGTTCGCACGGAGGTGACATTTCAAGAAGACAAGCAACAAAAAAGCGATGATCCAAACAAAGCCTGGGAAGAGTGGGACGAAACCGACCAATCTCGTAAGAATCCATTCCCCCGCCGTCAGCGCAAAATCGAGCTGGGCATGGACATCAACACCATCATGGGAATGGCCATGAAACAACCCAAAGTGGTTACGGCTGTTCTTACTCCGCACTTTGGTTCCGACCACAAAATCGGCCAAATGGTCACGCAAAAGTTTAGAAATCAACTCGCTGCCGCTGGCATTGGCTGCCGACTGTGGTTCGTTCCTCACGGCAGACAGGTGGTTGCCAACTGCGATACCATACGCGATGGTCACATGGCCAAGGATTACATGATTTCGCAGCACGAGATTATGAGAACCGTCATTGATAATGTGCCCTTCACCCCGAAACCTACGCCTGCCGACGACGATGATGACGACGATGATGATGACGACGACGATGACGACCACGCCGCCGCCCACCGCCTCACGGCAGCTGCTACCAACATGGAAGAAAAATCAGAACTATAACTTTGCAACTATGTGTTGATTCTTCATCAATGTTGCATGCGTACGTCATCTAAAAAGAGACTGCAGTCGTTGCTGTTGTTATCAGCACCGAAGCCCATGCCCGAGACAACACATTTTTATTCACTCAGCCAATCATCCAACGCAGCACCCGACGCTTCAGCAGGCACTTCATCTGACTTGGCTGTAACGCAATCTGAAATATCCATCACTTCAGCCTTGTTCCACAAAGTCTCAAGCTTGTAATTTCTCCTTTGAGCTTTTGAAAATATGTTCACCATAAAGTCACCATCTGTTGAGAGAACGTCGTGACAATCAGAACGTTAGTACTTGTCTCCGGCGAAACTTAGAAGGCGTAAAAACTAATTACTTACAATCAAGTAGAATCCATCCAGATTCTGGCACACCATCCTTTCTTCTTGTTCTCATGTCGTGCTTTTTGTGAAGGTCGTCTTCGACCAAGTTGGAAATGGCTCTCATTTGAGGTGTATTGTTCGCACTAGCTATGACGATGAAACTAGTGATATATGTCAACTTACTCACACGAAAAGCAACAATGTTTTCTCCCTTTCTTTCGTCTATTGCCCGAACAACTGTTCGCACGAATCCTGTGCTCTCGTCTTCCTCAAGAGACGGTAAATCATCGGCATCACTTGTAAATATCGAAGTTGGTTCTGTCGAGATTTCGTCGAGAAGTCGCCTGACGTTCTTTCGCTCCCTCTTTTGCTTGGTTGGACCATTTTCAGAAGGAATTTCAACAATGTCTAACCCTTCATCGCTGTAGTCGTCTCCGTTCCCGTCAAAATCGAATTCGCTGTCTTCAATGTTCACAACCAACTCATTTTCAAAGGCTTCCGGTGATTGGGCCTGATTGAACGAACCCGTTTCTCGCACACGATCTTCGAACGAATTGTCCAAGTTCATCATAAAAGTTCTGCGACGCCATGAAGACAGCGTTCTTGGCCTCGTCGACAGCAGCGAAGACGATCTATGCGCATGAAACAGAGCGAGATGTGGAACGAAGGCTGTGCTCGAGGGTGTGGTAGAGTTAGACATTGAAGTTGGGAGCAGAATCAACAATGAATATGAGTATTGAGGAGAGCAGATTGACTAGATACACGCCCAGAGCCGTGGAAGTGTGCTGTTTGTTGTTCCAAGTATCCCTCGACCTCAGCAAAATTGTAGCAGAACTGGAGCTCAACAAGTTCTCGGTGTTGATGAGGTCAGCGCATATGATGACCGCTTACCCGAAATTTCGAATATGTCACGAGGAAAGCGAATGGATGACAACGAGGAGCAACTGACTGTTCTCTGTTCTCCAGAGTTATCAAGCTGGTGCCGAAGAAATGGTCCAGATCTCGTTGAAATGAACCCATCTCTTTATTTTTCGACTTGAAATTACAGATTTGTAATATAAACCTTATGTGTACCGTTGTACATTGTCATGATGGCAAATGGGTCCCATTTGAGGTGCGTTCAAAAAAAGATTCCGTTTGTTGCTTGTTGAACAACCGTGCTTGTGTTGAAGATGAAATGTTCTCTGTTGGAGCCGACTTACCCCCCCTGAAGCACCAGCGAGGGTTGCTGTGGCACTGCAGCCTTGGAGAAAGCTTCCCAGATTATCCTGCTTCGACTGAATCCTCTTGCGGCCTGCTCGATTCACGGGCTTGTTTGATGGGTCTCCTTTCAAGATTGAAGAACACCGTGTTGCTATGAAGACATGAAGCATCAGCAGACTTGGTAGCTGCCCCCGGCTTCCGTTTCTTCCCACACCTTACATTCAGTTATCCAGAAACACTGTGAGAAAGAATAAGAAGTTCAGGCGAACCACACTGGCTTCAATATATTT
This sequence comes from Gracilaria gracilis, assembly GCA_030374805.1. Classification (NCBI taxonomy): domain Eukaryota; phylum Rhodophyta; class Florideophyceae; order Gracilariales; family Gracilariaceae; genus Gracilaria; species Gracilaria gracilis. The sequence goes on from JARGSG010000189.1 coordinate 1,262,017, forward strand.
GCAGTATGGCATAGTCGAGCCCCCGAAGAGACTCATATGTTATGTCTTCCCTGAACGAAAACCACATTCTCAATGCTTTTCCACGCCTTTAGCAACCTCCTGGTCCAAAACGCTCCGCGAGCATGGTTCGGACTCTCACCGTCCTAGATTGCATGACTGAACATACGTTGGAATTGAACAAGCACTCAACTTCTTGGAGTTTGTTCCATACACCGAATATGCTGGGACATATCTAAATACGACACTCTCGAACTAGGAAAGGTTTTAGATTGCAATGCTCCACGGGTTTCACATAAATTTATGCTTGGTGTAAATCTCTTTGATGTTTTTGGTGGGCGTTTCTGCAAAACCCTACGACTCAAGTCTTACCACAAATCAAAAGTGTGCTAGGCAACAGGTTGTCTCAGCGGGCCTGTACATATCTATTACCTTCGTGCGATGAACGGCGGAGAAAAGCTTGGCTTAAGAGAGTCCCCTCTTTATGCTTGGTGATTGGGACTTCTTACCCGCTTCAACTCTGGCTTCCTTCGCCAATGTATAGGGAACGGTTTCCCAGGCCATCAACTTTCCGTATTTCTCGAGGTTCTTTCCTCCTGCCTTTAGATCTTGGCAAAACATATCTTGCTTGTCTTTGCCTATATTCAGTTCCATGACAGTCACTTCCATTTTCTCCTCATCGGCCTGAATCACAGTGACGGGCGATCCTTCCGCGGAACTTCGAAAGATCTGCTGGTACATTTCAACCGCTCTATCTAGATCTGGTTCACCTGCATTAGAAGCAACTGTCGTAAGAGCAGCAAGATTTGCGCCCGCTTTACGATTGGTAGCAGCCGCAGCGGTGCGAAGGAAATGGCATACTCGGACATCTTCGTACTCAGCGTCGCCCGGAATGCAGTGAAGTGCCTTCAACACAGCGATATTGTTTGCAGCGTGGGCCTTGAATCGGGTGTTTACCTTGTTCGAAAGCAAAACCCGTTTGTAGCACCCCATTGCAGAATTGCAGTCCGTTTCCAGCCCATTTGTCCCAACAGCTTGAAGGTAACCTAGATACAGGGCGATCGCGGGCACATGCCTGGCAGCGACTTCAAGGCTTTCACGTGCCTTCTTCACAAGCTCTTGAGAGAAGTTCACTCGTTTGTTGTTAACTTTTTGTGCGTCCGATGCCGAACGGTAAAGTTCTGGATTGCACAGGAGGTGAATTAGACTGCGCGCGGCGCCAACATCCCCGGCTGTCAAAGCTCGGCAGAGGTAATTGATCGCTGCCTCATTGTCACGCTCCACGCCGCAAGCGTTTCTATGTGTCTCCCATTGTTCTTCTCCAATGAAATTTCCGAACGCGGTAGCTGCTTCAAAATTTCCCCGCTCAACGGCTACCTTCAAGAGAAGGACGCCATCCGGAGAGAATGATCCTATGTCCTTGTCGTTACAACATGCATCCCACACTGGTTCAAGCCTCATCATGATTTCGGCTGCCGCACGATGATCACCACGGCACCGATCTATTGCAGCATCACAAACTAGTACTCTTCGGTGCGTGTAGATGTCAAGGCCACATCCACCACCCTGGAGAAATTGTTCTCTAGTGTTCTTGCCGATACGGACCGCCGCGTCCACAATTCTTGCCGCCAGAATCGGATCCCATTCAGCAATTATCGCCGCAAACATCAACGGATCGCTTTCCGACACGGTTTCCGCTTCCGCAAGCTCGTCCGGCATTTTGCAACCAAGCATTATGGCAGGCCCTAGGGCAGCTTTAATTGCTGCTGTTTGGTAATCTTTGCAGCTCTGGAGCGCTTCTCGTGAAGGATGTGTGTGTGGGTCATGGAGCTCAGGAGCTCGAAGGCAAGAGATTATGAGGAGCTCAGCCTTTTCATCGTCGAGGTGTGTGCGAACTTCAGCAATCCTCCGGCTTAGCTCGTCAAAGAGAAGCACCCCTGGGTGGATATCCTCAATAGAAGGGAGCATACGACCATGGAATTTCTTATGCAGATATTCACAAAACATGATAAGATGAACATGCAGTTCTACAAGAAGTCGGAATGTGAATCTCCCCCTTATTCTTGCAGATTGCGTTACGACGATGCCAGGGGTGGCGTCCACTAACTTGCAATGGTCAGCATCCAAGCTGTCGTTCATCTCAATGAGAGGTTCTAGTATCCTTTCAATGACACGACGTGATATCTCTTCCAGCAGTTTATTCTCCTCACCACGCCAATCATTTGTAGCCTCCTCGTATACCTCGGCCAAACGCCTCCATCGCGGTGAGATGGAATCATCGAAGAGGGTTATCAACCATTCGTCCATGATCCCGGCGCCAGCGAGATGATCTCTTGACAAGCCACGTACCCCTGTCCCAAAGCCAAATTTCGGGCATGGTAAGCCATTACAAAATGCAAGAGCAGCTTCTCGAGCGCTTATGAGCATTGCATCTTTCATATGAGGAACCTGTTCGTACCATGGCAACCAACGATGCTGCCACATATAGGATTCCATACGTTGCGTGAGAGCGCCTGTTTGCTTTGCGCTGGGCTTTGCTTCAAGGAAGTTGAGTTCGTCTTCAACCTGTCTACTGACCTCGGCAAAAGACTCTTTTGGAACTTGGGATAGGCGACAATCCTTGTACGCCGAAAACACGAAAGCAAGATCTAAGTACCTTATGAGCGTAAGGGATGCCGCCTCATGTCTTCTTTGTCTAGTGATAACAGCCCTAACACGGCGCATTATTTCTCGTTCAACGGCAGGTTTTTGCTTTGCTATGGTGATCCTCTGGGCCTCACCACGTCGATAGCCAAGATTGATAATGGCCGACACAAGATCGTTCTTAGCGCGATAGAGTGCGGCCGTGCCACAAACTTGTCCGGACTTGCGACAGACATCAACAAGCTGACGCCACGGTGGCTGGCCCTTATGTGTCGAAGTCCAGAGGGATTGATCCCGCAAGGTGTCTAGCCATATTGCCCAGCTGTAGAACGAACCGGTCCACTTCAGCGGGGGAGTGGTGTTTACGAAGGCGGCGGCGGCATTTTGAAGCCAAGACGGGAACGCTTCATGTTTAACGTCAGGTCGACGACCACAACGTGCTCGTTTCGGGGTATCAGAGACTTGGGGGCTCGGTCTCTTTCTCGTCATCGAAGGGGATTGATGTGCATCCTGAGCAGGCGTAGAATGAGAACTGGGTGGCGCATTTTCTACCATTAGCATGCTCGCCAAATTTGCCGTTGCTTGAAGCAAGAGAAGTACAGCTAGGAAGAAGGGATGGTGGACGTCAGCCGTGGAGAATGAACACGGGTGGAGGACTTGCGCGTCGTACTGCTCGGCCGCATGTTGCAGCTCTCGCAGGCGCGGCGCGGCGCGCTTCAGGTAGCAAGCAGTGGCCAATCAGCGGCGGCGAAAAGTTGTGCATTGCAGGAAAGGCGTCTATTCGCAGGCGTTGCCCCCGGTGATACAGCCAATCAAACCGCGTTGAGAGCTATGGCTCAAAGCTTGGCCCATTTGAGGCGGTGCGGCCAGTGCTCACTCCAGCAATGCATTTTGCGCATTGCAGCTCCCCTTTCCTTCCTCTTCGCATCGGAGGAGCTATCTAACTTCTGCCGAATCTTAATCGAAAGCTTCCCTTTCTTACTTTCCATCCGGGCTTTCGTTTCACCAGCCATCGATCAGACAAAGTCTTGCATGCCGCCCACAATGGGACCGGTATCCTTAGCGCTACGGCTCGGCCTCCTCGAAACCCCCAACTTTCGTCTTCGTTCCCCATATCCCCATCCTTCTGGAGTTGCGCTCACCCCCTGGTTAGAACATGGGCTCACCACAGTCTTCAGCAGGTCCCGCACCTCCTTCTTTATCTCTTGATTTCGAGCGCTTCTTGTCCTCTCGTTCTCGAGCGGCATCAGCCTCTCCTGTCGTCCGAGGGTCCACTGCGCGCACTGCTCCGTTGCGCATTGGCACAGCGCGCACTGACTTCGCCCACATCGGTACTGGTCGTAATCCCTTCGCCTGTGTAAGGGGTACGGGCAGAACAAGTTCAGCCCGCACAGGTACCGCCCGCACTGGCACGGCCCGCACCCGTACACAAACTGCGCGATATGAAGATGCATATATTGTGGCTATCATAGACAACACCGTACGCGAGGTCGGTCTCTGTGCATATGATGTCAATGGGTTTGTTGTAGAGCTCCGCCAGTTCACGGATTCGAACATGTACACAACGCTTAACAAGGTGTTGTGTATTTTGTCTCCTGTGGAAATTTTACTGTCCACTTCCAGTATGGGTGGTTTGTTGGTTCAAGCCATACAGAATTCTCCGCAGATTTCGCATGTCAAGATCACCTATATTGGAAGAGCCTTCTTCAACGAGACTTATGGAGAATTGGCGGCCGAAAAGCTTTCCAGTGAAAAATGTCCGCACCTGTCTCGCCTGGGTAGCGCTCTGTATCTTTCACTGGCTTGCTGTGGTGCTCTTCTCAAGTACATTGAACATGTCGAAGATCGCGTCTTTGCTCCATCTAGCCTTCACATTCATTTCAAACCTAATGATGACACCCTGTTCATTGACGTATCGGCGTTGGAAGGCCTTGAAGTAATAGAAAATGCTAACCCTGCTGTTTGCATTTCAGAACTCAATGGAAATGCATGCTTGCTGCGAGTGATGGATTTGACCGTCACCCGTGCCGGCAAGCGATTCCTTCGCCGTGCAGTCCTGGAGCCATGTGCGGATATAAGTACCATTTCTGTTCGACAGGATGTCGTTGAGGAGCTTATAAACTCGGAAGCCGCTTATTTCGCAATTATAGCTGCTTTGCGACAATTTCCGGACCTCGAGAGAGCCATGGCTATTCTCATGAATAGGGAAAACGCACGTCTCCGCTCGCTGGGAACTTCGTATGAGCCTGAACCTAATTTATCCGACGACAGTGAGCAGGAAGCAGATCCAACCCCAGAGCAAGAGTGGCGTACTTCGCTCCAATCAGGGCCGCCTTCTCCAGTACTCATCAGAACTGTGTTAAACATCAAGGCAGCTCTAGAAGCAGTTACCGAGTTGCTGAGTATTGTTGAAGATTGTGAATCTTTTCTGCTCCGAGCGATTGCCGGAAGCATGCGCAATCCAGCTCTGGCGGAATTGCGAGAAGAGATCGATGATGTCATTGACCCTGATATATTTCCCAGTAAAGATCATGAGAGAATGCGAATGAACGGGGCTCTAGCAGTCAAGCATGGACGAAATGGTACGTTCTGGGGGCATGTGTTCCTAGTTGCTTCATTCTTATTGTTAAAGAGGTTTGTGCGTGTCTGTTCCATCCTAACCACTCTCAACCACTTTGCAAAGGGTACCTTGACATTCACAGGAAAACCATGGGGGAGAATATCGAAGACATGGAACACTTGGCAGATGAAGTCCGCAAGAAGCACGGACTCCACAAACTAGAATTGAGGCTGCACTTAAAGACAGGCTACCACTTCGTAATCCCAATCAAGAGTTTGGGAGCGAGAAGTTTACCAGAAGAGTTCATTCTTATCAATAGTGGGAAAAAGCTTCATCATTTCACATCACCGCAGATGGAGAGGTTGAATGTGCTTTACAAAAGCTCCATGGAAGAGGTTTGGAGGAGATCTGAACTGGAGATGGGCAATCTTGTTGGCAAAATCTTTCAACCGCAAATTCTTACTTCTATTCATCGCCTTTGCGATTGCGTAGCAATGCTTGACTGTCTTTGTTCATTTGTCACGTACTCCACACGTTGCGAGATATACAACGAAAGGCCTAAGATGACAGAAGACGGGGCAATTGTTCTTAAGGAGGTATATCACCCAATAAGCCTGAGGTTTGCGCCAAGGAAACCAGTCCCCAACGATGTTTTTCTCGATGAAACATCGGCACTCCATATCATCTCTGGGCGAAATCAAGCGGGGAAAACATTCTTTATCAAATCTGTGGGTTTGATTGTGATCATGGCGCACACTGGTTGTTGGGTACCTGCCGAGCACGCATCAATCCGTGTTTTGAAGAGGATCGCCACCCGGTTCGAGACTGGATGCGATATCTCTCGCAATCAGTCGAGCTTCTCCAAAGAAATGCAAGACGTGGCAGCAATCTTTGATTCCGTTTACGTCTCTCATCGAGACGTCGAGAAGGCTCTACAAGCTCAGATCCTCAAGTCACGCTCGTCCGGTGCGAATGCAAGAGAGAGTCGATCGTTTCCGAATACGTTGATCCTAATTGATGAGTTGGGTAGGTACACGTCAACAATTGATGGGTTTTCCATAGCCTACGCGGTGCTAGAGGAATTGGCCGCAATCCCGAACACCCTAACAATTTGTACAACGCACTTCCTTGGGCTAGGGGCACTTGCTCATGTGAATCCCGTTGTCAGAAATTTCCACTTGGCGACAGAGCCCTCCGGTGAAGATGCGTTGAACGAAGGCAGTAACAGAGATGCAGTCGTTGAAAGCGTGAAGTACACGTACAAGATTTCCACAGGAGTCTTAGCTGAGACTAGCTACGGTATGGAAGCGGCCAAACTCGCAGGTTTTCCCGACACAGTGATCCAGCGATGTGAAGCGTTGAAGCCCATCATACCCTCAAGACAAATTAGCACAGTGGATGGTGTTTTGGAAAGCATTCTGACGTTGGATAAGACTCAGAAGAACCTGTTGCGAAAAGCAACTCACACTATTGCAATGGCGAGCCGCATAAGAGAGATTCGGAGGTCTTCTGAGAATGTCGAAGAAGAGATGAGGTTGCTAGCTGCCTATCGAAGAGAACTGTTGGGGGAAGGAAAGAGGAAGCGAGCGATTAAGAATATGAGGAAAGATTCGAAGGATGGACGGAATGACGTGAAAGCCATGGACATATCATGAAACAACAGAAAGGAAAATAAGGTGAACCGGAGCAACCCCTCTTGGTACTCTACTTTGAGCGAAAGGAGGTGCGAGTCAGTGTGGAACACCCCCGTTCCCTGGCCAACCATCCTGGAAACATTCGAAGGCCTCGTGTTCTGGGTAAACGCCTCTGTCGCAAGGGAGAGAGAGCAAAGCATTAGAGAATCATTTTCAGTTTACATATCTATTTACAGCGTTTTCAATGTTCTCCGACCTTCTTCCGCTGAGATCGTCTTTCTCTTTGGAAATGAACCCCAGGTGACCGTGCCACACATCCACCGGTAACAAGATCCCTTTGCGCAACGTGAGCGGTTTGAATCCGGGCTTGATGAATTGGCGCACCGCATTTCGTCCCCCTGCCTCTTTAAGTGAAAGGAAGTAAGAGTCAGTGTGGAACACCCCCGTTCCCTCGCCAACCATCCTGGACACATTTGAGAAACTCATGTTCCCGAATTCGCAGTAACTAGGTCCGACTTCCATTGCATTTGGAATCCGGACAAACCGCTTAGCATTGAACCCTCGAAGCCGCTGCATGCTAGCGTCTGTGGTTGCATTGACGTAGCGCAGGGCGGTCGAAGGGTCCCTCGTGTCGAAACGGAAACCGCGATGCAAGCCGTTTCCCAACCTTCTGGAGCACGAGTTCAGGGGACCAGTCCACTGCTCGTATATCCCATCAAGAACCCTCTCCATATTGTGCGTGTTTGGAGGGGTGTTCAGGAGGAATCCTGTGTCCACCGAGTCGGGGTATTTGGAATCAACGTTTAACACATTAAACCGTTGAGACGCAAACACCCCCTTCCGTTCCAGCTCCGCCATGATGGGTCTTTGGTTAGCGTTGATAGCCACATCGGTTCCATTTCGCAGCGTAGCGACCGCTGCACCGAAGTCCATCTTCATTTGGAGCTCCATTTCCAGATTCCAAGCCGAGTCCAGAACGGCAAAAATGACCGTGTGGAGGCGGGCGTGAAGCCTATGTGCCCGGGAAAGGTGCAAATGCACCACCATCACTACGAAGCGCTTCTCCTCCGGCACGGGGAACGCAAACGTCTTGAACCCATTGTGCGATTCTTGCTGACGCCTGTTCCGTGCGTCAGCGTCGGGCGTCTTAAAAGCCGTATAGTGAAACAGCGGGCGGTACTTGCCCGGATAGACCCCGTGCTCATGGTCGTAGTAGCACCAGAAAATGGGGTCAATCTGCGGGTGCCATGTGCGCCAAAAGTTGCGCTCCTCGAACTTCTTCGCATCTCCTCAATCTCTCGAGGGGGCAACATGAAGGTCATGAAGCCAAACTGGGCACCTCGCGTTGGGACGTACAGGCGTCGTTGCAATTTCCCTGTTTGTCGTTCTGTGGAGGACCTTGGAGGGAAACACTGGGTATCTAAACTCCCTTGGGTTCTCATAGCCGGGTTGTGCGAAGAGAAGTGTTAACCCTTCTGAGACTGAAAAGTTAAGTGTGTTGAAGTAGACATGACAGATCCATATGATTGGGTTTGAACCGAAACTCTTGGATGTCGACCTGCCATGTGTTCGCTTTGCTTATCTCTGTCTCAGAAGACATAAGCAAGCTAACGCCATTGGCAGTATCTGGATCAGAGGCGATGAGAGCCAATGACTCCGTCTATCGTGGTTTCTGTTGTCTCGTAAGAAGACGTCATTTTCACACCACCGCATACAGTGCACAACCCGAATTACGGCAGCAGTGGAACATGCTTCCACAACCAGAATTTGCACATGGAGCTCCAAGCGAAACCAATTCGTACCCGCCAAAACAGCTGGACCCCTCATCGTCCCTTTCGCTTTGTTACCCTTGCGTTATAGACATCTCAGGACCATCAAAGTCTCCCAGAACCCACATGATTGCAGCACCACCTTCTCTTAGTTGCATTCAAAACGGTGAACAAGATGAAGCGCTCCGAAACGCTGCCGAATGCACTCTACAGCGCGCAGGAGAAACCTATTGGGAAGCTAATGAGGAGGAAGAGTTTATGATGGGGGCTCTGGGAACCGAAGAGAAGAAGTCGTTGGCCAAAAACAATGCGTACTGCGCAAAGTGGGTGTCAGTCAGTGGCCTTCACTTGGCCAAGCCACACCTCATCAGAAGAACTTACGGTCACAAGAAAGAGATAGGCTTGTTCTACTTGTTTCTGAACTCTTCATTCCTGAATTGCATGCGAGCGTGGACGAGCAAAGAACTTATAGAAAGGGGAAGGCGAACCAAATCTCTTCGTATGGACGAATTATTGGCGTACATCGGACTAGAGCTCGCGACGTCGGTTCATCGCTTGAATAGACTCCATGACTACTGGTGCAATTCTGATCTGCTGGGTGTCCCGTTCTTCAAGAACGTTATGGGACGCGATACATTCAAGCACATTCGTAGCGCTGTGCGGACTTACGCTTCTTACGATCCTGATGTAGCTGTACTGGACCCGCTTTGGCACAGTCGCACTATTCTAGAGCACTTTGTGCGTTACACAGCTACTCTGGCCGTTCCCCTTGGGGTGAGCTCGTTGGATGAGAATACTATCCGCTGCAATGGCCGCACCGCTGCTAGGTCATATATGAAGAGCAAACCCGTAAAGTTTGGGATTCGCTTTTACGCAGTGGTAGGCTGGTCTCACGCGTATTTGCATAGTTTGCAAGACAACGGTTCTGGTAATCAAACCAGTCAAACCCCTGTGCAAAGATATACCTCTTTGTTTCGAAACCTTCGTGGCGCCGTAGAAAGAAAGGTTGATGGTACATTAGTACCAAAATCAAAACCGTCGGCACTATGGTGTGCCCAAATGGCACACCAGGTGCAGCTGCATCCAACAGAAGGCTCAGGGAGGCTTATGGTTATGGACAATTTCTACACAAGACCCGTCCTAGCCAGACAATTGACACGTCTTAGTGACGGGGAGTGTAGGGTCTTGGGTACTGTGCGCTTTACGAACGTGGACGGCTTGAACCGTCCAGCGTTGAAGGAGGCTATTGAGAGCGTCAAGCATGCGTCAAGGGGAGAATGGCGCCTAGTCCAGGTATTGGAAATGGCTAACGGCACAACTGGTGTTGTAAGAATTGCATCTAATGCAGGTTTCATCGTATTCAAGGACAGATCAGGCGTAACATTCTACACAAATGATCTAGCAGATACACCAACTTCCCGGATTCAAATGCCAGACGAGCACGCAATAACGTGCGTACACGGCCTTGCACCGCTACAAAGATGGATCGGAGATGAATCATTGCGAAGGACGACGCTCCAGGTCCCATCAATCATTGTAGCGTAAAACTTGTTCATGAATGGGGTGGACAGATTTGATCACTTTCGATCGACGTCAGCTACAGAACGAAACGAGAAACGCGTGACGATGAGTATATTTACCTTCATTCTTGATGCTTGCATCATCAACGCGCATGCTCTCCTCCACGCCATCGCAAAGCCGGGAGAGCCCATTGTCGACATTGGGTTAATGAAGCGGCGCATAATACAGCAACTTGTGTCGGATCATGTCGAATACAAGCAAACTCGAGCTGCACTAACTCTTATATCTGAGACAGGAAACGGGGCCCATTCAAGTGAGAGCGATCAACCGATGACATCTACAGAACATTTTCTGTTAGAAACCGAGGGAAGAAAAAGTGTCCACTGCATGCTGTGCACGTTGTTGTCTCCGAGAGGACGCGGTGGTTATACGATGTACTCGTGCACTCACTGCAAACGAGGTTTTCACGTCAACTGCTTCACGCTTTATCACCACGCGGAACACATTCGCCATGCACGTCCCGATCTCTATCATGCAATATTATTCGCGAAAACGTCCCTGTCTTCCAAATTCCATCGCAACAGACGCAATACAGTCACAGCCAAACTATCTACAGCAAAGGTACTGTTCAAGACGTAAATCTACTCTTCCTTGAAGCCCATGTAAGCCCCGCGATTGTCCGGCCATACGCTCCGAATTCCTTCTAGCACACAGTGTGGTAGCTGAATACGTTTTCCTTTACCTACGAGCCCGTGTCGCTCATATATAAACGCCTTGTACGCCCGTTTTCGCGCTTGGTTATTGTTCTCGTGGTACTCCCCGAACCTTGGGTAGTCAACAATAGTTGTATCCACGACAGCAGGTCCCAGTTGCATCCAGTAACACGGCGTGCCGCCGCATTGCCGACAAACCACATCTTCATTGTCCATCGTTACCTCTGGGACAAGAGTCAGACGATGAAGCTGTTGCTCATGGCCAGGTAGTGTCACAGGCTTTGATGGTTGAACGTTGACGGACGCACTAGGCATTGTACACTGTGCGATTTGTTCACCCGCTCCATGACTGGTACTCTCTGTCTGTGTCAGAGAAGCTCCTGCAGGAATCTGTTCATCTTTGTTAGCTGTGTCCATGAAGAAATTGAGGGCCTCTGAGATTACGGGAACGGTGGCGTGAAGCAAAGCGTTGTCTTACTCGATGTGGAGGCACGTCAATTGTATGCTGTCATTTGGATGTGGCCATGGGCCACTTGTTTAGAATGCACGGACGCAGTTGATTGACTCACACTCACACAAGTGTGTATGTCAATCAACTGGTAGTCTGCTCTGAACCACCCACTTCAGTTCTTTTCCTGCAATGTAATTGGTGTTTCTTATGTCTATCCATGTGGACGTAACTTTTTTTAGTCTCAAAAGGGTTAAGCGGTGACACTTTTGGCCATTGAGTGTCACAGAGCCTGGGTGTGGAAGAATGATTTCTTCATCCTTTCCGTATATCTTCTCCACAACCATGGCCTGATTGGGCAGCTTAACGGACGCAGCGAGGCGGCTCCTTTCTGCAAAGGTCACGGGCTTTCCGTTGGAAGTCCGCACAGCTCCAACCATTCTCCATCCCCCGTCAAGACCAGTGATCAGATTGACGTCTTTGAGAGGAGGGGATGATCCCTTGGCATTGAGAAGTAGAAATACTCGGGCCTCGTGGTTGAGAGTAACCCTAACGTACGACGCCTTGGAATGATTCCCAGAGCGCGGAATGTAGAGCGCATCTAGATTACTCCCAAACTTTTGTCCGCCGGCGACTTTCCAGTAATTGGCCCCGGCAGGCACAAACGCCATATCCCTAGTGGTCCATCCAATCTGTGGCATTCGACGGTAGTAGTTCCTCACCACAACCGGAGCCGGACGGTGGCGGCTGTACAATTTATCCGTGTAAAACGGATGGTCTTGGAAGGTGTAATGGGGGTATTGCAGTGCGGTGGAGGCCTGCGCAACGAGAAACAGCAAAAGTATGTAGAACAATGTCGTCGATGAAATGACGGTCTGCATGCTAAGGGGGAAGGTGATGAGCAGTTCAATGGAGAAACACAGGCGACAAGTGCAACTGTCATTCTGAGGATAACGTGCTTCGGCAGCACAGTGAACTATTTGCGCAGATGGTGCGCGCAATAGATATATTTTGGGGTGCACGAGGACGTTCAGGTCGATCAAAGCCGTCGTGGACCTGTGCCCCGTTGTGTATTTCAGTACCTGCACATGAATTACGCACTAGCGTTCGATGTTATACCAAATCGTGTTCATCAACGCTCTCAAGACATTGGAGTGACTAGAAGCGACCATGGGGCTCAACAATGATCCTTGACAGGACAGTATGACTTCTAATGAAGAACTTTACAACTATGACCCTCATGTGGATTTCTCGATTCTTAACCTCCGCATCAAGGAGAAGTCCTTTTACCCTCGTATGGCCGGTGGGTGGCGTAAATGTTCAGGTGACTCAGGCTGAAAGAGTTGTAGGTGAGACAACGATGGATTTCGTATAGAGGACAATTCTTGGGCAGTACGAAAGCTTTCTCTAATCGTTTCTTCCGCGAGGCCCTGCACTTCGTGGTTGTTTTGTTGAACACATAGCTTACTTGTGTGCTCACCTCAACTTCTGTGTTGCAGAAGTTCCTGTTAAATATGATATCGTCCTTCTTGTCTCTCAGTTCTTGATATAGAGATCTATAGAAGTCACGATTCAAATAGTTGAGAAACTCATCATCATCAACCATAAGCACCATGTCAGTATTTCGATTACGATACATACAATCATTGGTTTGTACCTTTTGCAAGTCCCGAGGATAATTGCGATAATTGTGTTGAGTTAGTTCTTGGTAAACTTCTTGAGATACTCTGGGATCTCGGAGTGAGTTGAGGAACCATGGCACAACCCTGAATTTCTCATGCCCGCGTAGCGATTGCAGTGTGACGTAACTCCCCGGATCTGTACTGTAGATGAACATTCGGTCAACGAAATCGGCGTAGTGGTCTAGAAACGGTTGGAGAACAGATCGATTTCGCATGGTATAGACACACAAATTGAGCCCATCTGGTTGTTTTTGAACATAATTTGGACACTCCATGCGGTAAGAACAGCCATTCACAGAGAAACTAAGGACCTGTTCTCTGTTTCTCAGTAGTTGTTCTGGTTTCACAGCCACATTAATCGCAAACACCTTTTTTCCACTATGTAGCCTGAGGTTCTTCAGTCGATGCCCATTTACAAAAAAGTGCAGTTTTGCTCTATCAAAAGGGTTTAGGTGCATGCCAAGGACGGTCAAATACTGGTTGTTATGGTTGTAACACAAGTAGGGAATGAAGTCGTTCTTGGATGACATTGAGTTTATACGGTTGAATCGTTTTCGTTGACACACTTTGCTCTCTGCTTCGATATCACGAGGACGAAACATGCGACAGTGCATCGTCTCAGTAGGCTGGTACCTTATCTCGAAATGGAGGTCTAACCGAAGTGCAGCAAGAGCATTCCAGAAGCAGAAGGTTAGAAATAGACACCCGCCCACGGCAGCTTTCCTTCCGGTCCATAAGTCTTGAGTCGCACCAATTTCATCATGGAAGCGATTGTTTCGCAATTCATACGACCATGGGATCGTTGACTTTTGCTTTTCAGTTTGTTGAAGGTGCAGACACCGTCGTTCCACAGAATTGCTCATCATTGGCGTGTTCCGCAATGGGATGAATGCGTTGGGTGTCGCAGAGAGGGATGAGCCTTTCTATATTTGGTGGCGAAATCCATAGTGTTGCGACTCCAAGCAGCTGTTCAATGATTCTTTGGGCCAAATCACCAACTGGAACACCAAAGGTGCGTCACTAATTTTCCCCGTATAAGTTAACTGGATTAACCCTAGCTAGAGTTTAGAAAGAGGACCAAACTGTACGTCAGCGTACCTTTGTCTCTAGTCTCTTTCGCAGTGGCCAAGGGCCAAGAAATGTACGCCGAAGATCTATACGAATGCAACGCGCTGCACTTGAGCAGTACTCTTTCTTTCGTTTCATTCGCACGAAAAAAGAAACCAGAACGCCACTCTGGGCCCACATTGCCAGGTAGAAATGGGCAAAGATCGGCATGAAAAACAGCAGTCAATGGTGACGTTAGTGTAGTGATTCTGGGCGCTTGTCATGTCTGTAGTACGGGCTGTGCGTCTGATGGATAGGGTATGGGCAGCATGACCGATTCGGGTGTGTTCGATGCGCGTCCCGATCACAATGCACTTCCAACAATGCTTTCCAACGTTTCGAAGATGAAATGAAACCAATGTGGGGCATGCGCAAATCGCCTTGATGCAGTCACGCGCTGCGCCGATCCACGATGCGACTAGATATGGCACTTTTGAGTTGGCCATAATGAGGGCGTAACAGGCAGAAGAGCTTCTCCAACGAGGGCAGAAGGGATTGGCGCCGTTGTCAAGTTTGAAGTCTAATGTTAGACGTACCAACCTGTGGTAGCAACTCATGGCACTTGTACGGCATGTCGATAAAAATGATGCATGGCAGTAGATACAGAGTAACGTAATGGCAAAATGAGGTGGGGCTTATTTCGCTTTGATGCCAAACGTTTTTTTTCGAAGTACAACGGTACCTGTTGGTGAGTTTGTGATTGGAGCTGATATCCACGAGGCAAGACAAGAGCCTCCTGTTTGGGCCAGGGGGAGCGTAGCACAAGCCGATGACGAAGACGACTCTCGCTCCGGACTTGTCGATCGCAAGCCACAGAGAACGGAGAGAGTGGACTTACACCATTTTTTTTTTTTACCGCCCCCCACATTCTACTACGGTGTCTATCATGCTGGTATACGACTCGTATCGTAGCGCTTCGAGGAAGCGCAGCGCTTCGTGGAAGCGCGCAGATACTGGTTGAAGCAAGCGCGAATTGGTTTTGTGTTGGGCGGACGAACAGAGCCACTGCTTGAGCTGGCTGCGTGATAAAAGTGTTTGATGCAAAAATGCTGACAAATTGAAAAGCGGCAAGAAGATATTAAAGTTTGTGCACATTGTCTTGAAAGAAGCGAAGAAGAGCGCTGATATGAATGCGATGGAGCGGTTTATTCCGGCGCATTGCTCCGGGCGAAAACAACGAAAAGCAACAGTGGGGCGCGAAGATACATGCGGGTTTAAAAAGCAGCGCATCGAATCGGGCGGCATCTCGAGACGGCGGCTAAGATATTGAAGCCGCGCGCAGACGACGTCGTTTAGGAAGGGGGTTTGAAGGAGGGGCGCGGCAAGTAGCACGGTGGAGGGTACGATTATAAAAGGCAATGACAACAGCCATGCTACAGGCGGGGTTGGATGAAGATATTTGAACGAAGATTGTGCGGGAATGTCGCAAAGGCGTGAGGCCTCACTCAGAAAAAGAAAAAGGAGCGCGAGTGACAAGCAACTCGAGACGGCTGTTGACAGCAACGGTTGCAGCGCACGGTGTTGGAACGGTGTGCGCTTGTGAGGTGAGTAAGCGGCGGCTGGGCGTGTTTGACGTGATGCGCTCAAGTGTGTGGCGGCGCAACGAGTGGCAGCGCGGGAAACAAGCTTGAGGCCATGTTGATGGGCGCTAATTCGGCCACACGCAGAGCACATGATGTGCTCACAAGACCGGCGGCGAGGCGGATGTGTATATATTTCGCGTTGCATCACATGCAACAAAGGCGCCACGATCGGGCGCATGCAGCACCACCTCGAGCAGCGGGGGCGCGTGTCAGCAGGGAAGAGTACAAGCGCCAACGTGTGCCGCGCACAGCAACTGCAGCGCACAGCATAACTGCACGCGCCGCCGCAGCACTGGCGCACTTTTGAGAGGCGCCGCCAGCAAGCGCCATGGCCTCCTTTGCAAGCGCGCGCGTCATAACGGCCAGTCGTCAGCCGCGCCACGCGCGGCGCGTCGCGCAGCTTGAGCCGCGCCGCCGGCCCAAGTCAGCCGGCAGCAGGCGACGCCACGCTCACCCACCCCCCCCACCCCCCCCCCGGGGGGAGAGGGGGGCGGTCGCACAGCGCTGACTTGTCAGCGCGGGCTGTCGAGCACGCGCTGACGTCAAAAAGGGGCGCGCGCGCAGCGCACGCGCGCTTGGCTTGGCTTGGCGCGCCATGTGAGCGGCGGCGCGCGGGCGCGTTTCTCGAGACTGGCACACTTCTCGCGGCGGCGCCGCTTGCGGCTTGCGGCGCGCACGCGCGTGTGGCGCTCGTTGGCAGCGGCGGCGGCGGCGCGCGCGCGTCCAAGTCACATCATCGCGCGGCGCGCGCGCACGCGTCCATAAGTCGTCACTCACACACGCGCTACGCTCCTTCCGCGCCATTTGCACGCGCGCGCGCGCGCCCGTATAACCGGCGCCACGAAGCGCGACCGCTCGCGCGCGCCTTCTGTCGCCGCTCAGCACCTGCTCGTTCCACGCCGCGTGTCGTCACAGCTGCAGCCCGCCACCGCCACCGCCGCCACCGCCTCCGCCGCCACCGCCGCACCCGCCGCGCCCGCCGCGCCCGCCGCACCCGCACCCGCACCCGCACCACTTCGCACTGCCTGCCATGGGAGCCGTCACCATCCGACACCCGCTGCCGCGGATAGCGGCGCTTTCCGCCGTGCCCACCATTCGTTCCATCACGGGCATCGACGTCTGCCCGCCGGCGCCGTCGCCGCTGCCGCCGCTGCTGCCGCCGCCGCCGCCGCCGCACATGAGCGCGTGTAAGCCGCGCTGCGCGTCGTCGTCGGACGACGAGAAGCCCTTCCCGCTGGGCAAGCCACGCATCTCCTCCGTCACCGACTCGGACTCCACGCCGTCGTCGCCGCGCGCCTCCGTGCGCGCCGACCGCTCAGCCTCGCCGCCGCTGCGCCGCAAGCACCCGGACGTGGGCGTGCATCCGCCGGGGCCCTCCACGCCGTCGGACGATGACCACGACGGCGACGACCACAACGACGACCACCACGACAACGACGACAACGACGACGACAACGCCAGCACGTACAGCCACGCGTCCGTGCTCAACCTGGACGAGCTGGACGATGACCACCTGCTGGGCGCGCTGCGTCTGCGCCGCCCGACGCTACGCCTGTCGCGCGCGCGCAAAAACAACAACAACAACATCATCAACATCAACATCAAGCCCAGCGGCCGCCGCGCGGTGGTGCTGGCGTGCAACGAGTTCCAGCCGCACAACCGGCTGCAACCGCTGTTCGAACGCGCGTTGCACGCGTTGGTAGACGCCGTGGACGCCGACGCGCTGTCGGCCAGCGCGGCGGTGGCGTCGTTCCGAGCGTTCTCGCCGCTGTTCACCAGCACGGAACGCACGGTGGTGGCGCAGCTGTTCCGCAACGTGTGCGCGCAGCTACGGCGCGAGGCGCCCACACCGTGGCGCTCGCCGCTGTGCAGCGAGACCACGCGCGTGGCGTACCCGCCCGGCGTGGACGAAGCGCTGCTGCGCGCCGTCATGTACGGCGCGCACATCCTGCCCGCGGCCGGCGCCGAGACCATCCTGATCCGGCTGGCGGGCGCGTACCACCGCGAGCAGCTGCGCAAGCGGTGCTCCAAGTGGCATCGCGTGATGGTGCCGCTGTCGTTCGCCATGACGCTGACAGCGTTGCTGGCGGCGCTGTCGAGGCTGGAGTGCTCGCCGTCGTTCCGTAGGCTGCGCAGCCGCGCCGCCACCAGCCGCGCGGCGGAGCCGCACGCGGTGGTGGCGGTCAAGGTGAACTACGACGGCGCGCGGCTGGCGTTCGACGTGTCGCTGCATGGCGAGGCGCCCTGTACGGTGCTGTTCCGGAAACCGCGGCTGATGGCGGCGCGCAAGTTGTGCGACTTTGACGCGCTGGTCAGCGAGATCGGCGGCGTCATCAGCGAGTTTGGGCAGCACGTGAGCGCGGGCGAGGCGTGCTAAATTACGCCAGCCGTGCTAATTACTAATTGCCGCTCGTAATTGTTTGTTAGCCCTTTTTTCTAGTTGCTTCTTTCTTTGTTTGGCGCTGGGGAACCGAAAGCGCAACGTCGTGAGGGCGCGCGTTCGTTTCGGTTGGGGAAGGGGGGGGGGCACAACTTGTGCCGTAGATACAACTTGTCCCGGACAACGCTGTTGCACAGCTGCCGCGCGTCTTGTCGTTGACGCCCGACGCGGCGAACATACACGGCGCATCTACTTTTTTGCTTGTTTTTTTGATATTTTTGTTTTGCAGTAAATTGCGTTTCACAGCATAAGCTTGTGGTTGGCTAACCTACGTGGACACGTACGCGTACGGCTTCTGTAAACAGAAATTGCTCTTTTACGTTTCAACGGTTTGCTTGTTGTCCACCGTCGTCATCATTTGGATGTGGTCGTAACAACGCGCGTTCTATCATGACGTCTTCATCTTCCTCCTGTACGTTTAGCAGCTGCCGCACCAGCTCATCGCGGTCGTCTTGGTCGCGATACAGCTTGAACACCGGCTCTTGTACGCCCTTGTTCTCGTGCTCGTACTCGTGCTCGTGCTCGTGCTCGTGCTCTTGCGAGCGCCCGTAGTCATCCATGCCGTAGTCATCCACGGCAAACACGCCCGACTCACTCACGGCATCGTCCGCCACCACCACACACGCCGGCTGCTGCTGCGCCGTCGAAACGGACGCGCGTCTGCCGCGTTTCATCACCTGTTGCAGCTCGGCAATGATGCAAGAGCTTCTCTTCACCTTGGGCTGCAGCGCGCCTGCGCGCGTGCACTGTTCGGGCTCCGTCGCCGATGGCGCACAGCTCTGCTGCGTGCCGCTCATGCAGTCATTCTGACACGTTGTGGAGTGCGTGCTGTGAGCCTGTTGTGCGGATCGCACCATGCGCTCGCCGCGCGGCGGTTGCCATGCAGCGTGCTCATGCGCGGCATCGTTTGTGGCCTGTACGAAGCGAACGGCGTCCATGGCAGTCGGTGGGGGAGACATGTTACACGCTTTCCAAGTTTGGTAATGCGTCCCGCTTGCGTTGGCGCAGTGCATGACTCCCGGATGGTTATAGCCTACAGAGCGCTTGAGTTGCATGGCGTCAGTGCTCGGAAACATCGTTCGACCCATGGCTTGACTGCGCCAAATGAAGTAGCAGTGAGAGAGAGAGAGAGCGAGAGAGAGTGAGAGAGAGAGAGAGAGAGAGAGAGAGAGAGAGAGAGAGCAAAGCGGATGTTATGAGTTGACAAGTTGATAATCACCCAACAGGCAAGCAACAGGCGCAACGCAACCGCCGTCGCCACCGCGGACGGCGCTTATAAACGCAGCGCGCGACGCGTGCATTGTACCGCGCGCAACCGACAACGCACACGCACAATTCGGCTGCGCCGCACTGGCGCGCGCGTAAGTGGCCATGGCGGCGGAGCGCGGCGTGCAGCGGCGTGGCGTGCGCAAAAGCAACTGCCGCACACGGCGACTCTCTCGCAGCTGAGAGTGATTATTGTGGAGCGCGACAGGCGCCGCGTCGTCGCGCGCTTTCAACACACGCACGCACGCGTCCTCTGTTCAACGTTGGCGCGCGCCGTGCGCCGCCAGCAAGCGCCGTGATGCAGTGCAGCAATTGTGCGCGCGAGCGCGCGCGCGCGCGCTCCCGCCCTCCAACCATCCCACCATGGCGATGATCGCCGTTTGCTGCGCTCGCAGCGCGCTGCCAGCGCCAAATTCAACTGCGCGCGCCGCCCACGTTGCCAAACGCTAGATATCTTACCGTTGGCAACTGAACTCGTACTGTACACGCACTTTCGGGCAACAGCGTGCATCGGGCGACCGCCGTCCGTGCCCATCTACGGCGCGCGCTGCCTTGGCTGTGACGCTACCCCGTCAAAATTGCAATCGTCTACCACGGCGGAGAGGGTCCCCCCCCTCCGCCGGAGAGGTTCCCCCCCCTCCGCCGGAGCGTCTCCGCCTTCCACAGCGCCCTGCCTTGCCCGCGCGCGCGCGCCTGACAGTTGCGCCGCGCGCCTCGGCGGCGGCGACGCTCACCCGCGCTCGTGATCGCCGTTCCGGCGCGCTCACTGGCTGCCCGACCGCCGCCCGCCGCCCGCCGCCCGCCGCCGCCGCCGCGCTGACAGCGGCGCCGTGCGGACGGCCTTATCCATCACGGCGGGCGCGCGCACAGAGCCACCGCCCCATGGCGCTTCGACGTTCGAATCGATTCGCACCGCCCGTGAGCACTGCCATGCGCTTGCCAGCAAACGCGTCAGCGGGCAGATGTCAGCGAAGTACGCTCCGTTGCGCCCGCCGCGCTCGCGCAACTTGCCTTGCGCCCACCGCGTGCTTGTTGTTGCTGCCCAACCACCTTCGCGTACTCCGCTACTGTACCGTTGTGAAAGGTACAGCCATGCTTTTGCTTTCCTTCACCTTCAAGCGCTATTGGAACAACCACGTATCTATTGCGCCTTGCTTCCAGCATCCAACCCCACCGTTGGGAACAAGCTGTCGAACCAGTTTCGATGCGTTGACAGTGCCATGCTGGCAACGTGCGCACCCTAACCGTCAAGTGAATAATGTTTGTTCATCTGCACCAGTAGGTTCAGCACCGCTCAGCACTGCGATAAGGTCCGTGGAAGAACGGTGGTGAGCGACCACGCCCCGTTGTGCGCGTCGCACTCACCCCATTTCTTTTTTGTCCTTGCCGAATACTTGCGCGTTGTTATGCGTTTACCCAATACGTATGTACATGTCGCTGGCTACCTCTGTCTCACCTTCTTGAACCGCCTGAATATACAAGCTCCCGCGCTTCCGTTCTAACTCAACATTTTCACCCAACAATGTGTCATGGCGTGGCCATGTTTTTTGGCAATGCAGTCCATTGAATATATCGTCAATGGTATGGCGCAGTCTCCGTGGCCGCGTGAAAGACCTAACTTGATTACAGCACTGAGGGACTGCGATCAACAGAAACAGTGTTTCGAGCACGTGTGGTGTTCACTGGGCCCAACGAGGTAGCGCCGCCTGTCAACAGCGAACCTAATCAACCAAGTTCGTTCCGAGGGCGCTGCGTGCTTGGACGTGCTGGAGAATCACAGTACAGTGTATATAGCTCGTGATCGTCCCGAGGCCGCGCGTCCAAGCACGCCACGTACTGTTGTACCAAGCACGCCCCGCCTCGCAACGATCACCAGCTAAAGCACGTCCAACCACGCTGCACCTCGCACCCATCACGAGACACAAAATCCCTCAGTGATTCGCCAGCACGTTTCCCCAAGGTATGTAATATGTCGACCGTTCTGTGAGCACTCGCTAAGTTCACAAACGATCTGCATTCTTGCCGCAGAACGTCCAGCCCTGTCCACAACGTCCCACCACCGGTTCGCACAATTGAGCTCGTCAGCCAATGACTTGCTGCGCACCGTCTTATCTCAATGCAATGTTCTCAAGTCTTTGAATGTCGAGCCGGCCGCCACCCAGAGGTGCTGAGCGATTTCGCGCTGTATCAAACGTGATATGTGCGTCTTGCATCTGCGCGATATTCGAAAGCCTCCCTTTTCATTGGCGCAACATCGCTCAAGACCTGCCATGTGATAGGCGATCGGCCGGCTCTGCAAATGACATTTGCAAACATTGTTTGCATCCAGGACGTCATCCTCGCCCCAGCACGATTCGGCTCGTCACTCAGCCTAATCTGGAGGGGACACGATGGCTTTATCAAATTAATAACCCAACGCCGGATGAAATGGTCCGTACGTGTGTATGTCTAGTTGGACTCCCACTATGTCATGATGAGGTATGATCTGTAGTTCAAAGAATGGAAAAACATTGTTTCGGAGTTTTAAAAGGAAATGAAGCACCTGCCTGAGTGTTCTAGGTTCGCTTTATATACAGATCGTCCAAACCGATTCCCAGCGCCGGCAGCCGGAGGTGCCAGTGCATAAAGCGACTGGATGGCTCGCAGATTTTCACAAGCCAGCGACGGCATTATTGGCCCGCTCCGTATTCGCCTTGAAGTCAGTTCGCGAAAAGTATTGTCTAAGCGTTCCCAACGGCCTACACGACAGCGAAGCACTTTTTTTGGACACCAAGAAATGACGTCCATGGAATTTCAACGAACGAGACCAAAATCGGATTGGGCTTTTGTTGATGGGCTTTGTGGATTGAAGGAATACAAAACCAGCTTGACAAATATTTTCTTCCCTGTGTGCTTTGAATGGAAGCCCAGAGTTGGAGAGCACCATCATAGGCGGAATTGTAACAGCGTCGACAAGAAATGACAACGCAGGGGCTTCATGGTAACCAAATGCTTCCGGTTTATTTATTCATCACTTGGCTCATAAGGTCGTTGAGGGACGTCGCCATCTTCGCGACGTTCGAGACAAAATGTCGATGAGTATAGGAATGGCATCGATAAGATATTCTCAATGCCATTCCATCGTTTTGCAGTATCTACTTGCATCCGAATCCAGTTCATTATCATCAACCAATTGGTCACAACTCTCCCTCTTTTCTATCTAGCCATTCATGTGGGACTTAAAGACAGGAATCACACACCTCGGTACATTATGTTTGCAGCACATGTTACTCGCAATTTACCATTGCGAATGGCATGAATTGCACACATACTGAGGTGTCTGATTCCTGTGTTTTTGTCTATCATGTGAATGGGTAGATTCGTCCGATGGGCATATCTAATTTGGCAACCTGGCATTGCACACATAGATACTAAGTTTATCTTATATAGGTTTGCAATGCTCGGTTGCCATAATATGTCCATCAAACAATAATATATATTATCTAGTAGATACACCGTCCATCGACAAACACCCGCTTCTTGCCCCAAAAAGGCCTAAGGTGTGCTTTGAAGCCGTAGCACCGCTGGATGCCTTCAAAGCGACAAACTCTCCAGAACCTTTTGAACTCCGATCTTTGCCCTTCTTTGAAAGTGTACACTGGGTGTCATACGCTTAGTGCATGATTTCAAAGAAGGGTAAACAAAGGTTCTGGAGAGGTTGTCGCTTTGGCGGTTATCGTCAAGAATTACCAGTTGCGAAACAACGTAAATTGGAGTCACAAGTAGTAACCCCTGAGGATCCTGAAGATTTGGTAGACACATTTTTCGTGACATGATCCTCATTGGACATCTTAGAATAAAATGATCAGCGTCCTTCAGTAGCGAACGCTACTTCCGGAGTACACCTGTATAGGACTTTAGTTTATGAAAAATGTGTACCGAGCGTGTGGAAAAATGGTGTATGTCCAAGACGTACTTGTGACAAAAACAGTAAGCTAGATGTGCCTATAAATGAGAGAGACAGACAAAAGCACTCTGCTTGTCTATAAGAAACCAGTTCTTCTACTCTCGAGAGTATATCTGCTAACGGTGGCTCTATCATTCGTGGTGTTGACACTTCTCCCAAACTCTGCAACACCTCTCCGGACGGATAGAGTATCGTCCCTGGGACACTCAGCCGAATAAAAAATATATCCGTGAGCTGAAGCAGCCCTGTTTCGCATGACAGCTCGGCACTGGGTACAACGGTAGCTGAAGCATCCCTGGGTCAGTGAGATACCCTTCTGCTAGACGCTAACCTGTGGGACGTTTCTGTCGAACGCGCTCTTTAGTCGTGGCCTGTAGGGCTTCTTTGAGCGGCGTCAAAGCTGTACTGTGAAGTATTCTTTCGTAGAGTAGCGCAGCTTTGTCCTTTGCGATGCTTTCACAGTAAATACTTTGCATCGGCTTAATGTGGACCAGCTGTGTTACCCTCCCGTTACAATCGCGATTGCCGTCCAAACCACTATATCAAATCGCCAATGCTCAAAGCAATCGAGCTTGCAATTGCTAAAAGAGACGCAATCGTAATTCATCAAACTAATGCATGGGCCTGGGCATCAGTAAATGACATACCCTTGTACATTGTTGAAGTTTGATTGCTTTTTCTTTTGAATCGGTTCTCAGATATTAGAATAAAGGAGTTAAAACGTTGTTAGGACAGAATGGAATTGACTCTGACGTGTTGTCACGAGTAGTATTGATGTGATCACTCTGAAAGATCGAAGGGTGAAAGAGTGAACTGAAGAGTTGCATGGCTAGATAGAAGATAGGCGTCGGCGTGTTGATGCATTCTTTAAGGCTATTTAAGTGTAAAACAAGGTATCCAGTACAAAGAAAGACAAAAGTTCTAGACCTACAGTAGACTATGCCCCGTGAATTGTACCCTTGGTATTCAATAGTCTGTTGCTGAAATTGAACAACACCATCTCGTACGCTATCGCAATTGACCTCTATAGAACTCTTGGAAACTGTGATGCTATCTTTGTAGCAATCACGGATTGTGATTGGGATATTGCAATCGATTTCTAACATATCATGTGTAAATTACAACTGTGGTGGCATCAAGGGCCGTCCGTGACCTTGTTGCAGCTCCCTCTAAGAACCGGTCTATCCCCTCCCATTTCGGCTTCTCCAAACTTTCAGCGGTCCCCTCCACGTAAACCCCAGTGGGTCCAACAGCTATTGCTTTATATGGCGGGGATAAAGCAGCGACTATCAGCGCTGTCGTTCTCCAGAATCGAGATCACCCCGAGGCACCGCATCAGGACACCACAAACCGTTGCCACACAGTACACCTCCGGAACCCGTCCGGTAAAGACTCAAATGAAGAACACCAGGCTGTCATTCTGGAAACGGTATATGCGATCCGCCTTCACGGGGTGTTCCTGTGTTCTCTCTCTCTCTGGTACGGGGGCGGCAGTCTAATTTCTACTCTGTCTTCTCTTTCTTCTAGAGAACCGAAACGGATCAGCGGTCGAGTCTCCAACGGAGGCCAATGTCTTTCAGGGCAAAGAAGATGAAATATTCGGGAAAACGAGATCCATTCTGCCTGTGTAGCGACGGAGGGAGCGAACGAGTAAGCAACTGGGTCTCTTGCCGAGGCCAAGAACCATTACGGCTATCACCACCATGAGATGTGTATTCTCTTCTGACTGTACGTGCCCCGCTTACTCTAGGTTGGTCTAGCGGTCACGATGAGCGGCGGTACAGGAAAAGAAGCAAACAACAAAGCTGAATCAATGTCATTGCGACCAGATAGTCGTCTTGAATTCTTGTCTCGTCAGTTCATGGCCTCTGTTGGAGATCCATCTGGAATTGTTCTGCTGGTTGAAACCGTTCACGAGATTTATTCTGGTTTTCCTGGTGAGATTCCCATCGAGAAACCCTTTTTTTGAACAGAAGCGCTCTCCATTCCGAAGTATTTGAACTCTACACCCACAGAGAGAGAGAGAGAGAGCATTGCATCCCGTTACTCATCCCAAAGAGATGTAAGCATTTCTACCTGCGGTAACATGAGGTAGACCCATTACTCTCGCTATCACGCGCACCCCCATACACAAACGCGCACGCAACATGTGTAGCTCCGAAATAACACACGTAAGGTTAGATACCCTTGCAAATGGCACTCTCATCACTGAATATATGGCTCCTAAACTCGGCTGTAATAATTGTCTGCCGTGTTCCTCCTCCACCTGTACCAACCACACCAAAAAGCTCCCCCTCTACCTAGATAACCTAGAACTTAAGCTCGAGCATCAGACGATGACGTCTGTACAATCGGAGCAGGTCTGTCTTTCAAACTATCGATTTCGAAAGTTTGACAAGCCATCTGACGCATATCATTTATACGCCCTTGTAACGCAACCAGCGCAACACAATCAACAACGACATGTCGTTACCATATCCCTTGAGCAATTCCGTCGCGACGGCTTTGAAACTCCAACTTCGCTATTTCATGTAGCGTTCGCCGAGGTTAGTCTCAACCAACCATGATGGTTGCCAGTTGGGTGTGTCGTCCGGTACTATGCCTCCGGCACCTGGAAAGGAAAAACCACCTATCTAGAAACTCATATGATACGACAGACAAACTGCTGCTAACCCCAGGGCCGAAAAGCTGACCGCCATTTGCTTTTATAACAACACATACTCTACTCGTTCATGTACACCATGAAGAGTTCATGCAATCAGAGCATCGCGGAAAAGAACTTGGTCGTGAACTATTTGCCTTCTGCGTCCAAGAAGTATATCAAGTAGGTAGCGCTTTCTTAGAGTGAATCGTTATGTGTTCGAACCATTGAGCAAAGCAAGTATACACATCTATGGGCGCTCACTTTCCGGATAACGATGTATGGCAAATAATGAGAACGGATTCAAAAGCTATCGACGCATACATGGCAAACCCTTTGTGACTAACAGTCGTAAACGCCGCAGTCCGGAGACAAGAAAAAACATACACGAAGAAAATCCAACATACGAAATAGGAGGAAAAAGAGCCCATCGTATATAAATGTAGCTACACGTAGCTCGCAGTCATTCATCGCAATAAGAATGCTCTGAAAGCAAGGTGGAACGCATGAAGATTGCGGATGGTTATCCTTACTTCGAATCGCATTTGACTTACCTTCGCAGAAACTGTTCAAAGCCATTATCGCAGAGTGCTAAAAGTTCACAACCGTAAAATGTAATGCGATTCGACTTAGATCAAACGAGTGATTGGTTAGTTCATTTGCAGCGTTGGTCACTTTCATTTTAAAGATGGAGTCTTCTTCAAGCTAGCCAACGCCTTCGAACGTAGATGCTGCAGTTTTGATGAAGCCTCATGCCCTTTGCTGTCTACCGAAGACCCTGGTCCAACATTGGGGCTGGCTTTTCGTTCAGCTTCCTCACGGTTTGCCAATTCCTCAAAATCTCGCTTCATATTGTCATCAACGCCAGGACGTCGTGGACGAGGAGATGAGACATTCGCACCATATCGAGGCTCCCCATCATAACCACGTCGTGTTGCGCCCTCTTCGTCTTGAGCTGGTCGAGACAGTTCGTTCCTCAAGTCCCTCGGCCTTTCAACCCTTTCGTGACGAATGGGGCTGCGATCGCGATCGCGCTCATCCAAATTCCGACCTTCTGGAGGACGGCCGTAGGGACTGCGATCACGTCTCTCTCCGTACCTGTGATCTGGTCTTCGGAACGTAGGCGGAGGGCTTCGATCGCGGTCTTCAAGACGTCGGCCATTTGAATGGCGATCTGGACCAGGTCCGTATCTGCGAGCTTCTCGCTCAGCGTAGTACCGCTCTCTGTCCGACTCTTCGTCTGAGTAACGATGCCTACGACGACGCTTCCGAGCTCGTCGACCGCGATCACCATCTTCGGAATCGCTTTCATAATCATAGTGGCGATCAGGGTGACGATCACGATTGCTTCGCTTCCGGCGCCTTCTCGAACGACGGTCATGTTTCCTGCGTTCGCGAGATGCATGGCGGGCATGTCGTCGTATGGAAGTGCTAGACGGAGAACGAGATCGATTGGTTCTGTTCGGCCTTCGACGACGCAGATGTGATCTACCTTCGGAAACGGACGCGTCGGAATGGGCTTGTGACTGATTAGGGGGTTGATCACGGCCGTTCTGAGCGTCGTTTGGCGCGGATGCATGATTGTACTCTGGTCGTGGGCAGATGTACTTCCACATCTTCTCGATGAAGAAATCAGGGTCGTCGACAAACGGTGAGAGGGATATTTTGACAGCATCCTTTTGACGATCTCCAGGCGCTTTGAGATGAGCCACGCAGACGGCCATGAGAACGTGACGTTCGTCGGAGTGCAGGAAACGAAGCTTCTTACTGAGATAGTATTTGACATCGTCCATATTGTAATTCGGCACTGACGGAGGTGGGGGCGGAGACGGTGAGCGCGGAGACCTCTCAGGCGGATGGCTTACTTCGTCAGACGGCCGTCGCTTACCAGACGAAGCGGGCTGGGACTGGTGGTCACGAGAGTCCGCAGACGGAGTTGGCGGTCCTTTCTGACGACGATGAGGCTTGTTGCTCGGCGAAGGCGGCGATTGCATCGGCGGTTGCGGGTGCCGTTTTGGCGGGGACGGTCGACGTTGGGCGGTCATTTGTCGGAAGGCGGAGGCTGTAGGTGGCGAAGGCGTGGCGTTAAGACGTGTGGGCTAGCGGTTGTAGGTCATATATGTCGAAGCGGTCGGCGGTTGGAAAGGAGGCAGACGGGCATGAGGCGCGCGGTGGAGGCCTAATCGGAGTGCAGTCGAAGGCAATCAAGCGGCTGCGCGGCGATGACTGCTTTGGCGCGCTTTGAGGCTGCTGCGCTGTGCGTTCCTCGCACGACACGACAATATCTAGACGATGCTGGCCGCCTATTGCGCTAAAGCTTCTGGATTACCACACGTGGCCAGCACTATGTTCTACAGATCAACTGCACAGTTGATCTGCAGTTGACTGTGGTTGATCCGACTCGGCCGGCCTCGTTTACAAGAGTAGAGTTACTGTACAACGAAAGTCCCGAAGCTATTGCTCTTTACAGCGCCTTAGAACTTTTACCGTTGGTATCTACTTGACATCGAAGCCCCTCTATGTTCTACGTTTGGATTCGATAGAGAATTGGAACCACAACGCGAAAAACTGTTACGAGTCAGTCTTGAGATAGGCTCTTCGTTTGCTGCAGATGAGACTGTCTTCTTTTTCAGCTCTTTCGTTTTCAGTAATCATCCGCAGGCTTGAACAAAGCTCCCTATATATCCAATCTCTTCCGAACGACATCTCGTACCATAGATTGATTGCAATCGTTATGCCTTCCTGAGAAACACGATGGTCTTTGGCGCCGAAATAGGTGAACACATGGTAGTATTTTGATAGTTTGACGTGCAAAAAGCAAAGAACGCGCGCAGAACCATAGAAAAAGT
The DNA here is from genome assembly GCA_030374805.1 of Gracilaria gracilis. Taxonomy (NCBI): domain Eukaryota; phylum Rhodophyta; class Florideophyceae; order Gracilariales; family Gracilariaceae; genus Gracilaria; species Gracilaria gracilis. The sequence continues at coordinate 1,290,816 of JARGSG010000189.1, forward strand.
TAATGATCAGCAATTGACAGAAAACAACGTGTTTGTGATTGAACATCTGTAGAAAACGTACACCATAACGCAGGAATGTACAAAACATCACCTGCACGTAAACGAATTTCCAGACAGTTGGAACGCTTCTGGTCTATTGTGTCTTCATCTATCCAGGCCGTCTCTCCCTCTTCTTTGATGAGCTTCCACCCATCGTATTCTATTACAGGTTTGAACACATGTTCTGTCTTCGTGGCTGCATCGTTCGAGGAGTCGGCTGCTTTCCACCTCGCATTCTGTAAAGCTGGTTTGCTCAAAAACGCTGCATCACATGGCGGACGAAGTTGAAATATCTTTGCTCCAGTTACAACAGTATATAGATTCTCATATGGGTCGGCATGCGTGGTAGAAACTGAACGGCCATCTCCCATCCATATGTTCCGTACACTTGGTTGAGCATCGAACGCGTCAGATGCGAACTGGAACAAGCATTGATCGATATCTTCAAGAAGTTCAGGCACATCAGTGACCAAGCTAGAATTCTGTGCAGAGTAATATGGCACGTGACTACAATCACAAGATGAGCAGTGTTGGTGGGAACCATGCGATAGAAGATCATCAAGCAATTGTGAGAAACGATATGTTCGCTGCTCCGGCATGGCAAATACAGCATGACGATCTTCTTGTTTCGAAGTACTTACCTGGACGACTGCATCCGCCATTCCGTTGGGGGTGTGCGTGATTTCAATACGTTTTTGACCAACCCTCTCGCGCAAGTACGCAAAGTCGTCCTCATTCCATAACGAGACGGCCTTCCATGATGCAGCAGCAGATCGCCAAACGCATGGCAATGACTGACTGACGTGGTTCCGCAAGAACGATAAAGCGCTCGTTTCAGTGTGATATTCTGCTGCTGCATGGGGAACCCATAAGGATCGGGATTCGTGATACAAAGCGTCTAATGCTTGTTGCATAGTTCACGGAACTCATCGAAACTAGGAAGCGTAATACAAAAACGGGCTCAACCCTCTAGCAACAGGTCTCGGTGATGTACTTCTATGATTGAAGCGCGTTTGTTGAAGGCAATGTCGTTTGTTGAGATATCAAAGAAAGTTTTTTCTGCGGAAGATGATGAAAATTAGATAGCCTTGTAGTGTGCGTCAAAGGTTTGGGAAGAAAAGAGTCGCGAACGAACGAGTCTCGTTCATGAATGAAATGTGAAGACAATCATTTTTTAGAGCGGTCGTGTTTGATGAGAGATCACTGTGAATCTGGTTTTCAGCCCTTCCCGCAGTTTTGAGATGGGCAATCCGATAGGTTACCATGAGGATGAAATCTACCCTTTAAACTGTATGCAGAGTCAATGCAATGCCGATGATGACGTGCATGGAGCGATGGATCGCTCTGCGTACCTGGAGAAGGATGATCGACGAGCTTCACTGTACTCCCGCCTTTTGAAACTCAATCCACTACTCCATACAAGTTCAACACTCTCGTGAATTGAAGAATGTCGTGGCGCTCAATGGCAATAGTTTTGGTTCGAAGGATAGCCTTTGTCGAATACATTACGAATTGAATTCGTTAGCGTATGTTCATAAATACATCCCTTGATCGTTATGACTTTCTGACGAAGGTTTTTGGTACCTGTAGACTTCTTCAATAAAGCTTTTTTGAGTCCAAAGGAGCATTCAGAACCGTTCTTAAATCTCAGCTCGTGGTGTTGTCGCTTGAGTACCTACACTTGAGTCGCTTTAATCATGCTGCTCAACCGCTCAAGGATGGAAGGCTCCGGTTGACACAAATTTCTCTTGAGCCGTCAAGAAAGCAAGATCAGTTTTCTTTAATTGAACAGATATCTACGATACAATATTACTTCATACAACTGTTTAGTTGGGGGTATCTCAATTCTTCCTCGGCTCTCTCTCCTAGAAGATTCAACCGGCTGCTCCAGGTTGCTTCACGGACGTGCGATGCGCTCCTCAGGGATTAAGAGAGGGTAGTGTAACATTTGTACTGGACCCCTCCGTCAAATAAGACGCATCGTCGCTGTGATTGGCGCTGTAATTACGCAATTCACCAAAATGAAGCAGCTACTGCGTATCAATGATTGCGTAACTTGGGTCGTGCTCCGCTTTAGCGCCTAAGCCACATGGCTTGATCGATAAATGTTGCAACGTCATTCACATCAGTCCGATCTATTGAAGAGCGCATGTGCCTCTCTGCCTATTCTTTGACGAAACCAAAGTTGCTATAGAAACAGATCGGCAGAATTAACCATCATGGCACCGGGCGGCAGGAAATCTGCTACAGACGTTCGCAATGGAGCATTACTGCAGATGGCAGAAGCCGCCACATTAGGACTGCCCTTTGAGGTCTGGAAAACGCGCATGGGGCGCTTTCGCAATGAATCTACCATCCAAGCGTTCAAGAATGTGTACTCTTCCGCCGGTGGGGGGATGAATGGAGTCGGCGCATTTTGGCGGGGATTCGGTCCAAAGATGATCGAAAGCGCTACAAAAGGTGCCGTGCTGATGGTATCAAAGGAAACTCTGAGGGAAGCTGGAACATCTGCTGGTCTTTCACCGTTTGCCGCGGCTGTGATGGGTGGTGCCGGTGGAGGCGTCTGTCAAGTGGTCGTCATGGGTCCGTGTACGTACCTTGTTACGGCAGCTGTGACCGGCGGGGGATCAACATCGGGCGTGGAATTGGCGAAGCAGACATATGCAAAGAGCGGAATCCGGGGTTTCTATCCTGGTGGCAGTGCGATTGCTTTCAGGCAGGCCACAAACTGGGCATCCCGACAGGGTTTGACAGAATTTGTGCGTATTCGCATGCGTCGTTTTAAGCACGGTGACGATACCGCAAAGTTGTCAAAAGGAGAGGAGGGATTATGCGGGGTGATTGGCGGGACGTTATCAAGCTGGAATCATCCATTTGAAGTTGCGCGTATTGAGATGCAAGCCAGGGCGAACGCAGGACAACCGCGGTTGAGTTTGGTGCAAGTACTGGGGATGGTTGTGAAGGAGCAGGGACCATTAGGTCTGTTTCAGGGAGTAATACCGCGCATAGGACTCAATATTTGGCAGACTTTGTTTATGGTGAGCCTAGTTCATGTAATAGGAGACATTAAGAAGTAAATCGCACTGAAACAACGATTGCGTTGAAGATGTGAAGTAATGCGGGCATACGAAAGAGTTGAATACGTCAGTGCAAAGGCGACTGGAGGCAATCATGTAGATGAGCTGCCGAGATATGTTGTTGGTACGTAAGCAGTGATGTAATCACTGACTGCCACGGGCTTGCGAACAAGATTAAGCCGAGTTGTATGTGGTGTGTTTCTAGAAGGATATTTGCACGTCCGCGTGCGATTGAGCAACTATCAACCAAAGCTGCAACTTTGCGCGTTCATAAGGGTACGGGATATGGAGTATGAAGCAACGCACGCTGGAAGGGAATATGGATGGGCACGATGGCGCTGTACTTGCCTCCAGTGGCATTTTGGCTTCCTCCTGATACGACACAATGCAAGGCGGTGATAAGTGCGGAGCCATAGAAGATGTTTCCATATGTGGCTTTCGCAATGGTGGTGTGGAGAACAGAAGGAGCAACGGACAAGACGTGGGCACAAGAGAGCGGTGACAGCAGCAGACAGAAAAAGCGGCACATGGGGGAGGTAGAGGTTCTATCGTTGCATGGCTTGAATAACCAAGGAGCGATCAAAGGTGAAGCTTCGCAGCGGGTCGGCAGCATACAGCTTCTCAGCGCGTCTGGCGGCGTCCACGGCAGCTCGTTCACGACGGGCAACGCGTGCCATTTGTTCATACTGCTGCTGAGCTTTTCTCGGGCCGTCGTGGTCATCGCGAAAGACAGTTAGGTAATACTGAGATTGGTGAAGAACAGTAGGCCACGCAGTGCTATCAGCCGAGTGGATGTACTTGGACAGCAAGCTGGTTATAGAAAGCAAGTGTTCGACATCCAAACGAGCGTATTGCAAAGCGTTCTGCGACAAGGGACGACGGGACCAAAAGTCATCGTCGCCCTTCATGCTGGTCTTGATGGTGTTCTTCATGGTGAGATCGTGCTCGGTGACAGGTGTAAACTTCTTCAAAAGCGTCTTGAGACTGACGGGAAGGCCCTCGGGCATACCTCTGACCTTGCGTAGGACGCCAAACACGACCTGTGTATCGATAACGGGGCCAAGCTTAACGGCGAACTGGTGGTAGAGGGCGTCTGAGTCGTGGCGACAGTCATGCATGACCTTGCATATATTGCGGTTCTCCAACAGGCGTCGCAGACCGCCTTGGTCGAACATGAGGTTGGGATGAGCGGCATCGCGCGACACGAGATCGAACACATAGATGTTATGCGGGGAGGCTATCTGCAACAGACACAGACGGCCGGTCCTCGACAGCGCCACGCCCTCACAATCGACGGCGACTTGCTTGCACGACGAGAGCTTTTGCACGGCGGCGGCGCAGTCGGAGACGGAGGTGACGTACTGCAGCGGCAGACGATCGGCACGGTGTGCATAGTTGGAACGTCGCGGCTTGGCGTTGTTGGCGCCGTTTCCGCTGTGAGCGCGAGCGCCGCGTCTGGCGGTGGGGTAGCGGGAGCGTGCGGGCTTGTCGGACGGTTGGGAGAGGTACGGCGCGCTGGACAGCTGATAGCGCGACGCGGACATGGTGGCGTCCGCTTCGGTGAAGCGGCGCGGAGAGCGACACGCGGAGCGCAAGCGCGACGGGCGCGCGCGTGTTTGACGACGGCGCGTGCAAAGCTTTGACAGCGCCAGCGCGCTCGCACGCCCACCACGGTGGCGCACCAGCGCCGGCCACGTACGCCACGCTGCCGCGCTGTGCGCCGCCGCGCCTGCGCGCACAAATAGCGCGCGCGTCAACGGCTGCGCAGCGGCGCGCCACGACTCGAGCACCCATGCGGCACGGCGCCTTATCCACAGTACAACGCTTTATTTTGCTGCTGACGCGCGCCACGGCGGCGCCCACTCACACCGCTGCCCTGCTGAGAGAGGCGCCGCCGCCAACTTGGCGCCGCCGCGCGCAGCCAAGCGTCCGCGGTCCGCGTGCCGCCGCCGGCAGAGCGCCTCCGGCCGCCAGCGCCCAGCGCCCAGCGGCGGCGGCGGCCAGCGGCGGCGGCGGCCAGCGGCGGCGGCGGCGGCGGCGGCGCGCGCAGATCATCTCAGCGTTGAGATCAGCTCAGCTTTCCAGCACGCGCACGGGCGCGCGCGCGCCACGCGCCACGCGCGCCGCTGTAAACGGCGGCAACGGACTGGCGCGCCGCTCGCTCACGTGGTGTTGCGCACGTTTGGGCGGCCGCGGCCGCGGCGGCGGCGGAGGCGGAGCGCTGGCGGAGCGTCTGCTGCGCCGCACGCTGCGCGCCGCCTTCACTTGCTCGCCGCTCTTATTAAAGGCGCTCTGCTGCGCGCTTGGAGCGCGACCCACGCCGCGCGCCGCCGCCCCGACTAATTTTACTGCTACCGCGCCGTGTGTTTGACACCCCCCCCCCCCCCCCCCCCCCCCCCCCCCCTGCCCCTGCCCCTATGAGAGCCGTGTTGTTGTTGTTCGTCGCCGTTGGGCTGCTGTGCTACGCGCCCGCGCTGGCCAAGAGTGGTATCAACCCGTGCCATGGCGTCAAGAGCGTGTTTGGCAAGGGGGTCACTTGTGAGAAGGTGGAGTTCCCGGTGGGCTTGTGCTCGGCGTGCAAGCTCAAGCCGTTCAACCCGGCCAATGGCTTCTTTTACGATTGCGCCGCCATCTACGATTTGGATGACCCGGACTGTCAATCAAAGCTCCGCCACTACGCTAGTATGAACGCCCATTGTGACCCCATTCGCCTCAATCAGGTGAGAGACTTTAGCAACGGCTGGAATCGACGCGGCTTGGATTACTTTGTGTACTCCGTGTGTGAGGAGTGCTGCGACTGTGTGCCCATCGGCGCTCGCGCAGATCAGCACAGCTGGCGCGCGCAGAACAACCAGCTGCTCAACAGCAAGCGGGGCAACTGTCCGGCGCATGCTTTCTACGACGTGTGCGCAGTGCTGCCAAACATTCGCTTCCCGAAGAACCCCGGCGGCGTGGATCACTGGGACTGGCCAAAGATTTGTCCGTTGATCACCAAGTGGCAATTCTCGCCCGCGTCCAAGAATTGGCTCACAAAGTCGTACGTGAACATGGACTGGCGAATCAATCGCTTCCTCGTTTGGTTCTTCTGGCACAACTCTTGTGGCTTTGTGGACACATGGAAGAACTGCGTCAACCTGGAACATGCGCAAAAGCGTGTGTGACCGATTGTGCTTTCTTCGAAGGTAGCTAGTCGCCGTGAACAGTGCTGCAAGCGATGGTTCATTCAATTATGGAAAACATTACGTACTTTTAGCTGTCAAGTCTCTTTTAGGAAACGTTGTAAACTTTTTTGAGAGTGTTGAGTGGCGGTCAAACGCCGCTGCATGTAAACTTTACTGTACAACACAGCGTGCGTGTTGATCAACACACACACGCCTAACACAAGATATTTTATTTTTGAGCCGAGCTTCTCGCCGTTGCGTGGCGCATCTTGGCCGCCGCAGCCGCAACACGACACAAGAGAAACAGCGCCGGCGCGTTGTGCGGTCCACGAAGCCACTGTTCTCGCTCACCTGTACAGTAGCTGTACGGGTAGCGGCGTATAACCGCTCGCGAGAGCGGCTTGAAATGGCAGGTGGCGCCGATGCCACCTTGCGCGCCGCCGCTCTGTGGTTGTGTGCGCTTCTGCGCGCCACGGCGGGACGACGGTTTGGAACGTCGCCGCCGCCGCGGCGCGGCAGCTGAGAGCGCGCGCGTGTCGCGCCACTGGCGCCGCACGTGCGCTCGCGCTCGCGCACACGCTCACATTTGTTGTCGTTTTCCGAAAAGGCATTTATTACAGCTCATGAACTTATTACAGTAAAGTTTACCCATTTCACCACCACAACCCGCTCACAACCGGCGCTGCATCGTCTCCAGTCTCACGCAAGCTTCCCAGCTGCTGCGCTGCCCGCACTCCGTCACGTTCACAAACGAGTTGAGGAACTTTCCTACCGCTGCGTGGTACTTCACCTGGTTCCTGTACAGCCAGTTTTCGTTGTCTGGGTTTCGCAGCCATGTTTTCAGATGCGGGCACACCATGGCTGCCCTGATCTTTCTAGATTGTCCTGGTCGAATCACCGCCCGAACCTTTGGCCATACCTTGCACACGTCGTACACAGCATGCGCTGGGCAGTTGCCGCGTCCTACGTTGAACAGCTTATCAATTGACTTGCGAAATCCGTACTGCGAGATATGCGTCCCTCTTGGGATACAATCACAACATTGCTCGCAGATGGAGTACATAAAGTAGTCAATGCCCTGCCTCGCCTTTTCAGACGTCATCATTTCGGGCACCTGCTCTGCGCGAACCGGGTCACAGTGCTTGTTCAAGCTTACATATTCTTCAAGCTTTGCGCTGCAACTGGCGGCGCGAACGTCGTAAATCGACGTGCAGTCCTCAAAATGACCGCCCGCCTTAATTGGCTTCAGCCTGCATGCCGAACACAGACCTGGTGGAATGGCCACAACCCCGCACGTCACGTTCACACCCTGTAACGTCTTGTCCGCATGGCATGGATTTTGGTTTCCAGCTGCACCTATCACCAGCCAAAGAGCCGCAACTGTGAACAACGTAATCTGCTTGAGATATCTCATCTTGCTTGCTGCCGCAGTGTTCAAGTTGTGGCAGTAACACAACACAGTTTGCGCTTCTGCCTTTTATGCACGTTCTGTTGCCTGTCAACTTCAACAACACGCCCATTCCCTGCAACGAGCGCTCTCATAACGTGCACAGTTCACTACAACAACTCCTCAATTGATGCTTTCATACTGTACCTTTACTGGACGTGCACACTTCTTTGTTTGTTTCACACCCGCTAGACGCTGAAACAAGTAGCATACCAAGCGTATCTCTATATTCATCGTTTCTTCATGAGTGCGCATCTCAACATGCATTCTGTCCTACTTCCAAGCCGGCATTATTGCAGAATTAGTGTTTCCGTATAATAGCGGCCGTTTACTGAGACTGATTTGTTTTAACCACTCATTTTTATAGACCCTGATACCCCAGTTACACTGTAACTTTTAACAGTGTTGGGTAGCTAAAGATACTTATGAACGTGAGCCCTCTTTCGGCTTAGGCTTATCTGACAAAAGGTAAACGCTAACCGTTATCTGTGACATCACTACAGTGTACCGTTGGCAATTAAAAACCATCCTAACTGCATCCACACACACACCCAGAACGGCAGAACTGCTCTCTCTTTCAGCACACAACTTTTCTGTTCATAGAAACGCTCTCTCACTAGGAACACCTGTCAAAACTGCTGGACCAAGGAATGTCTACGCGACCGACCATCCGTCGCACAATAAAATGCTTCAGTATCACACCAGTTCTGCTACGCTGTACCTTGTTGGATGCTGGCTTTCGTTCTTTCAACAGAAAACACTACCGAGAGTAGCTTTCCAGCTGTCCAGACGCGGTACCTTCGTTATAATTGAACTGATGTCTGTTACGGCTATCTGAGTTGGAGTCTTTAACTATTTATGTTTGGGTGGGAATTCTCATCATTTACAAGCTCCGATCAATGCTCGGATACAACCAATGGCACCAAAGACACATGCAGAATCGAGCCTTATCTTATCTCTTGTGCTCCTGTGCTCCGGATGGTTTCGGTCCAAGTCACAAGAATCTCCAGACCTTTCCAAAATCATCCAAATCACAAGCCCTGCACGAAAGATTGTTGCAACGGACATGGAAGCATTGACCACAGCCTACTGCATTGGATGAATAACATATTCTTTTGTTCTGGGTCTTCTGTTAGCTGTGCAAGAAAGGGAATGTGCTCAATAGCATAAACGGTCCCTCACTTCGCTGATCCGGAATCTACATTCCTATGCACATAAACGTTACCCACCGAGGGAATGCCGTCCAGCATGGTGCTTCACTCGGGGCTATTGCGCCCCATAAATATCATCACTGACAGACTGGGCACTTAATGAGACCTGCGACATCGTTATCTTCCTGGATTCTGCCTCCGGTACTGTGCAGATGATCCTTCTTGAATCACAGACACATGACATATATGCATATAGTTGCCAAACACGGCGTCCAGAGCGATTCTGAACACGGCATACCGAGAATCATAACATGCTATATCCGAGTAACAAACGAACATGTGGCAAGCATTGGACGCTCTGCCTTGCTCACAACCCTTGCATAACTTCCCATGCCAAGCACAATTGCTGCGAAAGCAACATCACAGACGACATGATGTCCTCCATCCATTGAAAACAACTCCTGAGGTCCAGATGCTATGTCCAGGATTACACCTTCGTATACGTCTCGACCATCACGGTAGTCGCCTACAGGACAAGGGCACTAAGTTCTTGCCACTTTCCTATGCAGAGTGAACCACACAGGGTGTATCATACTCTTTGCCTGGCAACTGAATTGATTCGTACTGGTCAATTCTCGGAGAACCAAGGAAAGCATGCTATGGGTACCAATGGTACCAGTTGTCACGTTTCCATCCAAGATCATGCTCGGCATGGGAGAATACTTCCCCAGGTTCGGGCGACATACATATGGTCTCCTGTGGTGCAACTGTATCGCCAAAAGCGAACTCAAGCTTCATCTCAAACATGGACTCATTGGCCGTCCTCCGCTACGTAGTCTGAGAAAATGTGTGATCTATAGAGCTCTTTCCGATAGACTATTACGAAGGTGCTCACAAGCAGCTTCATCTCGTTGGAGCGCGAAACAAAAAGCACGGGACTCTCATTGAACTCTCCCATTGCTCCGCTCCCCAAATGCACAATGCAGAACCCGATATGGAAAATTGACAATCCGCGTCGGAGAGTCCGCAATACTCAGGTCTTACGGAGGGGTGGCCTGCGGATGGTGATTGGCAGTAGTACTTGAAGAAAGACTTGTGTCAATTTCCATACTAAATATCGTACACAGGACTACCATGCTGTTCCATATATGCTCTACCAGAGATTAAATACTCCTAATGTTGTTATTCTCCGTGTCACCACTGTCCATGGTTCGGATCGAAACAAAATATTCGAATTGCTAGGTAAGGTTAATCCTTTCGTTAGCCAAATTGATACACACGTCCTTCTTTTCTCAAAGGTATAATACCATCCGGAAACATCCGATATAGGCCGGTAATGTACATGATAGCATTCTCAAGTCGTTTGTGAATCACCTCACGATCTGCTTCCGTGAGGTAAACGACAGATTCTCGATACTTCATAAAACATGTTGTCTGCGTGAAGCTACAATTACGTTCAAATCCGTGCTCAGGTTCGTGGAAACTATATCTCAGTCCAGAGTTACCTCCGCTCGCATAGTAGTATCGCACATATCGCCATGGGAAAATTTCGAAAAGTGCACCAGCTGTTGGCATGAAAACGGTGTTCACCATGTTCGCCCCATGAATTCCAACTGCAAGCCCAATAGACTGCAACTGATTCAATTGCTCTTTGAACGTCATGGCGCCGCTCGTGCGAATATGCTTGTATTCCACACCATGCTTTTTGCAAAGCTCTTCCAAAGTGTTTTCGAGCCACATTTTACCGCTGGGCGTGAGTCGACGTTTTGACCGAGGTGATCTCTCCAGAAAACCAACCCTACGAGGCGGTAAACGAATGTGCTCAAACTGCTCAACACCATTTATGACAGACGTGGCGATAGAACCCAGCCCTGTTTCGGTGAGTACCGCGTTGCGCAGCCACAGCGCGTCTTGCGGAACTACTGGCCAATGGGAATCAGTAACCAGTTCTTCGGGTCGCCAGACCGGAGTATCGTTGAAAAAAGGAAACGCGTCGATTCTAGCTTCTCGCCCGAGCAAAATGCCCCTCCTAATGCATTGATAATCGCGTAAGTAGTCGTAACGTATCTTCGACACGCTGATGGACTTGCCCACCTGTCGCTCGAGGTATGGTAAGGTGTTGTTTCGTATCCCAACATGCCATTGTTGATTGTATTTATATCCAGAACGGAAGAGAACATCAATATGTTTGATCTGATCGGCATCCGGGACAAAAATATGGAGATTGCGAATGACATACATGATGAAGTTCCATATCCGATTGTAATGACAGATGTTGTAAGACCAGTTGTACTTGGGAACAATGATTGCGAATTCAGACTGCCAACCCACAGCATGATGTCTAGGATTTGTGTAAGTCTTTGATGCTACGTATTGCTCCCAGTGTTGCCATGAGTAAAACACTTCTTTTCCGTACATGCTGGCGACGTAGCGATTTCGAAAGGCAGCACACGATTCATTAAGACCTGTGTGCGATGCCTCATGCAACTGCTGGTCCTCAACGGAAAGCACTTGACATCTGGACGTACCGCGTGGTTCAAACGACAGGAGGTTCTTCATGCTTCGGCCGTACAGGCACAGTGGACGCGCAGAGTAGCACAGTGCTCGGCTGTTCATCTGCCAGAAGGAGGCCGGGTCGCCTTTGTGCAGAGTTCTGTTGACGGCATCCGGCATGCCCAGCGCGAAGCATCGCTCGGATCCAGTGGCGTACAAGTCGGGTGAGGGGGGGTCGGGTTCTGGCGGGCAGTCACGGTCTTCATGGCGCCACAAATTCACAGACTGCTCTACCTTTGCAAGGCCCTGCGGCGTGAATGGGGAGATGTGCGACTTGGATCGGTGGGCTGAACTGTCTGGTACGACATCCGGCTGCGTCAAGTGGTACAGGTAGTTGAATTGGCGGAAGGCAACTACCAGACATGAAATGAAACAGAGAAAGCCGACGTAGGAAAGGAAGCGAGGCGAGAGTCTGGGTGGGCGTTTGAGGGGCAGGAAAAGCTTTGCAGCTTTGGCATGAGCGCGAAAGCGAAGCTTAGCCGCCATGAAAAGCGGGGAGCGAAACGAAACGAAAGCGCGAATGGTGAAAAGTTAGAAAGTTAGTTGGCGATAGTGAACAAGGGGAAAGAAGCGGAAGCTCAAATGAAGAAGAAGCTGACGATATGCATTCGAAACTGAGCGAAGTGAACGGCATGAACGCGTCGTTGAGAACGTCACCAAGCGCGGAAGGGGGGGTGGGCGTGTTCACCTGGTGAACACGTGGATGAAAGCAATGCGAGTGGCGGTGCGCACAACAAACACACAGCAGCCCTTTTTTCTTTTAAATTTAAGCGGCATCATGCGTGTCATGGGATCCTCTCGAGAGCGCCGCCAATCACAGCGCCAGCTGCGCGCTGCACGCGGAGCAGCAACGCACCGTCTTGATTGGCGTGAACGCACTGATCGACAGCGCGCATTCCTATAAACGCGTGTCCAACGAGTACACGTACACCACGCGTATCCGTTGTATTCCATATTCAACGCGACGAGGCGCGTGGATAGCTTCTACTACGTCGTGACGTGATTCCCGAGCTGCTGAGACTCGCGAGCAAGTAGCGGCGGAAACGTTGGCTTAGTGGAGCGCCTTCGCTCTCGCTCTAAGCTGCGGCAGCTACGAGTGGCGCGCTTGTACGGCGGGCAGGCGAGAGCCTTGTACCGCGCGCGCGCACGCGCACCATTGGCTCAGCTGTGCTCTCTCGATACTCGCCCCGTGGCTTGAACCGCCGCACCACCTCCCACTCCGTCCCTTGAGTCATAGCTCGCATATCTTACCGCGCCGAACCCGACGTTGCAACCGTCCGCCCGTACCGTCCACTTCTCGCTTTGTCGCTGTGTGCCGCCGTCAGTACGCGCCCTCAAATGGCACTGCTCGCGTCGCGCTCGCTCAGCTGAAGCTTGTCACCATGTTCAAATCTCTCCTCAAGGCCGCGCAGTCCCTTGAACGGGGAATGGACTCTGCCTTCTCCAATGCCCCTGCTTCGCACAACGCCTTCAAGAACGCCACTTTGACCATTGCTGGCATATCTGTGCGTCTGGGATCTGTGTTTGCAGAAGGAGGTTATTCGTTTATTCACGTGGCTACTCCTTTGTCGTCTAATGTCTCAAAGAACACCAGATATGCTGTCAAGCGTCTATCTTGCGCAGAGGATGAATCGAAACGTCAGGCTCATCAGGAGATCGACTTTCTGCGAAAACTGCCTCCACATCGCAACATTGTCAAGTTTTACGATGCTATTTTTCATCAGGGACATGCGTTTTTGTTGTTTGAACTAGTAGATGGCGGTGCTTTGCCAGAAATTTTATCCCGTTCCGAAATGTCCTCACAGAAGAAGCTTACCGTGCTGGCAGATGTAACAGCTGCCATTGTTCACTTGCATTCACAACAACCCCCCATATTCATTCGAGACGTCAAGCTGGAAAACGTCTTGTACGATCGACTTCAATACTGTTATAAGCTGTGTGATTTCGGCAGCGCTACATCCAGCACATGCCGTCCGGTATCACGCGCCGATATTCTTGCCGTCGAAGAAGACGTTAGTAATAATTGTACCTCCATGTATAGAGCCCCTGAACTGATTGATCTATACTCAAAACCTTTCATCTGTGAACGTGCTGATGTGTGGTCTTTGGGTTGTATTTGGTATGCGCTCTTGTTCAACTCCTTACCCTTTGATGGATCTTCGTCACTGCAGATTACCAAGGGTCTGACGAACATTCCCGCCCAACCAACGTATCCGGACGAATTCATATCAGTGTTGAAGAACATGCTTGTTGTTGATCCGGCGCATCGATATGACTCCTTCCAGGTATTGGAAGAGCTTAATCGAATGCTCGGGCGACAAACCGATCCGCAATTGATGAGCATTGGAAATGAGTTGCGATCGAAGCGATGTGAAGAATATGGGATCAGTTCGGACGCTGTCGCTATAATTAGGCACCCGAATTCTGCCTTATCTTCGAAGGAGACTCCTGTATCTATCACTCCTGAGCCAGTTCCTCAATCGCTGCTGGGCGACATTGATGAGCTCTTGTTTTTTTCTGAACCGCCACTCACGAAATCTGCTTTCCGCGCTTCAGAGTCAAATGCAATGCCTTCTAGTGAAGGGGACACTGGCTGGGCAGATTTTGATTCTGCTTTTGGGAAGCCATCGGCGAACTCGGCTTCGAAGAACGTCTCATCTAAATCTTCAACTGCGTACTCGGCAAACTGGGCAATATCTGGTCCGAGCCATGTGCGTCACGAAGCTCGCAGCTCAGCAGGAGCTTTCATGCAAAAGAATGCGAGTGCCACACCAGAGAGAGCCTTTGGAAACAGTGCAGTTAGGCTTGCATCTGCGCACAAGACTGCTACCACAACAAGCACAGTTCCACCATGGGCGGAGATCCAGCAAGGAAAAACGACAGTGCCATCGTTAATCGACGTTTCGGATTTAACAGGATCCTCGACAGTAGCTGGACAGGCACCAACGCCTGTGCAGTTTGATGCTGAGCAGAAGCAAGGAGACGTGAAGAAAAGCGAGAGTCGTAAAGCGGCAAACTTTGAGGATCTCATTGATTTTGGATGAGGCTTAGGAGACAAGGAGCACGTTCGGTTTCGATTAGTACCTCTTTTTCTTATTGAAGTTATGAAGCCGAAATGGCTACGTGGAGTTGGTAGACAGAAATCTAAGGTTGGCGTCGAAATTAATCGGACATGGAATGGAAAATGCAACGCATGATCTCTAAACCGAACCTATTATAACTCTAAAGATTTGAAAGCTGCGATGTGGAAAATCCGGCGTGGAATCGGAAGTACACCATCACACGGAAAAGCGAAAGCAGCGGAGACGAGATCTAATACGCACTGCAAGGAAAGGGCATGACGGGTATGGATGGAACACGAGCACAGCCAAGACAGATCACTCGGTGGCCTCCAATTCGGCAAGTTCGTTCTCCAGCTTTTTGATTTGCTGTTCAACGAGAGCGATCTTTCTCTCCAAGAAGGCGATGAGCTCTATCTCCTTAGTGGGTTCCTCATCCATATCGGCGAGTTTCATCTTTGCAAATGCTTCGACGGCCTCTTTGTAGGCTTTCGCGCGCTGCTCTGCTTCACGCTCTTTCCGAAGCTTCTCTTCAATGGCCCTTTGTCTTTCCTCTTCCTCCTTCTTCTTGGCGAGCACTTTAGCGTCTTCCTCGGCGGTCTTTCCCCACATGGCCAGCGCGGCTTTGACGTTTCCCACGTGCTCGACTTTGTTGGTGCGCTCAGCTTCTGAGCCGTCCCTGGCGGCGCTCATGAGGACACTTCCGCGAATCTCCTTGACGTCGACGTGCACAGAGCTTCTAGCGTTCTCCTTCTTTATGACAAGCTTTCGCTGGTTCTTCGCCCAGCTGGGGATGTCGGAGCCGTCCTCAACTTCAATCTCTGCGGGACCGTGGTCGGCATCAATTGGACGGGCGGCGCGCGCGCGAGCTGTGGAAGGCACATCACTTTGCGCAAAGTTCTTCTTGGCGGCGCTGACGTCGCCGCGTACACTGACTCTGGTCTTTTGGACCAGGCGTTCTTCAATGCCTTGATTCCAGCGATTGGCGAGCGACGACACGCCGTTGGACGAGGAGCGGATTTGCGGCTTTGGTTGCTCTTTTTCTTTGTGCTCTAGGTCGGCGATGGCGGAGAGGTAGCGCTGCTGGATGGTGGAGATGGTGGACTTTGGTTTTGGTCGGGCGGCGCGTTCTTTAGCTTGTTTGAGCTTTCTACACACGACGTCGAGCTTTGCCTCGCGGTCGGCTAGCGTGTCGCGCAGCACCTCGACGGACATAGTCGCCATGGTGTGCGCAAGCTTGCTTATTGAAAGAAGGAACGAGGGGTGGCAGGGGGGGGAAGAGGGAAGACGGGGGGTAGGGCAGGGGGGGGAGGGAAGAGGTGGAAGTGGGACGGGTGAAGGGAAGGGGGAGGGGTGGCTGGAGTTTGTGCGGCTGGGCGAAGTGTAAGGCGTGCGGGAGGGCGGGGAATGGGTGTTGTGATCAATTGCACTTCAATTGGACCGCAAGCGTGGGCGCGTGCCACGCGCCAAATAAAAGGCGCGTTTTGGAATTGCGCTATTTTTACTTTCGGCCAAACACGCGCCACAGGCGCTTGACGCCGCGCTGCGACGCGCCCGAGCTGCGCCAGTCGCCCACGTCGCTCTCCGACACGGACGCGTCCGCGTCCTCGCCCTCGCCGCCGCCCTCGCCGCCGCCCACCCACCGCGTCAGCCATGCGCCGCGGCGCGCGCTCGTGCTCCGCCCGTTGGTCGTGAAGTCTATGAAGTCGTCGCGCTGCAGCGAGATGTTCTTCACCATGCGCCGCGCCTCGAACTCCGGAGCCGTCACCACCTGCGCCTGCGTGCTGGCTTTCGCACGCTCGTCGCTCCTCTCGGAGCGCATTGAGCGCAGACGTGTGCTCGTCCTTCTCGTCGAAAAACACGAGATAGTGGAGAAAGAGCCCATGCGTTGTTCAATCACGTCTTCATCGTCCACACAAGCGTCGTCCGCAGAACCTTCTCTGCCCACGTTTTTTGCAGATCGCCTGCGAAAAAACGTCACGCGTAGTCGCGATCTTCGTTTCGAACCGCCACCGGGTGCCTCACACCCGTTCAGAATATGATCTTGTAGCGTGGCGGAGCTGCTCGGCCTGCTAACGGGCATGGTGAACGCCTTTGTATTCGCCGACTGCTTGCGTCGTGCGCGATCGGGCGTTGCGTTGCTCACCGCTGGGATGGGTGCCAGCGACGAGTTCACTTCGGTTATTATGTCCTGCGGCTGTAATGACATTTGTGCCAGCGTTCGGCCGAACGAGCGTACTTGCACAGCTTCTTCTTGTACGGCCTCTTCCTCTTCCACTGATTCGGCGCCATCGATTCTGAATTCGTGGTCGTCACCTTCGTCGTCGGAGCTGTCCAGCACGCCGGAGGCGGTGGACAGTTTGGCACTGCCATCCACACGGATTAGTTTGCGCGACTCGCGAAAATCTTCCGAGCTAGAGGACGACGAAGTGTGCGACGACGAAGAGGTGGAGCTGGTATCCACATCTTCCGACGAGTTCATGAACGAGAAGGCTCCTCCAGACGGTAGCGAATTGAGCTTGGTGTTGAGACGAGTACATCTAGCCAGTTGGTGGTCATCCAAATCCAGCACGTGCACACTAGAAACGCGCGCAGACTGTAGTGTTCCATTCTCGCTGTCCGAATCGGAACACTGGTCAGCATCACGAGCCACAGCACTGTCGCTCGTAGCCGGAGAGCCATCAGCGAAGAAGCGAGCTCGACGTCGATCAGGGGGCCGTAGGACGACTTCGTCGGGCGGGATTCGCGTTTCCGTGGCGGGGCGTAATGGAGGAGGGGGAGGGGGCGTGGATGGGGCGCTAAGCTGTGGAGGCGGAACTAGGGGTTGAGAAGATTGGGCGGCGTCGGTTATAAGCTGCCTGTTAGCTACCTGGCCGCGCTTGACGAAGACGCGCGCCTTTGGGAGCGTGGTGGGCGTGACGGAGGGTGTGGCGGGAGAGGAAGAACCTAATACTATGAGGTGATCGGAAAAGCCGACGCCTTTGGAAGCAGGGTGCACGGGCGGGGTGGCCATGACAAGCGCGGGCGACAGAAGGGGGGGAGGGGGGGGGGGGACGGAGGATGGAGCGGAAGTGGGGAAGGGAAGAAGGGGAAGGAAAGACGGTGCGCGGGCGAGGGCGGTTGTAGATATTGGACGAGAGAGCAGCAAAGCGCACACAGTGTGCGGACAGGCGACTAGCGGCGCCGTGGGAAGCAAAACATGTACCGTATCAGCGCACGTGGGGGGGGGGGGGGGGGGGGGGACGCGCGCGCGCGCGCGCAAGCGATGGACGTTGGATGAACGCGGTAAGCGACGCTCAAATACTGTACGCGCCGCGTGCGCGACCGTTTCCGGGCGCTGTTCGAGCGCGTGCTCGTACGAGCGGCGCGCGCGCGCCGTGCGTGCGCGGATGCAGTGCATGCGTGGCGCTGGTGGCGGCGGATGATGATGCGCCGCGCGCGCCCATCATCATGCTGACGGCTTGCGCCGGCGCCGCCCGCCCGCCGGCGCTGCCGTCGCCTTGAGCTCGGCTTTCTAACGTTACACAGGCACAAGCGGCCTCGCCTCTTCAACTTGTTCGCCCGCCATCGTGGCGCGCGTCATACGCGCTGTGCGCGCGCCACACAATTCGCCTTTCGCGCCGCTGGCGGCGTGATGCGCCCGCTGGCTACACTGCCGCAACGGCGCTCTTCCACACAGCCGCACGTGCTTTTTCCACCCGTGGCGCAGCCCCCTGCGAAAAAAGACACCAAAACAAGCCATCAGGGAATATTGGCCGCCTTCTCACAACATCTTCGCAACTCAACTAACCCTAACTCGCAACTGTTACTATACCAACCATTGCTTGCGGAAAATCCAATGACACTGTGCCATTCTCTGTCGCCGCGGCTTGCATTCAAGCTTAGCTGCCGGTCATCTGCGCTATCTCGTCGCCCAAACTATCTTCGCTTGCCTACCTAGTCGCACGTAAGCACCCGCAATTTACGCTACCAGTTCACTTCTACACCCGACCATATTTTCCGCACCTATGAAGCACGTCACTCAGCCTACCGAACAACTTTACGCCCTAACCCTTAACATCACCGGCCGCGTCCAGGGCGTGTTCTATCGGTAAGCACACGTCTTGTCCCGGTCCACCGAACGCCCTTGTGGCTCACATCGTGCCCCACTGACCAATTCCACTAATGCATCGCTTCGCCTGCCGCAGAGCAACCGCCTGTACAGTCGCTCAACAGATTGGTCTGGTTGGCTATGTCATGAACAACACTGACGGAAGCGTGCAGCTCTGCGCCCAGGGAACGCAGTCCCAGCTTCAGAGCATTCGTCAATGGTGCCATCAAGGACCTCCCATGGCATCTGTCACCGCCGTCACGGATGTTGAACCCATGCAACCCATTCCCCAACCGTCCTACACCCAGTTCTCGGTTAGAAGGGCCTAACTAATCAATCAAACACGATGCGTCTGCCGCCTTGAGTCAATTACAACCGCAAACCACCACATTGCATTCATACCCCACTCCCAGTGCTTCACCGACTCTCTTAAGCCACCAAACGAACAGTGTCGTCTTCCAGTCATCTACCACCTCATCCCGTCCGTACATGTGCACAACTTTCGTACATACTTGGCGTCCTGTGCACACTCGAGCCAGCCGTCATGTTGCCTCTGCTTACGCCGCTCTCGAGAGTGACGCCCAACTACAACTTCATGTCGCTGTCTGGCGATAGCTTCAACACTTCGAGACCAGCGCACCGTGCTTAACGACAACATTCATACTGCATACATTTGCGCCCACCGTAGAAAGAAAAACGCGACGCCTTACTCGTTACGTCGGCGTGTATCTTTTGTCGTGTGCAACCTCATATTCCCAACATGCAGCCTTGTGGTACGCTGCATCACTTGCTTTGTTTCAGGCGAGATCAAGTTTTTCTATTCCAAAGCCACAGCCACTTCACGATTGCTTCCAAGTGCAAGCCTCTCGAATGAATTGTGATCGCGATTTTTGATCAACGTATCGATCGTCATGGGGTAAGCAAAGCAAAAGACGCATATCTGCGATACTTGCGCAGTGCGCAAGGCGCACCGATTGACGCATTGTGCCTTTGACCCTCAAATTCACCCTGCCGACATGTCCCACGCCCTCAACATCTTTCTGTTCTTCAAGTGTCACTCACAGCCTGAGAGTCACACGGTAAATACTATCTGCTAGATAGCCGCCTTTGATTTCACTGCTTTGGAGTTCCCCCAACACTCGTAGCGTTAAACCCAGAAAAGGTATCGAAAAAGAGTCAAACAATGCATTCAGGCCGTTCGTAGCTCTACGGGACGTGCCGTCCGGGAAGCGCTTCTTCGCAGTGGTGGTGCATTTCCACTTTTCCCGCGCACGGTTCTGTACTCTGTATGGAATTTGGAAATGACACCCCATGAAACATTGAGGCGCAGCCGTCTCAACGCTGAGGAACGGAAATGATGTGGCGCTCAACGCCGCCCAGCGTTGCCTCTTTCGATACAATCCCACTTTTGCTCGAATAGCAAAGGGTAGCACCATCTACTCGGTGATCCTACTTATATTTGAAATGCGCCTATGGTCCATTGTCATGGACCCGAATCATTTATCCTCGTTGACCTCTTCATCCAACTTTGAACTATCGTTGAAGCATTTCCGCCCCACCCGCAATGTTACTATAATTAGTAGCAATAAACCGGCCAAGCCCCCAAAAATTATGAAGAACGAAATGAGCCTTGGCAACTGGAGTCGAACGGACGAGGTCTCACACGACGGCAAAGAGTCAAAGTACTCGTCCGAATGAGATTTTTTCTTGCCCATCACCAGTTCAAGAGTTCCCTCACTCATGATTCGATTCAAGTCCACATCTACGAACCTTGGAGAACTGGGAAGAATCATGGATAAACCGCTGGTGAATATAGGATCTCCCTGAGCAATTATCCTCCCACAGTACCGCTCCCGAATGGCCGCTTCTGCTACAGACTCAAGCATCACGGCGTATTTGCAATTGCCATTCAGAATCCTTTCAAAAAGATCTTCATAAGAGTTGGACTCATACGCTTCTAGAACTGTCCCGTTCTCGCGACAACCCGAAATGTTTTCATGTCTGAGAGAAGGGTTAGCCCGCATTCATCACGATAAGAGAAATGGTCATTTCAATGCCAGTCCGGTAAAGATAAGAACAACTTACTCCGATGAAATAGATGAAATCCAGAGGTCACGAAACGCCACGTTCTGCCTAAAGCACACATCAGAAGGCTTTATCTTGCAGGTCCTGAAATCTGTTATGGATGTGAACAATGACTTTGGTTCTTCCTGCAACAGAGAAGCTCTAATTCGAGAGAGATAGCATTTCGTAAGTGAAATGTGTCGAAAAGAGTCAGTGATGCTTGTTGAATATTGACGGAAAGTCGTGAAATCTTTTGTACGTACGTCATACTGGCTTCGTACAACAACACAAGTACCAAGAAGAAGAAGACAAGCGCCGTGTTTATAAACCACTGCCGGGTGGTGTGCTTATAATTGATCAAGTTTTCATCAGAAAGAATCAGCATTTTGGTGACTGAGGTTGACATGTAAGAAAAAGGTTAGATATGTAGAACGAAGAACGCTATATGATGCATGACACAAAGAACTTACTAGTACTTTGAACAGCTCTGAGAAATCGCATGACACGATTACGGTTTTCACCACCAGTTTCTTCTGGGGGGTACTCAAAATGCATATCGAACAGTTTTAGACCTGTGAAAACAATCCATAGCCCACCGATGCAAAGCCATATCTTTAGATCAAATGCTTCAACAAAAAACCAGTCGAACCTAACGGCTTCCTCGGTACTATTGATATGAGCATAAACACGATGATTATCGTAGGCAAAGGGAGGAACGAAGTGGACCCTTCCATATCGACTAGGAATTTCAAACCAGCCACCAATTCCAACATCGTAGTCACAGTTGCTGTCCTTTGAACATTCATCGAAGTCGCCTACAACATCGGTGAAATTGCCTCCCCCTTCCCTGCACGTTTGAAGGGGATTAGAACAGCTCCAGTTGAGATATGCTTGATGTCTTTGAAGGTATCCCGAAATGATGCCGTCTAGGTGCTGTGTGTATCAATAAAAGGTTTCCATAATCGAAATTAGATAATTCGTTTCTGTGGCTTGAGGCTTGTGTGTTCACAAAGGGAGATATATATAATAGGAGATCGAAATAACTAGTCAAACGAGAGGTTTAGTTGTTGTTGTTAACTTACGTTTGCAGTGGAAATAAAGCTCACCGGCTCTTCAATCATATAGCAGCATCGCAAACTGGGGAGACTGGCCAAAGCATTTTCTTGATTGGTGCCATTAATGAGAGAGAATAAAGAAGACAAGAGAACCAGGAGGACTAGCATGTAGGGGAGGCTGCTTTGGCGCTGGGGAGGAACTCTAATTTTTGCGTTCGTAAGAGAAATTGCTTCTACTGTCCACAAACATGAAGCGTCTGTCTTTATTGTCAGGATAGTAACGATTTCTAATATTTCTGTTGAAAGGCAGTAGGTTGTGTATGAAGTACTTGGTGAATTGTGGGGTCTATTGATAGTACTTAATCTGGTATGCTGTTGTACTAGCCCTTTTCTCAAGGGCCGCAAGTAGGAATTACGAGTCACTGGGGTGTCTGTTTCCTCTCCTTTATAATAGCCTGGCCCCCAGGCCTGCTGGCCCCTGATTCTGAGACAACACCAGAACTATTTTACAGATATTTCCCTGTGTGGGAGAAGGCCAAAGACTAAAACGACCACTGCTTCATCATTCTCGTTCTTGCGGGACAGGTACACAAGCTCGACACGGCGAGCAGTGTTTCTTAGTGGGCATCGAAAAAAAAAGGTCGATATCTTTCTCGACTGCACGTAAGATACAGTAGCTATCGGGCCAAAATCACAACGAACAATCTCGTTCTCCCTTACGACTTCACCGAATGTAACGACGAGCGTGGAGGGGTTTGTGGCAAATTGAGCCAGGATTACTTTTGCTCTTCGAGCTTCCCGTCCCCAATATACCCAGGGCCGTATTTATGACTGACTGACTTCCCTACAATTATGAATGACTTTGACTGACTGACTCGTCCTCTTTATATCTAGTCAGTCATTCTAGTCATTGAACGCGATGACTGACTATATACACAGATATGAAACAAAAAACGCGCCGTGACACTGTCCAAAGCATACCACAATCGACGGCAAGAAGTCAATACTAGTCAATACTCTGCTTAAAAGTTTAGATGTCTTTCTAGCAAAGCTGTCGACGACGGCGGCAAGTAAAAAAGCTACATTCCTTGCGGACATCAAAGGCACCGTTTGATCAGGCATCTTTCCTGGCTTCATTCCTACCATTTTTTTGTCTCACCGATCGTTTCAATGACCAAACAAAAGGCCTCATCACTTCCCTCACTCTTAGGAGAAACGCCAAGCATCAGGTAGACAACAGCGTTGAAGAGATTACTGCAAACTCCACCCAGTGTCCCAGAGAAAGCACTATTGCGAAAAAGCTTGTCCGTGAGCAAACCAACAAGGCACTGTTTTGCATCCGACTGCCTCTGCCTTTTCGTCAAACTGTTCTCAAAGTTGCTCGAGATATATCCAAGAAGAGATGATGCTCCCAATGGTGCCAAATGCGCTACAGTTCTGGTGATATACCTGATGACTAGATCATGACTAAATCTGACTGACTGCCGTAATAAACTAATGACTAGTGACTTTGGGGTACCCCCATTTAGTCAGTCAGAAATACGCCCCTGAATATACCACCTCAGGCCGTTTCGTAAGCCGCTTTTACTCTTGTACTTGGTTGACAAATCTGCTTGAACGTCTGCGAAGTCCATTGGTATCTCAAGTTGAAACAGGGGGCTTTCGATCTTGAGTTCTGTCAGTCAACCGGGGCAAGACAAAAATATTATGGACTTGTACGGTGTGAGAACATATTAAGTTAATTCAACACCGGTTCAGGATGTCAAGGAGGGGAAACACATTCTTCTTTTGGTAACATTACCAACTTGCACTAACAATTTAGAAAACTATCTATAGCACAGTCATCATTAGTTTCAGCCGTAAGCGCTAAACTTTTGGCCTTCTTCAAGAGAGAGGAATAAAAGATTTTACTCCCATCTCTTATTATAATATCCTGTAGCCTCGTATTCGGGGATGACAGACCATAACGAAGAAGAAGATTAGTCATAGAAATCAAAGTCAAAGACACATGTTAAGGAAGGAGAAGATTCTAGAGCAATTCATCGGTGCTGTCAGCCACCGTAGACATGTCTGTAGAACTATCTGCTTTTTCAAAGCAGCATTCGCTTGCTTTTTGGACCAGCACCTCAGCATGCGACTTGTTCCTCTTCATTGTTCGGGTTGCTTTCGGTGGATAGAAAATGACGATCAGAAACAAAATGCCAGCTACCGTGTACGAAACAATGAAGAATCCCCGCAAGTCTTCAAACGATAGCCTACTGCCAATGGGCCTGCATATGGGATTCTTCTCAAGGTACTCTGCCATGTATTGTGTCTCCCTGTTGACTTTCAACTGCAGAGTAGCCTTGCTGATCTTGTCCTCATATTTTGAACCTCGCGGAAGAAGCATGGACACCCCTCTCTCAAACAACGGCTGCCCTTGCGCAACAATTTTTTTGCAGTACTTCATGTCCTTCATGACTGCGTTTCCACCTGCTTCGAAGGCAACTCCATATCTGCAGTAACGGCTTTCAATTTTGGCGAAAAGGTCTTCATAAGAATCGACCTTAGTTTCATTGATAAGCGTGGATTCCTTGAAATCATCCTCATTCCTGTTCTCTGTGTGGCATCTGGAATTAACCAACTGTCTGAGACGGGATATTACTTACGGTTAGTGATGGGCAACACGTCAAGATTCTCCTTTTTGGGGCAGCAGAGGTCTTTCTGTCAGGGCCCGGCCTGTTATCCTTAACAACCCCTCTGTGAACATGTAAATAAAGTCATTCATCTATCCGTACTACTCTCGAAAAAACTTACTTGGGTTTGATGAATGCATCCCAGATAGTTTCGAACGCCTCATTCCCGACAAAGCATACATCAGATGGCTTAATGTCACAAGCAGTGAAGCTTTCTATGGACTGGTAGTCTGATTTGATATTCTCGTTCAATATGGATGATCTGTAAATGATATTAGAGAGCATAGGAGTTGTTACCAGGTCAGTGTCGGTAATGCTGAAGAGTGAAAGATGGTAGAAACTTGAGTCACATACGTCATGCTAGCTTCGTATGTTAAAATGATGAACAAGGCAAAAATTGAAAGGAGGATATTGAGAACTGCCTGGAAAGCCGATTTGCGATTGTTGTTCTTTTTCTCTTTGTCCATGACGAGCTCATCGTCCGATTGTAATAACATTCTGTTCACTGTTACACGAAAAAGGAATTAGAAGAATGTTAGAACGACCGTTTAGAGCGAAAAGCAGAAGAAACGAGGAAAACGTAACCTGTACTCTGGAAAGCTCTTTTTGCATGGTGCAAATAAAGGAAACCATGTGCGAACTTTTTGCGTCTGAAGTCCCATGAATGTTCTTCTGGTTTCTTCGTTTCAGGGAGGGCATACTGCCAGTCAGCCATTTTGGAAAGAGCAAACAACAGTACTATTCCCGAAATGGTCAACCACACAAACGGACTGAAGCTCACGAAGAAGAAGAAGTCGTTGCCATAAGTAGTGTTATCGACGTGTGTAAACACGCGGTATCGGTCATAGGCATAAGGGGGAATGAAATGGACCTTCGCATATCGATTTGGTGTTTGAAACCACCCGCCAATTCCAATATCACACGTACAGTTTGAATGATCTGCACAGTGATTCATTTCGTCGACGAATCCATTATAGTTGGTTCCAGTTCCTTGGTAGGGTTTAATATCACCGCAAGTCCAGCGAGAACACTTTTGAAGTGTAGGGACGTATTCTGCTATCACACCTTTTATGTCACTTATGCTGTTGACCTGCTGTAGAATACATTGAATATCAATGTGAGTAGATATTTCCAATCGGGGAGATGCAATACGAGCCGAAATGTTGTGCAGTGAGACTTAAAATACATACAGACGAATCAGTGTAGCTTATTGGCTTTTCATTCATGTAACAACAACGTAGGTGTTGCACTTCATCGAACTTGGCAACATCCCTGCAAGTATTGGTGTCACCGGAAGTCGTTGTGTAACACAACGAGATCAGAATGAATAATATCGCGAGAAAGCGCATGGCATCAAGTTCAAGTATTTCAATGAGGTAGAGAGGACTCCGTGCCAAATGCTAGAGAATTGTGAAAGAGCGTTAAAAGTACAAAAGGGTGAAGCAACAACTGATATTGCATTTTAAACATGGCTTTCGAGAACACGATAGAGTAAGAAGAGGTTGGCGTATAATACTTGTACGGTATAAGTACATATTATACCTTAGAATCTACGTATCGTTCTTTTCTTGTTTGTCCGTGCCAGAAAGGGAAGAACTAATGGACATGTTGTCCGGTC
The DNA here is from genome assembly GCA_030374805.1 of Gracilaria gracilis. Classification (NCBI taxonomy): domain Eukaryota; phylum Rhodophyta; class Florideophyceae; order Gracilariales; family Gracilariaceae; genus Gracilaria; species Gracilaria gracilis. The sequence goes on from JARGSG010000189.1 coordinate 1,316,805, forward strand.
TTGCGCAGGCCGTTAGCAAGGTTCGTATACTTGACCACGTAGGTGGACTACAACATACGGTACTTTTGACCGCGACACGAAGTCAGAATCATAGGTTATGATTGCAAGCTGGAGGGATTCACTTGACATCGGGAATTGATAAGGATAATAGGGTTCCCATTGGCCCTCAGAATCTTGCATCTGATGCAGTACAACCAGCTCCTAACATATGATTGCGAAGGTAGCGATAGATAACCCTTAGACTAAGGCCTTTAGTCCCTGGTCATGGAGCACGGCCGTATGTTACTTCAGTCTTGCCAGTTAACTCAGTCAACTCAAGTTTAAACGCAGGCACAGTAAGTTACAGTATCGATCAGTTGCATCAGCAAGACACTATTCTTTAGTTGCTTGTGTACAATTCATCGGCAAAATACCGTGGACGTTGCCGCAACGCGGGGCTCTGCGGCGTGAGGACGACCGGCAGTGATTGAGTCCGAGTGGAGTTGGCAACTTCTTCGGCGCCCGCCTCAGCCATGTGAATGGGAAGCAGAGCGTCCAAAGCGCGATTATTCTACAGTTGCAGCAACGCAGGCCAGTCTCCTCCTCTGCGGCGTGAGTTGAGAAAGTTGACGGTGGCGGCATTCATTGAGGCCCCCCTCGCAGCAGCACACCACTCTATACACGGTGGGAGCTGGGTAAATGATGATGAAAAGAGAGCAGACGTGTCCTGTCAAAAACGGAGCTAGAACAACTTCGGTCATTCGAGCTTAACGCTCATCTGTGATTGATCTCGAGACAAACGTATGTGGAGCAAAGCCACACGTAGCTAGGGGTTCGCGATGACCTTCGAGCTAGCCGCTCGAAAGTGACCTTGCGGCGCATCAGGCTTGTTAACGTTAAGGGTACCGTTGGTATCTGCTCGCTTCTGATCGCTGGAGCGTTTCTCCTCGTTGACATCCTTCAGATCATACGTATTATCTATCATACATTCAGAAGTCCTTCTTTAAGAGAGAGAATTATCTCTAGATAGAACTACTACCGCCTCGAAATCAGGGGCGACTGACCATAATAAAGAAGAAAGATTCAGAAGTAGAAATGCTGCAGTGAAAGCGATTTCGTTTCGTCGCTCTGCAACAAAAAGTTTCAAAATATGTAGACAGATTCGTGACTATCATAGTACCAAGGGTATGCACATCCGGAGAACAGGTTGTTGTGGCTTGGTTCGACAAACAACTGAGTCATGAAAGATGCCCGGCCCGAGAACCGAAGAGAGGTGCACAGCGATACTTAATGTGAGCTCCCTCGAGCTGAGGTGAGGACCGAATTTGAAGTACACTGTACAACGGTACATCTTGACTTCTGCGAAACGATAGTGAGCGCCTCTGGCTGAACGCATTCGTCGATGACTGAACCATGGCCAATTCTGACTATGTAGCTCAACTTGAGCAAAATGGCTTGACCATCTTGGGTGACTCCGGCCATGCAGTTTCAGTCATGATTCATGACTCATGAATACGGGCTTGAGCTCTCATCCGTTAGTTGGGCATCTCTCTCTCTCAAACTTGGCCACAATCGACAACATCTAGCGAAATAGTGTCGTTGACGACATCGGAGTCGTTGGTTGATCGACACGCGTGTCTAGCTAGTTACATTGGTCCAGGACTAATATAACAAATCGTACATGGCTTGCAAGTTAAGACTCTCTTCCACATGTCTTTGTTGTCATTTCACGCGCAATGAAAGAGAGGTATACGTCAGTTCGTCAGTGAGTCTTCACGGTTAATTCTGAAAGGAATTCAGGAAGCGAAGCGTAGATCCGACCTTTGTGAATGGAGTGAGAAGAAGATGCAGTACCATCAGGTCAAGCATGAGGGAGGCTTCGAAGAAGATGAAGTCCATCGGGCTAGTCTAGCCCTTTAGATGAGAAATGTCTGAACTTGTGGTGCACGTCACTCTCTAACATACTTTCTTTCTTCTTTATTGCCATTGACGGAAACTATGTCCTTAGTTTCGAACTACACTTCTTGGTTTGCTTGTCGCTGTTATTCTGTTGTGCAATTCACCAGCCACTACAGACAAATATGAACTCCTGACAGAGCTCGTAACGGGATCTGCCGTTTCAATAACCTTTTCATTCTTTTCTTGCACCCACCCACCTGCGCAAAATTCTCTCTCTCTCTCTCTCTCTCTCTCTCTCTCTCTCTCTCTCTCTCTTTATGAGTGCACTAGCTTAATTAGAACCTGGTGCAGTGCTTCCCCAAACACCCTGTCTGGCATTTTTCTGCTATTCGCAGCAGAGTGCAGTATAATTCTGGCAACGGTAATCATAAACACCCAGCAACAGAGCAACACAATCCCCCAACCTTCAATGTGGCTGTTACTCGAACCTCAGAGTTCACGGCTGGATTCCACGCTCTACAAGAGTCACCTTCACAGGCTTGGTGTGGGTCAGGTACACGGTAGCGTTAGATTGCCACAATTTCGATATGCAGTCCCAATTTTGTTGAAGTTGATCTTCTCGTAAGCGTAAGATCGAGAGAGAAATGCGGCATATGCCTCGCCACTAGTACCCGTCCCCTCACGCAAAACACCTTTGATATATTGATGTAGTGAGCGTCTGGTTTCGCACGCAATTATGACGCTCCAGCTGTTTTGCAACATCTCGCTTCCATCAATCTCAAGAAAACCAGTGCCCTGCGCGAACACGATGGAACTGGTAGTTGCTCGCACAAGACCTTTAAGGACATGTCTGATGCTCGGACCCATATCGGACGGTAGAGGCGGTAGACACCACTGTCATACACAACGCATTCTTGGCAACTTGCTCATCACATGACGTCATTGTCTTCTTCTTCTTCTTCTTCTTCTTGTTTACTATGGTCTGCCGCCCCTCATTACGAGGCGTGAGGAGAACTACTGTATCTAACGGCCATTGATTTTAACAACAGTTTAACAGAGCAAGTGAAAAACGTGGAGTGCGTCTTGCACACCGACGGCAAACGCATTGGCGTTTGCATTGTAGTGGTACGGAGGCGTCCATGGTCCAATGTTTGCCAATGGAATCTCTAGGGTGGCGAGATGGGAGTGGTCTGCAGCGTACAGGCGATTGAGTCGCATGTAAGGAGCGGTGCGCTGAAACGGCTCGGGTGCGTTATCATTATGATGCTGCTGCCAGCGCCACACTGAGAACTGCGGCAGGTTGTTGTCGTCATCCATGGTCCACTCAATGAGCACGTTGTGGTGTGCGTCGAACGAAAGGGCGCGTATCCGCCTTGTGACGCGAGTGCTAGCGCGCAGCACACCGTTGCAGTCGTAGATACACATGCAGCATCATGCTCTCTGTTACTGCATCGTGCACGAGCGTCACAACTCCATCAGCATAACATGCAACAAGATCGTCACAGTTCATGCCGACATCAAGCGGTGGTGATCATCACTGCCGACGCGCCGTCGATGCTCAACGCAAAGCTTCTCACACATTCTCCTGCTACCAAACGTACACAAGTTCCCACAGCAGCACTTGTTTCGAGCCCGACACTGCCAACAGCGCGCGCTCGCTAGCCCAAACCAAGTCCTTCACCCCTCCCAAATCGCTTACCTCCCACGGCACCTCGCCATCGCTGTGCCGCCTGCCGTGCGAGTCGCACAGCCACACCTGTTGATCATGAGCAGCGACAACACCCGCACAACGAGTTGCTATCATGCTTCCGTCACCACTCCATCGCACATTTAAAAGTGCCGTTTTGTCTTCGCTCATGCCGCTCATCTCACCCTCGGAACTGTCACGCAAGCGCGTCCAACCCAATAATTCTACTCGCACAACGCTTACCTGAGAAATACAACAAACCACGATCTTTGTCCCGTCTGCTGACCACCTCAATGCATGACAGAATACCAAAGAATTGTCTTCAAAGCATGCACATGTGATCTCATGTGCCGCACCATGTCCACTAGAGTCGAAAATGTATCCTTCACAAACTGCTTGAATTCTGTTGCAGTTCCATCCAGCTCGTTCAACTGCTTTCTCACTGCCTTCGGTCGCCATTTCAGCCTTTTCTTCATTTCTTCTTTCAGCTCCTTACATCTTTCAAGAGTGGATTCCACACGCTCCTTTACTTCGTCGAGGCCCTCTTTCAGACAACATTGCAAATGCGCAGATATCAGAACATTCGCCACAACATTCTGGTCGCACTCCTTTTGCAGTACATCAATTCGATGCGAGAGGATCTGAAACAGTTTCTCAAGTTGCGCCAAATGCTGTGGGTTGTTCTCACGCAAATCTCGTCGTTCAAAGTGTGAATCAACCTGCTTCTCCACAAAGGTCACGAATGTGAGCACAGTATTACCCATTTCGCGAACAGGATGATTACAATCCAAGCCCACACTGCTCGTTTGGAGGTGTGGGCTTTGAAGGATCTGCACCAAACCGAATTAAACTCCAGAAAGGCCAAGAGACGTGAACGGGGTAAGAACGCGCCGTAAGCGGTCGAACGAAGCGTAGTGAGTACGTCAAGTGCTACGCGCAGCGACGGTCGCTTCGAAAGAGAGCGCGCAATAAGTTTGAGAGAGCGCCGTTGCGATGGCGAGAGCTGGCGTTGAGGTTGAGCGCCAACGGCAGCCGCTTGGAGCTGCGCGCTGTGACCATGGAACAAAACGGTGGCGAGGAGGCACATGCACACTGCTACAATATCACCGCATATTGTCATCCAACTAGAGAAAACAAAACAGCGGGGAACCCTCTTTCCTGTACATAATTCCGCATTGCGCGGTTTAACAACGGAAAAAGAAAAACTATCGTAGCAACTCCAGTGGTAGAGCGATAGAGCCCCGTCGCCACTACTGTAGTGGCAGTTGCTACAGTATATATAAATTGTTAGGTAGGTGCTGTACATGAGGCTTGTAACACTTCTTCCAACCAGACGCCGCAAAAGACACTAACAGTGTACCGTTGTACGTCGACATGATGTCGATAAATCGTGAAGCAAGTGGAAACCAACCAATTCGCTCCAACCACAGACCAATACACGTCAAGGTCAGTTTCCACGTCCTTCGCCAAGTAACCGACTGCACTTATCAATCAGTGCATTTGAAATATGTTCCCGGTTCTTAAGAGACGCTTGCAACAACTGTCTGAGAGCACCACAAGCCGCCTTTCTCGACCCAGCATCCCCTCTCGAAATTGCCATCCCAAAGTACTCCACCGCATTCGCACGTGATGGAGTGACGCCTGGGGCGCCTTCCCATAACAGTTCGGCCAGATTTCTGCACGCGTGATGACGCTCTTGTCTTTCAATCGCCAGCTCATAGGCGCGAACGGCGGAAGGAGCGTCAATCTCCACTCCAGGAGCCCCATGCCGAAGCAGCAGACCCAAGTTGTTTGCCGCGATTGCGTCGCCATGCCGCGACGCAATTTCATACAAACCTCTTGCGGCAACTCCATCCGGCTCTAGACCCGCCGCGCCATCGTGAAGCATTACCCCCAGGTTGACCGCAGCTGGCGGATATCCCTGATCCACAGCAATCTGGTAGTAGTAACGCGCCCTTTCACCATCAACACCGATATCGTTTCGGCCATGGTGATACAAAAGCCCCAATCCATTACACGCTTCCGGGTCGCCCGAAGAAGCAACAGCCTTCTCCCACTCCCGCATGGCTGCTGATACGTTCTTCAGGCTCCCTCCCGCTCCCCATCTATACACCCACCCCAATGCGCTTTGCGCCGATGACACACCCTCGACACTTCGCTTCTTCAGATAGTCGATCGCCGCCGCTCCGTTCTTCACGTCGTTCTTGTTCCACTTTTCGGTCATGAGTGCACTTCTTAGTGACTTTACTTCCTCATCGGAGCGACGCAGATAGTGCGCCGCGGCCTCCCACTCGACTCTTCTCACAACACATAATGGTAGTGCGCCAAGAGCAACGCGCGTTTTGTCGTTGAGTCCAAGCACCTTGTGGTGGCCGTCGTCCTCTTCCTCATCCGCTCCGTCTTGTAGCTCCGCCAATGGGTGCAGCTCCGCATCCCGAACAAAAGTACTAGGTTCGCTATCCTCATTGAAGCGAGTGGTGGCCGATGTGGGTGAAGTCGGTGGCTTCATCGCGGTTACAAAAGTTGAGTTACGCATCGTGCCATCGACAGATTTGATGCCAACAGCCTTGTCGAGTAGCATGAATGCGGCTCTCTTCTCATTATCCAAAAGCGCCAGCCCCTTGGCAAACATGAGCGCCTGAAGTGTGGAATCGACCTTCCTCTTCACTTCGCGCAACGATGCACGTTTGTCCTTATCCGTCTGAATGCACATGCGGATGATTGGGCGGCATTCCAGCGGCACGGCACTCCAGTCAAGCTCATCGGCAATGTTGGCCCGCGCCCACGCATCGTTGGGCGGGTGTTTACCGGTGGCCATATAATACATGATCCATCCCACACTCCACACGTCAATCTTGGTAAGCGACTTGTTCTCGGGTGGCAGAATATCGGATTCAAGATGAGACAAGTCAGACGAGCGGCGACGACGTGCAAGCCCCACAATGTCGTCGCTGGAAAACGTGGGGAGGCGACGGCGACGGTGCCCAACGCCTTTGCTGTTGTTATCGATGGCATGCTGCGCAGTGCGAAGTGATTGCTCCACAACGCTCTGCGCGGTGGTGAGACGCTGTGCCAGCGCGCCATTGGGAACCAAGTGCGCCGCCGAGTGCAGCGGGGTCGGTGCCCTCACATCCATGACGGCGCTGTGTTCACTGTGATGCGCGTGAAGTTCCGGGTTCATGTGGTCGTCGCCAAACAGCGCATACGTCTCGTTGTCAAACTGCTGACGCTGTGAGCCCGAGTTGGAACGAGAGGGCGGCATGGCAATGACAGCGTTGGCGGCGATATTACTACTGCTGCGCCTGCGGGCCACAGAGGCGATGGTGGGCGTCTGCGGGCGCGGGCTATGGCGCCCATTGGTGGCAGTGGAGGGCGAGGAGGGCATGATACGGCGCTCCCTCTCATAATCGCGGCGACTGCACTTTTCAATGTGGTGCGCAACAGAGCTCCACATGGAGGGAGTGACCTTCTCCGGCGCGCAGTAGCCCGACAACAACGGGTTGGCGTTCCACGACGACTGGACGCGCGTGCCATGCGCCTCGTGCGATTGCGGAAAGTCGACGACCTGCACGGCGTACGGCACGAATAAATGCGACGGCGACACAGAGTCGGCCGAGGTGGAGGAACAAAACGACGGCACGTTGTCGCGCTGCAGCGCATCGTGCATACACACAGCAGCCGGCAGGTCGTCGTGGTTGCACGGCGACGAGCGCGTGGTGACATTGGAGGTAGGGATGTAGGTCTGCGCGGCGAGCGACGGCTTTGCAGCAGAGGCGGCGGCGGCGGTGGTCGGCGGCGACGGCTGCTGATGCGACAGCGAGCGCGCGGCGAGCTGCGGGTGATGCGAGCGGTGATGCGGCGGGTGCGCGGCGTTGGAAGGATGCGGGCGCGGCAGCGAGGCAGCACGCACAAGCGGCGGCGGCGGCTGCGGCGGCGGCGGCGACGACGACGACGACAGCGGGACACGGTGCGCGGGCAGGTGGCGCGACGTGAGCGGCGACAGCGGCGGCGACAGCGGCGACGGCGGCGACGGCGGCGACGCGGGCGGCGGGGGCGGGGCGGGCGGGATGAGCAGCACATTGCCCGGGTGCAGGTCCTGGTGGGTGATTGAGGGATGGACGCGTTGGGCGAACAACAATGCAGCCACGACACGCTGCAACACGCGCAGGTGCGTGACGGTGTCGGGGATTTTGCACTGGCGCACCAGATGGTCCAAGGAAGAGCCGCTGCACACGCGCATGACGATGTAGCCGACGCAGTTGCTGCCGTTGTTATTGGGCGCGGCGCGCGGCGACGACGCGGCGATGGGCTCCCAATGCGCGCCGCACAGCGACGGGATGTTGACGCTCTGGCCGAGCGCGTAGCGGTAGTCGGCCTCGCGCACAAAGCGCGCGTAGCCCGAGCGCATGAGGCGCACGGACACGCGGCGCGAGCGCCACATAGCCAGCGTAGACTCGGCGTCACTCGCCGCCAGCAGGTTACGCGAGCGCAGCGGCGTGATAGGGCTCTGCACCAGCGAGAAGTACCACGGGCGTCGCAGCAGCTCGGCGGTGCGCGACGTGAGCACGGCGGGCGGCGAGCGCGTCCTAGTGACGGCGCCGTTGACAGCGCGCGCAGGCGGCAGCGGCGCGGGCGCGTTGACAGCGACGCGGCGCTTCCACAAGGCGATCTGCACCAGCGTGTCGACGCGGTTGGCCACGCACGCCAAGCGGCGGCGCTCCGGCGCGAGCAGCGGCGGCGGCGGCGGCGGCGCGGGCGGCGACGCGCGCGCGGCGGCGGCGGCGGCGTACACGCGGTGCGCGCGGTCGACGCGGATGCGCGGGCGCGGGGCGCGGCGGTGGCGCGCGCGAAGCGCGATCTCTCGCAGCTCGCGTAGCGCGGCGGCGGCGTCGCGCTCGGCGGGCGGCTCGAACAGCGCGGCGTGCGCGCCGTCCGCGGCGTGCAGCGCCACGGCCAGACGCGCCAGCGCGGCGTGCACGACGCGCAGCGCGCGCGGGGAGCGCGGCGGCGGCGGTGGCGGCGGCGGCGGCTTGCGCGCGGACAGCTGCGGTAGCCACGGGCGTAGCGCGTCCGCCACGGCGGCGAGCAGCGCGGCGAGCGGTGGCGCGCGCGGCGGCGGCGGCGATGGCGAAGGCGCGCATGCGTCCATGGAAGGAGGGGGATGGGACGGGGCGGGAGGGGGAAGGGGAGGGGAAGGGGAAGGGGAGGGGGGCGGGGGGAGGGGGGAGGGGGGAGGAGGAGAGGGAGGGGGAGAGGGATGGAGAGAGAGATATATATATCGCCGGAAGCGAAAAGGGAAAAGGGAAAAGGGGTGAAAGGGGGGGGGGGGGGGGGGGGGGGGGGGGTGAGGAGCGGAGGGGAAGAGCAGAGCAAAAAAAGGCGTGCGGTTCGTGTGTGAGAGTGTGTGTGTGTATGAGAGGAGATACGAGAAAGTTAAAGTTAGATAGCGCGCGCTGGCGCGGTGTGTGGATTTGGGTGTGTGTTTGTGTGTGTTGTGTGTGTGTGTTGTGTGTGTGTGTGAGTGTGTGAGTGTGTGAGTGTGTGAGTGTGTGAGTGTGTGTCGTTTGGCGCGCGCGGGGCGGCTGACAGCGCGGCGGGGGGGGGGTGGGGGGAAGGGAGGGGTCAGCGCGGCTGACAGCAGGTCAGCGGAGCGCAACGCGCAGCGTGGCGTCGACGCGCAGTCGCAGCGCGCGCGGGGCGCGCAGCGAGAAGCGCCACGTGCGGCGCAGCGCGGCGAGCGAGCGCTCACAGCGGCGGCGCGCGTCGAGGTCGCCCTCCGCCACGCCGAGCAGTTGCCGCAGCCGAGCCTGCCGCGATGGCCGCGTCCGAGCCCACGCCGATCCGCGCCTCGCCACTGCAGCAGCGCCAAGTTCCTCGGCGCGTGGCAGCGTTCGCCCCTCGCCAGCGCCAGTCGCAGCAGCGCGCGCGCGCGCGGCGCGTCGCGCGCCACGCCCGGCGCGCCGCCCGCGTACAGCTGCCCCAGGTTGGCCGCCGCCGACGCCGAGCCCCACGCCACCGCCAGCGTGTAGTAGCGCTCGGCCTCCGCCGCGTCGGCGCGCAGCCCGCCGCCGCCGCGCCGCAGCAGGAAGCCGATGTTATTGGCCGCGCATGCGCGCCGTTCCGCCGCGCGCATGCGCACCACCACCGTGGCGTCGGCGCGCGCGGCGTGCGACAGCTCGGCGCCCATCAGCATGGTGCCCAGCTCTACGGCGCGCTCGCGTTCGCGCGCCTCGATGGCGCGCACGTACTCGGCGCGCGCCGCGCCGGCCGCCGCCGAGATGCCGCGCGCGCGCGCCGCGTCCAGCCAGTGCAGCACGCGCTGCGCGAAGCGCCCGCCGCTCAGCGCCGCGCGCATGGCGTACTCGCCGCCGGCGCTGGCGTCGGCCACGTCGCCGTAGTACCACGCCGCCGTGTGCGGCGCGCGCACCGCCAGCGCCACCGCCATCTCGGACGCGTTGAGCATTCGCGCCACGCGCTCGTACTCCACCGGTCGCACCAAGTACAGCGGCAGCGCGCGCAGCCCCACGGCGCTCCACACCGTAGTGCCGCGCGCCGTCGCGCCGTCCGTTGGCGCCACGATGCCCACCGCCTCGTCCAGCAGCCGCAGCGCCTCCGCGCCCACGTCGCCGTCCTGCAGCGCGTGCAGCGCGTGCAGAGCGCGCCGCATCTTGCACTCGTGCGCGCGCACGGTGGCGGGCAGCAGCAGCAGCTGCTGCGCCTCTCGCGCGCGCTGCAGCTGCGTCTGCCGTTGCAGCTCGTCGTGGTGCGCGTCGTTCACGTCCAGCATCATGGTGGCTGCTGCTGCTGTTGCTGCTGCTGCTGTTGCTGCTGCTGCTGCTGCTGCTGCGGCTGCTGCGGCTAGCACGCCACAGCGCATGCTTTGACGCCGCCATACAAACTACGGGCGTGCGCGCTCGAGCTGCACGTCCGCGCTGGCGGGTGGCGGCCCGCGCGCGGCGCGCGGCGTGCGGGGCGCCGAGCGCACGAGTGCAGCCGCAGCAGCTGGCGCCTGCGCGCGGCTCGCGCAGCACAGAGGGGGGCGCGCGCTTTCCGCGCCATTATGTATTGTACAGGTATTATTAGATGCATTACGTAACAGTTAACTTGCAACGTTTACGCCACGCGCCAGTCGTGCGGGAACCAGCGCCGCCGATCACTCTGCCACTTGGTGGCGAGGTACACCGCGCCCGCCTCGCTCACGTGGTCGCTGTCGCGGTACAGCAGCTCGCCCTCGCTCAGCACGCGGCAGTACGTGCCGTCCCACCGCCCGTTATCGCACAGGTACTCGCTCAGCAGCACCGTCTTCGCGCCCGTCTCCTCGCCAACCGCGCGCAGCACCGCGTTCACGTAGCGCAGCCGCTGCATTGCCAGCGCGCGCGGCGCGCCCACGCACGCCGCCGGCTGCTCGCGCTCCAGCCGCCGCCACTCTTCGAAGCGCCGCGCTTGCTGCCGCCGCATCTGCCGTAGCCAGCGCTTGCAAGTGAACGTGCCGCGCCCCAGGTCCGGCGGCTCGCCCACCAACACCACCTGCTTGCCGAGCTTCTGCACGTGCCGCACCGTGCGTCGCAGCGAGCGTTCAAACAGCGCGCGCGACTCATTCAGCGACGGAACCGCTCCGCCGCCGCGCGCCTCTTGGAAGCGGTACTCGGCAAGCGCGCCGCGCGTAAAGTACTCGCCGCGTTGCACGCTGGTGCTCCACCTGCTCACCAGGAACACGCGTTCCACGGACGGCTCGTCAACGCGCGCAAGCCAGTCGGCAACAATGCTCTCACACTCTCGTAGCTGCGGCACGGACACGGAGCTCTGTCCAACGCCAACGGACACGCGCACCTTGCGCACGCCCAGCAGCGGCGAGCACGCAGGCGCGGCGCGCAGCCTCACAAGCGCGCCGTAGCGCCACGCCAAGTAGCCGAACAACGGCGCCAGCACGGCCGCATGGCTGTCACCGATCACCAGCGAGTGCTTGCGCGACGCGCCCGACCACGTGCCGAACGCGCGCTCGCCAAACGCATCGCTGCTGCCGTTCGCCGCCGCCTGCGTGCTCACAGCGTCCGTGAGCGCGCGCAGCAGCGACGGCGACGGCGACGACGACGACGACGCGCCGGCAGCGAGCGCGCAGCCGCACGGGCGCCACAGCACGCCGTGCAGCGCGGCGACGGCGATCGCGGCGGGCGGCAGCAGCCAGCGCCACGAGAGCGCGGCCTCGGCGGCGGTGGCGGAGGGCGGCGCGCGCAGCGGCGTCTCCACAAAGCGGTGCAGCGCGGCCGCGCACGCCAGCGTGACGGCGGCCAGCAGCACGCTCTCAAGCGCGGAAAGGGATTGCACGCCCAGCGCGCTGCGCGCGGCGAGCAGCAACGGCCAGTGCAGCAGGTAGAGCGCGTACGAGATGCGCCCCACGTACAGCACGGGCGCGCGCTGCAGACGCGCGCTCACGGCGGAGCGCGGCGCCGCTAGCAGCACGGCCACTGCGCCGGCCAGCGGCGGCACGGCGGCCAGCGCGGGGAACGGCGTGGCGCGCGTGTAGGTGACGGCCGGTAGCAGGATGCACGCCAGGCCGAGGGCGAACAGCAGCTCGGTGAGCAGCGGTGACAGACGCGGCGGCGCGTAGAACGACGCGTACGCGCCCGCGAGGAACTCAAAGGCGCGGAAGGGCGCGGCGAAGAAGACGTAGCGCGGGTAGTGCGGCAGCGCCAGCTGCGCGGCGAGCAGCAGCAGCAGCGACAGCGCGAGGATGAGGTGCGGGCGGCGGCGTAGCACGCGTAGCGCGAGCGGCCACACGAGGTAGAATTGCTCCTCCACGCTGAGCGACCACGTGTGCAGCAGCAGGCTGGGCACGGCGGGCGCAAAGTAGTCGAGCGACGCGGCAAAGTAATGGTTGGACACGGCCAGGAGCGCGGCGAGCGCGGCGGCGGAGGTGTCGGCCACGCGCACGTCCGGCAGCAATGGCGCCAGCGCCATGGTGAGCAGCAGCGTGGCGAACAGCGCCGGCTGCAGGCGGCGCACGCGGCGCGTGTAGAAGACGCGCAGCGACGGCTGCGGCGACTCGCGCAGCAGCGACGTGATGAGGAACGCGGACAGCACGAAGAACACGTCCACGCCCACAAAGCCGCCGCTGAGCCAGCCGTAGTGGTGCGCCAGCACCAGACTCACAGCCAGCGCGCGCAGCACGTCCACGTCAGCGCGGTACTTGAGCCCCATCTGCCCGCGAGTCTGCGCCTAACTTTCTTTAGCTGCGGCACAGCTACGGCGCCATCGGCGCCATCGTCGCTATCGACGCCATCGTCGCCATCGGCGCTCCGCCGGGAGCGCTCGCGAGCACTTCTGCATCGCGCCACGCACACGGCGCACACACGTCTCGCACGTGTGCGTGCGCGTGTGCCGCGCACGCGCGCCGGAGCGAGCACGCGCACGCAGCGCACGCGCGGGTCGCGGCGCACGCGTGCGCGGCGCGGCGCGGCGGCGCACAGCGCGAACGGTACAAAAAGGCGCCGGCGCGCGCGCGGCGGAGCAATCATCCGTACCTATCTGCAACTACTCGTAGTTTGACGACGGCAGCACAGAATGGAGCGGGTGAGCCACTTGACGATGCGAGCGAGCGCACTGCTGCTGCTGCTGCTGCCGCTGCTGCTGGGGGTGCGCGGCGGCGAGGGCAGCCCGCTCACACAGACGCCGCCCACCACCACGCTGCTACGCACCGCCGCCGCCGCCGCCGTCGCCGACGGCGGCCGCGCCGCCGATGCGTCGCTGCGCGCGCAGCAGCCGCTGTTGCTGCCGCCGCCCCCCGCGCTGCGCGTGCTCGCGAGCCCCACCGACGACGACGAGCTGGACATGATGATGATGATGGCGTCGGACACGCCGGCGCCCACCGATCTTGCCGACCTTACCGACGTCACCGACGAGCCGTACGTGTCGCCGGAGCCCAGCTACGACGCGCCGCTCGTGGACACCGCTGCCACCAAGGTGCCTCCGCTCACCGCTGCTGCTGCGCCGGCTGCTGCTCCTTTGGCGTCGCTTACCAACGCCGACAATTACGACACTTCGCCCGTGTCGGCGCGCCCTTACCCGCCGGCTGCTTGCCACTGTCTGTCGTTGGATCACATGTGTGACGGAGTGATTGCGCGCGCTTCGGGTGTGTGTTCCGCCGACATGGCGGCGTCGGAGCAGTCTGCCGATTGTCACTTTGCGTGCTGTCGTCTGTGTACCGTCAATGCCTTCGTATCGTGGTGCGTGGACCCGCAAGTGCAGCTCGCCTGCGACGGGTGGTAGCATGCACCATCGTCGCGCTTCTTTTTTCATTCACCGCCCGCGCGCTGGAGCAGTTTGTACAGACAAAAACGCTTGTAGAACAACACTACCACTTGTTAGCTCTAGAGCTAGCTACTACGAAGGCCATAAACGCGCCACAACTAATAAACGCGCAAGTCGCCGTGCTTGCTGCAGTTTCACGCTTCCAAACGCTACAAGCACAGTGCGTATGATCGCTTTTCAAGAGCCGCTTGCTGTAAGAGAGCGATTACACTTGTCGCGCGTGTTGTTCGCGTTGCTGCGTGCACGTGGCGCCGCGTCATGGCGTGTGTGTGCGCTCTCGCGCGTGCACGCCACGCGTGCGCGCCTTGCGGGCACACCACGTCTGTCGCGCGCGGCCGCTTGCTGCCTTTTGCTTGACGTGAGCGACGCAATTCACAACCACTGCGCCACTTTTGGCGCCGCCGACGCTGCTGCTGCTGCTGCGCTCTTGGCGAACGCGATGGCGCTTACAATTCAGCGCGGCGGCTGGAGATTGCGCTTGAGATTACACGCCCATATCCATCTACATTAAATGTTAATGTACGATCGCTTTAAAATAGCTCGCTTTAGTTACGAGATGCGCTTATTGTCTGTCTCTCAACGCAATTTGAGCGCCCAATATGTTGACAACTTACAGGTGACGCAATGATCTTCTCACCACCCGCAGGCTGCGCCCCATGTCTCCAAAGGATACGATCGCTGCTTGATATCCATGTGTGCATCTACTGCTAACGACATTTCTGTCTCTGCTGGTGTACATGCAACAGCATCAAAGGCGAGACAATTGAATTGAAGGTAGCCATACCGTTGGTATATATACAAGGGTGTGTACCAAAGGAACCTAGCCCTCTTAACGCTACCACCAACAACAGAGCGCATTGTGGGAACTCACTACAAGAATCGTTGTCCACGTTCATCAGCTGTCTGGCCGGACGCTTTTGTACAGCAGTCACACACGCATCACATGAAAAAAACGTTGCGGCAAGCCATAGATTCCAGCTGTACTTGCTGTACAAAACTCACAAGTTCATTTTTTTATCACACGTAGTCCAGCAAGTACTCGTCTAAACGCTGTCACAGTAATGTGAGCTGTTCTGTTAGTGTAAGCAATAGCAGCAGCGTCGTCACCGTCACCAACTCACGACCCTTTGCTGTCTGCAAACAAAAAAGCCAAGTGGCCAGTGGTGGTGCCCTTCGTAGAGTTGCATGTATGTTATCTATTAGATAACCTTAAAGGTTCGATATCACAGCAGGTATGGATAGATACCACCATGACACAACTGATGAATCAGCAGCGTGAGCGAGAAGCGCAATCGCAATCGCAATCGCAGATGCAATCGCAATCGCAGTCTGTGAGGCTGATGGCGCGCTCGCCAAAACGTGACTGAGCTTCAAACTGCGTCGCAGTAAAGTTTAGTGCAGTAGTGCAGCAATTACGATGATGGTGGCAGCGTGCACTTTTTCAAATAGATCGCACAGCTACTTTTGTTGTGACAAAAACCGTGCAGCAGATACGTCAGATTAGGCGCAGTGAAGCAGCACGACGCAGCTTGAAAGCTGTGGTAGTAAACGTTCTCATGCGGTGCAAGTACAATGAGATAGCCATCAATCGTAGCACAATTGGCGGCGGCGCACAAAGATGTGTGGCGACAAGCCGCCGAGTGAACAAAGAGTGCACCAAAAAGCATGCACGCCACACCGGAACAACCCAACGGCTGCGGTGGTTGTTAGTGAACAACATTCATTTTCACGCAACGCCATGGTTGGACACAATTGAGCTTACGGAAGACCAAACTGAATTACCAGAAGCGCAAACAAAGATGAAAGCAAGTCTAAAGCCGCGCCAACCATCCACGGCGAAGCCTAAGCGGCGCGGCGGGCAAGTGTAAAGTGTGCGTCGTTCCACCAAGCGCCGGAGGCGCGCGCCCTTTCACCCACGCCATCGCAACAGCCGTGTGCCACACAACCATCGAACAAGCCACCACTGGACGTATCGAGCACATTTGCCAAATCTGCGCGATATGCATGTCACCCTCACGGCCATTCGTTTCCAAGCTGCGGCGGTCACGTCACGCCAAAAATTGCGCCCCGCCGCACCCTGCGCACATCGCGTCCGTGCACGCATAAAGGGACAGTGCCGCGGTCTTCCCATCCCTCCACCCTCATCGTAGTCGCGCGCTTCGTCTTCGTCATCGCGTATCTTTTTCGCCCATCCTCAGCCGCTGTGTGCACCCCCGCACGCGTTCTCAAAGCACCTACGCCATGACTGTGCAAGCTTCATCCCCGTCCTCGCGTCGCAGAAGGCGGCCGGCCATCATCCAGCGCGTCACCAACATTCTCTGCAAGCGCTTCAGCGCGCCGGTGTCGCCCAAAGCCGCGCCGCCGCAAGCCTCCTTCGAGAGCCTGACGCCCCCGGACACGCCCGGAACGCCGCAGAGAAGAATAGCGCATCAGCGCCACCGGCTGTTCTCCGCGTCTGGCGCGTGCGCCTCGCCTCTGAGCAGCTCTCCTCTGACGGCGTCGCCCGCGTCAGCGGCGTCGCCCGCGTCAGCGGCGGCGCGCGCGCCGGACCGGCGGCCGGAAGCATCGTCGCTGTCGTGTGCGCACCGTGCAGACCGCTCCGGCGCGCGGCGGCGCATGTCGGCGCGCTTTTCGGCGCGCACGCTGTCGCGGCTGGACGCGGTGCGCGGCAACGTGGCGGAGAAGAGGCGCACCAAGTCGCTGATGGGCTGTGAATGTGAGGCGGCTCAGGAACGTGACGTGCTTTCAACACGGCTGGGCGAGCTGGCCATGACGGAGATGGAGAACGAGAGCCTGCGCGCGCAGGTGGACGACCTGCAACGCGCGGTGGAAAGTGTGCGCAAACAGGCGCAGGAGGAAGTGGACTGTCTGGTGTTTGAGATGCAGGTGCTCAAGAAGAGAGCACGGCTGGAAGACGGCGAGTTTGTGCAGTACTCTGATGATGAGGAGGAGCACGATGGTATGCATGATGAGGCGGATACCATGGGCACTCTGTGGCTGGGAGAAGGTGCTCTAGATGCTGCGGAGGTTGCGGCAAGACTAGAGTGGCAAGAAGAATGAAAAGTTTTTCAGCTCGGTTATCCTTCTCCCCCCCCCATTCCCCCTCTTTCGTTGTGTGTGTCATTATATATTAAACCAACTGCAAGCTCAATAAACCAGCTCCATCTGCGCGTTTGGAGCTTTCTATCTACATGCGCTCTCGAGCATTTCCGCCGCGCAGGTGCACGAGAAAGCTGTGCGAAAAGCAACACAGGTAAACTGGACAAACGCACCGCCGCCAAGGCGGCTGATCTCGAGCGCGTATGACAAGGGCCTTGTCCCTCTTGTCATACGCCATGATGGCGTGATGACAACTTGCACAACGCAATGTGGCGCGCAGCCAACCAGCGCGCGCACATTGCAAAATGGCGCGCAACACCGCACATGACGTCATACAGCCGCCGTCAGAATGTGCACTGTCTGGCGGCGACCATTCAGCGCGGCGCGCGCCTGCGTGCGCCTGTTCGCGCCTCGAGATATGCTTTAACTTGCGTGGCTTCCACGTTCTTTGCCGCCAACCCTTTGGGCGGGAGGGCTGTCCCAGTGCCCTGTCCCTTGGGGACACAACGGACAGGGCACGACGACTGCAAAGCCAGTAACCCTTTTAACTTAACTCGTGAGCTAACAAATTATACAGTACAATATGCCCCGTAGGAGCACCTCGAACTCAGAACTGCGAGATGTCACGCCCATACACCCGGCTCTTGAAGTAATCAAACAGCACAAGAATGCGGTTTCGAATATCCACTTGCTTCACGGCGTACACACTTCGCCACAGCGCATAAGCCACCCGCCCTCCAATCGCAACATTCTTCTTTGGTGTAGCTTCCACCTGAACAACTGCACCGCTCAAACAACAAATCATGTCAGCAGCTATCATCGCCGTCGCAAAACGCACCGCTCTCAAAACATACCTGCGCGGTCGTTTCCAAGATATGCCATGATACCCAACGACAAGAAACTGAACGGCCTCATCGTTTTCCCGCCCGAGTCCCTCAGCAACGGTACGTCTTCCTCGTTTTCAAAGCTGTTCGCTTCCGCCTTCGAGATCAGTCCTGTCAGGGTAACCACATACAAAACTCGTTAGTATCAGTCAGTCAATCGCCGTGTCGCACAATATCAAACCCACAATAACTTACTCGCAAGGAACGCGCCCTGCTGTCCAGCAACTTGAGCGGTACTAGGCAAAGCACCGTCAACCATCTGAGCACAATCCCCGACAGCAAACACATTCTTAAGCCCAATCACTCGCAACCATCCGTCTACCGGCAACTTCTTTCTCCTCGGAACGTCATCCAAATCAGCGCTTTCATCTAATTTCGACATGAGCGTTTTCACAATGGGTCTGGTACCATTACCAGCAGCCCACACCAACAATCCATATCGAATTCTGGTACCATCCTGCAATTCCACTTCTTCGTCTGTCACATTAGTCACTCTTGCACCAAACTGCACTTCAACACGTCCCGAAAACGAATTCAGAGCCAGCTGCTGCAACGATGTTTCAAACTGCGTTAATAAAGACTTGCCCGACTGTAACAACGACACACGAATGCAAGATACGAGCTCGTCTCCATATCGAGGCGCCAGGTCATTTTGAACAAAGTCTGACAGCTCTCCAGCAAACTCACAGCCCGTGGGCCCACCACCTACAACCACAATATGTAGCAAATCTTTCCGCTGCTGCTCGTTCCAGACAGGCAACGCAGCTTTCTCCAAGGTGTCCAGAATTTTGTTGCGAAGGCGGCGCGCATCGGAAATCTCCTTGAGAAAGTAGCCATATTTGTTGGCACCTTCCACACCAAACGTGGTGGTAGTCTCTCCCACAGCCACAACAAGCACGTCGTAAGACAGCTGGAAACATATAGCATTCGCGGAAGGGATACCCTCCCGTTGCCCCTGTTCGCACTTGACGACGCCTCGCTGCACGTCCACATCAACGGCATAAGCCTCGTAGTAATCAACAAACGGATTTGCTTTTCGTATAGGCTCCACAATGGAACGAAACTCGACAGTACCCACTGCAGTAGCGCTCAACAAGGGCGTGAAGAAGAAGAAATTCCTCGGCGACACAACAGTAACGCTTGCACAGTGCGTGTGATCCACAACCTTGACGAAGGAATGTGCCGCCCAGCCAGAGCCCAATACGACGACACGCGGGCCATCTGGCGTCGCCTCGCGCGGCGCGCGACAGAACAGACGGGCGTAATGAACGCGGGCATCCACCAAAGTGTCGGCCAGACGGTCAAGCACGACCTGCACATTGCCCGGTCGCGACGGCAATGGTACGCGCGCCCTGCGTGAAACGGGCGGGGACGCAGGCTCGGACTCGCGCACAGGCGGCTTTGCGGTAGCGCGAGGCACGCAGCGCGGCGCGTGTATGGCGGTTGTGCGACGGAGCGACAGCGGCTGTGGGGTGAGGAAGGCGGCGTGATTGAGGTTCATGATGGCTGTGGCGACTCGCAGCTGGACGGAGGCGTGGAATGTGCCATGAAGAGAGACGGCGCTGCTTTAAGAAGGCGATGGAGGAGCTCAAGTTGCAGGCGTTCTGCACGCGAAGTGTAAACGATATCCACCAACAGTATGATACTCGCGATGCGTTTGCGCCATCACGCGCTCCACTCCTGTGGTGGCATAGACATCATCTCGGATCAACTCGCCAGTAGTATGGCTAGTGTCTATTTGACAACTGACCTCATATGAGGTCAGTTTTTACTCACATAAATTTTAAGTAAAAGTTTTCACTTTTTCAAAAAGAAACACTTCGTCCTCACCTCCGTCGTCCTCCCTTTCATGGCGTTAACCAAAGTCGCCCATGACATGTACACAGCAACCAAGCTAGAGCATTCTTTCACAAACGCCAACACAATCTGTACACAATGGCCCCGTCAACAGACCCTCGTCGTACCGTTGGTAACAAAGTCCACAGTCGTGCCCGCCTTGTAGTTTGTGAGTCGGAAAGCAAACGCTACTTTAGATCTCTTTGGATGACAAAAACTGTTCCCGAAACAGTGATAAAAGTTGACATTCGACTTGTCAACGGCCGAAACTTTACATTTCTTACTATTCGGTTTGACCTCCCAAACCGCCAAAAAAAGTTTACTCTTCCTCTTTGCAGGGTAAAGGTTGGTGATGGTCTCCTTACCAGTCCACAAACTGATAATGTTGACACAGCAGTTGTACCACCGTCACCGGCCCATAATGTTGACAATCAGCCGAATGAAGGAGCACAAGTGCAAAATTTGCAAAAGGTGGATCCCATTTCACAACCACCTCCTTTTGATCAGTCAGTGACTGTGCATGATCGTGCGTGGAACACGGAGGCAATTTGTAGCCCTATCAATGGATGCATGCAATTGCAGCCGTGGAAGGTTATTGGCCCAGCCAGAGATTTTATCTCACCACGTCATTGCCCGAGTACGATGACATTCATTGACTATTTTTTATGGATGTTCCCCATCGGACACCTGAAGACTATTGTGGAGAAGACGAACAAGAACTTGGAAAATGATGGCGCCTCTTCGACGAGTGGTGGAGAGCTTTTAAGGTTCTTTGGCGTGATTGTTTTAATAAGCAGGCTGGAGTTTTCCAATAGAAGAGATCTTTGGGGTTCAAAACCAGCATCCAGGTTTATATCTCAGCCTGTGATTGGTGAAGCAATGTCACGAAATAGGTTTGAAACTCTAAGGCGTTGTATTTGTCTCAGTGGTAACGCTGCTCAAGAGGATTATGGCACGGCTCGCTGGAATTTAGTCACTGATTTCGTGAAAGCCATCAATGATCATCGCCGTTCTTTCGTGACACCTTCACATGCTTTATGCGTTGATGAGAGTATGTCACGCTGGTATGGGCTCGGGGGAGACTGGATTGATGTAGGGCTTCCACATTACACCGCGCTGGATCGAAAACCAGAAAACGGTTTGGAAATGAAAACCGTTTGCTGCGGTAGAAGTGGTATCATGCTAAATATTGAGCTCGACATGGGATCTGAAGCCGCTGATCAGGATTTTGATACAGAACATACTCATGGAACTGCGATTTTACTTCGATTAGTCCAGCCATGGTTTGGGTCTGGACGCCATGTCTGTGCAGATTCTTTTTTTGCATCTGTGAAAACAGCTAATGCTCTTTTGGAAAAAGAACTGCGCTTTACTGGGGTTATCAAGAATGCAACGCGTCAATTTCCTATGAAGCATTTATCAGAGAAGACTTTAGAGAATCGGGGAGATTTTGTTTCAATGGTTTCGAAGGAGAACGTTTTGAATACGGATCTAAGGGCGGTAATGTGGGTCGATAGGGAACGAAGGTATTTTATACCAACATGCAACACGGTGAACCCTGGAAACCCAATTATCCGACAAAGATGGAGACGACAAGGAAATGTTTCAAGGAAAGTTGAACTTGAAGTACCGATACCAGAGGGTTGTGAGGAATACTATAAAACGTGTTCAATGATTGACAGACACAAAAGATGCCGCCAAGATGAATTAAAACTGGAGAAGAAAATCGAGGTCAAGGATTGGTCGTTCCGTGTGAATTCATCTTTACTATCCATTTGTATTGTTGATGCGTGGATGCTTTACAAGGCTGGTAATGGTATGCGAAAGTTATTATCTCCATATAACTTCTATTCGAAGCTGGCTGACGAGCTTATCCCTAATACGTGGGACCGGACCGCTTTGATGACTCGAGATGAAGAACAAATGGAAATAGAAGATGATATTCCGAAACCTGCAGGAAGTGGTGTGCATCTTATGCAGACTAATCGCAAGAGAAAAACTAAGGATGAAATGATTACGAAGTCTTCATATCAAGGACGATGTAAAGTGTGCAAAGGGAATATGAAGTCTAAGTTTTTATGTTCTGAATGCTATACATCTTTGAAATCTGAAGTGTATTTATGTCACACTGGTACAGGAAGGGACTGCTTTAAGAACCACATTGAGTTACGTCACGGTGTTAAAAAGTAATTGAAGCACATCTGTTGTCAACAACAACGTCGATATAGAAGTAAACAAGCGCTGATATTGAATAAAAACACATAAAGAATCACATTATCAACAAGAGTTCATTAGCCTTAAGCCCCCTACTAATTCAATCCGCGTTATAGAACATGCCAGATAATGTTTGCACTCTGACGAAACTGCCCCTTTAACAGATGTCACCGTGTTCTGTCTGTTGTTCAAGTGGGTGTTGAAAACGTTCTTAATGTAAACATATTACTAGAATTAGTCGAGCTCCATAAGGAGTTTTCGAGTTTTAATAAACTCAGCAAGGTTTGAACTCACGTTTAATTTGCTCACATAGGATATCTTATCCACTGAGCTGTGATTACTGGCCGTTTTGCCCTACAGACTACTACTTAAACGACTGTTCAAGGACTTTTCAAATTTTGAAATTTGAAAAGTCCGCATTATAGGTCCGGAATGTAATTTTTTGGTTTATTTTACTCTCTCAACAAGCTGACCTCATATGAGGTCATTTTGACCTCATATGAGGTCAACGCGTTGGTCCGATAGACACTAGAGGGTGCTGCATGTCAGGCACAATGCTGTGCAACGTGTAACAGACCTGCATTAAACCCCTCACAGTACAGCCCCCGGGGGAATCTACATGACGTACGGCATGTATAATATAGATTGAGTAGTAGCCAATCAAACACGAGAGACCCAGCTCAAGCTCGCCGTGGTCCCCAACTCAATGACATCATGAACGCACATTTGCGTCGAGCGAATTGGAGCTCCCCATTCCCCTTCTCCCCCAATAAAAACTCTGCCCCCGTCTCAAACACCACTAACGCTAATCAAAGATATCCAAGTAGCACGATTCCGCTCTTGGCGCCAAGTAGACGACCTCGCTCTTTGCGCGATCGCGGTATTTTTGGTGCGCAATTATGAATGAAACTACAACGGCGGTCAAGCTCCCTATCGCCATATTCTCAACTTATTTTCTGTACCACATTCGTACGATCTTTTACATTGCGCTGCTTTCCTTCTACGTGCGTCGCACCTATACCAACTCTTCTGCGCGGTAGTTTTGTTCAATTTGATCTACAAACCACACAGCGACTGTTAACAATACATATGGAGAGCGATATAAAAAGTAAGTTGCCGAATCCATTCTCATAATTGGAAATGAAGTGCGGAACAAAGTTCCAGGAGAGCTAACACTCAGATTTTGTACAGAGAATTTCCTCGATTCGAATTTTGCAAAGGACGAAGACAAAAATGTATCTCGTATATGCCACACTTTCTATACAGATCTGGAACGCTATGGAGGCCTCCGTATTGCATCATCACCGGAACGCATTTCCATAGTTCACAATCATATCTACAAAATTGTCCGGGCGGAAGAAGAACAGTCTCCATCAGTCTCTCTTGTGCACTGTTCACGGCGAGAATCATATCTGTGCAGCGACGTTATAACTTCCGCGCTCATGGATATGAAGCCACTACTGGTCGTCTGCATTTGCCCGTGCGATACTGGGACGTCACTGTCTGGGCATGCAAACCGTCTGAGAGACAACAAGGTGGAGGAATGCGACGTAGAAAACACTATACTACGCCCGTTCTCTAAATCGTTTACAATTAACGCTACGGGTGCTGAGGGTGATATTCATACGGTAGTTGTTCCCGTAAACATCTCTGGGCAGCATTATGGGGTCCTGGTGGGAAAGAGATTCGTCGGAAACACGAAGGTGGAGAAACCAACCGTGTACTTCGGTGATAGTTTTTGTTGGCGCTGTCCAAAGCACGTAATGGATCTCTTTCGCCGCGTTTTTGAGTTCGTTATATTAAATGGCAGAACATCTGCTATCGCGTCAACAAAGAACTTTATGTTAGACGTGAAGAAGTATTCTAAACAAAGGAACGGTTTCAGTTTTGGTTGCTACGTAATCTCCTTGGCTTCGGAGTACGCGGCAGATCGAAGTTTCGCTCCGAGAAACACTTACGCAAAAGGCTACAGGATGGATCGGTCGGAGCTCTATCGATGGATGGCGATTAGAACTCGAGTTGTTCACATCCTCATGGCTTCAGAATACTACAAATCGTTCAAGGTGACGGAGAAAATGGTACAGGAGTATCGTTTACGCCACCGATATGATATAATTCGTCTTCGGGAGGAAGGGAGGTCTCGATTGAAGAAGAATCGGAATTCAGTTCTGGAGAGAGATAATCTCTTTGTCCAGAACCGAAATCACTTGCTATCAGCCCTGAGAGGTGTGCCGAATAAATTAAAGGAAGCGCATAAAGACCTCGTAAAGAAATGGGATGATGCTGTGGACCTCCTTCTGAAGAAGGGGGATGATGCTATGGAGCTTCTTAAAAAGGATGAAGATGGTCACAATTCGAAGGAAAGGCATGATCGGGACATCGGGAAGGATGGGGACGGGGATACTGATTACGACTTCATGTCAGAAGACGATGATAACGATGTCGAAGATGCGCTGCTTACAAAAACAGATCGAAGCATTTTGGGAATCTCTTCCACAAGCGACACCAAATCACTGAACGAGCACAAAATGCAGAATCTATCGAGAGTATCGCTGCTAAATGCATCCCTTGTTGACATACCTGTTGTTCGTCGACAGCGAAAAATACGGTTTCTGGACAGCTTTCAGGTTGTCCAAGTCGTCCTGGACGACCTACTTAATTCTTGTACACAACATTCAAGGAATGCTCATGAAGTGGTTGCTAAGGCAGTGGAAGGTGAGCAAGTGGGTTCTATGCGGGTGGGAGGTGAGCGAATGCCGGCAGAGGGAGGTGAGCGAGTGCGTGCAGAGGGAGGTGAGCGAGTGCGTGCAGAGGACATGGGGTCTGAGGTAGGGAATACTGAGGAGGAGTCATGTGAGCTGAAGAAAGTTGCGACTAAAACAGATCTGGAAAACAAATACGGGAAGGATATGAACAGGACTTTCCTGGGAGAGGTACATGATCTCAGAGCATGGATATTTTCAATCTGTTCTAAACATGGCCAACTGTACTCCATGCACCACTTCAGGTTAGTGCGGAGGAAGACTAAGTTGAATGATCGTATTATCACTGGAAGGCTACGTTGTCTACAATACAAGGCCCCCGTACGTTGCCCGTCAAGTATCAACTTCTGCCTTCGCCGAGGCAATAACAAATGGAGCGTCTCTGCCAACCTCCATCATAACCATGATGCGAAAGAGTTGCCCCGAAGTGTCATTGAAGAGAGATGTAACTCTCTTCAGAAGTCAATGGCCAAGAACTACAAAGAATGGGTGAAAGAGAGTCATACCACCGGCAAAACTAGAGGGAATGAGTCTACTGTACAGTTGGGGGGTCTCGGGGACTTCTGCGTCGTGAACGCAAACGACTCTGTTCTAAGCAATCTTCTTGGCTTTGATCTCGTTGATGAAGTGTTCGGGAGGAGTACGGGACGGTCTATGACATATAAAACTAATAGCTTCTGACAAAGGATGCAAAATGGGAACCCGACACAATGTGCGATTGAGCAAAATGCTTGTTTCCACACCGACGGTGTCTTACCGGTTGTTGCCTGCAAATGTCACCTACCAGAGGATGTAGGAGACGTAGGAGGCGTAGGCAATGTTGGAGCTACAGGCCATCCCGTTCGAAGTGTAGGAGATGTGGGAGGCGTAAGTGATGTTGGATGCGTTGGTGATGTGGTGGGAGGCGTAGAAGATGTGGCAGGCGTAGGGTATGTAAGAGGCGTAGGACATGTACCGCAGTCGGGAGCGCACGGGGGTCATGGAGGACATGTATTCGGTTCAATTGGCGTTGGAAAATGTGGAAAACCTTCAGGTACTCCTCCGAAAGTCTCTACAACTTGTCCTGACTGGGTTGCCGCATCACCAACGTGCCTGAAGAACGATATTCAGGCAATCAGGGCAACTGTGCAACGTATGGAGGGCGAGGAGGGGCATGAAAACAGAAGTTTGGAGCTTATTGACCTGTTTTTGTCGCTCAGCGACGAGGAAGAAGTACCATTTGACCTGTGTCAAATCCCTGCTCAAAGCCAAACTGCCGGTGGTGAAGAAGAAGTAAGGGCAGAGGCTGAATATGAACGGCGGAGCGAGACAGAGGGTGATAAAGGTACACTCGTAGAGAAGGACAAGGATCATGTTGAAGACTGTTTCAAAGCGGCCGTGATTGCCTTTTTTCAGAGCTTGTCTTTGGATGCTCCTGGCCATGATGTTGTGAAAGAAGTGCAACACATTGCCGAGTGTATGGGGTACTGTCTGTACACAAGGACATCGATCTACATTGGTGGTAAAAAGGAGGACGATAAACCTAATGGTGGTGCCGGGGACCGACGTGTCCTCCGAAACTGTATTCTGAAGTGCATGAAGTATACTTGTAACCCACGGGAGCGGTGTTAATTCTCCCTTACAATTAAGACAGTTACTTCCGATAGGAATGGAGGTGGTCGGTCTTACGTCGGGGACTCCAGCCGAGCTCGACACTCGCATAAACCATCGGAGCCGTGTATTGTTAAGCGTCTTTCACCCAATATGAGGGCTGAAGCTCTACATATGACCAACAACCTTCATATGTCGCTCAGAGACACCCTGAGGTACTTGGAAGACAAGTACAAGAAGGTAATCAACCCTACGTCGGCAAAGGAGCAGCTCGGATATTCCAGTTCGATCAGCAATCCTAAAGACCTGGAATGTCTTAGGCTCTGTGAGGCACTTATTGGGCTCAACAAGGAAGACGAAGGAAACAAATTCTTCTTCACATGCGACCATAGTGGACAAATGATGTGAGCGTGTTGGTCGTTTAGGGAGTGGTTACGTGACTATGAACAATTTGGCATAGTGCCAGGAGTCTCCGTTGGCTGCAAAGCTGTAGCTAACCGCTTCGGCTACCCTCTCTTTACGATCAATGGGGGGTCTCACGATGGTTTTACCCTTACATTCTTTATGGGTTTTATCGCCGGTGAGTCAGAAGAAGACTTTGTTGAAGTCCTCTCCCGCTTTCAGTCCATCATTCCGGTATCACCGGCCATGATTACCATGGATCAATGCATGGCATGCATGAACGCTGCCGAAAAAGTTTTCCCTACATCGTTCATCTCACTGGATGAGTGGCATCTTAATCGTAATCAGATTAAGAATGTCACGGAATGGTGTGCGAAAATTGGGAGAAGCTCGTGGTGTGACGCTATGTCTCGGGACCTATTCAACTTACGGAGATCTAGAAGTATTTCCACATTCATACCGAGAAGGGCCGAGTTCGAATTGGCATATTTTCGAAGCTTCAAAAAAGAAACTCCGTTGTGGTTCAAGTTGTCTTACCACACAAAACCGCACATGGTAGTAGCGGGCTTTCGGGACGTCGCCGTGCCCAGAAGGTATTTGTTTCATGGTACTGGTTACACCGAGTCTTCTAATTCTTCATACCGTGCATATATACTAACTAAGAAGGTGCCGTTTGCAAAGATTCCTCGTGAACTGCGGCGTTATACGGCGAAACGCGCGGAGGAGAGGAAAGCGTCGTATCTGAGATCAATGACGCCATTCAGTTCCAAGTACAGATCTATAAGAGACTGCCAGCTACCGCTGCCGAAAACAGTCGTGGGCCAAATCATTACCGATCACACCAGCTACGCTCTCACGAAATTCAAAGAGCTCAGCATTGAACCGTCCAAGTCCTATGCGGTAGTCAAAGCCTCCCTCGTGGATGTGGGGTCAGTACACTGGCCTGAGCTTTCTCTCGAAGGCGGCTTCGTAGGACCAATCGCCTCTTTCAAATTGATGTGGCGGGAATCACTAACCGCTGAGAACGATGATCCACGTTCTTCCTCACGGAAAGTAGGAGAAAAAGCACCCAGTACAGCGGCGTCGAAATCCAAACTTCCTCCACCACCTCAACCATTAATGCCACGACGATCCAGGCGGTTAGTAGTCCTGTTTGCCTCGCAAGTGACGGGGACCGGAACGCAGGCGAAGCGCAGTCTGGAGGTTAGATGTAGTTGTGGGAGGAAGACATCCATGGGGTTCCCCTGGAAGCATATCGTTCGGTGCGCAATGGTTTACAGAGAGGAAGTAATGCGTCAGCCGAAGTTCAAAATAGTACTGTCGGAATACATTAAGTTGGAGGAGCTCTTTGATACGTACTGGAAGACGAACTCGGACCAATGGAATCTTGGTAACGTTCCAATTATTCGAAGAACTTCAGGAGTCTTCGATTCTGCTGCTTTTCAACAAAAGTTGGAGACCGCAGAGGGTGAAGGGAATCTTCCGGAAGACTGGGATGCTCTGATAATCAACAAAGTTGATGAGGAGATTCGAACGTTTTTCAAGTGGTCCGAAGGAAAGGCTTTGTACGACCAAACACATCGGTTGGCAGCCAACATAGGCCCATCTGCGCTACAAAGGGTCCAAAGCGTTCTCGAAAATATGAGAAGCGCTTTATCCTACAGCAAACTGCCCGATGTGAACCTGATTAGCGCCCCCGAGATTCAACCATCGCTGGGTCTTAGTCGCATGATTATCGACACTGACACGGCAGATGGCACAGACCTCTCAATTATAAAATCCCCAAACCACGGGAACATACGACAGGAGAAACGTAAGCAGAGTTTCACCGAAAAGATTGATAGAACAAAGCGCACCAAACGTAGGAAGGATGTGGAATTCTCGTCGCAGGACATTAGCAAACCGGTGAGTCAGTCGCAAGAAGCCACACAATAAGGTGTTCCGGTTGCTCGTAAAACAGTTTGCTCGACGAGAAGAAGAGTGCTTAGTTTGCGATGTATTTAGTTAGAGTTTCTTGATGTAGTTAATAGTGAGAGTTGAAAAAGAATCAAAAGCTTACCTTTGTCGTCATGCCTGGCCTTCATAATCTTGTTCGATTACTTGTCCAGCCACAGTTAGCCGAAAGCTCAGCACCTGATAATTACGAGTGTTCACAGGCTTGTCGCGAGACAAAGAAGAAGTGGAAGTGACATAATTTCCAATGGGCGATTAAACATGGGTGATGGTGTTCACACCGGCATGGGAGAGAGCTGGGGTAGATGGTTGCTTGTTTGCGCGCCAAAATGTTTTTGGTATGCGTTTGAATGAGACGCAGGCTGTTTGCGTTCAGATTCTTGGCGCCAAGAGCGGAATCGTGCTACTTGGATATCTTTGATTAGCGTTAGTGGTGTTTGAGACGGGGGCAGAGTTTTTATTGGGGGAGAAGGGGAATGGGGAGCTCCAATTCGCTCGACGCAAATGTGCGTTCATTATGTCATTGAGTTGGGGACCACGGCGAGCTTGAGCTGGGTCTCTCTTGTTTGATTGGCTACTACTCAATCTATATTTTACATGCCGTACGTCATGTAGATTCCCCCGGGGGCTCACAGTACAGGTGAACACGTGAAGGTATTTGTCAACTGGCTGCGAGTAAAACTTGAGGCGAACGGAGGGAAAACTTCGAAGTCTTCCCTCAAAGAGATAGATTTTCAGTTTATTTCTTTGAGGGGTAGCAAGGGGCGTTCCAGGACTTGCGGAAACGAAAAACCCGAAAACACGGAAACTGCAAATCCTTTGATTTCGAACTCTGCAGGTGTTCTATAAGTGTAACCAAAAAGCGCATCCCAGTTCTCATCAGAGATCATGCAAGGCAGTTGTGGTTCCTTCTTTCACAACTCACTACAACATGACATATGTGAGCCCACATTGCCGTCGTTTTCTTATACGACATTACCATATTTTGCGCATCATAATGCGTCGTTTGAGAAACAAATTAGAGCTAACGCTTGCTCTTAGAATGCTTCGCAGTGTGCTACTTTACAACAAAAACATACTCCAGTATCAAAGCTTGCGTACTGTCGTTTTCCGAACTCCTTTTTTATCAGAAGCTCATATTCTATCCATCCCAAACACTGATTTCAAAAGGATTTACAGGATGTCAAAAACGCAATTTCGTATCCTCGCCAAAGTGCTACAGCATAAGTTGAAACGTACACAACGAATTCAAAGGTCTGTGGCTCCAGCACTTTCAGTCGAAGTGATGGTATTTTGTGACTCTGCGATTGCTTGGGGGCGCCAGTTATTTAGAGGTAAGCTGGCCGTACGGGATTGGGATATCGACTGTGTACGCAGTTTTCGAGGAAACCCTCACGCAGCTAATGCACTCACTTCCAGAGATTTGCTTTCCGCAAAATGCGACAGAGTGTATCCGAAATGCAGATATGTTCTGTTCATTGCGAAACACGCCATTGCATGGGGTAATCGCCGCATTGGATGGTTTGGCAGTGGAAATACAGAAACCGCGTTCCGATGAAGTGTCCGATTCGAAGAAGTACTTTAACCGCAAAGGTTTTTTTGCTGTATGTGTTCAGCTTGCGGTACAGGCTGATTATCGATTTTGCTTTGTTTCTGCACGCCACTCAGGTGCTACACATGATTCAACAGCCTTTCAAGCTACTGCTCTGTACGAACTACTCACCAGCACACAGTTGCTACAATGGGCAGCTGTAGTTGCAGATGATGCTTATTCTAATGAGCACTGTATCCTCACGACCTTTCCAGGAGCAGCGTTGACGCGAAGAGAAGATGGTTTCAATGCATATCATTCACTCTGCCGCACGTGTCGTACAAATACCGATAAGGTGTGGGGTCCGCCTGGTGGATGGAGCGCATGAGGGCTCAACCTAAAGGGGAAAAACACACAACCAATATGGTAGTAGGGCACCTGAAACCCGCAGAGGCAAACGGCGGGGCAACTAGTCTAGACCGTGTAGGAATACGGTAGTAGACGTCGACGCGCGGTAAAACCTGAATAGTAATAGAGTAGCAAGTGACCAAGATGGTATAGTTACTGCCCTAATGGTGCCTGACTTTACAATACCCAAGGGGGAAGGCGAGGTGCAACGTAATATATACAAGGTGCACCAACGGCGATCTCCCATGCGGGCATGACATCATCGGCTGCGCCCATGACCTACTGTCATGGGCCAGCAATGCTAAACTATCCTAGACTATAAATTAGAAATTAGAATTATAAAAAACAGAATACCAATTGGGTACAGTGCAGCCAGCAAGGCCCACCAGTAGGCCCACGTGGCACCAACCCATTGAGGTCTCATTGTACTACAGACCCCCTTCCTATCCTGAGCCACGCCCTCGTGGCTCCTAGATCCTTTCACCAAGTCGGTTGTATCGTCGTACCAATTTGGTCCCTGTCGCAGCCGTTGTGCCATCTCGCGCCGTGCGTCGCGTCGGCTCTGCGTCGCCGAGCGCACTCTGTTCACCACCTTGGTCATCACCGATTGCGGCTCTATCCACCTCTTTGGTTATCACCGACAGCGGTCTATTCATTCCCATTTGTGGTTTGGGCGCGACGCGCGCCCATTGCATACCTCCAAGGTTCTACCTTTTTGGCTGCACGGCTTAGACCCATTTACCGTGTCGGTATACCCCGTGGGAAGGCGGGTTGCGCCTTCTGGCTCGTGTGAGCACTGTACCGTGAAGGGTTTTGGCGCCCACTTGGTTGCGGCGTGTCTCTCTGTCCCTTCGAGGTTCGACTACCAACCATTCGAGGCACTGCCGCTGACTCCATCGAGGTTGTTCCACCGTTCTCCCTTCTGGTTGCCTTCGCACCCCTTTGCGGTTTGTCTACGCGGGCTCGCGCCACCGTGGCTTCTCGTCCGAACGACAAGGTTGTATCCGTTTATGGTGACCCCCGATCTTTATCTGAACCACATGGGTAGCCCCGGTACCAGCGTGCAGGATCGCACCCTTAGCGGTACACGGCGATTGTCGGTTCCCCATGTTGGTCAATCGGACGCGGTAACCTCAAGGGACGGCGCGCCATCGGCGACCAATGCCGATACCTTAATGGTTGAACCAGCATGGGGCCCCGAACGGGTGGAGGTTTTGAGCATCAGCTCTAGTGACTCACCCATTGTGGATAAAAAGCCGATTCGCTTCACCCCTGCGGTCGAATGCTCGCCGTCTCAACCACTCCCTCACGGTACTCATCACAGCATGTCGGGTGCCAGTCCTTCGCACGGCCGCGGAAGCTGCATTGCCAAGTCTGGTTCTCGGGGTGCTGCTTTGTACCATTCCCGCATCCAAACTGGTTTCCGGAGCCAGGCGGTTCAGTCTTCCTCACATCAACCTCGAGGGATTCATGAAGGGATCCGGGACCCGTATGGTCTGGAGCCTGAGATTGCTCGTGGTATTTCCTATTATGGTTTGGAGACGTTCACCACGGCCGACTGTAACGTTTCCCAATATGGTACCTTCGGGGTCGATCCAAGAATGTTTTCGCAAGCGACGCTGTACCGTCGGAACTGACCAGTGGCGCCGGGGAACACATCGCTTCTCGGCGTCTTGCGCCGTCCGACCTTGGATACCTACTTGGGTTTGTTTCGTTGGGATTGCGAGCGTCTCCGCTCCGTCCCGCAAACGCTCCACCGTCGGGATAAGGAATCTCAACCTCGTCAGGGTCGGGTGGAGTGCTATGATAGCCGCCAGCGACACACACTAATGAGGTATTTCATTCCCCCGCTTTATCCCAGCGATCTGCCGTATGTTCGTATTGAACCGGAGCTCCATTATTACCGACGTCTGGTTGTGAAGATCTGGCAGTACGACTCCCTTCCGCAGCAGTACCTTCCGGCTTCTCTACATTTGGTTTGCTTCGATAGGCCTTATAATACCATCTATTGGGCTAACCGTCTTAGGTAAGGTGTGGATGCTGCCACCGAGGCTCGCACTCGCACCCGGTCCAGCTTCAACCGCGTCATGCATGGGTTCCATAACGTGGAGTTCTGCTCACAACCTAATAAGAGAAGAACCTATTGGTATGTGGCCCGACCTGAATTATGGAATGCCTATGAGGTTCCGATGTCGCTTAGCGTCCCAACCCCACCGGTATTGGCTTACTTCGGGAGCTACATCACCCGTAACCACGATCGGTATTACCTCATTTGGTCGATTGCCCTCGCGGAATGGGCCGTATTGGTGGCCATCCTGGCTCTGCAGGCTGCCCGTGACGGTATTGACTGGGATTGTCGTTCTCGAGGAGCCGAGATTTACCGTGACGGTGTGCAACCTCCTGGTCGTATGTTTTTCATTCCCCCGAGGGTCATTCGCGACATTCGCCTATTTGGACTCGGAACCATTGGGGCAGGTACGGACTACTCCATTGAGC
This sequence comes from Gracilaria gracilis, assembly GCA_030374805.1. Lineage (NCBI taxonomy): Eukaryota > Rhodophyta > Florideophyceae > Gracilariales > Gracilariaceae > Gracilaria > Gracilaria gracilis. Next base: position 1,349,853 of record JARGSG010000189.1, read on the forward strand.
AGCTGGAGTCGTTGCTTACCCAAGTAGAGAGTGTCCCGTGGGGAGCCAAGCGGGGGTGGGAGGTTTTCGATCCGGTGTCCTGGAAGGTTGTATCCCGCTCGGAGCAGCGGTATCCCGGGGCTCTGACCTATCAGGGGCCTCCAGGGAGTCCCGAGCCATTCCCAACCGTGGTGGAATCGCCAGCAGCTACCCCTGTGGTCACTTCAGCGCCTGCTCCCGCTCCGGGGACTCAATACGCCTGCCCATACTGGTGTGACTCCTCTTCTCCCTAGTACCACAAGGGTTGATGGGCCTCCGCGGGCTATCCTCGGGGGTGTCATGGCTGCGGCTGCGGCGCCTGTCCCCTCTCAGGGGGACTCCCAGGCTATTTCAGGTTTAATGGCTCGGGTCCGCCAAGCCTGCGTGGTGAACTTCCAGCGGGCGGGTCCTACCTCTGTGGTCGAAGCTCTTACCGTTCTGGAGAGCATCCTGCCTCGTCATGCACAGTACATGCGATCCTTTTCCCAAATTGGTGAGTTCCGAAACCGGTTCCAGGTCGAGCTCTTCCAGATGGCTACCAACCAGGTGGCAGGCCTAGCGACGGCCATGGGCCCGACGTCTACAAATCCTTTGGAGGATCCTCTATTTGGTGCTAGCCTGAACCCCGGCCTTCTAGCCGCTCCGCAGGCTCCTCTCCACATCGGTTCGTCGGTACCTCCGTCGGTTGCGCAGGCGAGCGCGCCACCTCCGATGGGTGCCGACGTAATGCCAGGCGTCAGCGTGCCTACTAGTACCCCCGTGGGTCATGGTAGCGCGCCTAGCCAGGCTCAAGGCCAGGCTCACCTCTTCCAGCCTTGGCCGGGAGCCCATCAGAACACCACTCCGGGTCGGGGATCCTCAGCTGGAGGCTCCTCGGGGCCTCACTTTGCCACTCACCCATCAGGTTGATTGTCGTATCCACTTGGGTCTGTGCTTGAGCCACGTTGCTCCTGCATCCCTATTGGTGTTACTCTTCAAGTAAACTTACATGTTATGCGTTTCCATGGTAGGTTCCAGTTTCCTTTGAGGTGCGGTGCGTAGCGAGGGAGGAAGCTCGAGAACAGCTCCCCCCCTTCCTTAGCTCTGCCCATCTCCAATTAGGTTTTGAAACTCTCCTTTCCCCTCCTTAGACCAGCGTACCACGATGGGTGACGGTTAATTCCTTGTAGGTAAGTTCCAGGAGGTACGTTAGCCCCATCCTGAGCCATTTTGGTGCTCGTAGTATGGTTCACCACGTTGGTACTTCAATGCGCCTTCGTACGGCGCAGCGAGCAGTTTCGCCTTCCCATAAGGTCAGATTTTGTGCCACACGCTTGCACGCGGTGGCCAGCAATGTACCTAGATGGTTCTGCATGGCCTCTCACCATGCATGGGCGCACGTGCGGTGTTTCACCCTGGAGGTTACTTGCAAGGCGAATCAAAATAGTTGACCGGAAAATTACCCCTCCATATGGTAGTGAAAGCGCAGAAAACCCTTTTAGTCTGTATCTCGAGAACCAAGCGGTTTCGAGGCTGGGAATGGCCGATTCGGGAGCGCGGCACGGTCAAAATACTTAGATTTTTTGACCATGCCGTTGCTCGCTCCCTACACACAATAGTGTAAACCGAATCGGTTACTCCGCACGGCGCGCCACGAGCAGCGCACGTATGCCTCGTCAAATAAAAAAGATACAATTTTTTGAATGTTTCCACTGTGCGGGTTCGCGCGCGTGCCGCGCACGTGCATGACGCGTGTGCAACGGCGCGCGTACAACGGTGCGTCCGTCTTTAGCGCTACCGCTCCTTGGACGTACCCTCGCGGAAGGCTTCCTTCTGGTTGTACCTTCTCGGTGAGCGTCCGAACCGATTTCGGTGCTCCTCATTACAATGCTTTTCCCCCTTCCTTAGGGGACTGCATTACCTCTAAGGTTTACCCATCATTCGGCATATCCTCTCCCTTGCGGTTCCAGTAGCTTACCCTGTATTGGTGTGGCATTGCTGAGGGTGGTTCGGCGGTGTCACCATCGGCGCCCCAGCCATACCAACGTACGGTGTACTTCAGACCATCTGGGGTACGGCGGTGACCTACAAGGCGTTCGACTGGGAACTCATTAGAGACCTGAGATGGTATCGTTTCACCACTTTGGTTTAGATGAGCATCGGTACCACTAGGGGTAGGTGTTTCCTCTGAAGAAGCAACCGTAATCCCTGCGGGTGGTACGTAGTCTGGGTCGTCACCCTGTGCGTCATCATTGACCTCGATGGGTTTCCCGTCTTCCCGGGGCTGAGTCCTCAGGGCAACCGCTGGTGGGTCACGCGTGGATTTTCCGCGTTCCTTCCTGGACTGAACCGTTCGAGGTGCAACCGTGATTCGGTCAATAGAGATCGTATTCTCTACACCATCTTGGTTCACCGTCACCGTGTGGTCGGTTGACCGAACTACCTTGAAAGGTCCCGATGATTTCGGAAGAAGCTTCGAATTTATATCTCTATCAATAGCTTCATCATCGGCTTCACCACCCGGTCGTGGCTTAGCTCTTTTTGGAGGGTGGTCAATAAAGACATATTGACCCGGCGTAGCTGTTACCACTTGGGTTACCTTTCGGTCGTAGTCCTCCTTGTACCGCTTCTGGGATGCTGTGAGCTTGCTCCCGGCATACTTGAGAGCACGTCTTAACCTCGAAAGGGTATTCCGTTTGACCTGTGACGGTGTGAGCGCTCCGGCGGCTTCTTGTCCTAATGGGTCCCCTTCAACAACAATACCTGGTGGGTGTCCTGACAGTATCAGATCGAACGGCGTAGTTTGCCTCGCTTGATGAACCTGAAGGTTATATGCATATGTCAAGGGCTGCACGAGCTCATCCCAACCAGTTTGGTGTTCTTCCGTATAATGTCGCAGCCTAGATACCAGTGTTCGGTTAAAGCGCTCCACTTGCCCATTCGTTTGCGGATGATAGGCAGTATTGAAGCAGTGCTTAATACCCAAGAGGTTACAAACAGCTTCAAAAAACTTCGAAGCTAAGTTCGAACCATTGTCGGTAAGTAGATAAAGCGGTGCACCATACGGGTAGATCCAATTGTTCAAGAACGTCACCGCAAGGGTCGTAGATTTCGTGTCCTTCAAGGGTATCGCTCGCGTGAGCTTCGAGAACCTGTCGGTGATTACGATGATGTACTGATACCCCCTTGTGGTTTTTGGTACTGGACCCAGAAGATCTATAGCGACGAACTCGAGAGGACCCGCTGCAGGGAATAACTTCAATTATTTCCTGTGCTTCCGGAGACCTCCACGGGTACGTACGCAAGATTCACATTGACCTATAAAGGTATATACATCATTAGCCATATGAGGCCAGTAGTACCCTTGCCTCAAGGTGTAGTACATTCTCGTACCTCCAGGGTGTCCTGATAGCCTTGGGTAGCGGGCCAGGTACAGCACCCGAGGGCGCAGCACCTTGGGCACCACCTTCTGAAGGGAACCATCAATAGGAGCTCGCCTCACCAGGAAACCATTTCGGTCGACGTCAAAGTTCGAATCTTTCATACCTACTTGGTCCATGAGAGAGCGGCAATAAACATCGTTTGCTAGCTCTCTCAGGAATTCCTCGCTGGTAATTGGCATGACGTCTGTTTCCTCGAGGGCGAGTATTTCCCGAGCGATGGCATCACTAAACCACGTATCCTCTTCGGGTAGAGTCCAGTAACCTTTTAAGGTATCACCATCAGGGTTGGTAGAGATGTTAAAGCATGGGATATCATCCTCTACCGACTCGGTGTCCAAACCATCTGTGGTAATGCGAGACATCGCGTCTGCGACATTGTGCTTGATACCTGGACGGTACTGTACGTCATACTCGAACTCTGAAAGTCGTAACCGCCATCGGGCAAGTCTTCCTGATGCGTCGGCCAGACCCAGTATCCACCGTAGGGCATCATGGTCGGTTCGAAGCGTGAACCTTTCACTATATAGGTAGGGACGGAGCATCAACATGCTCCAGACCACTGCCAGACATTCCTTTTCGGTTGTTGTGTAGTTCTTTTCTGCAGCGTGCAGAGCACGGCTCCAGTACCCTATAGGTATTTTGTCGCCGTTTTCTTGCTCCTGCATAAAACAACAACCAATTTGGGCGTCCGAGGCGTCAGTATCCAACGTGTATCGTAAACCAGCTTTGGGTAATGCCAAGATGGGAGGTGTCAAGAGCGCATGTTTCAGCGGCTCAAACGCATCCATTTTCTCATTAGGAAGACATTCAAACCTTGTAGGTTGATCCTTCAGCAGCTTCCTGTTGAGGGGAGCCACTATCTTGGCAAATCCCTTGATAAACCGGCGGTACACATTGCACAAACCTATAAAGTATCAGATTTCCGTCTGGGACGTGGGTGGCTTCGCCTCCTGCATGGCTCGGATATTCCGCGGCGTCACTTCTAACCTCCCAGGGCTGATGATATGACCAAGGTATTCTACCTCTTTGGTGAAGAATTCGCACTTGCGGAGCTTCAACGTTACTCCAGATTCCCTCAAAAGGTTCAAAACTTCCCTAACATGGTGGAAATGTTCCTCTACCGTTCTGGAATATGTGATTACATCGTCGATGTATACCAGAGCGGTTCTCCACTTCACCTTCGAAAGGATTATATCTAACGCCCCCTGAAAGGTAGCCGGGGCATTCCGCAACCCAAAGGGCATACGCGTAAAGCGGAATAACCCAGCGTGGCAAGTAAACGTAGTTTTGTCCTTGTATTCTTCCCTGATAGGTACCTGCCAATAACCACAATTGGCATCGAGCGTAGTAAAGATCTTGGCGTTGCCCAACGAAGCTATATACTCGTCCATTCTAGGTATTGGGTACGAATCTCTAACGGTCATACTATTCAGTCTGCTGTAGTCCACACAGAACCGCATACGGTTATAAATCTTCTTTGTGAGGAGAACTACAGGGCTGGCCCAGTCCGCATTTGCTGGTTCTATGACACCTTCACGGAGCATTCTCTCGACTTCATTGAGCTCAACCTCACGGGCTTTTGGACCTGCACGGTAAGGCTGCTGGTAAATGGGTTTCCAGCCAGGCACCATATCAATACGGTGCTCTGTAGCCTCAATTTGGCCTAACCAGCCCGACCACATGGGTTCAAACTCTTCTAAGACACTGAGGATCCGGTCTCGGAGAGCCTGGTTCTCCACACCGATCTGGACTTCCTCTCTCCAATTCCGCACTGGGTCCAGTTCCATAGTCTTTTCCTGATCTCCAACCTTAAAGGTATTGGCGATCTTCTGTTCCATTTTTGTGTTTGTCGATAACGGGGGCGCATATGCAGGGTATGGCGCATTTGTTCCTCCCCCTTCCTTAGAGGTGGCAGCCTCGCCCAACCTATTAGGTGAGACCGTGGAAACCCCTTGTGTTGCCGGCAATGCGATTCTAATAGTGGTATTCTTGGGTAACTTAACAATGTGATTGCTAAAGTTACTCAAGTACACCTTGAAGGATTGATTAGGGATGTTGTCGGTAATCCCGTTTGCCATCAAAGCGAGATGTCTTTCTGCCAACCTAGGATGGTTCTGTAGCATTACCAGTCCTGGAACTGCGCATGAGACATTCACCACCATTTGGGTCATAGCCGGAATTGAAACCAATCTGGTGAGCCTTATCTTGTTTGAGACCGTTTCGGTGGGTATATTGGACCTCGGCTTCTGACGCCAACCATTTTTGGTCTGCGTATTACCCAGTATGGCAATACGACCACATTGACGGAGAGCGACCGTTCGGGACCCTGGCAAAATTGCCTTGACATGTCTGTCAATAAAGTTGGTCCCGAGGATACAGTCTGTCGCCAGACGATCCACCACAAAGAAATTGAGCTTCACCTTCAAGGTCCCAAGTTGTACCACAGTGGTCAACATTCCTCTCAGGTGCAGTGGGCGCTCGTTAGCGTCCACCAGCGGGTTGATACTCGGGGCAGGTCGAATGTTCCGCAAGACCGCATGGGGTATGACGCGAGCGTTTAGCACATTCGGACCGGCGCCGGTATCGAGTACACACGCAACGGGAACCTGTAGGCAATTGAGAAAGCTTACTGAATCATTAACTTTATAGTTATTGTACTCCATTAGACACACCACATTGGGTACATCTGATTCTTCTTTTTCCACCATTAAGGTTTCCCGTTCCGGTATCGACGGGCCTTCCAATTCACGGTTAGGGGTGGCCCCTACGCTCACCGTTCGGTGTTTTCCTGCTCCTCCTGAGCGGGACTGTCCTTCTCCAAGATTGGTGTTTCCTCGACGAGATGAACCTGAGATGGTGATGGTTGAGCTTGTACCCTCTTTCCAGATCCATATAGGTTACGGTGGTTTTGCTGCCTGGCACTGATCAGATGTTCGCGCACCCCTGGGGGTATTTTGTCACATCTGTTCGCCAGATGGTCTGGCGATAAGCAGAGCCAGCAGACCAATCCACCTGTCTGAGGATCACGCATTTCCAGAGAGGTAGGTCGGGTAAGCGGATTGGTCGGTGCTGTAGCATATGAAGATACTTGCGAACCACCCGTTGAGGTTTGTTGAGTGCTCGCCGCACTTGGTGGCGACCTTACCGAAGCTGGTGGTACTGTCGACGACCAATTACCAATGGAGGTGGCTCGTGACTGAGCCTGCGGCGCAGTCACGAGATGAACCCCCATCCCTGTTGGTACGCGAATGAGCGAATCACCCTCTGAGGTAGTGCTTTCTTCTAGCTCCAATACTGACCGTTTCGGTTTATCCTTTGAGGTATGGGACGCCGACGGCTTCTTTCCGTGACGGAGAGCCTATTCCCTGGGCATAACGGGCAAGCCCATTATATTCCACCTTACGGTTGTTCGCCAGGTAGTTGCGTACCTGCGAACGGATTGCTTTGTCGAAATTGTCGGCGAGAAGCGACTTCAACCTACTAGTGGTAAAGACATTACCGCATCGGGTGGCCAGATTCCAAAGGCTCAACGAGAATTCCATTTCTGTTTGGCTAGAGCGCTGGCGATATGCCTGCACCGCAGCGTAACCTTCCTGGATAACCTCATCGGTAGCGTAAGTTTCCAACATGAAATTAACCTCTTCTGGGTACGTCTCTAACATCTCTGTCCCCTCTGCATCAACCGCCAGGGTATTTCCACGAAGCCTGCCTTGCAGCAAGTGGTAAGCTTGACCTTTAAGGTAAAACTGGAATAACCACATGGCAGCACCTTCGGAAAAACCATTTTGGTTACATGCAATCTTGAACTTCTGCAGAAACTCCATTACCGCAATGGGATCATCACCTGTGAAGGTCGTATCACCCATCTGGAAGCTGAGCTTCTTATGGTGCTTGGTGATCTTCTGCGCAACCTCTTGGGTGTAAGCAGAGGATCGGTTTCCCAACCGATATGACCTATAATCAGCGGCTTTGGTGAACAGATCGTTCAGTGGCTGACGCATCTCTAGGGTTGTATCGGTGTCCGAATCCGAGTCGGACGACTAATACCGTTTCTTCTTACCTTTACGGTTTCTCTTTGACGACTTCTTCGCCAACCGGTTCGGTTTCTTCTTGCGTCTACCTCTACGGTCATCATCCGACGATGAACCAGTATCGGTAACGGAGCTCGAGGAATCGGGGTCAGAGTCGTAGCAGCGATTCTTTCCCTTTTTTCTCCTCCTTTCTTTAGCCTTGCAGTTTCTTCTTCATCGCCCCTCTTCTGGGTCAGACGAATCGTCCTCACGTCCACCAGTCTTGGTGTCCTTTCGAACGTTACCTCCAATGGGTGGCAAGTACATCTCTCGAGGGCCCATCTCTATATGGCCCTCTTGACCTTGCCTTAAGCCTTGTAGGTACGCACTATCGGCCGGAATTGGCTTGATTGGTGCGAAAGAACCGGCAGGGATCCCTTGTGGTATGCGAGTAACCATATTCACCCCAGGGGTTTTTGTTTCCGCTATTCCTTCGGAAACCCAAAGGTCTTGAACCACTCGGTAGATATGCTCCCGGGCACCCGTTAAGATGTAGGTTTCAACCAATTTAGGTAGGCGTTGACAGAGCTCGTGCACGGCTCGATCAACCACAAAGCGGGTAACGCCGTCCACGTCCATTGAGGTCATAGCTTCATTAACCGTAGCGGTAAAAAGAGCTTTCGCTCGATCTTCCAATTGGGGCCAAAGGTTCTCAACCATTGTCTACCAGTCCTTATTAGGTTCAGGAGCCAACGGTGGCTGAGTGCCCGTATCCTTTGAGGTTCCGGCCCGAGGTTGCCGAAGCAGCTTCTCGGGATTATCCAGAATGGGTTTAGCGGCCGAAGCCGCAGCAGAAACCTTGTGGCTAGGTGGCGCGCTAGAGCCACGAGTAATCCTTGTAGGTCTTTCCATAGTGACCAATAGTGGTATCCAATTGCTTCGCGAGTATTCCTACGAAACCAAATAGGTGTGTGAACTTCCAGAATCCTTTCGAATGTCTTCTGTTCACCAGTTAAGGTACGACAAAAACAAAGAAACTTCTAAGTCGGGAGACCAAAATGTCGTACAAATACGGATAAGGTGTGGGGTCCGCCTGATGGATGGAGCGCACGAGGGCTCAACCTAAAGGGGAAAAACACACAACCAATATGGTAGTAGGGCACCTGAAACCCGCAGGGGCAAACGGCGGGGCAACTAGTCTAGACCGTGTAGGTGTACGGTAGTAGACGTCGACGCGCGGTAAAACCTGAATAGTAATAGAGTAGCAAGTGACCAAGATGGTATAGTTACTGCCCTAATGGTGCCTGACTTTACAATACCCAAGGGGGAAGGCGAGGTGCAACGTAATATATACAAGGTGCACCAACGGCGATCTCCCATGCGGGCATGACATCATCGGCTGCGCCCATGACCTACTGTCATGGGCCAGCAATGCTAAACTATCCTAGACTATAAATTAGAAATTAGAAATTATAAAATACAGAATACCAATTGGGTACAGTGTAGCCAGCAAGGCCCACCAGTAGGCCCACGTGGCACCTACCAATTGAGGTTTCATTGTACCTCAGCACGGTTGTCGAACAGGCGTTCGGTATACTTTTATGCCGGTTTGGCATTTTCTGGTCAGCACTAGGCTATCCACCACGAAAGGTAAGCCTAATAATTCTGGTTGCGTGTAAACTACATAACTTTATTATCGACAACGCCGACGCATCTTTGTTTGAGATGTTTCCTTGTCATGAAGATAATCATGTAGTTGGGACTCCGTTTGCGCACTTTCAGGACTTGTTACACATGGAGCAAGATAAAATACGAGCAAGAAACCGTACTCGGGAGTCATCTACTCTGCGGGATGCAGTAGCCAATCAGCTGCATGCACTTGGGTATTCTCGCCGCCGAACGTAATGCTGCTGTTCTTCCGACCGAAATGGCTCCCCTGTTTCTGCCATTTACACAGATTCAGCTCAGAAGGATCGCAGCCATTCTGTTCCGATCTCATGAACAGGTGCCACGACCCAAAGATGCTACGAGATACAATCAGTTACTTTACTTCGAATCTGCAATTCAGATTGCCAGGAGTCATCAGGCTTCTTGTTCGGTATTCAATGGAAGTATCATGACGCACTGCTTCTATTTTTCGGGCGAATTTTTTCACGTACCGCTGCATCTGCTGTTCCTGCGCACCGTGCTGCAGCTATGGCGCTCCCACGCTGTCGATGGCGCAGGCATACTGCGTGCCTTCGACAGCTGCGTGCAACTTGGCGCCGTGAATCACTTTATGGAGGGCGAGGCGTTGTGGCGCTTGTATCAACAGATGGCGCCGCAGTTGACGCGCCCACTTGAGCACTTAGAACAGCAGCCGTGTTATCAGTCGCAATCGTCCGAGCTCACTTCTCAATTCAGCGCCTTCGAGAGCAAGTTGAGCCACGCCCAATCGCAAAACCACCTACACGCGCTCACGCATGTTTACACCTCGTACGCCACTTTTGTCAAACAATCGCACCCTCTCTCCTGCATCAGTATGTGTGAGTGCATGCTCGCTGCCGCCTACTTTCACCCGCCCGCCTGGCTGCATTACCTCTCGTATCTTGCCACACTTGCCGACAAGCGCCGTCTTGTTGCCGTCGCCGATCGCTCCATTCGCAACGTGCCCACCTGCATTCCCGTGTGGTCTCACGCTGTATTCGCAGCCAAGTACCACCCAAACCCCGAGCAACAGATGTGCAACGTGCTGCCTCGCGCCCACCCGTTCAACACCACAAGCGAGCAGTATGCAGCCGCTGAGGCGCTCTCCAAACACGTCTGGTCGTTCTATGAGCCGCTCGCCGCCCCCACCTCCCTGCTGCCCGCCTTGAATCAATGCTTGCGATTTAATGTGTTACACTCCGTGCATTGGGTCTCTGCCATCTGCTTTGCTGTCGCCGTACTTGCAGCTGCCGATCACGTCAACAGCGCCGTTCAGCTGTTTCAGAGTGTGCTCAATGCCAGACCAGGTGAGACAAGATGGCTGCTTCAATTTGCCACCGTCATTTCTACCAAATCTCGGCACCCTGTTCGCCACTTGTTTCAACACGCAATGACGCAGTTTCATTTCCCGATCGTTGCCAACATTCTGCGCGGTGCTTGGTACGTTTTTGAGCTCGACGTCACAACCGAAAGAAACCCTCCTGCACAGACTGCACCTTGTTGACCTCGCCAGCGCCAACAGCGTGCACCATCCACCGCCTGTGGCCCATGATTCACACGCCGCCCACAAGCGCCCCAACAAACGCCGTGATACACTGCACGCATCGAAGAAGCACACAGTGCGAAATGGTGCTCCACCACAACATGATCATCGCACCAACGTACATACTTTGGATGTTGTGAAGCTAGATCCACAAGCTGTGCCACAAACCGCCCCAACGGCAGTGCTACCTGGATGCTGTGAAGCTCGCTCCACAATCTGTGCAACAAACCACCCCAACGGCAGTGCTACCAAGCGCAAACACGCCACCGCACATGGCACAAGCGTTCAAAACGCTTGTCAACGCTCAAACCTACAGCATGATGCGCCAGACCCAAACACCGTATTTGTGTCCAATCTTCCATTTAATATTAAAGAAGAACACTTGTCACAGTTTTTCGCTCACGCTGGTACCATAAGTCACACATGCCTTCCACTTTGCTCAGACGGCGCGCCAAAGCGAATCGCGTAGTAGAGTTTGAACAAGACCCCGCTGTGCACAATGAATTGGGCGCAAATTTACAAGCGATTCACGGAAGGACCGTATCGGTCAAGCGCTCAAACCCACCACAAAAGAAGAGGGGGGCAACAAATCTCGTGCATCTTCTACCAAACGGTAGCCCTTGCAACCTCGTGCTTCCGCCTTTCGAAAAGTGGCGATTTCCACCATACGCGCGTCAGACAAGGATGTGCATATGAGTGACAACATGCAACAATCCGACAAAGATGAACACGCTTCAGATCATAAACCTATGAATCAAGACGACTTTCGCCCTATGCTAAATGGATAAGCTCTGGTTCTCGAGTAAATCTGCCAAATCGGTAGTCTGATGCACACACAGCGTTGAATATCTTCTTTGCATGTAGTAGAGGCATTTCAGGGGATTGAATGTCGTGCTCTTCCGCTTATTCTTTGCTGATCATACAGGCATGGATCCGGGACGTGGACAGGGAGCGCCGAGGACGACCAGCAACATATAAACGATAAGATGAATATGGCCTGTAATTTGCGTGACGCATGGGCACCAGATACGACGAAACTAGCACTGAGGATCAAAGTGCTGGGTGAAAGCTTGAGTGGACGAAACACGACACAAATGCCAGTAAGCCAAAAGCAAAACCATAAAGTATAGGTTCAGATCCACGAGGACGGTGGTCCCTTAGCTAGGCTCTCAATCGCTCGCTTTAGTGTTTGTTCAATTGCCCGCTTTTCTTCTTCACCGTCCGCTGTCGCCATCATTTGGTTTTGCTTTCTCAATAGCATGTAAAGCTTCAGTGTTCCAGCGCGCCTTAGCCTGAAGGGCTTCATACATTAGCTTATCCCTCTCCATAACTTCTATTTCCCTGGCTACATTTTTGTCTTGCGGCTCGAGTGCTGAAACCAGACTGTCAATGGAACTGACATCTGAAAAATCAGGTTTTCGTTTTCTCTGGTGTTGCGCGCTGGTCGAACTAGACCGGACGGCGCATACGCTACCGCCAACCTCCTCATCTCTCTGCGCATCCCAGGGCGTTGCCCGTGTAGCCAACGGCGTCAGAACTGGGTGTTGCTTCAACAGACAATGCGCGTATATAATATATGTCTTTCTGTCCGCAAACCTCGCAAAAACGTCAGGATCCCCTTGCCCAGATGCACGAAATCGAGAATCACAGTTTCCATACTCGCTTTTAAACTCACCGAACTTTTGTTCCAGAAATCCCGCATCGCGAAGGTGTGGTCTGCGTGATGGTTCGATAGATGCAATGCCATTCAAGGTAATTCCACCAGATAATGTTCGAATTGGTTCCGGTCTAAATTCCGGGTTGTTAAACAGAGGAGCAATGTGTTCGCTCCAAGGATCTTCTTTGTACCCGTCTAGTTCTGCCCTCGTAAGACACGATGTCAACTTTTGCCTTGTCGCAGTCATACGGGAATCAGCTAAAACATGCAGTAATCGGCAGTATTCGACAGCCTCAAATGCGGATCTTCGAAAATTTTCATGAACGTCAAGATCATTTGTGGGTATACGGGGCTCCCCTACAACCACCTTTCAATCATCGAACAAATGTTTATCTCCTTTCAGCCTTATTATTATTTCCGTATCATCATGTTGCCGTTTGATGCGAACATGGGAAGACAGCAGTGCGTTAACTCTGGCAAACTCTCGATGGCTGTAATCGCAACTACCGTCGATAATGTTGCAAATGGTGTCTAAACGTATACTGCGTTGTACCATTTTTGTTGCAATCGCTTCTTTTTTTGTAGGTAGACGTGCGTTGTGCGCTCCATAAACCTTCAATGTATTGAGAGCCTGTTTAGCATGAGCGTTATCCAGAGGAAAGTCATGTAAGTCTCTTTTTGTCTCCTCAACTGCTGTAGGCACTTTTTTGGATGCTGCAGTATATGAAGCACTCGCTACTTCGGGTTCCAAGACGCTAGACGCTTCACTGGGGTTTGCCATGTTGTTAAAGGCGAGGGGGGAACTGGAAGAGTGAGAGAGATTTGGTCCAGATACACAATGAACAAGAACGTCTACTGACGTTTTCGTGGAGTCTGAGAGTTCAAGATGGCTGTACACGTGGTCATTTCTGTGTCTGCGAAACGGACGACGACGCAGACGGAAACAAAACCGGAAACGACAGATACGCTACGTGTTTTTTCTCTATTGGTGTACGACTTGTTTCCACTTTCGGGGTTTCCCTTTCGTTAAGTCATGGAACGGCCCTAGCTGACCGTGAAGTTCACCACACCTCCGCTCACTGTGCCGATTGATGACAGAGTCTTCGCCAGGACTCAATATCTCCACAATCACCATTCGATTCCACACCGTCTCTGTGGGTTGAAAAAGAAGTACTGTCAGCACCGCTTTCGTGCGGTTGCACATCATTGCCACGAAGACGCTTTCGCGGCGACTCCGGCTCCAAACCCAATATGTCGCGTTGCTGCTGTGCGCCCTCCGCCCCCTGAATGTGTTGGTAGCTTTTGAGAGATCGCAAATCACGATGGCCAGTGCGCTTAGCGACGGCAGAATCAGCGTGACCAGCCTCGATCAGTAACGAGGACAGCGTAGCACGCAACGAATGCGTTGTAGGCCAGTATTTAGAACCCATTCCTGTCACTCCCTCCTTCATACACACAGTTCTCACAATCCTTGAAAAGAAGTTCTTCCCTAAATGCTGCCGCTTAAGAAAGGCATGTACTGCTGTTGCTCTTACATTGATCGCTAAAAAAACCTGTCCGTCCCAGGAGACAAATCGTCCTACATCTGTAGATAGGTGTCCAAGTCCTCAAAAAAATTTAGAAATCCACCATAGGTCTCATTCCAAACACATATCGTTGGGGGGTCTTGTCCTATGGCTTTCCAGCCCCCTTTCCACGCCTTACAAGAGCCATTATTGCCACCGACAGCACCAGTATTGAGCCATACGATCTGATTATTGCGCACCACTTTGGTGAACTGCGACCTAGTCAAAACGTGTAGAGCGCTAGGCCGCATTGCAGTGAGTATACCTAGATTAAAAAACCATTCTGGCCTGAAACCCTGACGGTGTATCCTTCGAAAGCGACCTTGAATTGTAGGGTTTTAGTATGTCTTTCTTCGTTAGCGCATTATGGTGCGATACGTGATTGCCCTGCCGTTGCAGCTGCCTTGCTTTGTTGTCTAATACCGCCATGAACCCATTCTTAGGGCAGACGAAAACTGGTCCTTCGAACAATGAAAGCTTGTAACCCAGTCCATGAAAAATGCGCGCTGAATTGACAACACTCGGTCTTCATAATGGTGGGGGCGATGTCTCCGCCATCGCTCTTACGGTAATTGACAGCGAACTCAATTAAGTTATACCTTGCTCGGCATAACTGTGCATCAGTCCACTGGCTGTACCCATGCGGCAAGGCCCCGCCGTTGTCGTCCCCAAACAAAATGCAACAACCTTTTGCAAATAGTGCGGTATTAGCGTCTTCGTTTGGTTGTGGTGTTGTCTCGAGAGCCCCATTTTCCTTTTCGAACCATGCGACGCAGAAGGCGCAAAGAGAATTTAGAGCGGTGCGGTTGTTGCGCTTTGTATTAACGGGAATTTGAAGTCCCATGCAGGCCTTTGCGGCATTGGAGTGTGTCTGTTGCGCAGAGCGTTGCTGCTCGGTTTCCGACGGGGCAAAGTAGGTTGCGATAGGATCAAGATCGACAGGGAGAGTGCAGTCGATTTGCGTCAAAACCTGAGGATCGCAGCCGTCAGTGGGAATGCCATCAAGTGCAATGTTGTTGAGATCGTGTTTAGCCAAGGGCGCGAGTGATACTAGTTCTAGATCTTCTGCAGGCGGCGGAGGTGTGCCTGATACCAATGATTGCGTTTGATCGGTCATGGTGGGATGCAGGCGGTGTGGCAGTGTGTGGAGCTGATCTTAATGGGCATGGCACCTAAATGGGTTATCTATACGTAAGCATGGCTGCAATCAATGATTACAGTCAATTTTTCATTGCACGCCATAACTGCGTTGTTTATGACCCAGTTTTGATGCGCCAAATTAGCGCTACATTATGTAATGTCACATACGTTTTATTTTATTGAAAGTTGGCCTCGAGTTTCACTCGCAGTTTGTTGACAAGCGCGTTATCAACTGGCTGCGTGGGAAATATTGGAGCCCTCGGGATGGTTATTTTCCCTCGGCTTCGCCTTCGGGGAGAATAACTTCCCTTGGGCTCCACATTTCCCTACCAGCCAGTTGATAACCCTTAGTAGTGTGGGTGGCAAATTAGTGTGGCAACACGTAAGGGTTACCAACTAGCTGGTGGGGAAATATGGAGCCCGAGGGAAGTTATTTTCCCCGAAGGCGAAGCCGAGGGAAAATAACCATCCCGAGGGCTCCAATATTTCCCACGCAGCCAGTTGATAACGCGCTTGTCAACAAACTGCGAGTGAAACTCGAGGCCAACTTTCAATAAAATAAAACGTATGTGACATTACATAATGTAGCGCTAATTTGGCGCATCAAAACTGGGTCATAAACAACGCAGTTATGGCGTGCAATGAAAAATTGACTGTAATCATTGATTGCAGCCATGCTTACGTATAGATAACCCATTTAGGTGCCATGCCCATTAAGATCAGCTCCACACACTGCCACACCGCCTGCATCCCACCATGACCGATCAAACGCAATCATTGGTATCAGGCACACCTCCGCCGCCTGCAGAAGATCTAGAACTAGTATCACTCGCGCCCTTGGCGAAACACGATCTCAACAACATTGCACTTGATGGCATTCCCACTGACGGCTGCGATCCTCAGGTTTTGACGCAAATCGACTGCACTCTCCCTGTCGATCTTGATCCTATCGCAACCTACTTTGCCCCGTCGGAAACCGAGCAGCAACGCTCTGCGCAACAGACACACTCCAATGCCGCAAAGGCCTGCATGGGACTTCAAATTCCCGTTAATACAAAGCGCAACAACCGCACCGCTCTAAATTCTCTTTGCGCCTTCTGCGTCGCATGGTTCGAAAAGGAAAATGGGGCTCTCGAGACAACACCACAACCAAACGAAGACGCTAATACCGCACTATTTGCAAAAGGTTGTTGCATTTTGTTTGGGGACGACAACGGCGGGGCCTTGCCGCATGGGTACAGCCAGTGGACTGATGCACAGTTATGCCGAGCAAGGTATAACTTAATTGAGTTCGCTGTCAATTACCGTAAGAGCGATGGCGGAGACATCGCCCCCACCACTATGAAGACCGAGTGTTGTCAATTCAGCGCGCATTTTTCATGGACTGGGTTACAAGCTTTCATTGTTCGAAGGACCAGTTTTCGTCTGCCCTAAGAATGGGTTCATGGCGGTATTAGAAAACAAAGCAAGGCAGCTGCAACGGCAGGGCAATCACGTATCGCACCATAATGCGCTAACGAAGAAAGACATACTAAAACCCTACAATTCAAGGTCGCTTTCGAAGGATACACCGTCAGGGTTTCAGGCCAGAATGGTTTTTAATCTAGGTATACTCACTGCAATGCGGCCTAGCGCTCTACACGTTTTGACTAGGTCGCAGTTCACCAAAGTGGTGCGCAATAATCAGATCGTATGGCTCAATACTGGTGCTGTCGGTGGCAATAATGGCTCTTGTAAGGCGTGGAAAGGGGGCTGGAAAGCCATAGGACAAGACCCCCCAACGATATGTGTTTGGAATGAGACCTATGGTGGATTTCTAAATTTTTTTGAGGACTTGGACACCTATCTACAGATGTGGGACGATTTGTCTCCTGGGACGGACAGGTTTTTTAGCGATCAATGTAAGAGCAACAGCAGTACATGCCTTTCTTAAGCGGCAGCATTTAGGGAAGAACTTCCTTTCAAGGATTGTGAGAACTGTGTGTATGAAGGAGGGAGTGACAGGAATGGGTTCTAAATACTGGCCTACAACGCATTCGTTGCGTGCTACGCTGTCCTCGTTACTGATCGAGGCTGGTCACGCTGATTCTGCCGTCGCTAATCGCACTGGCCATCGTGATTTGGGATCTCTCAAAAGCTACCAACACATTCAGGGGGCGGAAGGCGCACAGCAGCAACGCGACATATTGGGTTTGGAGCCGGAGTCGCCGCGAAAGCGTCTTCGTGGCAATGATGTGCAACCGCACGAAAGCGGTGCTGACAGTACTTCTTTTCCAACCCACAAAGACGGTGTGGAATCGAATGGTGATTGTGGAGATATTGAGTCCTGGCGAAAACTTCTGTCATCAATCGGCACAGTGAGCGGAGGTGTGGTGAACTTCACGGTCAATTACTACCCCTCAAAGAAATACACTGAAAATCTCTCTTTTTGAGGGAAGACTTCGAAGTTTTTCCTCCGTTCGCCTCAAGTTTCACTCGCAGCCAGTTGGAAAAATATAGTGTGGCCCACACTAATTTGGGTGAGAGCTTGTGACAAGAAAACTTAATTAGTGTGGGTTTGAGATGATTTTGAACTGGTTTGCGCGGACAATCCCCAGTTACCGATGCCCACCAGGCGAAGCTCGTCCCTCAGCAATCGTGCCAACAGCAATAAACTCGAGACAATGTCTCTATTTGCCTCTCCTTTACTGAGCGCATTCCAGCGCATGGCAGCAACAGTCCCAAACGCCGAGACGAACAGCAGCACTCCAGAACACAGCAACCCACAATCAAAAGGCACATCTCAGACTGGGCCAGGGGGTTCAAACAACAACAACAATCCTACTCGCAAGGTCCAGGTTGTGCTTACAAACACAAACAAAGCGCAAATTGCCCAGTGAATGATTGCAACTGCGGCAAGCGATGGCACTAAAAAATAGCTTCACGAGCAGTGGCTCACTTTTCCCAGTTTTTTCGGGGAAGCACGAAGGCTAACCTTCGACGTACAAGGCGTTACTGAAAGACAAGCACGACTACAACGCATGGCCACAACCGAACTCAAAAAAACAATAACTTCTCTTTTGTCAAACAAACAAAGAATGGATTCAAACGCCACTACTGCAAGACCCAAAAAGAGCGTGGCCGTAGAGTTACGCCATGGGTTGGTGCTTTGCGCCAAGACCTGTATGAAGAGTTCAATCGGTTGAGAAAAGTAGGCGTGAATTTCAACGCAAAATTACTCCGTCGGTTAGCATTAACCCTGATCGCGAAGGCCAATGAAGGATTATACCATGCGAAAATGCGCGACCGGCACAGTAACGGACTTCTCAAGAACAGGATAACGTCAAGGTGGGTTCAGTCTTTCATGCATAGGTTCGGAATCGTCAGTCGGTATCAATGTGGGAAACTAATAGTATCACCAGCATAACAGGAGCAGATTGTACGGGAGGTGGCCTATCATTTGGGCCAGTTTTCCAGGGACTTTCGATCAAGCTTCTCGAGAGAGGATGACGTGTACAACGCCGACGAGACACACTTTTGCATGAATAGAGACAACCATAAAACGCTTGCGCTTGTGGGAAAGAGCAGCGTTCGTTACGCAGATGTTGTGTGCGGTGACGACGGAATCACCATCATGGTTCTAATTGCTGGTGGACCAAACGCAAGACTTGAGACGCCGATGCTGATTTTTAAGAACGCGGATAGGAACTATTCCATTCGTGGCCTCCCCGATCACGTACCTGGGGTAGTCTATCGCACGGGTCCAAAGGCCTGGATGGACAAGAGAGTATTCCCGGAATGAGTGAAGGAAAATCGCGTGTTAGAACCCCTGCCGAACGGTCGAAAGCGAGTATTCTATATAGATAATGTCAATACGCACGACATTACCGACGATGTTAGAGCTGAACTTGCGCGAAGCAATACCGAAGTTCGATTCTTTCCATGCAATGCCACCCATCTTGTGCAGCCAGCAGACAGCTTTGTCATGCCGAAGCTGAAAACTTATTGGAGACATGAGTGGGATGACCACAAGATGGGCGCGTTGGAGAGCGGAATGTGGTCTGATGGAGCGCGAGGATCTGGAAAGCTGACTAATCCTGGTAAGCGTCACTTTCAGAAACTTGCAGATAAGTCGGTGAGGGCTGTTAGCGCACAGCGAGACGTTAATGGCGTTACGTATGCGCGTAAGGCGATGATACGTTGTGGCATGGCGCTCAATCTTAAAGGGCAGTGGGTAGAGCGGCAGCTCTTCCCGGATTCGCAGGCAATTATCGAGAAGTATAGGGTGAACTTCGAAGGACAGGTGGTTTAGTCGGGATCGTAAGTGTGCTGCGGCAACCCACACTATTTTGGTGAGTCAAAATTAGTGTGGGCCACACTAATGAACCCGTAACCTAATTAGTGTGGGTTCCGAAATAGTGTGGGCCACACTATTTCCTGTGAGGTGCTTCAAAATAAGCCTTACAGAAATAATGTGGGCCACACTATTTCCTGTGAGGTGCTTCAAAATAAGCCTTACAAAAATAGTGATGCCCACACTAATAACAGTGTTCACTTGTACAGCGAACACCACCAGACAGTCCGTGAGAGCTGAAAAATACGGAAATTTGGATTGCAGCGCCAATCCAAAACCCATTCAGTGCTATTGATTCTCGCCTAAAGTAAGCCCTTCACCGTCCCCATTCGCAGATATCGAACACCTCTTTACCCAACACCGTTCACTACCTTGCTTCTTGCGCCCAATTCAATGCGACCGTGCTTCCCCCACCCTAACTCGATTTATAAGAATATTCTACGTGCCGGTATCGAATTTCAAAGAACTAAACCTCCAGAGTAACTTGCGGCGATTAAGGCAACGATGAAGGCTGTAACAGCTGATCCTTCATTTTGCCAAATTACGTCACCAAACGAACTGCCAGATCCATGCTTTGCTTGCGGCCAACGTTTGAAAAAACCTCCGAGTACAGAAGTCACGTTGACGCCAAATCAGATACAGAAAAGAGCTGCAGTGAACACAGCTCCAGAACCAACCCCGCTCTCCCAACTTTGTACCCCAAGAATAAAGCTTTGCTCCGACTGCCGATCTTCTACCAGAGATTGGGCGATAATATGCAAGCCGCGTCGTTACGGAGCAAAAGCAAAATCTGCGCTGCAGTCATGGAAACGAAGATTCACTCCATTAACATCAAAGAAATCGGCAAACTGCTTTGTTTGCATTCGGCTGGACCTATCCGGAAAGAAACATCTTGTCCCAGAAATGAACAAAAGTAATGGATTGAGGTTGAATTTGCCGCTATTACATTTATTAGTGTGCGACAAAGCTACGAAAAGTACGTTCTGTCAGGATTTGAGCAAGCGTTCTGGTCTTGCATTGGATGATTCTTTCTCCCTTCTTCATGTTTTGTCTGAGGCTCGGTTTTGTACCTTGCACCACAATCAAACACGTCATTCGAAGGATGCCGCAATTCGCACTGAGCCAAGTCGACGAGGTGTCAAGCGCGGTTTCCGCATGTTTCGTGACTATGGATGTCATGAAAGAAGCCATGTTTTAAGGCCAATTTCCGGATATCCAGTACCTCACTTGAAGACTCAGAAGCGTATGGAGACTTAGATGACGCAATTCAAGATCATTCTGGCAATATTTTTAATGCTGGTGATGTATTTGGTCGACAGGCGTGCGCGTCTTGCAGATATATAATTACAAAGGGTTCGAGCGGAACAAGACCGCCTTTTGACACTGCGTCGCTTCGTTGTTCAACCTATCGTTGTCTTGTAGATTGCATATTCTACGCGCTAGACAGTGAGACTATGATATGCTCTGATTTTCTTTATATGCGCAGGAATGCGGCAATTCGGCAGCTGGCTGTGGAACTGAAGAAAACCGTTGTTGCTCCATTTAACCGAGCTCAAACCGCTCGTTTTCTACCGATTGCGAAGGTTAAAAATCTAAGGGCACTGCTGCATGCGAAAAGTATGGACAGGTCACGGAACATTTGTGGAAAGACCGTGGAATCACGGATTGGTCCCGTCCTTGCAATAGAACGAGTTCATACGTATTCTCTATCACGTAAGTGCCGGTTTCATGCTGTTCAAGACAGTCTCTCGGAATCCTTAAACAATTTTATGAACATATTTGGAGGAGATGAGTTACATCTTTATCCCACAGAGAGACGGCGAATGCTAACAGAGGTATGCCAAAGGTTCGTGAAACAAAGCGACAACTATAAACGTGGAAAATGGAACATCTGGGAAAAGATATCAGCCATTCCAGCGAAGCTGTGGGCCTCTTTAGTGCTGGACGTGGCATCTAACAAGCAAATGGCGTCTTGGAAGGTTGAATCAGCTCCAAAAGGAATAGAACTTACACGATTGTTCCCTGTTTGCAACAAAAGAGATATTCCAGTGGGGCAATTGACTTTGAAGCACTCTATTCGTCAAACAAAAGCTGACGTCAACAGTGTCATGCCCGGCGCTGAATACGTGCTTTGCATTCGCGTACTTAAAGTAGTGGAACAAATGGCCATGTCTCGATCCCGCAATTCCTTTGGTCCGCTGACGAGCACCCTGTCCATTCCAGGTATTCTCGAGTGCAGTGCATCATGGCGGAGCGTGCTACACTCTTTAGGGAACATGACATCACTGGATAGCAGTCTTTCCTTTCGGAAGAACCTCATTACGGAGAGAGAAAGAGCACCACAAGGTGCTTTTCAAACTGTCGATGTTGCGAATACCGTTGTCACAGTACAAATCGCAAAGCATAATTCGTAACAAAAAGAGAAGGCGAGTGAAAGATTCCAAAGAAGTTCTTGAAGCCGATGAAAAAGATCCACAGATATGCGACTGGATTAATCCCCTTGACGTTTTCGCAAATCGCAAACAATTCGCAGCTTCGTTCAATTCAAATGAAGATCAAAGCATTTTGGAGGATTTCATTGATGTCGTGTATGGCACGGTGTTTGAAAACCGAGAACAATTGCTAGACATTTCACATGAAAGGAAAACGTACCGCAATGGAAAAACTAGACTGCAGTATAAGCATCAGGGTCTTAGTTTCCGTTCTCTGTTGTTTTCGTGTTTCAAACAGCATGGTGGTCTCAATGCACATGATCCTTCAGTGTCTGAGCAGGATGTATTATTTGTCGACGTGAGCCACATGAGTGCCGCCGATATCCTTACTATTCACGAAAAACTAAGTTTTTTAGTGCAGCTTTTTACACCTGGAATGCCCGGATGTCCACGCCACATTATCGTAGCTGGAGATCAGCCAACATATAAAATGTTGGTGAAGATATGGAGGAAATCCTACCTCGAATCAAAAGGAAAGAACGTAGACGAAGTACAGATGAATGGCTTGAGAATATATCAGTTGCTAATACCTTTCCCAGGCTTCTTTCATATTGAGAAGCAGAGCTTGTATCCTTTGTGCAAGGAAATGTTTCATGGGCTGGGTCTTGAAGCACTTGCAAAATGTTCCGGCTTATCTGAATCTCAAGTATGAAATATACTTCATCATGGCCATGCTCGTAATAACCGAGCTTTGAATTTTAGTCTTGCTGCCGTATTAATCATTCACACTTCCGATATTGTCATGGCAGAACACCCAGACATGAAAGATGAAATAGATCGAATTTCGAACAGAGAAATAGAGGTAATGTGTGATTCTGAGTCGACGATGCCTTCTAAGCTAGTTGTTTGTACTACCAAACATGTCACGCCCAAAAATATTGCTATCGGAAGGCGTCTCCGCCAGAAAGTGTCTTCTTTCTTTTTCCATTGTGGTCCTAATGGTAGACACATTGTCAACACCGGGTTGTTTACTTGCTTGTTACCTGTGGTTGGTTTCCACTTCTTGTCCAGAACGGGGCACTCAGACGTTGTTGACAGTTTTTGTCTCCGCCTCAATAACGTTCTCCATGCTTCAGGACATTTACATTACCAACAACTGTATATGTTTAATGGGTTCTTACGAGGGACAATGCCCAGAATTGTTTTTCAAGATCTTTACACGAAAAAGCCTGGCGGCATGCTGATACGAGTTCCGTCATTCACTGCCAGTAATGGCAGTGTTTACGACGAGAGAGGCTGGAAATATGTGCACTTGGACGAAGCCCTAGAGATGCTTTTTGTTAGACTGCTCAAATCTTTGAACGTGACCCTGCTCCCTTTTCTTGAGGTCGCTGGTGCATGGATTTTAAGTGTCTCGCAAGCTCGAATGCTGATCCGAACGGTTACCGCAGCATCAAGATCGTATAAAACTGTCCGAGGAAACGGAGACGAAGATGAGGAAATTAGCCCTGTTCACAGCTACGACAGATATGCCGCTCAGTCATCATCTGTTCGGGAGATGGTCAACCTTATGCGCAGGAAATCTTTTCTTTCTACTGAGCATCGCAACAGCGATAGGCTTAAGAATGTTTTGGGGCTCTTGCAGACTGATTTGAAGAATGAGACGGTTCAAAAGTTAATTCTAGGCATTGAGAGCCACGGTCAAACAAGTGTTGAGTTGCACGCCTCTACAATGCTTCCGGAAGTATTTGGACCGTTATCCAAGATTGATATTGAGAAGTACCTCAATAGGAAGCGCCCGAAAGGAGAATGGACGAAATCGAGGCGTATTCCTACGATTGGCACAGCAATGGCCGCACAAAGTCAAGATGTTCCAAGCGCAATTATTAGGACAGCGAGAGACCCCAAGATGGCTCTATCTGAACGTCGTCACACAATGACGAAGCTCATGACGTCCATTACTTTGGCAGAGCATAAGTTGATCGAAGCAAATGACTTATATAGAGCTGAACACGCTCGTAAGAGGTGGAATAAGCTACATTTAGGTCGACATCTTTTATCAGCTCACGCAGATGCGTATCGAGCATTCGGAGATACAATCAGGCATTCCAACAAAAGCCAGCTGATATCTGCTTTGAATCTTGATTTCTTGGAAAAGGATCTTGATTCAGTGCTTACTCCTGTATAACGTCAGCAATTAGTTAGGCGAAACGTTTATTATTACTACGATTACATTATGCCCCAATACGTCTCCATAATGATCGATGTCATGAACTTCATTTGGCACAGGGGTACTGACGGATCTAGGGGAAACATTTTGTATAATGTGACTGTTTTGAAGATGAAGCAAGTTCTTAGGCCGTGGTTCAGCGGCAAAAGGGCAGAATCTCTGAAACAGATTCACCTACATGTGGATGACCCTGGTAACGTTATCAAACAGAAGTTTGGAGAACAAAGACATCGCGATTCTGTTCGGGATATGAGCGAGGTTGTCAAGAGCAAAACTGAAGAAGAGCTTCATAAGCTGGGGTTTGAGCTTCCCATCACCGTTCCTTGGGAGTCATTGATGAGCTCTAGACTCACCACAGATTCAATGAGCTCCTTATATCTTTTCTGTGGAGCTCTTGCCGGAATGGAGCTAGAGATAGAATACAATCGAAACGTTGACATATATTTTCATGGCGGATGTTTCTCTATTTCTTTGTCGTGTGTTGGCATGAACGCCAATCAAATGATTCCTGAATTGGCTACAAAAGATGAGAGTTGTGAACTTCCCCGTAGCGGAGAGGTAGTTCTGAAGGAGAAAGGTATCTCTGAAGAGGAAGGGAAAGACATTAGCTACTCCGAACAAAACAATTGTGCGTCCGACCATCATGGAGACACAACATCGGACTCTTCCTTTCAAAAGATGCATGAAGCAGGAGATGAGCAACAAGATGCAGTGCTTCGGGTACCAAGGAATAGATCAAGCGTGTTCTCAAATTCTACTGGAATGCGCATAAGTGAAGCATGCCTTACACATGGTGAATCAGAAACTCGGTTTGTCGCGGCGTTCAAAGCATTTCTTTTGCCCAATGTTTACAAGGAAGGCATGGGAGTATCATTGAACAGACAGAGGGAATGCGTATTCGTTTCGAAAAACACTGACGTCACAATCATTCTTTCACTTGCGCAATGTATGCATAATTTGAATGTAATACATGTACTAGGTGACAGTGTAGTACATATTAACACGCTTCATGCTTGGCTTCACGAGCAAAAAGCAGCATCAGTAATGCTCGCATGCTCTTACGTCATGGCTGGCTGTGACTTTTCTGCTGGGACGTACGGTGTTGCACACGTGCACTACTTAAGGGCATGCGTGAGGCATGCACTGTTATTGAAAAACAATGGAAACCCGGTTGATACGAACTGCCTGCACTTGCTGACTCTTCTTGCATATTTAGAAAAGCATGGATTCAAATATCTCATCAGTAGATCAGAAAAGGAAACATTACTGGATCAATGGAAGGCTGCTGGGTACGATGATGACGAAGTGAATCGTCGTACGAGTCAAATGTTTCTAAGTGCATGGGATATTGGCAGCGATGATTGGTTCCTTGACGTGAGAAGATACGTTGCGGATCATTCGAAGTCGTTAAGGGATCTCATGCCCCCTTTGGAGCATGTTCTAAATCAAATTAAGAGGATAAGACACATTGTGTTTATGTACTGGCTCAAGGCCGAGAACGAAGACCTTTCTCCTGGGTTTTTGCGGGTTGTGATACTGAGTACGGATTCACAAAAGATGGAGGGCTCCTGATAGAAAGGAAACAGGATGTAGATGATATCGGAAAGAAGATGAAATATCTCGTGGCAAGGTGTAATTGCAAGAAAAGTTGCTCTACAAGACAGTGTTTTTGTCTTAAACGAAATGTGAAGTGTATAGGATGCGATTGCGGTCATCAAAAATGCCCAAACAGGATAACTGAAGCTCACATCGGCGAAGTAGAAGATACAGCGGAAGAATAAAGTTCTGCAGACAATGATGGCACTGATGAAATGGAAATGTCCTTCATGGAATCGTTTGAATGTACTGGTATTGGCTACATGTAGTGTATACACGAAGTTTTCAGCCAACTCCGTCGACAGTCTACCGAGACATATAATATCCAAAACTGATATTGAAGAATTGCTGAACACCATCCAGTAGCAACGAGTCTAACGTTTTAAACGTGCTTCTAATACCTAAAGCAACAAACTCTGTTTATAGCTAATTATACTTATTTCATGTTGAAATTTCAATGGAAGGCGCTGTTCACGGAGCTAAGGAGCAAGTTCACCTTGTTGCTTTGGCCTCGCAGAGCATGAGGAAATGCCAGTTCCATTGCTTGTAGGTCGACGTAAACTTTAGAAGGATTTCTGCAGGCCAGTGCTACCCAATGTAGATATAAAAGTTCCACATCGTTCGGCGGTGGAAACTTCTCAAGGTAGGAGCAATGACGCGATATGAAAAGTCCTAATTCCTGAAACCCATGCTCATATATCATGCTGTAGGGAGTGAAGTAATGTTCCTGGCGTTTGAACGAGAGACATCCAGGAGGTATTCGGACAAGTAATATGCCTTTTGATGTAATCCAAGACGTTCTCTGAACAATTCCATGAGTCATACGTAACGGTAATAACACACAACGACAATAAGGAGAATTTCGTCGAGTGCCACAGTCAAATACAGTAACCATGTTTTGCAGAAAAGATGTCATATAGGGGAGGTTGCCACCAGCTCCTTCCATACGTTGCTCTACGTCTTCCCATGTTCCGATGGACCCAAACGCATGATCTTGTGCATCCAAACTGCAAAAATATGAAAGTACTCCGCTCTCATTTGAACTATCTGCGAAGAGCTCTACTGTAATCGAAGATGTTAGAACCCATATAGAGTACAAGAACGGAGTCACTGTCATTGCCGTAGAACTGAATCTCGAACAAAACTTTCTGGAAATGAGGTCCCACAGAGTTGTCAGGAATAAAGTGTCATTGTAGCCAGAAATGGGTTCATCATTAAGCTATAGATATTGTTCTTCATCTACATGAAAGACCTGCAAAACCGCTCTCCCAGTTTTTTCCCTCTTCTTGATTCCAGTTTGTATGTAACGCCAGTATAGTTTTTCTGCCAGCTCGTCTTTGACAACCATTTTTCGCGTTAATGAGCGAGTTCCTGACGCAGATTGGAGTACGGAGATACAGTATGCAGTGCAGGAGTTTTTATTAGAAGCTCTTATGCTAAGGGTGACCAGTGAAAGAGAATAATTGGGATTACAAATGTGTTTTCTGTTATGAGATTCTCGACATGACGGAGGATGAGAAGAATACTGTTTTCCTAGCGGCACAGACCTACGACCACTCCGTTCCGTCAATAGACCATACCGATAGATACCGAGTTCCATGTTAGACAACAGATATAAGTGATTCTGCTTCAGAGTTGGTTGCGGCAATCCTAAGGGCATTGAACCCGTACACGCAAATAATTTGCGTCTTTGAGTACACGCAAATAATTTGCGTCTTTGAGTACACGCAAATAATTTGCGTCTTTGAGGCGTGTTAGCGGTGCCTGCGCGGTGACGACGTGCGCTAAATTGACATGAGCCATTCAGAACATTGTTCAGCAGTGTGAAAATCTGTGCCAGGTGAAATGAAGGATGGCGAATCGTGTAGAAGTCTTCAGATCAGAACTGGATGCAGCGACGGCCTGATGGTAGCAGAAGTGCTGGAGAAGGTAACGGCTCGAAAGATGCGTCCATACCGCCTCGACACGCGCGTTCAAAATATACGTACCGGCATGCAAAATATCAGATTTTCCAAATCTACTTCCCAGCGCGTCATTTCTCACGGACTGCAGAGCTCCACACTGATACTCGAAGAACTCGGTGATATAACACGCAATTTTTTCACTCTTTATCGCATCTGAGAGATGAAATAATAAGCTTTCGTAAAATTTTACTTTCGTCTACCACGACCTACATATCGTTCCACAACGCTAACTTAACAAGACCGCCCAAAACATAAGCAAAAACGCATATATATCAAACCCCTAAGCGTCATATAACACGCAAGAATCCAGCAATCACGAAAGCAACTGACCACGCACGCCACACGCCAACTCTTACTTGTCCCGAACAATGTTCTGGTCCATGCGCACAGCACGCTCGTCGTCGTGAAAGACAACGTTGTTCAGTTCCTGCATGCTTATCATGGCTTCAATGGCACGGTTACGAAGTGCAGCATTTTGGCGACGAGCTAAAGGGGTTTCCTTCGGATGAGCGAACAAAGTCTCCTGACGCGGCGCAAGCTCCGCAAGTAGACGGAGGTCAGCAGCACTTTCCAGGAAGAGCGATCCGGATGCCCTGTTTCTCAGAGACTGCAAGACGGTTTCGGCTGTCAAATGACGTCCGTACGTAGTCGTCAGGCGTACCGTTCCGCACTCGTCAACCTCACTTTTGTTCACCAAAAACGTAGAACTCTTGAGGAAAGTGTAAACCAATACCAACAAAGAAAGTTCGTCTTCTTTCTCCTTCTTGTCGAGGAAAACAGACTGTTCAACAGCTGACACGCCGGGGAAACCCTTCTCGTAGTTCCAGTTACCAATTTGTCTAAAACTACTCCTAATGTTTTCGTAAACCAAAGATTCAGACAAAGCCACCGTGATTGCTTCCGCGATGTCGAAAACATCAAGAACCGATCGCATTCGTGAGAACCGATGAATTTCGCGCTGCACAAATGATTTGTCTGAGCGGAAAACGCCGACCTCTAAAGGCTGCAGAATATGACTCGTGTGAGAAGGCAATGTGACGACAATGATGCGGTTTTCTTTCAACAGCTTGAGCGTTTTGTACCCCAGGTGTCCTGCGTAGCCGTCCAAGGGTATCAATAGATGCTCTCCATTGCGACGTAGCTCTTCAGTCTCATTCACGAACTGGGTGGCCGAGTCGAATAAAATGGCTTGATCCACTCTAGGAATATCCTATTGATAGAGATAACAAGGCGGAAGATAGTCATGAAGGGTCTGAAGCCTACCGTTAACAAATCGATATTGGGCACGCTTACCCCAAAACACAATAACAGGTTTCCAAGCCTGTCCATCCGCCGATACCACTGGCATAACCGTAATACGATCACAAGCCCCTTTCACTTTCGTGTTCTTCTGTATCAATACGGAGTTTCGGCTTCCGATGCCTTTTCGCAGACTACGACCTAGTATCTTCGAAACGGACACACCGGATTCGTCAAGATTAAAAATTCGTCGGGAGTCCACAATGTGATAACGGTCAATCAGACTCTCGAGTAGAGCAAAATGCCTCGCAATCTTTTCCGGTGTCAGTTCCGCTCTGTCGCTTTCAATGATTCGAAAGGGCATATACTGCAAATTGTGCCTCATTATGAAGCGATTCAGCCAACCAAATGTGGGCCTGTTGTTTTGAAAACCGATTCGTTGCTGCTGATCAGGGGCTAGAAAAGACACATAAGCTTGAACGAGGTCACAAATTCCAACTTTCGTTAATGGAGTGTTGTGCTCAACGAAGTATTGAACGCCACGAACGATCATACCCTCTTCTTCTTTGGTTAATGCTGTCGGACGACCATTCTCCCGATACGGCAGACTGATATCAGCGGAACTTTGCGGTTGGGCTTCCGGATACGTCTTCATCCATGCTTTGTACGCCTTGTTGAGTCGATACTTAGAGATATTGTACTTTTCCTCTAAGTCCTTAAAGCTTATGTTGCGCTCGAAGCAGTGGAACGCAGCTCGCTTCATGACTTCGTGAACCTGTGCAACTGTTGTGGCATCGGACATGGTGATGGATTTTGTCGTATGTTGATGAATGTGTGTGCTTCGATGTGTGGATTTGCAGTGGTAAAGCTTCGAAGTGCGAGCGGAGACAGAGTGTGGCTTCCTTTTATACAGACGTCTTCTTCGCGGCGTTTTGTAGAAAACGGACCATAGCAGCGTTAGCTGAGATTATCAAAGCTGTATGAGTACCACTGAGTGTTTGATTCACACTCGCAAGGGACGAAATTGACGGAGGAGAATGCGATTCAGTCTGTCGTGAGACTTTTGCGAGTTGTCTTGCTTCTTCACTGTGTCAGTGTTGGTTAGTGATGTCCAAGTGTGTGTTAGGATAAACGGGCGTTTGCATTCATGTTGCAAATATAGTTTGTGTTAGCGCGCGAAAGCGAAGACAACATCGCAAACAACCTTGTGTTGGGATTACATTACGTTAGAATTACATATTCTTCTGTGGACGACGGTTGCAGAAAGACACCACCTGCTTCGCGATATTGGATGAGCGCCTCATATGTTTTGCCTTCAATTTGTCGCATTGTGGAGGGAGAAGTGTTCCTATTGACACCATGAGAGATCAGACAAATTGCCTCATTTCCTTTCGACGAGGAAGATGTAGCGGCTTCAGGTTCAGAGTGATTACGAGATTCTGTTGAAGAACGCGCGTTTTTGGTGTTCGCTTTGAAACGAGAGGTTTGATTTTTTGGGAGGGGTTTGCTGTAGGTCTGTTATACATCATCACAAACCACTCTCGCGTGCCGGGCAGAGCAAAATATTCTCCGCTGGAAGCCATGAACGTTCCCAGCTCCGTCTCAAGATAAAAAGGAAAGTCTGTGATGATAATACACCAATAAGTGGAGAGAAGGAGAATCTACGCACTGTCAGAAATGTCGTAGAATCCCTCGAGAACCTCCTTTCGTTTGTAACATTTTTGCATAGAACCTCTTTTTCCTTTAGATCCAGTAGAGTACTGACAAGTACGCAGATCTTTTGTACCGCCATCTCCAATTGGTCCTTTGTCTACAAACGTAACGCACATGTCGTCGCAAAATCATCGAACACAAAGCGCGGGCTTTTTGAATCTCAAACACCGCTTCCCGCAGGTTTTGGTATCTCATGCTGCTTTGCAAAAGCTTCTCGCTCTCCCGCAATAACTTCAATTCTTGCAACAGCCTGGCTCTCAATGAGGGTTTCGTTTCCATCCAGCCCAATCGAAGAGAGGTTTTTGCAGAGTTTTCTGGAATAGCAACTGGCAAAAGTGTCATCAAAATATCTGCGCGTCTTGAAACAAGAGCTTTTAAAACTCCTTCAGGCCATTATGATAACTCTCCAAAAAATTGATATTTTCGTTAATTATCGGCCAAAAGATCCTCTTGACTACTTTATTGTCGGTTTATTGGATCCCTGGAACCAGGACTCCGTATATAAAATAGAGGCTGACCTGAATTATATGAAGAAAAGCGCGGAGCTCTAAAATGACAAGGTTAGCTTAGATCGCTCGTTAACGCATGACGAAGTAGCGAAAATGAAAGAAACACTTAGAACGATTGAATCGTTATTTGCAGGAGCGAGACGCAACACTTCCATAACGTTTATTCGAGTGAATCATTTTGGTCCCAAAGAACTGCAAGGAGTGTGGGACTACCTTATCGCTGATATTGAGAGTGCGACAGATCACAGAAGTGAAATAAGCCATCACCTAACAAAATCTAGTGGAAAAGAGAAATGGTTTTGCAATACGCCTCTCAATTCAGGTGTAGTGGAGCTCGAACCTGAATGCGGTGTTGTGTTTGTCCCCATAAACACAGGATGTTTACTTTGAGGGTCGTCCATCCTATTTTAGGAGAAAAACCCGCAAGAAAGACTCGAAATTTTGGAGAATTATGAAACCAAGTTCTCCGAAAAACTTTATCCTAGTCTTTGCGGTCTTTCTGCCATTTTTGTTACGGCCAACATAAAAAATTGTCATTGGGCAGCGTTCGTGGTCCAGCGAAACGATAGAAACCGTTGGAAAATCTTCTGGGGAGACAGTAGACGATTTGACTGTCCGGCCAAATTTAGAGCTCTGATTATGGCAGTTATTGAGTTCAGTAGGAAAGAGAAGCTTGAATGGACTTTGGCGCCGGATAACGACAGGTTGGATGTATTGAAATATCAGTATCAAGAAGATTCGTATAGCTGCGCGGCCTACGTACTGTCGATGATGTCACATTTTGCTCATTTGCTCGGAGTGATGCCGACGCAGAAGTTTGTTCTAGGGCATGCCTCCGATTTGACCGAGCGATACCGTTGGTGTTGTCTGGAGTCTCGCATTCGCATCGTCATGTCCTTCTTTCATATTATCCCCATTTCTAATGCATATGCAGTTGACCAACTGCATATGGAGCGTTTGGAGAGGATCTACATTGCTCGCCGCAGTAAAGAAAACGAGAAGGGCCAAGGAGAGGAGAAACGGCGGGCTAGCGATGGAGAGGAAACTGCGGAGGACATACTAGATCCACAAAAAAAAGCAGCCGTTTGGACTCTGATATTGGCAAGCATATGGAACCCTCACCGAGTAGGAGGCAACCGACGACGTATGAAAACGGCGAAAATAGCAGAGGTTCTTGTGCAGAGAACTGTTATCCAACAGTGAAAAAGAAGGATCAATATGAAGGTACTACGTCTAAGACGTGGATTGTCGTTAACCTACCAAAATACGTCCATGACAAATGCGAAGTTGAAGGCTACGAGTATGGAGTGCAGTTTTGCAAGGTAGTAACACGCTCCCGTCAATACGGCCTCAACGTCAGACTCCGTTGCTTGAAATACAATCAAAGGGCCCCTGGGTGTATGTGCAAAGCTTCCTTCATGGCAAAAGCATTGAGGAACGAGAAGGGCTGGAAACTGTCAGGAACTGACGTTCACAATCACGAACGACTCCCTGAGGACTACCGTGGCAGTAAGAGGAAGCGAAGGTGTGGTATAATGCACAAAAAAAGAGAGAGTCCGAAGCGGTCTTGAGACGGAGCGGCGGCAGCGTACAGTCTTGTGACTGTAATGCATCCGAACGGCTAAGGAGGGCGGAAGAAGCGGGCGGTCGAAGGGAGAGTGGACGGTCGATATCATCAAGCGCGTACAGGTGCGCGCAAAACGGTACAAACGGTCTGAGAAACCTTAGTAAAATATACCGTGCGGTCTACCGTAAGTGCAAACTAACGAAAAAGAGGTTCGGCAGAAGATGCTTGTCGTTTACGATTGGGGCATCGGGAGATCTGAGCTGCAACTAAATATCGGGTCTAGGCCCTCTACTGACTAATTAGTCAGCACATGTGCAGTCTGGATAGTGACAATGCAAATTAGACCGATCGTACAGTAGCTACTGTACGATCGATGTAATTTGCATTGTCACTATCCAGACTGCACGCCTGTCCAACTCGTACGCTGTGCCAACCCGTCCTGGCATTCAGTCACCAAATCGTACACGTGTCCGGTGCCACTGCACTGGCCCACCGTGTACTACCCCTTTGTACGTGAACGGCCAATCGGATACACAAAGCACCAACTTGCGCCCACTATACTACAGACGGGAAGCTGTTAAGAATACAATAAAGAAGAACACTCCTGACCACCTTCGTATTCTCTGTATTACTTTTACTTCCGTAGAGAAAAAAGCAATGCCTACTGAAGAAGATTTGAAATTACCATCCCCGACCTCAATACCGTCAAACGCCCCAGGGCCTTTCAATGCACCATTTGCAACCACTTATGAAGACAATGACGACTATATGGAACATTTCCCGCATCGTCCCCCCAGTGTTTTGGAATGGATGCAGAATTAGTGGGCTGCTAGTAAAGACACCCCTTTCTGAGTGCTCCACAGCTACGGTCCGCCACAGTTATTGAGCCTGAAGCGGAGGCTGTGGGGGAAGTTTTCGATGTGGATGAATATTCATATGGAGAGTCTGGAGAGAAGATATACGCATGTGGCGAGGTAGATACAAAAACCGAAAAAGGCTCGGAAGATAGTTCGGTAATCGTAATAACAGATCAAGTGAGAAACAGGGAGCGTTCCTCGAAAGGGGAGGAACTAGATTGTTTTACAGAGAATGGCCCACACGTTTCCAGAGAAGGGAAGAGTCACTTTAATGCCAGCTTACCGAACTCAGAAAATCATGGTGGGGAAACGGAAAGCAGAGCTTCAGACGAGGATTATACCGCAGAATAATTTGTCCGGCGTGGGTAAGTGGCTTACCTGGAACAAATCGAAACCACCGCGAAAACTAAAGTATTTCAGCAGCTACAATTTATAGCGAAGCACTTTGGGTTTAAGCTGTTAATCCAGGACTCCAAGTATGATGCAGAGAAAGATGGCACGAAAGTTCTTGTGAGGGGATACCTGAAGTGTTGTATGAAGGATGATGAGGAATTCAGATGCCCATATTCCTTTAAAGTAAGAAGAGTTTTAGTTTACAAGTCCGGTACTACGAAGTATGTATTTCATCAGGACTTCTCTACGGCGTACCACACTCATATCGCAAAACCTAGCGCGTTTCGATATAAGTTATCGCCTGAGATGGAGCAAGAAGCTACACATTTACTTCACAAACTTCATCTGAAGTATGACGCCGTACTAAGATTAATGGAAAACAAGTACGGGTCAGGGTAGATAAGATGCTGTTCAGAAAGAGGTTGAAGTATATGAAGGAATCACTATATCCTAAAGAAAAGGATTGTGTACGCTTGTATCAGAACCTCCTCGCCCTGCAGTCCCAGAACCCCGAGCATAAAGTATACTGCCGTGCGAACAACGATAACGGACTCCAGTACGGGGCATGGAGTTTGCAGAAATGGCAGGACGATTATAAGTGGGTTTGGTGTTGTACCAGGCGTTTCTATGGATTGTAAAGTGGTGGCGAACCGTTTCAATCCCCCGCTCATTACCGTGAATGGACGAAGTAATCAAAGTCACCTCACAACTTTTTTTATGGGCTACATCGGCAATGAAACTCCAGAGAGTTTCGAGTGGATCCTCGAGACGATGAAGGAGTACGTGAGGTTATCTCCAGCATCGTTCGCTGTCGATCAGTGCATGGCTCTGATGGAGCTATTCGAAAAGTTTTCCCGCTCTTTCACATTGTCTTAGACGATGAGCATCCTAACCAAAATCAGCAGAGTAATGTTCAGTATTGGTGTAAGAAGGTAGGACGGTCACAGCTGGGAAGTGAAATGGGGGAGGACCTGTACGCCCTTCGGAAGTGCGTCATTGTCGATCTCTCTGAAGAGTAGAGGACGGGTTTTGAACAAAGGTGTTTCTATAGGTTTGGTTCCAATTTACCAAAATGGTACAGGTTACTGTACAGGGAACAACCTTCAATGCTAATTAGGTGCTTCAAGGATATGAATATATTGCACAGATTCTTTTTTCAAGGAACCAGCTACTCGTAATTCTCAAATTCAAGGTACCGTCAATACATTTTACGAAATAACGTTACTTTCTACAAAGTACAACTGGTCATGGCGTCAATAACAGATCGTTTGACGTTGGAACAAGGGCACAAGGCATCTCTGCAAGACACGGCGATACGAAAGAGACTGATTACCTCCAGTATGCCTTCTACAAAAGACACCGCCACTGCTCTCATTCAAAAGTACAGCTTGTAAACCGTCACAAAGTTTCTGGAGCGCAGCGTTCGAGGTTCAAACAAATACAAAGTGGCCGATGCTTTCGTCGACGAGGATCCTCAACTTGAGGGAGAAAATGGGACGATCCAACATACAGTATGAGAACAGTGACCTTCCCAACAGTTTAGATCCTACAACACATTTAGAAGTCCATCGGGAAATTTCAGACCAGCGGTACAGTATTGATACAATCAACCGTTTCATGCAAGAACTTCAAACGCACCGAAATGTGGAAATCTCCAGTTACGTCAGCTACTCTGATTGCAAATCACTTTGCGATCAAATGTACAGAGTAGCCGAGACGTATGGAAACGTTGCAGTAGACATTTTGAAACAATATCTACGTCAGGGACTGCATCAATTGAATGCTGGGGGATATCCTACACAACCTAAAGAACCTTTCCCCGCCTCCAGTACAGTTCCTGATCTCCTAACCGAGCCGAATACGAATCTGAATCCCGAAAACATAGTAGTCGATCTGCGAAACCCGAATGCCAGGCTATGATCTCGAGCTCGGAAACGAAAAAGAGGCCATCAAGAGCGGTTCTCGAACGCCAAACGACGGAAAGTACGACATGTACCGAACAGCGAATCCGGAGCTGCTCAAGTTTCTCTCTTAGCGACGCAGTCAACCATTAATGCCAGCATTGCAAGGTCGTTTGACATAGTCGATGATCCAGATCGGCAATATGACTGGATGAACCAGAGATGAATTCGTGCAGAATGTTTGGTGTCAAGTTACCAATAAACCTCAATTACTGCTTCATCTTACTGCTTTATCTTATATGCTTCAATAATTGCACGCTTGGAGCCTTCAATGGCCCATTTCCTTCATCTTCTGTTTGCTAGCCACCGCGTGTAACAGGTTGATTGACTCGCTGTCCGCAATCGCATTGGACAAACCTGACGACTTGGCTGTAGATGCAGCGTTCGGACTGGGTTATGAAATCATTCGCGCAGGCGTACTGGAGCTGTTTGGTGGTTTGCGTATCACGAAACCTTCAACATGCTTCTATTCTTCCAACTTGTCAGCAGGGATTGGTTCCTCTTTGATATTATCAAGAAGTACTGTTACGCGTGCGTGCCTTCCGGGTTGGCGTTTTTGGAGCTAACGTAGTTGAAAATGGTTCAGAGTGGTATATGAGTGTGGCCGCCGCCACCCGCGCTTGCGAGTGCGACACATCTTGCTGCGGATGAGCTTGCGGTACTGGCGCCACTTCATGGCCCATCACCGTGCCGGCGCTCCCGCACTTGTCGCCTTAGATGTAGCTGGTGATTCCAATCTGCTCAAACTTGACGCCGACGCGGCGCATTATAGGTCCGCCCGAGTCGCTGAAACACGTAACAATGCCTCCACGCTCCCGAAAGTCAAACGACGTGTAGCAATTCTCCTTCCTGAGGTCGTTGGCGCCAAAAAAAGCCCAGCTGCTCGTCGCGGACGAACCAGGGCTGAAACAGCACGTTTGCGCGCCGCAAGCGCTTCGGCTCGCTTTGCTGCGATCTGCGCGTGCCGTATCCCCCCGCCTGAACGCGCGTGCCCTACGTGCTCGGAGTCTTCTCTGGTGGGATCGATCTTGTCGCGTAGCTCCACTAGCGCCACGTCGTTGGCCGAAGAGCCGTCAGCGCGGTACTTCCGGTGCACGTACACGTTCTCCATTAACACATTGTTGCGTAGAGAGGCGAAGCACTTGGTCTTTGTAGACGGTTCGGCCTCCAGAACGTACGACGCGGCGATATCGATCTCACCCTCTTCGGCGAAGCAGTGTGCCACGTTGAGCACGTACGTGCGTGCAAGTACACTGCCTATATACACGATGAGCGAGCCAGACGAGCCCACGATGATCACCTGCGACGCATGCTTCGTCAGATTTGTGGAGACCTTCTCGTCACCCATGATGATCGGTCTCGGCTCGTTCGTTTCATCTTGCACAAACGGCGCGGCCAGAAAGTGCACAGTGGCGGGTCATCTGCAGCCCGCCGAAGCGCTGGTACCAAACTTTGGGAACGCCTCCAAAAACTTTTGCTTCCCCGCGATGGTTTTACGGTGCGTATACACCCCGGCGTTTGGTCGTTGCCTTCTTTCCGCTCTTTTTCCAGCTCGACGATGGTGCAAACCCATTTGTTAAAAGATTATGTGGAACCAAGACGGTACAATGCATGCATGAGCAGACCAATTAGCTCCAGAAGTGGCCCCACAGCAATGGCTTGTCGCCGTCGGTGAATTTCATTTTGAGAGCGCTGGCTTTTCATTTTGTACCATTTGAAAAAGCGCGGGCTTATGTACGGGATAAGCTAAGTTCTTGCGAACGTCACGTGCTTACCAAGCTCCGGCATAACTCCAGATGTGGGAGACCAATTGGGTGCGGCGCTAGGGAGGGTCAGCTGACTTGGCGCTCTTTGACTGCGGGGGGAGGTTTTGGGTGACGCTCCAAGCCCAAGAGAGGATCTTTGCTCATTTGCCACAAAGATGGGGAGGTTGCAGTCGTTCTTTGTGCGACTGAGACAGTGCGTAGGTTTTTCTGGACCCCAATAAGTGGCCCAAATGTGTGAAACATCTCCACGTGTACGATTCGTCGTCTCCTTTCAAAGTCTACATAACCGTTCAACATATAATTTGAAATTTTTTCTTCGGCCACTGATTCCCCGAATTCTTGCGCCTCTATCTTCCAAGATAAAGGTCCGATTCACTTTTCTCTGCGCTCAGCATGAAACTGGACGTCTTGGCTACAGAGAATTTCAAGGGGTTCCGTTTTTTATCTTCCCCGCAATCCAGAGTTCGAAGCACCCTTTCAAAACACCTTATATGACGAGGAACATATAATTCAAAATACGTGCCCGACGCATGCAGCTCAAACACAGTCTCATACATTTACTTAGATCACCTCTATCAGTGAAGCCAAATCTTGCAGCCAAATAGCTAAAAAGCGAAATTCAAATATGGCTTCGGCGGCAACAGCTCTATCAGTCAGCAGCCAAATATCGCGATTGCAAAGCTGACTTTGTTCTGTAGGCCCCTACCCTGTCCCATCATGAGTGAGACGTCCTCGGAAGAGGACGAAAACGTTTTCAGCGACGAAGACAAGTGCGTCATTCAAACCGTTGTCTTTGTAGTTCAGCTTTTTGACGAAGCATGTCTCGTTGCGTCTCTAAACGCTGGAAGAGTTCCGACAAATCTTACTATTAGAAAAGAACAGTGTCGTTGGTTCTCTGACTATTATGTTCTTATGCAATCTATTCCGCCTCTAAGTTTCTACAGGTATTTCTCGTTTCGCTCAGTCTCTATTGAAAGTTGCACAACGATTTGATTCTCTTTGAGCCTCTGCTCGTGCAAAATGCGAATGCTGCCAATGCTGCGGGCCACACTTTTTATCAAAAGATATTAAGAACCCTCCGAAGACTTGCTACAGGCCTTTCCAGAGCTGATGGGTATCATGGTTAAAATTTCACCCGAAAACCAAAGACAATACTTTATCATTGTACTTCGCGCTATATACAACCGCTACGGAGATCTTTGTTTGAATAGAGAACCGACATTGGAAAAGCTACGTAGAATGGAGGCAGAGTATGCCAGCGTAAGGTTTCCAGGATGTGAAGGCTGTGTTGACTGCATGGATCTACACTGGAAGAACTGTCCAAAGGTCTACAAAGAACAATATCATAATCCCAAAGACAGGAAACTAGCGACGATGTCATGCGAAGCACTTTGTGATCGACGACTTTACTGCTGGCATTGGTTCCCTGGGCGATGTGGAACGAACAATGGCATTACCGTTGCGGACAACAGCCCTCTTTTCATTCACATATTGTCTGGAAAACGGAGTATGAAGTTGCCAGAAGGTTATGATGTTTGCGGTGTCAATCGTACTGGCTTCGTGTGCTATCTTGTTGACAGAATATACCCCCGATGGGCTATCTTCATCGGCCCGAACCCCGCGCCTGTTAATGATCGTGAGCAAAACAGGACGATGTCGCAAGAATCTACAAGAAAGGATATTGAACGTATGTTTGGGTCTCTACAAGGGAGGTTCAAGGTTCTTCGGCATGAACGTTTTGAATGGAGCGATGAGCTAATAATATTAATCAGCGAGATGTGCGTCATACTGCACAACATGTTGATGGATATGGATTTTTGTGGGGAGTTTATCGATGAAGTAGAACGGAATGGAGAACCTATAAGTGTAGGGGAGGAACTTGCTGGTGAAGCTCAAAGCTTGTTGGACTCTATGGGCCTTTTAGACACAAATCCCGCAATCCCGCAAAGTGAAAGTGCAGCTGAAGGTTTACTTGGACTGCTCAATACAGCAGATCTCGTAACCAATGAAGATTCTAATCGCATATTGACAGAAACGTTTTCTCACAATATATGGGCCAGAAGAGAAGAGAACTCGTAAGGCGCCATTTCCGCAAGAGGTATAACCGTTAAAGAGCTTCCGGAGGCAGAAACTGCACCCCAGACCCCGCTTCTCGGCGGAGAGCCTGCGAATTCTGGTTCGCTAAGGCTTGGCCTCCGTCGCTTGCTTGCGTCTTAATAATGCTAGTCCTCTCACCTTGTGTCTCATCGGCGTTGAGAACAGAAGAGGCATGGGAAGCAGTAGGAGTCTCCAGTGACAGGATGAAGTGTTTCCAGACAGAACGGTTTGCGGTTCTACAGAAGTATCTGCAGACTTTTGGTTTTCCTCAGCGGCTTTATCAAACTTTTCTGTATCAAAAATGAATCCTCCGAGTAAGGCAGCTTGCTCATGAGCTCGTCGAGGCGTTTGTTCATGAGACCGGGAGTTAGTGACATGCGATGCATTATCTTCAGTTGAAGAGCAATTGAAGCCCTTTTTTTCTTGCACGCAACAGATCCTTTTAATGTTTCCGTCCTACTGTCCACACTGCGGGACAACTTCGATGTTTTGCGTTCTAAAACGTTCTCCAGCTTTTGCTTCTTCGCTCCACTTAGCATGGACGTAGAGGGTGAATCAATTGCAATTGATTTTGTCTTCATAGATTGCTCCGCGGTATCTCCTTCGTTTTCTCCTGCAGTAATCTTGGTAACCGTAGAACAATATCCTGGTGCAGTGCGAGATCTCCCGCCAATATTGGAGGAATAATTTGGACAGGTTGTTAGTAATCGGACTGCAGGCAGAAAACGGATTGCAGCGGGTAGACGCTCTTCTTCTTTAACCTTTACATTGTTCTTGTCCCGATACAGAACCATAACATTCTGCATTGTCTATTCCTCTTTCACTCCAGATGAAACTGCAGAGCGATATAGTTTATCTGCGGTCAGATACTTTTGCTCAATCCGAGATACAGTAGTCCATCTTGAGCTTAAACTTATTGCAGTGCGAGTTCGGCAGTACTCCGATTGCGTTTTAGAGACTTTGAGAACATTGTTCCAAAACGTTTATGCATTTTGCTCCTGAACAGTTTGTGAGAGGCAGATCCAGGACCTTGCGAGAGCAAGGTTTTCTTCTGGACTGAAGTTCGTACCTTTAGTTGAGGCTTCTGGGACTGTATCGGTCATCTGTGGGCAATCTTGATGACTGGAAGTAGTATTTCTTCTGGTGCTCAATTGAGAAAGCTGCTGGGATGACAGTGCTCACAAGACTACTTCCTTCTTGAGGTGAAGGCACTTCATCGGTTTCGAAATTGGCGCGTGAACGAGAGGAATGCCAAGTGGGACTGTGCGAATGGTTTTGCAATTTAGCTGCGCAGCTAAACAACGCGCCAAATGCTCGCCAATTTGGCATTCGATATAGCTGGATGGCTTCCTGAAATAGCTTTGCCTCGGCTGATAGAGAGGCCATTTTGAGCGCCAAAGCCAAAATTATGGATATTTAGCTATTTTGCTTCACTGATAGAGGTGCTCTTAATAACGAGCATTGCCACAGCTCAACTTATTTGTAGCAATGACTAGAATAACGTCTTCGGATGCTCCAAGCGATACTACAAAGGTCACAGTCCTGGGCTTTGATCCCATAGATCTGAACAATGGCCAGACCTCAATGGCGAACCTGATACCCAACACTCACAGCCCCATTCTCTC
Organism: Gracilaria gracilis; assembly: GCA_030374805.1. NCBI lineage: Eukaryota > Rhodophyta > Florideophyceae > Gracilariales > Gracilariaceae > Gracilaria > Gracilaria gracilis. The sequence continues at coordinate 1,391,176 of JARGSG010000189.1, forward strand.
CGTCTACACGGCAATTAGCACGTTCAAATGCCTCGTGGCGGCACTTTTGGCGACATGCATGTCGATTGGCTCGAAGGTGTCCTAGAAGACTGTAACACCTCGGCGCAAGCGCAATCAAATGGAAAACTTCCGCGGCAGTCTCTACCACCCGAAGGTTGTTACGATGGCGCTCGAGTTCCTTCAATACCGCATTTGATGTGAAATGAAGGCCACGAGAAGTGTCAAAACCAACAGTTCCGCTTTTAGTCACGCGACTGGGCTCAATAGGAAAACGAGCCGAAAGACAAAACTCTTTTAGAAATTTTTTTAGCAACAGCCCTGAACTGTTTTCGTCGTATTGAAAGTCCAAAACTTTTTGAGAAAAGGCCACAGACAAACCGTTGCAGTCAGAAACCCAGACTCTGGTACGTGCAAACCCACTACGAATGTTCTTGAAAGTAATTGATTCTGACATTGCATTCGTAATACATTTTGCCGCATCAAATGCGTCGATTACTGACTTGTGACGACTGACGCGATGAATTTCCTTCTGAAAATGATACTTATAAAAGACAAATAGAGAAACATCCAGAGGCTGCAGAACATGGCTGGTGTGCGCTGGCATCGCGATAACAATAAGTCCATTGTTCTTGAAGAGATTCAAAGTGTCAAACTGCAGATAGCCATCGTATCCATCCAGAACCAACAATAGATTTTTGCCGTTCTAACGAAGACATTCAACCTCTTTGACAAATTTGTTGGCCCAAGAAAAAAATATGGCAACAATCTACGCCAGAAACCTCTCTCTGGTACAGATACCATGTTGGCAAAATTCTGTGCAGAGTTTGAATATGACCTCCAACAAACCGATAATGAGCCTGTTTTCCGCAAACACAACAACCGGTTTGTATGCCATATGATCCGCAGAAACAACAGGCATTATGGTAACACGGTCACTATGTTAATGCACGCCAACACTGCGCTGGATTAGAGTGGAGCTACTAGAACCAATGCCTCTCCGAATGCTACGTGCAGTACAATGAGACCTCAATGGGTTGGTACCACGTAGGCCTACTTGTGCGCCTTGCTGGCTGCACTCCACCCAATTGGTATTCTCTATTTTCTAGTTTCTGATTTCTAATTTCTAACTTAGTTTAGCTTAGCATTTCTGGCCCATGACAGTAGGTCAGGGGTGCAGCCGATGACGTCATGCCTGCATGGGAGATCGGCGTCGGTGCACCTTGTATATATTGTGGTGCACCTCGCCTTCCTCGTTGGGTATTGTAAACTCAGCCACCACTAGGGCAGTAACTATACCATATTGGTTACTTGCTACTCTATTACCATTCAGGTTTTACCGCGCGTCGACGTCTACTACCGTACACCTACAGGGTCTAGATTAGTTGCCCCGACGTTTGCCCCTGCGAGTTTCAGGTGCCCTACTACCATATTGGTTGTGCATTTTTTTCCTTTAGGTTGAGCCCTCGCGTGCTCCCTCTACCAGGTGGACCCCACACCCTATTGTTATTTGTACGACACTGCGATCCAGCATTCTTTCAAGGGAGAAGCCAGACTAATCGACATTGAAAACATAATTCGGGTCCGTGATATTATACTTCACCATGGCCGTCTTCACTATAGCATTGTATTTGGCCACGTTTTCAGGAGTAACGGCTTCAATTCGCTCTGTTTCCATCATGTCTACTGGCAAGCAACTCAATCTGTGCCGTCCGATAAAAGTTTTGAGCCACTGCATAAAGTGAAGTCCTTCACGAAAGCGAATGGAGGCTTGACGGGAGGCTGGAAGAGATAAAACAAAGTGCTGAACCAAATCCAAGAGGCCGTGCTTTGAGAGCGGGGTGTCATTCGACACAAAGTGTTCTATAGCCCTCAAAAGAAGCTTTTCTTCATTTTCAGTCAATGTTGGAGGACTACCACGCCCTCTCATAGAAATTACCTTATCTGTATACTCGAGAGGATAATCTTGGCTATGGTGACGGGGCCAAGTTAAGCACCAAGCGGCCGAGACGTTGGGAGGAGATGTTGTACTTCATCTCGAGTTCCTCGCACGAGTCCTTGTTCTTGAACCTGTCAAACAAAGAACGCTGAATAGTGTCGGGAAAGGGGCTGGTGCTGTCGACATTCGTTCTGGAAAGCTGATTGATGAAGAAATAAATTCAGTTGGGAGAGTTTTGAAGAACTGGTGACTGATGATACTTTGGAACTCGGTGTTCTGTCAGTAGCTACTTTTATACTGCTTCGAGGTTACGGCTTGTTTATAGTCTTTGAGTGAACACGCGGGGCTTTTTTATCGTCCTTAGTTGCCCGGATCTACTGTTCAAGTATTGCTTGTATCATTGTAACTAGTTAGAAGAGGTATTGGTGTAAAGACAATGTTCCTGTGCAGTGTTTTTCCAGAGTCGTCTACAAGATGATCAAGGGCTTTTTTGGGGAGTGAACTTCTTTATTCTGTTAGATGATGATGGTGCATGGTGGTTGGAGTAGCTTGAGTTCGTCATGAACCTTCGTGTAGAGCGCATTGAATATAGAACGATGACTACGTTCTACGTGAGCATTGCATTGCACTTTTGCAAAGACGTAAGACGGAATGTGAATGAGAGACGCAGAACGACGTGCTTGGATGACGATGCTATCCAAAATCATGACGCAGTTGGTCTCCAATTGCTTGAAGATGATCTGGCAATCGTAATGAAGTTGACATTACCTGTTACGGTTTGAAATCACACTGGGGTTGGCTTATTCTTGGTCTGCGGCCAATAATCTTGAAAGTGAATTGTCAGACATCTTGTGCCGTAACTCTAATTTTAGTCAACTGTATAATTTTTGGTTTCGTTCATTGTGTACAACGAAGAACGCTCTACCATATATATAATCTTTTTCTAGTTCATATGAGAAAATCAAGCTCAAGACGAGTTGCGCTTGGAGACTCTGGCTCAGAAAGCGTCTTTTTTGTCAAGAATGGGACGGACGAGGTCGCTTTTGAAACGACAACTATATTTTTCGGACACAATTTATCGTGAACGGTTAAGCTCCACTCCGAAGAATTCGAAAACCCCAACGTACAGTTCGCAATTCATTAGCAAAAGACCTGCACTGTATCGCGCATGAGGTGCCTTTTGGCATACCAAAACCATTTCAAACAATGCCTCACGGCATTTGGATCATATCTCATCCTCTGTGACATGACCCAACCTTCGAAATCGCCCACACGGCTGTTTGGTCGTTCTCCTTCTTGCCCCTTCCACGCTTTCGCTGAACTGCTTGCTTCGCCTCTCTTCTGGATCTCTGGCGAGCCCCTCCTTAGCATCGCGCTCATTAACCATGGCTGCTCTCCGCCCTTGGCTTCTCGGCATTGACGCCTAGTTTAGCTTCGCTAGCTAATAGAACTTTGTGATCCTACCGATACAGCAGCTGGTTTTGACCAACCCCACACGCAGCACTACATCCATGGGGTTTCCGGCCCACCCTCTGCCGCGGTTTATAATCATGGATGGCCCTCGCAATCGCATGGATAAACTCAATCCTCACGGCAGAAGTTTTCAAATGTGTGTTCATCACGATCGCAACGTAAACAATCTTGTGCTGCTGCACGGACGGCTAGCGGTCCTTCAAAACCTCCAACTCTACTGTCGTGGCTGACTACGCCTTCTCCTAGCACTTAGAATGTAAGAGCAGCCAAATGCGATGTCATGAGCGGATATTTCCGCCGTCTCAAGCTTTTAATGGCACCTGTTCAACGTTTTATCGTGTAATTTCGCCCCTCTTCCACGATTTCTTCCGCATCTATATCTTAATTGCCAAATTTACTCAGCAGAGTGTTAGATCGACAAACAAACAAGGCATCATTAAAGTATGTTTATTTCTTTGACGCCCTTTGATCTTCCATCGACAACGTCTTACTCTAACTAACGGGCATCGTATGAAAGAAATTCTTAAAAGAAGAACAGTCATTTGGTTTTGCATCAAGTGCAAGAAAACTGCTTTCTATTGTAGGGCAAAGCCAAAAACGGAAAGAAAGAGCACAAACCGCCCCAGCGGCTACGCTTACAAGGTGTTCAGCCTTGGTCTCTATTGGAACAGAGCAGTAACATAACCGTCGGATAAGGCCGACACGTGTCGGCCGTAATTCCGGGCGGCCTCTTCCTGACTTACAGACAGATGTCGAGGTTGGCAAACGAGGAGCCAAAGAAATCGAATTAACTGCGTGTAGCGTATCCTGCAACAAAAGAGGGGTCTTACAAATACGTCGGTGTTCTCGGAATGCTAGTTTAGTATGCTAGATGGCTAGTTATGAAAATAAAAGTCCGAAAAAACTAGCAATTTCGCAGATTGCGCTAGTTGGCAAGGCAAAAAAATATTTTTTGGAAATCGCATTTCCACGTGCCGCAGTTGAACTCCATTTGTTGAAGGTGTATGCTAGTTTGCAGTTCGTGCGCCACTGCCCGTTACTACACATTCGTCGCAGTCGTCAAAATCACTCAAACAATTTACTCTTGGGTCACCTGCGCTGGTTTATTCCAACTCGGCATTCGGATCCTGAGTCTCAGTTTCCCTAAACGTGAAGTTAAAGAATTCCAATGGACAACTCTCCCTATTCTGGTACACCCTCTTAGCCCCAAAGCGGCTTCCAACCCCTCCCAGCCTCTTCTCCTCCTGCTCCTCCAATATACGCTCCTCCGTCCTCGCAGCCGCCGCCGCACTCCCGAAACCCACCAACGGCGCACCAACCGGCAGCTGCGGCGGCACAAAAACCTTCCCATCCTCGTCCACCATCACCCCATCCTTCCTCTTCTTCTTCAGTCGACTCCCCACACCTTCTCCTTCCTCCTCTTCTCCCCCCCTCTCCCTCACACTCCCCCGCCCACCCCCGAGAACCAGGCGTCACCAGCAACCCTTTACCTGCTCCCTCTCCCACCCCTACTCCCCCTCCTCTCACCATTTCCTTCAACTCCATCAGAAATTTGCACGCCTTCTCCACCTGTCCCACTTGCTCCTCCAACACTTCAACCCTACCCTTCAGCCCCATGTTCTCCTTTCGCAGCCTCCCCAACTCCCTCCCCAAGCACTAAAACATCCCATTCACATGTCCCACAGCCCCCACCCCAGTCAACTTCATCCTTTTCCGAATCGTCGAAATCAAATCCATCGGCACGCCAACCTCCGACACACTCAGCATCACCCCTCCCATGTCTGCCACCATCTCCGACAGCATGTCGTCGAACTGCTCCTGCAAACCCCCCCAAGCTTCCTCACCCGTTCCTTCATCTCTCCCATAAACTTTCTCTCCGGTCCTCCTCCTCCATCCCCCTCCCTATCACCTCCACCGCCTCCTCCATCCCCATTCCAAACCTTCTGACTCACACAAACCCCCTCAGTACCCCCTCCCACCTTCCGCGGCGGCGTCTCTGACCCTTCCGTCCTATGCGGCAGAGCCATTAGCTCCTCGTCACCAACGTATCCATTCGACATCCCGAGAAAAGACGGCGTCCGGCGATAAACGACTTGAACCGGCCTGAGCGGCTTACAACAACTCTCGTCCCTGCCACCCCTGACCACAGCCGTTATACTCGTGGCCAAACACCCCTCTACCCCGCAGGCCTATTTGTATAACAATTTTCTATACCTCAAATCCCCGCCATTCCCCAAAAACTCCATTTCTCCCAGATATTTCCATATTTTCGTTTTTTCCTTTCAGTACCATCCCACAAAACCAATCCACAGCGCCCGTTCCTTAACTCCTTACCATTACATCTTCCCCTTTATACTTCATTTTGACACATCTCTTTTCATAAACACATTCATCAGTCCTAATCCCTTCATACCCACCTACCTCATTCTTTCAACTACTTAGTCATAAAAACTATCTTTTCCTCTGAAACCACTTTATCGATGTATACATCGGCAACGCCGTTCTCTACTTAAGCATCTCTCCCTTCCTCGTCTGTAGCACAATATCTCCTCACAGCATCCAACAAATTCGACATAATGACCTCGCCTTCCTCTTCTCTCCGCTCTTCCCACACCCCCGCTGTTGTTTTATGCAAGGGCCGCATTGGCTTTATGCTTACAACCACGGTACCCCTCAAGATACCATTCTTTCACTCCAAGATTTCATAGCCGCAGACAGCATTCCGCAAGATCCCATTTTCTTCTGCGGCAGGAGCAACTTGTTGGAAACAGTAATTCACCCCTGCCCTCCATCTCGCAGACAAGACTTGGTCCTCATTCAGAACGGCCACAATCTTCCCATTCTTTCAAAACATGGTCTTCATCACATCACACGAGCAGTTCTTTACATCGCCGTACCCACTCTCGCTGCACCTCCACAGGATGGCGTCACCCTTCTTACTCCCAACGGCCTCACAACTGTCACCGGAAAATAGGCTTTTGCACTAGCACAACGCTTCTTTAACGCAGGTCTCACTTGCAATATCGTTGACGAAGAGCCTTTTCTAAATCCTACTACGAAAAGCTCGTCTGGATCTCTTCATTCAACCTAGTTGGTTCCTCTCACGGCTTCATTACCGTGCATGACGTGGCCACCCGCTACAAGACAATAGTCTCAACGATAATGAAGGAACTACTCGGCATAGTCTCCTCCAACACAGCTATCTCCTACAATATGCCCTCCACAGTACAATCCCTCCTCGCCTAGGGCAACACTCTTACCTTCTTTCACGCCTCCTTCTCCCAGGCAAAACTTTCCGTCATTGACGTCTTAATATATTGTCAGCATGTCAGGCTTTTTTTTTAAATGTTCAAGGCACTTTCAACGAATCAATTCTCTCAAAAACAATAAAGTCATTTTATCTTCATTAGATTTTGATGCAATGAAAACTTAATGAATTTGGACTTGTTCCAATGAACTACAGAGTACGAACCAGTGAAAATCTCACGAATAATTATTGGAATTGGATTACACGAGTTTTCGCTGGGTCTCTGAGTACGAATTCAGAAATGCTTACTTCTACCTTTCCTCCGAGGATACCAAGAGAGCGGGCTTGCCTGACCCTGCCCCTTTTCACACCAACTATGTCAATGTCCTTAGATAAGACATTCTCTTTTAGTAACAGTACTACTTTGGTCTCATTTTGTAAAAAAGATATCTTCGCACAATACTCTCTCTCCTTATCCCGCGCTTTGTAACTCATTTTCTTTCATCAACCATCCTTTTATGCTCACATTATATCAAAACATTCGTTCATTTCTCATTACTAGGCAAGTCACCTCACTCTCACACACATAACACTACACGCCCTACATGTTTTATCTAGTCCTCCCCATAATCCATTATCATCGGTCCCTCCTCGTAGTCCCCATTCGTGTTATCAGCCTTGTGGCCTTGTACCTCGTCATCTTCCTCTTCGTAATCCTTCTCTCCAACTTACTCTTCCTCCATTTCAAAGTTGCGCACAGAACTTTCCTCCTCGTCCAGCTGGTCGTTCGGGTCTTCCCCGAGTCCAAATTCCTCATCTAAGAATTTGGGCCGAAAAGCAGGCTGCCTGTGCACCGCATCAGGGAGCTTGTATCCCTCGGGCACAACGTACATGTGATACCGTAGACAATTCTCTTTCACCAGCGCATCCATTTACCCAGCCCCAGCATGAAACACATCTCCCCTTCCAATAAACATGGAGTACGGTGGAACCCTGAACTTCTTCACAACCATCGTACAAGACAGCCTCTTCAAACTCTTGTCATCCGTCACTTACATATTTTGTGACATCTGACGTACCCATATCATAAAAGAGCTCCCCCTGGAGGCCATCATGAAAAATCCTGGAATATCCCCATTGTTCTTCTCCACATTCGCCAACCCTCGGAAATCGGTGTGCAACACCTGCCTCGGGCATCCCTCCCCCGTACACAACAAACGTCCTCCTGTTTCCGGCGCATACATCCTCTTCTTCGCCCTACTGTTGTTACACAGACGAAGAGCGGCTGCTATCTGCCCAAACCCAGCATCCAACAACGCCCTCTTTCTCACCATCATCACATTCTTCTCATCCGATTCCCTGTAATCCATAATCCCCTTCTTTGTGGTAATGTATCGCCCAATGCCCTGCATCCTATTCCCCGCGTCCTTCCCATCTCCCGCATTGATGATAAGGTTCCATCTCTTGTGGTGCTCTTCGAACTTGGGGTCCGGCTGTTCCAAGAAATCCTTGTGAAAGAACTCCATCATACTCTCTGTCACATCTTCATCCAATACCACCCCCCTCTTCTTCGCCTCATCTGACATGCCTTCGTCACTTCCAAATTCCTCCAGCACACAGAATCCTCTCTCCATCAACTCCATTCCCTTCGCGGCAAAATACTCTCGCGCGAGGTCATCCCTCTCCATCGCCGCCATCCAAAGAGCCTCTTCCTCCCCTTTCGGCCTTCCCTTCAACGGCAGCTTCACCCCAAGAACTGGTTACTTTGTAGTCCTCAGTTCCTTGTGCACATTCTGGGCTGCATGCCAGTACACCGCGTGATGCACCGCCCTCAAATCCTCTACCGTTAAACACCCCGCCCTATGCTGCTTTTGTAGGTGAGCATATCCATCCACGGGTGCTGGTGTTTCACAGCATTCTTCCCTTCCGGCCACTCACTCGGCAGTGCACTCACCATATTCGTCCACGACATATCTGATCCCCCGGTGTACTCCCCAGCTGTCTTCATCTCTTTCGGGAGAAAATCCGGATTGTTATCCTCAAAGCTACGCATTCCTCCTTCATTTTGCCGCCCCCGGTTCATCCCCAACAAATCTACTATCCTTCTCACTACTATCACTCTCCTCCTCGCCCTCACTGGACGACATCACATTGATTTTCTGCTTCTTAAAGAACTTCTTCAATGCAGTCCTCGTCATTTTCCTGAACAGGTTAACAACCTCCAAAGGTATGTCTACAGAAGATGTGTTCACCGTACCCTTCCTTCTTCGCTCCGGGGCAGGTTGCACATCATCTTCATCTTCGTCGTCAGTAAGCATCACAGAAGTTCTCTTCCTCGTTTTCCTCTTCTTCCCCACAACCCGTCCAACCTCCTCTTCTCTCAAGCAACCCAGAACCACCTTACGTCTTGTGCTACGTCTTAACACCGGTGGTTCCAGTTCAGGGCTTTCCACCACCATAGGATCGTTCTCCACTTCAGCAGAGGGAGCCCTGGTTGTCCCCTCGGGTTCCACAACCTCTTCAATAACCTCCTCTGCAACCTCTTCAATAACCTCTTCTACAACCTCTTCCTCCTCTGAACTTCGCAGCGGTACTTTAGAGTGTTGTTCCAGCTTGTTACCTGCAGTCTTCACCCTCCTAGACACCATCCTGTGCCACAAACGCTTTGCTCCCGCGAAGTCCATTTTGGCTGTTTGCTTCCCGAGATATTCCAAGACAGATACCTTTTTTCTTCCAATCTTGAGAACCGTCTGCATCACTTCCTCAACTGTCATCTTCCCCCTCTTGGCAGTCATGGCGCAAAGCTTAAACATACCAATTGCACACTGGAAGAAGTGCTTCCTCATATCCTCAAAACGGCCCGTCCTCCCTGCAGAGAACATTCTCAGTCGCACATTCCATTGCAAGCAACGGACGACGAAACTGAATTTCCCATTTGCGAGTCCCATAAGGAGGTCACTGGACACATGTGTGAGCGTCAGTGGTGGCCCCTCCTCACACATCTTCTCAAAGAATCGGAGAAGCCCCTCGCTTTGGACAAACTTCAGAGCCAGTGCCGCATAGCGATTCAAGTGACGCATACTATAGTCCCTGATAACCTCACTTCTTTTAAACGCGCCCGCTATCTGTTTCGGCGTCACCTTTCTCACATCCACTCCTGCTTCGTCAATGATGTTTTCAACGAAGGACACCGTGCTGTGAAGCTTGTCTGCGAAAGACATCTTCAGAACATTGAAGCTCATCTCGTTCAGGAGATTGCCAAGTCCTAGCACTTCATTTATGACCATCGGATTACCATCCTTCCTCCTCCATAACACAACATCCAGAGACTTCACTATATCCTCCCACTTCCCTCCTTCCTCACGTAGGTCCTGTAACACAAGAAAGCGGTCATACCCGTCTATAAGTGTTACAGGCAGCACAAGTCTCCCGTCAACGATGTCACTCGCATCCAATTCGCCTACAAGTGTAACGGCAATGAAACCGGCGGAGGAAAGCCAATCAAACTTGCGGCACTTCATCTTCGTGGCCTCCTTGTGCGCCAGGTTCACACTGCGAGCCGTCTTCTTCGGGATTTTAATCATCTCGATATCCGTCGTCAACCGGTGCTGAACATAGTCGGCGAGAGATATCTTCGGTAGCGGCAGCGTGATGTCCACTTCATCCGACGGAACTCTATCTCCTTCATCGAACAAATCCTTCTCAGGTCCACCCAGGGAAGCCTTACTAGTCCCAATGACCTCCACAACATCGTCGTCGGAGTCATCCACGATGTTAACCCTCTCAATTGCTCCCACCGGTTTCTTAATCCCTTTAGAACCTCCTCGTTCTTCTCCTCTCGTTGGTGGAGACTGGAGTTTGGCGGTTTTAGAGGAATGCTCAGCCGATTCTTTGACCTCCTCAACATCTTCACTCTCAGGCTGAGAGGTGGACGACTTCCCGGGCCCAGGGTGCGGAGTGGGGTGCGAGGTGGGACTCTGCGGAATCTCAATTGAGGCCATCATCGACGTATCGGTAGTACCGATAAGGTGTGGGGTCTGCCTGGTAGAGGGAGCACGCGAAGTCTCAACCTAAAGGAGAAAAACACACAACCAATATGGTAGTAGGGCACCTGAAATTCGCAGGGGCAAACGGCTTGGCAACTAGTCTAGACTGTGTAGGTGTACGGTAATAGACGTCGACGCGCGGTAAAACCTGAATAGTAATAGAGTAGCAAGTGACCAAGATGGTATAGTCACCGCCCTAATGGTGCCTGACTTTACAATACCCGAGGGCGAAGGCGAGGTGCACCACAATATATACAAGGTGCAGCGACGCCGATCTCCCATGCGGAAATGACGTCATCGGCTGCGCCCATGACCCACTGCCATGGGCCAGCAATGTTAAGCTAAATTAAATAAGAAATTAGGAGTTAGAAATTAGAAAATAGATAATACCAATTGGGCGAAGTGTAGCCAGCAATGCGCACAAGTAGGCCCACGTGGCACCAACCCATTGACGTCTCATTGCATTACAGACCCCCTTCCTACCCTGAGCCACGCGCTCGTGGCTCCTAGATCCTCTCAACAAGTTGGTTGTATTGTCGGACCAATTTGGTCACCGTCGCAGCCCTCGTGCCATCTCGTGCCATGCGTCGCGCTCGCTCTGCGATACGGAGCGGGCATGTTCACCATCTGGGTCACCGCCGACAGTGGCTTCCTCTTTCCCGTTCGTGGTTCTGCGCAGGACGCGCGCCCGTTGTGTACCTGCCAGGTTCGATCACCAGCACGCGGTGGCGTACACCTTTACGGACTCAAGGCTTCAATCGCCTCTCCTGCGTCTGTACACCAATTTAGGTACACGGCGCAATTCGCGCTCCTTTGGAGGCTGTACCGTGTAAAATTTTGGCGCCCCCTTGGTTGCGGCCGGTCTCGCCGTTCTTCTGAGGTTCCGTTTCCGTTCTTCGAGGTTGTTTCACCATTTCCTTTCCTGGTTACCTTCGTACCTCTTGCGGTCTGTTCGCGCTGGCTTTCGCCGCCCTGTCGTTTTGCCCGAACGACAAGGTTAATCCCGTTTATGATGACCTCCTTCCCTTATTTTACCCACGCGGGTAGCCCTGGTACCAGCGTACGGGCTCGCACCCGTAGCGGTACAAGACGCTTGTCGGTTCTCCATATTTGTCAATCGGACGAAGTAACCCCAAGGGACGACGCGCCTTCGGCGACCAATGCCGATACTTTATAGGTTGAACCAGCATAGAGCTTCGAACGGGTGGAGGTTTCGAGCATCAGCTCTGGCGATTCACTTATTGTGAATAAAAAGCCAATTCGGTTCACCCCTGGGGTTGAGTGCCCGGCGTCTCAACCACTCCCTCGCGGTAATCATCACGACATGTCGGGCGCCGGTCCGTCGCGCGGTCGTGGAAGCCGCATCACCAAGTCTGGTTCGCGCGGTGCTGCGTTGTACCACACCCGCATCGAAACAGGTTTTCTGCGCCAGACGGTTCAGTCTTCTTCACATCAACCTCAAGGGATTCACGAAGGGATACAGGACCCGTATGGTCCGGAGCGCGAGATTCCTCGTGGGATTTTCTATTATGGTTTGGAGGCGTTCAACACGGCCGATTGGAATGTTTCCCAACATAGTACCTTCAGGATCGCTCCGAAAATGGTTTCGCAAAGAACACCATACCACCTGTACTGGCCAGTGGCGGCAGGGAACACGTTGCTTCCCAGCGTCTTGCGACGTCTGACTCTGGATACCTACTTGGGTTTGTTTCGTTGGGACTGTGAGCGTCTTCGCTCTGTTCCGCAGACGCTCCACCGTCGGGATAAGGAATCCTAACCTCGTGCGGGCCGGCTTGAGTGCTACGAAAGTCGCCAGCGGCATACACCAATGAGGTATTTCATTTCCTCGCTGTATCCTAGCGACTTGTCGTACGTCCTTATTGATCCGGAGCTCCATTATTACCGACGTGTGCGTGTGAAGATTTGTCAATATGAATCCTTCCCGCAGCAGTACCTTGCGGCTTCTCAAATTTGGTGGGATTTGACAGGCCGTAAAATACCTTACATTGGGCTAACCGTCGTAGATGGGGTGAGGATGCCGCCCCCGAGGCTCGCATCCGCACCCGGTCCGGCTTCAACTGCGTCATGCATGGGTTTTACAATGTGGGGTTTTTCTCTCAACCTTATAAGGGAAGAGCATCTTTGTATGTGGCTCGACCCGAGTGGTGGAATGCCTATGAGGTTCCGATGTCGCTTAGCGTCCCAACTCTACCAGTATTGGCCTACTCCGAAAGCTATATCACCCCTAAACACGATCAGTATTACCTCATTTGGTCGCTTGCCCTCGCAGAGTCGGCCCTGTTGGTGACCATGCTGGCTCTCCAGGCTGCCCGTGACGGTATTGACTGGGCTTGCCGTTCTTGCGAAGCCGAGATTTACCGTGACGGTGTGCAACCTCCTGGTCGAGTGTTCTTCATTCCCGCGAGGGTCATTCGCAATATCCGACAATTCGGACTCGGAACCATTGTGGCGTGTACGGACCACTCCCTTGAGCAGCTGGAGTCGTTGCTTACCCAAGTGGAAAATTTCCACGTCGGGAGCGAAGAAAGGGTGCGCAGTTTTCGATCTGGTGTCCTGGAGGGTTGTGTCCCGCGCGGAGCAACGCTACCCCGGGGCGCCTACCGACCAGAGACCTCCAAGGAGTCCCGAACCATTCCTAACCGTGGTGGAATCGCCAGCGGCTACCCACGTGGTCACTTCAGCGCCTCCTCCCGCTTCGGAAGGACGCAACACGCCTGCCCATACTGGTGTAACTTTGCTTTTCCCCAGTACCATAAGGGTTGATGGGCCACCGCGGGCTATCCTAGGGGGTGTCATGGCTGCGGTTACGGCGCCTGTTTTCTCTAAGGTGGACTCCCAGGCCGTTTCAGGCTTAATGGCTCGGGTCCGCCAAGCCTGCGTGCTGAACTTCCAGCGGGCCGGTCCTACCTCTATGGTCAAAGCACTTACCCTCCTGGAAAGCATCTTGCCTTGTCATGCCTAGTACGTGCGATCCTTCTCCTAAATCGTTGATTTCCGTAACCAGTTCCAGATCGAGCTCTGCCAGATGGCTACCAATCAGGTGGCGGGCCCAGCAACAGCTGTGGGCCAGATGCCTACAAACCCTCTGGAGGATCTTTTATTTGGTGCTAGCTTGAAACCCCGCCTTCTAGCCGATCCGCAAGCTCCTCTCCACACCGGTTCGTCGGTACCTTCGTCGGTTGCGCAAACGAGTCTGCCACCTTCGATGGGTTCTGACATAATGCCAGACGTCAGCATGCCTACTAGTATCCCCGTGGGTCGTGGTAGCGCACCTAGCCAGGCTCCAGGCCAGGCTCATCTCTTCCAGCCTTGGACGAAAGCCCATCAGAACACCACTCCGGGTCAAGGATCCTCATCTGGGGGCTCCTCGGGGCCTCACTTTGCCATTCTCCCCTCAGGTTGACCCTTTCTTCTTCTTGGGTCTTGCTTCAGCGCCGCTGCTCCCGCATCCATATTGGTGTTAGGTTTCAAGTAAAGTTACACGTTATGCGTTTCCAATTAAGGTTCCAGTTACCATAGAGGCGCGGTGCATAGCGAGAAAGGAAGCGCGAACAGCTCCCCCCTTCCTTAGCGCTCCTGATCACCAATCAAGGTTACAAGTCATTCGGCATGTACTCTCCCTTGCGGTTCTAGTAGCCTACCCTGAAGTAGTGTGGTATGGTTGAGGGCGGCTCGGCGGTATCACCGTCTGCACCCTAGCCATACGGACGTACGGTGTACTTCAGACCTTCTGGGGTACGGCGGTACCTACCAGGCGTTCCCCCGAGAAATCATTAGAGATCTGAGACGGTATTCCATCACCACTTTGGTTTAGATTAGCATCAGTACAACTAGGGGAAGGTGCTTCCTGTGAAGGAGCAATTGTAATCCTCTCGGGTGGTACGTAGTCCGGGTCGTCACCCTGTGCGTCATCATTAACCTGAATGGGTATTTCATTTTCCCGAGGCTAAGTTCCCGGGGCAGCCGCTTGTGGGTCACGCGCGGATTCTCCGCGTTCCTTTCTGGTCTGAACCGTTCGAGGTGCGACCGTGATTCGGTCAAGAGATATTGTATTCTCTATACCATCTTGGTTCCCCATCACCGTGTGATCGGTCAATCGAGCTACCTTGAAAGGTCCCGATGATTTCGGAAGAAGCTTGGAATTGATATCCATATCAATAGCTTCATCATCGGCTTCATTACCCGGTCGTGGTTTAGCTCCTTTTGAAGGGTGGTCAATAAAGACATATTGACCCGGCGTAGCCGTTACCACTTTGGTTACCTTTCAGTCGTAGTCCTCTTTGTACCGCTTCTGGTAGGCTGTGAGCTTGCTCTCAGCATACTTGAAAGCACGCCTCAACTTTAAAAGGTTATTCCGTTTGACCTGTGATGGTGTGAGCGCTCCGGCGGCTTCTTGTCCTAATGGGTCCCCTTCAACAACAATACCTGGTGGGTGTCTTGACAATATCAGATCGAATCGCGTAGTTTGCGTCCGTCGTTGAACCTAAAAGTTATATGCATACGCCAAGGGCTGAAAGAGTTCGTCACAACCAGTTTGGTGTTGTTCTGTATAGTGGCATAACCTAGATACCAGCGTTCGGTTAAAGCGCGCCACTTGCCCGTTCGTTTGCGGATGATAGGCAGTGGCGAAGTAGTGCTTGATACCTAAGAGGATTCAAACAGCTCCAAAGAACTGCGGAGCTAAGTTCAAACCATTGTTGGTGAGTAGATAAAGCGGTGCACCATACGGGTAAATCCAATTGTTCAAGAACTTCAGCGCAAGGGTTGTAGATTTTGTGTCCTTCAAGGGTATTGCTCGCGTGAGCTTTGAAAACGTGTCGGTGATTATGATGATGTACTAATATTTCCTTGTGGTTTTCGGCACTGGCCCTAGAAGGTCTGTTGCTACGAAGTCAAGAGGACCCGCAGCCGGGAATAGTTTCAAGTATTTCCTGTGCCTGCGGAGACCTCCACAAGTTCGTACGCATGATTCGCACTGACTTACAAAGTTATAGATAATGAACCATATGGGGCCAATAATACCCTTGCCTCAAGGTGTAGTATATTATCGTACCTCCAGGGTGTCCTGATAGTCTTGGGTAGTGGGCACGATACAGCACCCTAGGGCGCAGCACCTTGGGCACCATCTTTTGAAGGGAAACACCGATGGAAGCTCGCCTGAGAAGGAAATCATTCCGGTCGACGTCAAAATCTGAGTCATTCATACCTAATTGGTGCATGAGAAAGCGGCAATAAACATCGTTTGCTTGTTTTCTCAAAAAATTCTTCAGAGGTAATCGGCATGACGTCTGTTTCCTCAAGGGCAAGTATTTCGCTAGCGATGGCGTCAGTAAACCACGTATCGTCTTCGGGTAAAGTCCAGTAACCTTCTAAGGTATCATTCTCACCAACAGGCTCTGTAGAGATGATGAATCATGTACTATCATCTTCTACCGGCTCGGTATCCAGACCCTCTGTGGTAATACGAGACATAGCGTCTGCAACAGTATGCTTTATATCTGGACGGTACTGCACGTTGTACTCGAACTCTGACAGTCTTAAACGCCATCGGTAAAGGCTACCCGATGCGTCAGCGAGACCGAGTTTCCATCCCCGGGCGTGATGCTCGGTTCGAAGCGTAAACCTTTCACTATATAGGTAGAGACGGAGCATTAGCATGCCCCAGACCACAGCTAGACACTCCTTTCCGGTTGTTGTGTATTCCTTTTCTGCAGTGTGGAGAGCACGACTCTAGTACTCTATAGGTAGTTTATCGCCGTTTTATTGCTGCTGCATAAGACAACAACCAATTTGAGAATCCGAAGCGTCGGTATCCAATGTGTATCGTAAACCAGCTTTGGGTAGCGCCAAGATGGGAGGTGTCAAGAACTCGTGTTTCAGCGCCTCGAACGCATCCATCTCCTCGTTTGAAAGAAATTCAAACCTTGTAGTTTGGCCCTTCAATAGTTTCCTGTTGAGAGGAGCCGCTCTCTTGGCGAATCTCTTGATAAACCGGCGGTACATATTGCACAAACCTATAAAGGATCGAATTTCCGTTTGGGACGTGGGTGCTTACGCCTCCTGCAGAGCCCGGATATTCCGCGGCGTCACTTCCAACCTTCCAGGGCTGATAATATGACTGAGATATTCTACCTCTTGGGTGAAGAATTCGCACTTGCGGAGCTTCAGCGCTACTCCAGATTCTCTCAAAAGGCTTAGAACTTCCCGCATATGGTGGAAGTGTTCCCCTACCGTTCTGGAATATATGATTACATCATCGATGTACACCAGAGCGGTTCTCCACTTCACCTTTGAAAGGATTACATCTAACGCCCTCTGAAAGGTAGCCGGCGCATTTCGTAAGCCGTAAGGCATACGCGTCAAGCGGAGTAACCCAGCGTGGCAAGTAAACGTTGTTTTTCTGTTGTATTTTTCCCTGATAGGTACCTTGCCAATAACCCCAATTGGCATCGAGCGTACTAAAAATCTTGGAAATGCCCAACGAATCTATACACTCGTCCATTCTAGGTATTGGGTACGAATCCCTGATGGTCATACTATTCAGTCTTCTGTAGTCCACACAGAACCGCATACGGGTACCATTCTTATTTGTGACCAGAACCACAGAGCTGGCCCAGTCCGCAGTTGCTGGTTCTATGACACCTTCACGGAGCAATCTCTCGACCTCATTGAGCTCAACCTTACGGGCTTTTGGACCTGCTCGGTAAGGCTGCTGGTATATGGGTTTCCAGCCAGGCACCATATCAATACGGTGCTCTGTAGCCTCTATATGGCCTAACCGGCCAGACCACATGGGTTCAAATTCTTCTAAGAGACTGAGGATCCGGTTTCGGGGAGCCTGATTCTCCGCTTCGATCTGGACTTCCTCTCTCCAATTCCGCACTGGGCCCAGTTTCATGGTCTTTTCCTGATTTCCAACCTTAAAGGTATCGGCAATCTTCTGTTCCATTGTGGTATTTGTCGATAACAGGGGCGCACATGCGGGATATGGCGCATCTATTCCTGTCTCTTCCTTAGAGGTGGCGACCTCGCCCAGCCCATTAGGTGAGACTTTGAAACCCCCTTGTGGTGCCGGCAGTGCAATTCCAATAGTTGTATACTTGGGTAAATTAACAATATGATGGCTAAAGTTACTCAAGTACAACTTGAAGGTTTGATTAGGGATGTTGTCAATGATTCCGTTTGCCATCAAGGCGAGATGTCTCTCTGCTAACCTAAGATGATTCCGTGGCATTACCAATTCTGGTATCGCGCATGAGGCACCCACTACTATTTGGGTCATAGCCGGGATTGAAACCAATTTGGTGAGCCGTATCTTGTTTGAGACTGTTTCGGTGGGTATATTGGACCTCGGCTTCTGACGCCAACCATTTTTGTCTGCAAGTTGCCTAGTATGGCAATACGAACACCTTGGAGGAGAGCGACCGTTCGGGACCCTGGCAAAATTGCCTTGACATGTTTGTCAATAAAGTTGGTCCCGAGGATACAGTCGGTCTCCAGACGATCCACCAGAAAGAAATTGAGCTTCACTTTCAAGGTTCCAAGTTGTACCACGGTAGTCAACATTCCTGTAAAGTGCAGTGGGCGCTCGTTAGCTTCCACCAATGGGTTGATAGTCGGGGCAGGCTGAATATTCCGCAAAAACGCATCGGGTATGACGCGAACGTTTAGAACATTTGGGCAGGCGCCGGTATCAAGTACACACGCAACGGGAACCTGTAGTTAATTAAGAAAGCTTACTGAAGTATTAACTTTATAGTTATCGTACTTCATCAGACAAGACACATTGGGTACATCTGATTCTTTTTTTCCCTGTCCGGTATCGACGGGCCTGCCAATTCACGGTTAGGGATGGCCTCTAAGCTAACCGTTCGGTGTTTTCCTGCTCCTCCTGAGCGGAACTGTCCTCCTCCAAGATTGGTTTTTCCTCGACGAGATGAACCTGAGATGGTGATGGTTGAGCTTGTACCCTCTTTCCAGATCCATATAGGTTACGGTGGTTTTGCTGCCTGGCACTGATCAGATGTTCGCGCACCCCTGGGGGTATTTTGTCACATCTGTTTGCCAGATGGTCTGGCGATAAAGGGAGCCAGCAAACTAAGTCGCCTGTAGGGGCATCACGCATTGCCATAGAGGGAGGCCTGGTAACCGGATTGGTCGATGCTGTAGCATAGGAGGATCCTTGCGAACCACCCATTGAGGTTTGTTGAGTGCTCGCCGCACTTGGTGGCGACCTCACCGAAGCCGGTGGTACTGTTGATGACCAATTACCAATAGACGTGGCTCGTGACTGAGCCTGCGGCGCAGTCACGAGATGAACCCCCATCCCTGTTGGTACGCGAATGAGCGGATGACACTCTGAGGTAGGGCTCTCTTCTAGCTCCAATACCGGCCATTTTGGCTTGTACTTTGAGGTGTACGACGCCGACGGCTTCTTTCCATGACGGAGAGTGTCGCCGATCCATTTGGCATAACGGACAAGCCCATCGTAGTCCACCTTATAGTTGTTCGCCAGGTAGTTTCGTACCGGCGAACGGATCGTCTTGTCGAAATTGTCGGCAAAGAGCGACTTTAACCTACTACTGGTAAAGACATCACCGCATGGGGTGGCCAGATTCCAAAGGCCCAACTAGAATTCCATTTCGGTTTGGCTAGAGCGCTGGCGATATGCCTGCACCACAGCGTAACTTCTTGGAAAACCTCATCGGTAGCGTAAGTTTCCAGCATGAAATTAACCATTTCTGGGTACGTCTCTAACATCCCTGTTCCCTCTCCATCAACCGCCAGGGTATATCTACGAAGCCTGCCTTGCAGCAAGTGGTAAGCTTGACCTTTAAGGTAAAATTGGAATAACCACATGGCAGCACCTTCGAAAAATCCATTTTGGTCGCATGAAATCTTGAACTTCTGCAGAAACTAAATTACCGCAATGGGATCATCACCTGCGAAAGGTAGTATCACCCATCTGGAATCTGAGCTTCTTCTGGTGTTTGGTGATCTTCTGCGCAACCTCTCGGGTGTAAGCAGGGGATCGGTTCCTCAACCGATATGAACTATAATAACCGCTTTGGTGAACATATCGTTCAGCGGCTGACGCACCTCTAGGGTTGTATCGGTGTACAAATCCGAGTCGGACGACTCGTACAGTTTTTTCTTACCTTTACGGTTTCTCTTTGACGACTTTTTCGCCAATCTCTTCGGTTTCTTCTTGTGTCTACCTATACGGTCACCATCCGACGATGAACCAGAATCGGTATCGGAGCCCGAGGAATTGGGGTCAGAGTCGTAGCCACGAATCTTTCCCTTCTTCCTCTTCCTTTCTTTACCCTTGCGGTTTCTCCTTCGTCGCCTCTCTTCTGGGTCAGACGAATCGTTCTCAGGTCTACCAATTTTGGTGTCCTTTCGAACCTTACCTTCAACGGGAGGCAAGTACACGTCTCGACGGCCCATCTCCATATGGCCCTTTTGACCTTTCCCTAAACCTTGTAGGTACGCACTATCGGCTTGAATTGGCTCGATTGATGCGCAAGAACCTGCGGGAATCCCTAGTGGTATGCGCGTAACCATACTCACCCCAGAGGTTTTGGCTTCCGCCATTCCTTCAGAAACCCAAAGGTCTTCAACCACTCGGTAGATATGCTCCCGGGCACCCGTTAAGATATATGTTGCAACCAATTCAGGTATGCACTGAGAGAGGTCGTGCACTGTTCGATCACCCACCGAACTGGTGACGGCGTCTATGTCCATAGAGATCATAGCTTCAATAACCGTAGCGATGAAAAGAGCTTTCGCTCGATCTTCCAATTGGGGCCAAAGGTCCTCAACCGTTGTCGGCAATTCTTTAATAGGACCAGGAGCCAACGGCGGCTGAGTGCCCATATCCTTTGAGGTTCCGGCCCGAGATTGCCGAAGCAGCTCCTTGGGATTATCCAGTATTGGTTTGGCGGCCGAAGCCGCACCAGAACCTTTGTGACTAGGTGGCGCGCTAAAGCCACGAGTAGTCCTTGTACGTCTTTCCATAGTGACCAATAGTGGTATCTAATTGCTTCGCAAGTATTCCTACGAAACCAAATAGGTGTGTGAACTTCCAAAATTCTCTCGAAAGTCGTCCGTTCCCCAGTGAAGGTACGAAAAAACCGAGAAATTTCTAATTTGGGAGACTAAAATGTCGTACAAATACCGATAAGGTGTGGGGTCCGCCTGGTAGAGGGAGCGCGCGAGGGCTCAACATAAAGGGGAAAAACACACAACCAATATGGTAGTAGGGCACCTGAAACCCGCAGGGGCAAACGGCTAGGCAACTAGTCTAGACTGTGTAGGTGTACGATAGTAGAAGTCGACGGGCGATAACACCTGAATAGTAATAGAGAAGCAAGCGACCAAGATGGTATAGTTACTGCTCTAATGGTGCCTGATTTTACAATACCCGAGGGGGAAAGCGAGGTGCACCACAATTTATACAAGATGCACAGACGCCGATCTCCCATGCAGGCATGACGTCATCAGCTGCACCAATGACCTACTCTCATGGGCCAGCAATGTTAAGCTAAACTAAATTAGAAACTAGAAAGTATAAAATTGAGAATACCAATTGGGTGAAGTGCAGCCAGCAAGGCGGACAAGGAGGCCCACGTGGCGCCAAACCACTTAGGTCTAATTGTTATACAAGAGGCGAAATGGAAAATCGCCAAACGAGCCGCACTGCGGAGTACAGGCTCGTGGGAGCGAAAAATAATCTCGAGAAAAAAAGGTCAAACCTGTAAAACAGGGCGAAGTATAGCAAAGCCGTGAGACGGAAAACAGAAAATTTAAACAAACGAATCGTCAATGAGATGCCGAAACGACGGATTGGTGAATCTCAGTAACGGAGGTAAATAACACGTCCGAATAGGTGGCGGTGTTCCCTGGGAATGGGGGGGAAGACCGTGCGCAAGCGAAACTCAAGATAAATCCAAAGCCTCGTTGAGGTTCACTTCCCGTACAGTGGTGGCAAGTGCGGCCACTTATATACGGCTAACAAATATCCATTAAAATATGAAAGTAACCGGCACGCTGGCCAACACTATCCACGTGTACCCCGTGGCACTCTTGCAATGGCGCATCCGGTAATCGGGCGCGGGCACACACGTGTCACGCTAATCATACCCTTCGTAGGCGGATGCCTAATCCGGGACAGAAAGCCAAATAGACTTCATAATAATAGGAAGTTCAGCCGAAAATAACAACAGATATATGAGTGGCAACCCCCTCAGTCCCTGCCAAGCGCAATTGCTCTACACCTTTGCCCTCTTCTTCCAATGGTCGTATCGCGAATTACTAACCTCCGGGTGTGGGCCCAAGTCTCGGGCGCATCCGCCAATACTTCTCGGTGGTTTTAGAAAGAAGTTCCAGGGAATGTATGTAGTGTCTCACCCCCTTCCAATATTTAAATTCAGTACTTCCGATAGGAAATTCCTATAATGGCACCGAAAAGAATTTGCACAGTAATCAGGATGCCGCAAGTGGCACCGGCTCGAGGATAGTGAGAAATTCAGCTGGGGGAGTGTGGTACCGAGAGCGGGTTTGACGGGGGTCAGCAAACGTCCTCGAAACAGGGCAGAAGATGAGGCACTCGTTAATCACATTCGAGATTTCTGTATGGAACCGAAGAGAACAAATGTCCCCCTACCTGAAAACAGGGTGGTTCTTGAGGGATTGAAGGCGACCATTGTATCTTTCACTGGGGAGGTGCAGATGCAACGTGAAACAAGCAGAGAAGAAGAACGAAGCAATCGATCATCCGGTGTGGAAAACTTAAAGAAAAGACACGATGAGTTGTTGGAATTGCTGATGCAAATCAGGAACATTCCTCGCTTTGCAAGTCAAGGACAATAATAGAAAGAGAATGGAACTGATGCAGCGAAGGTTCGTTCACTGCTTTTCATGCCCTGCGTCAGACATGTTCCTAACATCAATTTCGTTCCCATCTCTCTAATAGAAGTGCAAAGTGGCTGAGGTGAGTATCGTCATACACCCTCTCTAGTACGGAAACGGATTTAATTCCATTTTACTTACTGATGTCCGTCTTCCTCTCAAATGATACAAAGATGTATGCGAAACTACAAGTAACCATTAAGGTTATAGATCCTTCCAGCGGTGAGAATTTATACGAAGGAATGGGAGGAAACTCCTCTCAACCTAGCAAATTAAGTTTTAATGCCGCTCACTTTGTTAACAGCGCAACGGCCACCGACTCACAGATACAGAAGTTTTCGAAAACAAAAATAAGCAGGGATGGAAAGCACGCAAACACTGAGCAGGAAATGTACTCTGTTCCCTCTCCAGCCATTGGAAGGACGCTTGAACCTCTACGTAAAGAGATGGTATGTGCAACTATTTACTCCAATCCAACTGGAGTGCTTGCGGGTCTAACACGACGATTGCTTACTCAATTACATGTTGGCGCTTTCAAATCCAGGATTCTGGAAGAGTCCGTACTTTATGTGTTCAATAACGAGTTTTTTTTCAAAACAAACTATAAAAGAAGGTGAATCAGACGACGAAGGTGGTGATGAAGAAGGAAATGTACGTCGCAAGGCGGCATAGCATTTTGTTTTCTCCGGTTGTTTCAAAACTGAATCTGAATTTGATTTGGGTTGGACTGCGGCGTAAAGAGCTGTTTGAAGGAAGTGCCGCGCACAGTTTAACATATATTTCCCGATCACTAAAGATTCTGGCTATCATGATATTCCGAAGACGCTATTGGGGGGAACAACCGTTGAGGAGGGAACGAAAATTATTGTTTACACCCTTCGCCTTCTGCATATGAAAACTTGGAAGCACTTTCAAGATCTATGAGTTGGAGATAGAAGTGCACTTAAAGCAGCTCACGGTCCGGAATGGGCTAAGGAAGATAAGACATTGAATCGTACTTTACAATCGTTGGTAGATGACGAATATTCTGAGGCCAACTTATGCTAAACAGGATTGATTGTAACAAAATTGTTTTACGATGGGGAAATCATTCGTCTGAAAGATGTGTTTTGAAATTTATGGGTCAGCGTTACTTATTAAGTATTTGAACATCAAAGTTACTCTTACAAGGGCTTGCAAGAGATCGGATGAATTTTCACGGTTCGGCACTGTCTGTCTTATGGAATGGTTTTTATGAAGTAAATGTGTTGAACGCTTTCGGATTAAGTTTTATCAATTCAGAATCTCTACAAAGCTGCGTCTGCTATTAAAAACGTAGGGGTTTTTGAATGTAGATTAGATGGGGCACAAATGAACGATGTGATACTGTGTGAGAAGTGAGGTTGTCTCACGGACCCTCGAAAAGAGTGCGGGACTAGGGTGTGTGTTACAATACCCCTGAGAGGCGGAAAATTTGCTTTACAAAAGACTCTGATTTGGAGCATGTATTAGCCCTTCAATAGAGAGGGCTTTGGATGTCTGTTTAACCGTGTCTAGCTGTTTCTATGGGAAGCTTCACGTTTTTTAAAAGAAAGCCCATATTCTGGGGTAGCAATGTGCATGGTAGAGTCGGTCGCTAGGCGAGTGGGGAAGGCGAGCGGGGCTGGCGAGAGAAAAGGGACCAAGGACCAGCAGAAATAAGAAGAGTGTTCTCTTTCCGAAAGAGAACACTCTTACGAGTCGTTCGTGGCTACCCCGGGACTTGCGCAGGGTCTGCGGAGTCCCTTTGTTTCAATGTAGTGAATTTAGGCGTGCTTCTGGTGCGGAGGCGTGCCGGAGCTCAGAGTGATAGGGCCCCTCGAAGGGCTTGCGCGCGCGCGCGCGTAGTGACGGCTGAATTATGGAGGCCCACAGCGAGCGGCTGGGCCTAATGCCATGTACAGCTGTCCACCCTCCCCCCTCCCCCCCCGTTGCTCTGGAATGCATTCTAGAGCAGAAAAACGGTAAAAAATTATTTTGGCACGCGCCAGCTTCCAGCCAGCTGGCAGTGACCGGGCTGGTATTTCATGGCGCGCGCTACAACGCAAGCGCCCTGCCTTTTGCTAGACCTACTGCGCTTGCAAAGCTACACCTGTGTTGCGGCTCGGTTGTCTTCATCGCGCGCGCCCGTTGAATGGCTCAAAAGTCTACAGACTTTGCTGTGGCTTGGAGGGCATGCGTTGCGGAGAAGGTACGGTACTGACTACTACGTCGGTGTTATCAAAATGCTAGTTTTCGTGTCAAAAATGACCGAATTAAAATGATTGAAAAACCAGTGAATTTATCCCAGTTTGAAAATACGTAATAACCCGAAATATTTCCATCTCCCACTTGTGCTAGTTTGTGTGGAAAGAATCATTCATGACTATTTCCATTATTGCTAGTTTGGATGGCAGACGAGCTACCATTTTACTTCCGTTCATGTTAGTTTTCGAACGCATTGTAAGTGTGTAAATGGGACATATTTGGAACTAGGGCGACAAACGGGGATATATATACATAGATAACTCCTTGTGAATTTCGATCAGAAGAATACAAACCCATGAAATAGGAATTCTCTGTAGACATTTAACACATCTATTGAACACACCGCATATCAGCCATTTACTCTATCACTATTGATACACCTTGGAATCACGTGCAAACTTCTCCACCATTCCGCTCCACTGATCGTTCGATATATTAATCTCCATGCTACGTACCCCTTCTCTCCCCCAGCAGCGCACACCGCTCCCCGCCATGCCTAATTGCTGCTTTGAAGACACCTCCTTCTCTATCGCATCATTTCTGCCATTCAAAGGCACGAAAGAAGGTCCCCCTACCGTCTCACCGCCGATAAGCGTTTCCTCCCCCCCGTTGGTGTCCTCTCCAGATTTGCCAACGCACAAAGCGTCACAAGGCCATCCCCTAACTACAAACACCACCTTCATCCCCTCCCTCCAATCGCCCTTCCGACAACATCCCCATCGCTGACGATGACTACTACCACCAGCAACAGCTGTTTCTCCCCCTCCACACCCACCAGGCCTACTACATCTTCAGCATCCCCGTCTGCTCTCTCCCCCTGCCCACCACTTCCCCCGCCCCCCTTTCCCACTGATTAATAACCACCACCTTGAACGCATGGTTCTCCACATCTCTTCCATCGCCTCCAATCGTGGCCACTACAAGGCAGACAAACTCATCTCTGTCCTTCACGACCACATCTTCTCAAAATCAGCCTCTCACAACGCCGTCTCTTCGGCTACCCAGTGCCTCCAATTTCAAATAGGTCCCTTCCAACAACGAACCAGCATCATTGGTTTTACCCCCACCATACTCCGCGACCCCCACTGCCATAATCTTCAGAAAGGATGCAACCCAAGTCCTTGAGCAACAACTAAAACGCGCCCACCCCCACAACAACTTCTTCCACCGTCTCGCATGCAACCATCTCCTGATCTCCCACTTTCGTTCACACCATGGCTCCCTCCATCAAAAAAGAAGCAGTCCCACTTCTCAAGCACGAAATTATGCAGTTCTTTGATGAATCCTGAACCTAGCACTCCCCCAACACAACCGGTATCGATTCTTTCATCCGCGTCGTCCAAGTGTATTCCGACAGGCTCCAGCCCCCTAAACATTTTTTCCACCACCTACTACCTTCTTTAATTTGCCCTCCGCAACTTCTCCGATTCCTCCAGCCGGAAACAAATCACCGACAACCTGAACTTGCTCGGCTACTTGCGAACTTTTTTCAATCCGACCACCCCTTTGCAACACCCCGATAGCATCCCCCAAACCTCGTCTGGCATCTCCCGTTCTACCAAAATGAAACTCATCCCGCATACCCTCTCTAATCTCCTGGACCATCTTCTCACCTCCGGCCTCCGCCACTTCCCCTTTTGTGACCATCGTAACTTTCTCCGACAATGTCACCAAATTATTTGCAGCTACTGCGCCGACATCCTTAAAACAAAGGACATTCTTGGCATCTCCCATGGCACTCGCCCCAAGCATCCATGCCACAGATGTACCGCCTTCGTTCTAACCTCCATCTACACATCGCAACCTCTGCCCTTCGATCCCAAACCCAGACCCTCGCCGTGCGTAAGCCACTCTCAGCTCTCCTCCAATATTCGGAGAAAGGCCTTCTTGGAGCTTGCGGGGAAGCTCAGAATCGTCCGCAACCCTAAGGAACAGGCTTTTGAAGCTCTCCAATCCCTTTCTCTCGCAAAAAACCTCTCCATCTTTGAGTCCTACCCTCTCCTCAACATCACTCCTCCCTCCTCCCTTACAAAATTTTCCCCTTTGAACCACCCCATAACTTTCAATTTGGCATTTCCAAGCTCATCAATTATGCAGCTTTCGAAAACTCAAGTCAGGGGCCCTTTTTACCACAAGTTGTTCCTCCCAGTCTCATCATTTCTTCAAAACCGTCCGCTCCTCTATCTTCAGACACGCGAGCACCATCCTTTCCGCCATCGAAATGAAATCACCAACTAGAATATGAGGAGGAACCCTATACGGCTGTTGCGGTATGACATGTGGCGGCATGTTTCGGAAGATGAGACACACAAAAATGTGGTGGCGATAGCGAACGCGCGTCCTGCATCATTGCGCGCGTATGGCATGTATATTTGGCTGCGTCATGCACGGCGCGTGGCAGCGATGGTGCCCGCAGTCTGCCAAAAGCCGTGAGATGGGCACGTAAAGTGGGTGCTGGTACCATGCATCCAGGTCAGTCGCCATGCGCTCCGGCGGCGGCGACGATGGCGCGTGTTAGAACATCGGTAACATCTGCATGCCGCCGGACGCTCTAGACGACCGCTGTAAAACCAGGTGCAGCCCTGGGGCGGCGATGAGTACATCGAGTGGAGCGGCGACGGCACGTAGACATGCCGCTGCGCGTGCAGCGGCGCTGCCGAGGAGAAGGCGCAACGCGTGAGATCAACGGGCGGTCAAAGCACGGCGTTGAACGACTCCAGCGAGGACGGCGGCGAGCGCTGTAAAGGCGAAGTAGGCGGGTGGGGGGGACGCAGCGACGCGGCAACGGGTGGCGACGGGATGGTGGCGGCGAAGGGCAAGGTGCTTCTGGCCGAATTGGTCCACTGACCATGCGGAAATAAGTTATTTAAAACTTCTTTTAGTGAGGGACTGGACAGCGGACGGTGATGTTTTGGCGCTTCATCGGTGCACCAATGAAACGCAACGACACCGCGGACCACGGTCCCAGAGAAAAAAATTGAGTTTATTTTAGGGAGTTCCTGCATCGCAGACCGGGGTGTCATGGCGCTTCATCGGTGCACTGATGAAGCGCCACGCCACTTCGGTCCACTGTCCCAAAAAATAATTCTTCATATTATTTTGACGAGCGGCTGGACAGCGGGCCGGGATGTAGTGGCGCTTCATCGGTGCACCGATGAAGCGCCACACCACCGCCGTCCGCTGTCTCAGTGTGCCGTGAGTGCTGGTCCGCTGTGCCATGCTGAAACGAACATAGAGCTCAATTCGAACTGTTTCATTCCTTCGCTGTACTATATGCAATACTACTTCTTATTGACAATGTCTATACTGAAGATAGCAAAAGGAATAGGAAATCCATTATATGCGATAAAAATAGAAGTTGTACTATTTTTATTGGATACGATGGATTTTCTATTCTGAGCTACGGAGCTTTAGGGTTTCACATCTTCTACGGTTATATGTATATCTTGAGACAAACTTTTGGTTGTGGGATAAGCTGAATATATCCCCGTAGAAGATGCAATGAGGAAGAGGGTACTACGTGAAATATGTTGGTAAAGGGTGTTCAGAGGAAGTTGGAGGGGAACTAGGACGGCTTTTATAGATCACTACACGTGTGGCTCGCGTGCAGGATGTTGAAATATGAGATATCATCTTTGTCGAGCCGCTTGTTATCAAAAGCTGTAAAAGTATTTTTTGGGACAGGGGACGGAGGTGTCGTGGCGCTTCATCGGTGCACCGATGAAGCGCCGTGACACCCCAGTCCGCTGTCCTAACGCGCTGTGAGGGATGAAGCTGGGTTGCTGGCATACGCTGCAGCGCAAATCGGCCATGAGCGCTGAAGCTGGAGTGCCCCCGGCCCGCTGTCTACACACAGTGAGTGAGGAAGCTAGAGATATGGGATACGAGGCACCCCCATCATGTCGTTGACAGCGTATCGGTGTCCGGTGGCGCTTTATCGGTGCACTGCTAAAGGGCAACGACACCTTCCTCCGCTGTCCCAGGCTGTCGTTTTAATTAATTGAAAATACATAATCTTTCTGGGACTGCGGGCCGGGGTGGCGTGGCGCTTCATGGGTGCACCGATGAAGGGCCAGGACACCCCAGTCTACTGTTTTACTTGTCCTTCTTAAGAACTCCGCGCATATCTCCACATTAGTTCCGTATCTCTCGCGTCTTCACGCTTTCCTTAACACCTTTTTGACGCATCACGTGCAACCGATGAAGTGCCAATTCACCTTCATCCCCCGTCTGCGCGCCATCAAAGATAAGGCTATAGTTCTTGTAGGTCCGCTTTCTCCGCGTGTCGACCACAGAACCTGTCGTGCGACTCGCTGCTGTGCATTGACGCGGTGGACGGTAGACCGAGGTGAAGTGTGGTCCATGGATACGACGATGAAGCGCCATTGCACTACTGGCTATTTCCCAGTCTTCTTGTTTTCCGTAGATTTTAGTAAGAACATCTCCCTAAGAGAATGAAACTTTTACTCTTCCACCAAAATATTGGTCTTTCCAAAATCCAAGTAATAATATAAATATAAATAGCAATAGAGTTGCGTCAATTCCACACTAACGTCACAAAGGCGACTGTCTGCCACAGATACCTTCCGTTCGATACATATCGCTGCAAAGCCGTAGGCGAAACACGCAAGTCTCTACAGACTACTGTCACACACGAATGCTGGTGCGCGAACATCATATAAGTCATTCTTTTACAAAATAGCTTCACAAAAAATTAAATCCTTCTTCATGCGGACTTTGAGCCTAGTAAGACACTTATAGAGCTGCATATATTAATAACGTTGGTATTGTGGGCAGTGCTGCGGGTGCCCTTGAAACACCCTAAATTAGTGTGTTAGGGTGCTTTTTAATCCCTCCAAACGCATACAGGACCGGCGGTCTAGACTACCCGTCTGACAGCGGATCCGGGTGTCGCGGCGCTTCATCGGTGCACCGATGAAGCGAAACTGCACATCGGTTTGCTGTCCAAAGAATTAAACTTTTTTTTTTTGCCCCGCCGCCCCACTCGGCCCCGAATCTCGGAATCCGGCATACTTGCTACTACTACTGGGTATCGCGTTTGCAGCAACATCGCGGCCATGTACAACTAACTCCCGTTCGGGTCTGTTTCACAGCCCCCTGTACCACGTGCTTCAGTAGCTTACGCAGGTCTGTTGTCTTTATGCGCCACCCGAGTTTCACAAAGTAAAATGTGCTAAAGGTTGAGTCACGGGATTTAGTATGTTCGGACGCGCCGCAGACATCGCGAGCTCATCGAAAGTAGTCTTTTTTCTCTTTATGTACTGCATCGTCAGTTGTATCAGTAAAAGCGGTGATCCAAGCACCAGTGATGCCTTGAACTTAATGCCTATCAGGTTTCCTGTGAGATGATGATCTCCAGTGTGCCCTTCATCTAATTTTATATAGTTCATAAAAAGAGGCGGGGGAACGTAGGTATTACCACGGTGCTGAGATTGACAAAAATACTGATCACCTATTGCTGCGAATGCTTAAGTGTTTTTAATCAGTTGAGTAACATTACTTAAGCATTACCAACAGTAGATCGCCATAGGTTGTAAGTAGAACCTGCTACTTATAAATACGACTCTAATCAATGCAATTCTGGTTTTCTTAATCGATACGATTGTATTGACTACTATAATATTCTTACGGATATACGAAGTACTTTACTGTAACAGATAAGAAGCATCCCTACAAATCTCTCAAAGAGAATAGATCCCCTTACAGGAGACCATTTCTGTTCAACCTCCAAGGGGGAAGAAGAGTTTTATTAATGAATAATTGAAGAAAAAGGCATAAAGGCATCACCGGAGACAAGGTTGAAGATTGTGTTTATGAAAGAGATGGGGTTAGACAAGGCATGGAAAGTGAGAATTTGTAGTATATTTGGAGCAATATGGGCTCTACCTGACATTGGTACTGAACGAAAGAAGAAGAGTTTTGAGTTTTATCGGAAAAAAATTACTTGGCCGGAAATTGGCGTAGAGAAGAATTACATACAAATGGCCGTGCGCCGCAAGCGGGTGTGTGACCGACAGTTCCACGGCTTCGCACAGTAGTGAGAGGCGTAGGAGGTATTGCGTACATCTCGTTTGCTTTTATCCGGCTTATTGCTGAACCCAGTCAGTCTCTGTGATGTCGAATTGGTACCAGTAAAACGGGAAGCTAATAACTCTGCGTCACAGAACGGATCTACCAATTATGCCGCCGCGAAGGCAGGAAGAGTTTGAATACAAGTATTTTCCAGAGAAAAGGAAAAATATTGGAAAGGAAAAGGGGATGATGGTAATGTAGGTGGAGAGGATGGAAAACCGGAGAGGAGGTTTGCGGAGGAGATGCAGTAGCGGATGAGGAGCTTTGGAGGGAGTGTGGACGAAAATTGGGACGACAGGCTTTTTGAGATAGTGAATGAGATGGGAGGGGTGGTGCGGAGTGTGACAGGGGTTTGGGTGCAAATGGATTTGATTTCGAGGATTCGAAAAAGGATGAAGTTGGTCTGAGTGGGAACTGGTACGTATGTGAATGGGATGTTGGTATGCGTTGCGAGGGAGATGGTGAAGCTAAGGACGGACAATATGGACGTAAGGGGTCGGTTGGAGGTGGTGCAGAAGCAAGTGGTGCAGGTGGAAAGTGCTTGCGAGTTGTTGTTGGAGTGGAAGGAGCGGTTGAGTGAAGGGGAGATAGAAAAAGTCACCAGTGTCAAAATGATCTCGGGGTGGTCGTGACTGGCTGAGGGGGAGAAGAAGGGAGGGTAAAGGAGGGCAGGTTGGAGGGACTCAGCTGAGGAAGAGTCGAAAGGGAGGGAGTTGAGCTGCTAGTGAACAAGGATGGGGAGGTCTGTTTGAGGTGGAAGCTTCCAGGGGGAACACCATTACTTGGGTTTGGTAGTTTGGTGGCAGCTGCGGGAACGGTGGAGCGCATATTGGAGAAGCAGGAGAAGAAGGGGCTGGGAGAGACTTAGAGCCGGTTTGGGGTTAGCAGGGTGTACGAGAATGGAGAGATTGTTCCGTTAAAGTTCTTGAACTTGACATTTATGGAAACTGAGACTCAGGATCCGAATGCAGGTTTTGATTGAAGGAGCGCTAGTGGTGGGTTCGTAATTTTTGTAGAGTTTTTTTGACGAGTGTGGGGAATGTAAAATTACGAGTGGCGGCAGAAGAACTGCAAACTAGCCTTCCACTGCAAAAGGTATAGTTTAAACTGCACTGAACGGAAACGTAATCCCCCAAAAAAATTTGCCTTGCCAACTAGCGCATACTGCAAAAATGCTAGATTTTTCAGACTTTTATTTTCACACCTAGCAATCTAGCATACTAAACTAGCATTTTGAGAACACCGACGTAAGCTTGTGTGGATTCGTTTAATTTGAGAAAGAGACAAGAGTGTTGATCAAGAAGTCGCGCGCTGTTCGCATCATTCGTCTCTGTGGCGCTTCGAGCGCTGCGTCGCAAAGCGGGAAGGAACTTGGTACGCGTGCGCAACGAACATATTCGAAGCGACTGGAGTCCCTCCACGATGTTATCGGAGCCGAATACCTCTTGAAGAAGGAGATCGCCAGAAGCAGAACGATGAAGCGCGGCAGTAAGAACGGCTACGCCAATATTGTTAAGGGCCGTATGCGGAAGATTTGCAAGCAGCGTGCGGCCAAAAAACGTTTTGTTCTACCCAACGAGACGCACGTCCTAGAAACGTATGTGCAAGAGAAGTGGAACATGGCTTCGATCCTGCATGTCTCACGCGTGGACGAGGGGCGTCTCGAGCGGTATATGATTGAACACATGAATGGTGATCATCTGAGTATCCGTGCTTCGCAGTGTGACGAGTTGGCTGGTGTGGCTATTTCAAATTGGTGTCTGATACGGTTGAAGAGTCGTCCTGAGCATGAGACCGCACGCCGTTACGGGCTGTACAAAGACATTGGTGAAGAAGAGCGTTGAACTTTTGAAGCTGTTATGTACCTTGCAGAGGATAAGGTGATGGAGGGCGGGCGTTGCGTCCGTCGCCTAGAAGGTGGTTGTTATTACTTCCAAAATCATGATGAGCAATTCTTGGGGCTAGCAACAGATAGAGTTTAACTCTCTGTGTGGCCCGGGCCTGGCTAATGCTCTTACCATCCAAGGTCTGTGGAGCGGTATAATTCCTTATCGGAAGGAGTACGACTCCCTAACAGATTCGTGGAAGGTGGTAGCGCTTGATGACTGCAAGGTGCTCGATTGTCTTGATTCATATTGTTTGAAGGATCCAAGTGTTTCTGTCCGCGTGTCGAGCCTTGAAGATCTCGAAATAACTAAAAAGACGAGGCGATTCGAGCTGCGCGAGGAGCGCATGGCGATTTGCAACTCTTCCACTATGTGCATCCAAACCGCACTAGCCAATGCTATGGCACGAGTTGTTGATAAGGGTTATGCGTTTAAGTCCGTGTTTGGAGAAGTGGCCGGGAACATGTTGTGCTTTAGAGATGCTGCTCGGTGGGTTGATGAATTCGCAAACCAAGTTGAGCTCCAGCGAATCCATTTTAGCCGGAGCAACTACCGCGATACGTTCAGGTGGCTGTTGGCACAGAAAAATGACGTATAAGTTCTACGTCGGTGTTATCCGAATGCTAGTTTTTATGTCAAGAATGACCGATTTAAAATGATCGAAAAACCGGTGAATTTATCCAAATTTGGATGTGCTTGTTTTCCGAAAATATTTCCGTATTTCCTCTTGTGCTAGTTTGTGTGGAAAGAACCATTTAAGATTATTTCTTCATTTCTAGTTTGGATGGAAGAAAAATAGCATGTTACTTCCGTTCATGCTAGTTTTCGAACGCAATGTAAGTGTGTAAGTGGTACTTATTTTGAACTAGGGCGGCAAATAGGGATACATATACATAGATAACTGCTTACGTAATACGATTAGAACCGTATAAACCCTTGATAAAAGAACTCTCTATAGTTATTAACCACATGTATTGAACACACCTCGTATCAGGCATTTACTCTGTCACTATTGCTACATCTCCGCATCACGTGCGGCCTTCTACAATATTCCGTTCCATAAATCGTTCGCTATATTAACCTCTCTGATACGTACCGTTCCTCTCTCCTAACGACTCACACCGCTCCCCGCCATGCCTAATTGCTGCTTATCTATCGCATCGTTTCTGCTATTCGAAGGCAAAAAAGAAGGTGCCCCTCCCGTTTCACCGCCGAGAAGCGTTTTACCTCCCCAGCTGGTGACCTTTTCAGCTTCTCTAACGCATAAAGCGTCACAAGGCCAACCCCTAACTACCACCGCCACCTTCATCCCCTCCCTTCACTCGGTTTTCCGACAACTTCCCTATCGCTGACGATGACTCCTACCTCCAGCCACAGCTCTCCTTCTGCCTCCACACCCAGAAGCCCTACTACATCTCCAGCATTTCCGTCTACTCTCTTTTTCTCTGCCCACCTCTTCCACCGCCCCTCCTTTCCATCTTCTCAACAAGTATTAGCTTGAATACATGATCCCCTAAATCTCTTCCATCCTCTCCAATCGTGGCCTTCGCAAGGAAGGAAAACTCATCTCTGTCCTCCACGACCCCACATTCTCAAAATCCGCCTCTCACGACGCTATCTCTTCTGCTACCCAGTGCTTTCAATTTCAAATAAACCTCTTCCAACCCCGAATCAGAATCATTGGTTTTACCCCCACCACACTCTGCGATCCCTAGCACCTCTTCATTGCCATGACCTTCAGAAATGATGCAACCCAATTCCATAAGCAACACCTTAAACTCGCCTATTTACACAACACCTTCTTCCACCGTCTCTTACGCAACCCCCTCCTGATCTCCCGCTTCCGTTCACCCCATGGCTCGCTCCCTCGCAAAGAAGTAGTCCCAGCTTTCAAGCACGAAGTTATGCAGTCTTTCAATGAGTCGTACATCTAGCACTCCCCCAACACCACCGGTATCGACTCCTGCATCGGCCTCGACCAAGTGTATTCCAACAAGTTCCTCAGCCTCCGAAACTCTTCTTCCATCACCTATCACCCCCATCACATCGCCCTCCGCAACTTCTCCGATTCCTCCCGTTGCATATACACCACCGAAAACCTGAGCTTGCTCGGGTACTTGCCAACCTTTTTAAATCTGGAGACCCCTTTTCAACACCCCGATAGCATCCCCCAAACCTCTTCCAGCATCTCCCGCCCTACCAAAATGAAACCCACACAGCATATCATCTCTAACCCCCTGGACCATTTTCCTACCTCCGGCCCCTGTGGCTTTCCCATAAGTGACGCTCATGGCTTTCTCCGACACTGTCCCTAAATTATCGCCTTCTACTGCGCCGAGATCTTCGAAGCAAAGGACATTCTTGGCATCTCCCACGGCACCCGCCCCAAGCATCTATGCCAAAGATGTATCGCCTCCGTTCCAATCTTCATCTACATATCGCATCCTTCACCCTTCGATCTCAAACCCAGACCCTCGCCGCGCGTAGACCACACTCAGCCCTTCTCCGATATTAGGAGAAAGACCTAATTGCAAGAAAGCTCAGAATCGTCCGCAACACTAAGGGACAGGCCCTTGAAGTTCTACACAGCCTTTCTCTCGCAAAATACTCCTCCATCTTTGAGTCGTACCCTCTCCTCAACATCACCCCTCCCTCTTCTTTTACAACATCTTCACCTTCAAACCAGTCCGTAACTTCCACTCTGGCAGTACCAAGCTCATCAACCACGCAGCCATCGAACACTCAAGTTAGAGACCCTTTTTAGGTTGATTCGTTCCTCCAAGTCTCGTCGTTTCTTCAACGACGTCCGCTTTGCTATCTTCACACACATGAGCACCATTTTTCCCGCCATCAAAATGTACTTCCGACCTAGAATACCTAGAATACCAGGAAGCAACCTATACCACTACAGTGGCATGGATAATGGTGGCGTTCTTCTGAAGATGATAGAAATCAAAATGTGGTGGTGGTAGCGAACGCGCGTCCTGTGGTGTTGCGCACGCACGGCATGTATATGTGGCTGCGGCATACCCGGGTGCGCGGTGGCGATGGCGCCCGCCGTCTGCCAGGAGCTGTGAGATGGGCACGTGGAGCGGGTGCTCGTCCCAAGCAACCGGGTCCATGGCCATGGGGGCCAGCGGCGGAGATGGGCAGCGCGATGGAGCGTGCTAGAACGCCGGTAACCCCTTCATGCCGGCAAAAGCTCGGGACGACCGGTGAAACGCCAGGCGCAGCCCGGTGGCGGCGATGAGTTCTTCGAGCGGAGCGGCGACTGCAAAGAGACACACGGCTGCGTCTGCAGTGTCGCCGGCAAAGAAACGGCGCAATGCTTGGGCTCGCAGAACGTGCAAAGCACGACGCCAAACGTCTCCAGAGAGCATGGTGGCGAGCGCTGTAAATACGAAGTTGGCGCCTAGTGCATCGCGGGTAGTGGACGCGGCGGCGCGGCGTTGGGGGGTCGGCGGGATGGCGGCGGCGAAGGGCAAAATGCTTGTGGCTCACTTGGTCGGCTGTCCATTTGGAAATAGTTTATTTCAAATTTCTTTTAGCGAGTGACTGGACAGCGGACCAGAGAGTCGTGGCACTTCATCGGTGCACCAATGAAACGCTACGCCAGCGCGAACCGCGGTCCCAGAGAAAAAAATTTGAATTTATTTTAGCGAGTAGCTAGACAGCGGACCGGGGTGTCGTGGCGCTTCATCGGTGAACTGATGAAGCGCCACGCCACCCCTGTCCACTGTCTCAAAGAATATATATTTTTTCATATTATTTTAACGAGTAACTAAACACCGGACCGGGGTGTCGTGGTGCTTCATCGGTGCACCGATGAAGCGCCACGACACCCCGGTCCGCTGTCCTAGTGAGCCGTGAGTGCCGGTCCGGTGTGCCATGCTGAAGCGAATATGGAGCGCTCTCGAACTGTTTCATTCCTTCACTGTACTGTTTGCAATACTACTTACTATTCATAATGGTTATACTGAAGACATCAAAAGAATACGACATCCTTTACACGCGAGAAAAATAGAAGTTGTACAATTTTTATCGGATATAATGGATGTTCTATTCTTAGCTAAGGAGCGTGAGGATGTGCCACCTTCCACGGTGGTATATATATCCTAAGAAAAAAATTTGGTTGTGGCAGAAGGTGAATATATCCCCGTAGAAGATGCGACGGGGAAGAGGGTAGAGCGTGGAAGATGTTGGGAAGGGGTGTTCAGGGGGACTTGCTGGGGTAATTGGAACGGCTATTTTAGATCACTACCCGTGTGGCTGCCATGCGAAATGTGAAATATGAAATATCATCGTTGTCCAGTCGCTTGTTAACAAAAATTGTAAAAATATTTTCTGGGACAGCGGGCGGAAGTGGCGTGGCGCTTCATCGATGCACCGATGAAGTGCCATGGCACACCGGTCTGCTGTCCGAACGCGCTTTGAGTGATGAAGCTGGAGTGCTGGCATACGTGGCACTGCCAACCAGCCATGGTAGATGAAGCTGGAGTGCGACCCGTCCCGCTCTCCACACGCCGTGAGTAATGAAGCTAGAGTTCTGGCATACTTGGCACCTCAAACGCGCCGTTGACAGCGGGCCGGGGTCCCGTGGTGCTTCATCGGTGCACCGATGAAGCGCCACGACACCTCCGTCCGCTGTCCCATGCTGTCGTTTTAATGAATTGAAAATACATAATCTTTTTGAGACAGAAAACCGGGATGGCGTGGCACTTCATCGGTGCCGCGATGAAGCGCCATAAGACCTCAGTTTAATATCCTACTTGCCGTTACTAATAACTTCGCGTATATCTCCACATTTATTTAGTTCCGTATCTCTCGCGTCTTCACGCTTTCCTTAACATCTCTTTGA
Source organism: Gracilaria gracilis (assembly GCA_030374805.1). NCBI lineage: Eukaryota > Rhodophyta > Florideophyceae > Gracilariales > Gracilariaceae > Gracilaria > Gracilaria gracilis. The sequence goes on from JARGSG010000189.1 coordinate 1,428,914, forward strand.
CGCATCACGTGCCACCGATGACGTACCACTTCAGTTCTATTTCTCTTTCATCCCCTGCCGGGGCGCCATGAAAGATAAATCTGGAGTTCTTGTAGGTCTGCTGTGTTCGCGTGTTGAGTACAGCACTCGTTGTGCGACCCTGCTACTGTGCATTGACGCCGTGGACGGTAGAACGAGGTACAGTGTGGTTTATCGATGCACCGATGAAGCACCATTGCACTCCTGACCATTGCCCAATGGTCGTGTGCTCCGAAAAGTGTAATAAGAACCCCTCTTTAAGAGAATGAAACTCTTACTCTTCCACCAAGATATTGGTCTTACGAAAACCTAAGAAATAATACAAATATAAATAGTAATAGAGTTGCATCAATTCTACAATAACGATACAGGGGCAAATTTCTGGCGCGGATACGGTCCGGTCGATACATATCGCTGTATAGCCGTAGGCGAGACACACATGTCCCTACAGACTACTGTCACGCACAAAAGCTCCAGCGCAAACATCTTGTAAGTCATTCTTTTACAGAATAGGTTCACAAGAAGTTAAATCTTTCTTCATAGGAACTTGGAGCCTAGTAATACACTTATGGGGCTGCATATATTAATGACGTTGGTATAGTGAGCATTGCTGCAGATGCTCTCGAGATACCCTAAATTAGTGTGTTGGGGTGGCTTGGAATCCCTCCAAACGCATCTAGAACCAGCGGTCTAGACCACCCGCGGGACACCGGACCCGGGTGTCGCGGCGTTTCATCGGTGCACAGATGCAGCGCCACTGCACATCGGTTCGCTGTCCAAAAAAATAAACAAGTTTTCTGGCCCTGCGGCCCCGGTCGGTCCCGAATCTCTGTATCCGGGGCACACGTCCTACTAATACTGGATATCGCGCTTGCAGATACATCGCAGCAATGTACAACTAACTCCCATTCGGGTCTGTTTCACAGCCCCCTGTATTACATGCTTCAGTAGCTTACGCAGGTCTGTTGTCTTCACAACGGCCCGGTGTCGTGGCACTTCATCGGTGCACCGATGAAGCACCCCGACACCTGGGTCCGCTGTCAACGGCGCGCTGGCGGTTCCAAGTATGGCACCACCCGAGCTCCATCACTCAGGGCGCGTGGAATGCTGCCCGGGGTGCGCTTTAGCTTCATTGCTCACGGCACGGTGACGGTGTCACGTATACAAACAACACAAGTTTATCACTCATGGCGCGTTGAGACAGCGGACCGGAGTGGCGTGGGACTTCATTGGTGCACCGATGAAGGGCCACGCCACCCCAGTCCGCTTTCCAAGCCTGGATTTAATGCGCCAGAACCTTTTTTTATTTATCTATTGCTCAAAAATTGTTGTGCCAGTGTGCTATAGATGATATGAGCTTAATGTATTTTGTAAATGGTGCACGAGTATGCTCTAAAATACAATATACGCAAGGAGTACACTATAAACTAATACTAAGCGGACATGATGAAATGGAAGGTAGTGATTGAGAGAGAGGAGTATAACGAAGGTAGAAGGTGGAATGGAAGATATAGATGATGGAGAAGACGAGAACGAAATTAAAAATGAAGAGATATTAGGTGGCCATGATAAAAGTAAAGACAAGGATTACGAAGAAGGACAGACGCTAATAGATGACGAAGATGAGTAGTTTTAATATAGGGCCTGTGTTGTTGTGTGTGTTCTTGATAGAGGCTGGACATGAAATATGAACACATGATTTGTTTTAAAGGTAACGTAAAGAGAATTGAAGGACAAAAATGGGTTCATCGGCATGGACTGAGGAGAGTTTGTGTATGTACACGGAATATAAGGTTTACAATTTTTTCCAATTACTAAAGAATGTCATTTTCAAGAGCAGTGTCAGAGTTGGTGTGGAATGTGGTAGGAAACTGCCTTTTGGCTAATTTTTCATCTGCGGAGGTGAGATAAAAGTAGCCATTTCTGGATTCATACTCCGAGAAAGGGGCTGAGAAAGTAATTAGGGTGTGTGTTGCAGTATCCTAGAATGGATTCCACTGTAGTGGGCATATTGTGGGAAAGTCATCTGTTGAAGGTGAGTATCGCTAGACGCTTCTTAACAATAGTTGAGACAATGCTTTTGAACTAAGTAGCCACTTCATGCATGGTAACGAATCCAAATGAAGAACTGACGAGATTCAAGGAAGAGATCCAAACTAGCTTGTGGTAGTAAGACTTGGTAAAGGCGTGTTCGTCGACGATAGTGCAAGTAAGACCTGCGGTCCAGAAGCTTTGAGCTATTGCAAGAGCCCCTTTTCGGATGGCTGTGATTAGATTATTGGGGGAGGGAGGCGCGATACCATCCTGTGGGGAAGCGCTGACAGCAGGAACGGCAATGTAAAGAGTGGCTAGCATGCAGTGCTCAATTCCGTATTGGCAAAAGATGGGAAAAATGCGACCTTTCTGGATGAAGACCAGGTCTTCTATACGTGATGCGAGGCAAAATAGAATTACTCTTTTGAGAACGTCGTTCGTGCCACAGAAGAAGATTGGACCTCGGGGAAGGCAATCTGGAGAAATGAATTCTTTGATGGAGAGAAAGTTATCTTAAGGAAAGCCATTGTTGTAAACCATGGTGATAATACGCCCTCTACCTATAAAAAGAGCTGCCATGATTGTCGAAGGGAGGGAAAGTGGATGGAAGGACATTGTGACGAGTTAATTTGAAGGTATGGGCTGTTGAAAGCTGTCTGGTGTTGGTAGCTTTGAAAAGAAAATTGTCTACATGTAAAGGAGTGAGAAGATATTAAAGTAGAGGTAAGGGCTGTTCTTGTGGTCATGGGAAAAATTGTTCCAGGGGACAAGGGCATTTGTATGATTAGTTATGGAAAGACATGGGCAGCAGGATTGTAGTGGAGGTAGAGCCGAAGAGTGTGTTTATGAGAAGGAATGCAGTGAAGTAAAGCAGAGAAAATAAGAGTCCATTATACCGTTGATACTTAAGAGTTGGTGCATTGGGGGCTTCAATGGGATATGGTATGGACAAGAGGGGGGAAATTGTGGGGATTTCTAAGAAAAATGGAGATAGTGCGGAATGGCGGGAAATATGAGTGTATATGAATCAGGTACAAATGGTTGTGCAGCGCAAGTGGGTGTGTGGCAGACAGTGCTACAGGTGTGCGGAGTGGGGGGGAGTGCTGCAACTGTTGGGTTTATCTCTCTCGTTCTTATCTATCTCCATTATCGTGAACCGCCGTTTATTTCTACGATGTCGATTGAGTACGTCGAGGGCGAGGAGCTAGTGGCTCTGCTTCACCGGACGGAGGTACCAGAGAAGCCACCCGGAAGGAAGGAGGAGGGTGGGTACAAGGTTTGAATGGGAAAGAAGAAGGGAAGTGGGATGGAGAGGGGGGTGGGGGTGGTGGGGGTGGACGGGATGCGGGACCGGAGAGGAGGTTTGCGGCGGAGATGGGGGAGCGGTTGAGGAGACTTGGAGGAGAACTGAAGGAGCATTTGGAAGACTGGCTTTCTGATATGGTGGGTGAGATGGGAGGGGTGGTGCTGAGTGTGTCGGAGATCGGGGCGCGAATGGATTTGATTTCGAAGATTCGGAAAAGGATGAAAAGGGCTGGAGTGGGGACTGGAAGACATGTGAGTGGGAAGGTAGAGTGCGTTGGGAGGGAGATGGTGAAGCTGAGAAGGCAGAATATGTGGCTGAAGGGACATGTGGAGGTGTTGAAGGCGCAAGTGGGACAGGTGGGGAAGGCGTGCCAATTGTTGTTGGAGGTGAAAGAGCTGGTGAGGGAAGGAAGCGTTTAGAGGGAGTAGAGAAGAGAGAAAGGGTCACCGGTAAAGCCAGGCTCTCGTGGTGGGCGTGGGTGTGTGAGGGGGAGGAGCGGAGAAGGGAATGGAGGGGAGGTTGGGGGAAGTCGGCTGAGGAATAGGCGAAAGGGTGGGGTGATGGTAGACGAGGAAGGGGAGGTGTGTGTGCCATGGCAGGTGCCAGAGGGAGCGCCACTAGTTGGGTTTGGTAGTGCAGCGGCGGTTATGCGAACGGCGGAGCGCATACTGGAGGAGCAATAGGAGAACAGGCTGGGAGGGGTCGGGAGCCGGTTTGGGGCTGGCAGGGTGTACGGAAATGGAGTGAGAGTTCCGTTCCAGTTCTTCAATTTGACATTTAGGGAAGCTGAAGCTCAGGATCCGAATGCAGGGTTGGAATGAGGGAGCGCTGGTGGTGGGTTCGTAATTTTTTCGAGTGTTTTTGACGAGTTTGGGGAATGAAAAGTAAATCTTTTTTGCCTTGCCAACTAGTGCAAACTGAAAAAATGCTAGTTTTTTCGGACTTTTATTTTCACAACTAGCGATCTAGCATACTAAACTAGCATTCCAAGAACACCGACGTAAGGCTGCGTGCAAGGAACGTCCATCACGTTGTTTGTGTTGACGTTGGACGTGGCGAGGTTGTTGACGCTGTTGAGCAGTATCCGCTGAGGCTCTGTGGTGAGTTGATTAAGTGTTGCTTTGGTGACTCTGCGTCCTTCAAGCGTGTTATGAAAAATGCCCTGCGTCGTTTCCATTCCGCGCCTTGAGGAGAAAATCGAGAATAGGATCGGAAGGGCAAAGCGTCTTCAGAGTAAGAAAAAGAAGTCTTTGGAGGTGTAGTAGATCTTTGCCTTTCACCAGTACGTAATAGTTAAATGTAAAAACTTGGCTAATAGAGTCTAAGATCTCCTTAGAAAAGATACCAGTCTCCATCATCTGATTTAGCTTCTTAAAGACACAAGGGTTAATCTTTGTAAGAGCATCCGCAGGGTTAACCGGTCCTGGGATCCATCTTAACGAGTTGATCTCCCGGGCTTCGAAGGAATCTCGTAGCCTTGCGACTGTGGGGGTTGAGTCGGGAGTCTTTTTGATCGTGTATTGTTCTATATAGTCCAAACGAATCTACAAACATCTGTACGTTTGGCCTTGGCCTTTGGCCAGATAGGTGCACCATTTAAGGCACCATCTCGGCCAGGTAGATTGCTCGATTCAATTTGCGGGTGGCGGCTAGTACTTCCGCACCCGCGGAGGAGAAGAAGACCCTGTGTTGTTTGGATCTGCGTCAGTCCAATACGTGGAACACCTGGAGCTTCTTGGAATGGAAGGATAACCCACACAAGAACCTTGTCTGAACATAAGAGGTGTTGCCTGAAGCGGCATCACTGAAGCCTATTAATTTGGATTCAAGCTGCTAGGAGGCAGAGGTTTGGCTGCTGACTTGTACGGCAGCGCGGGCGACAACGACTCCAAGTGAACCAGGGCTTGTTTGAGTTGCCATATATGGCTTATTTTCAGATGAGAGACGTTCTGCTGCAGCTTACCTGCCACTAAGGAGGCCTGTGGAAGAATGTCGTGGCCAAAGAAGTTCAGTTTCCTGGTCACTGACTGGAAGCGTCGTAGTTCTTCCGCGGTGCTCGCGCTGTCGTTCTCTTTATTGCGGTGATGAGGGAGTTCGATCGGCTTGATGGTCGATAGAAACTCCTCCATACTCAAGCACACGCTATAGTCTGCGTGTTGTTTGATGAAGTGGCGGTTGAAGACAATATCTTGTCCTCTGTTAAACCGCCCCACAACAAATTTTGTGGAGATATCTTCCCTGAAGCTTTGCTTATGCTTTGGTTTTGCGGAGGAGATCATGTCGTCGACTACTCTGGCTAAACCCATTACTATTTCCCTGCTTTTATACATCAGAAGCAGTTGTGGGATTTTAGGGACATGGACGAAGGCTACATCCAGAAGCCACTTTTCGACACAGAGTTGCCATAGCCTTCCGGACTCCACTAGTTTGTAGGCGGGGGCGAGTAACTTCCATACCTCATCTGCATATGCGCTCCAGCCTCGTGGCGGATGCATTTTAGATCTCTCGCTTCAGCTCTTCTGCCTGCATGTAGGGCGATTTCACGTCAAGTGATTCTATTGGGAAATGGAAAAGGGGTGAAAGTGAGATGAGCGTACATATAGTCGAGTACCGCGCAGTTGAGGAGTCGAAGCGAAGATTATCTTTCTTAGATCTCTGTTTCTGTGAGGTACGAGGCGACACTTCAACTTCGTTATGTTCTTTTCTTCATCGTGTTTAACATTGAAGAAGTGGTGGGAGGATATGAGGTATTCATCCCTGGGGATGGACCGACTGGACACTGCACGATATGCTTCCTTTTGCTTGTAATTTTATTTCTCCCTGTTGATGGAATGCCAAGTAACCACCTAGGTGCTCCTTGGAGCTTGTGCTCGGTGAGCGGATCATTACCGAATTTCGCGTAGAGGTTCTTCAAGATGGCTTGCTTTGCCGACATAAAAAACGCGTTGTGAGGTAGAGTAGCTGGATTAGCGAAGAATGAAGAAGGTTGGCCAATGTTCTTCGACAGCATGTCGAAAGGAGAAGTAGCGGATGTTCCGGCAAGGTACGTGGAGCGAAGAGGACGGTCATCCCATATCGCGAGGCCGGAATTTAGCTGCAGGTTATACTCCATTATTGGCGGCTCTTCCGTTATTCGGACGACCAGGTTTGTCGGGATATCCGGTTGGTCATGATGTGGGACCACTTCAGGGTCGGGTGAGGGTTGAGGAAGTTCGGAGTATCCGAGTTCTATGGGCTTGACTTCTTCGAGCAACATAGACTTTGGGCGGAGACGTAGGTCTCCGTATGAAAAATTGTAGGAGAACCCTCGAAGGCCTTCCGTAGCTGAGACTAATACAAAGTGCTCATAGACCTCCTCGACGAAGCCTGGGTACCAGTGGCGACTTTTTGTCTGCTTGACAAAATAGTAGACCGGTGACTTTTGGACGAGGAGTGTTCGGCCCAAATGCTTGACCCCTTTAGTGAGGAGGAAGATATAAAGAGCTTGTCGAACTGCATTCTCGTGGTAGGCTTCGGCGAGGTCCTTGGTGAGCCTAGCCGGCGGCAGGCCCTGGAGTGCCGGCCTGTATCCTCTGGCTAGTTCGAAGATCGATACAAACCTTGAGCCAAGTAGGATGTTTTTTTAGGAACGTGGCCCTTGAGACTAATTCCTGTTGAGAAGGGCATTGTTGCATTCTAGGCGCCGTGTATCGTCTGTCTTTCTCAAGACTTGGGATCAGGTATCTGATCGTTTCGTTGGAAGACTCGACGATACCTAATTTATTGTGGCGAAGGGCTGACCTTAGATCAAATGTAATGCCTTCAATGGCACACATCGTTCTGAAATGTTGGCAATGGAACTCCGGGTCGGCTGAGAGTTCTGTTCGCGCCCGATGAGTCATTATCCAGTGAAAAAAGTTCTTGGCTGCCTTTCCATGTCTCTTCAGAAACACAACCATGCGGCAGAGAAGCTGGTCGCCGCGTCTTTCATGTGAAGAATGGGGAGGTTGTCGAGTTCTGCTACGAACATGAGGCCCACTTGGACGTGCTCGTTGAATTCTCTCAGGATACGAGAAAATGAAACCTTCCTCGAGGTTAACGGGCGGCCAGTGCTTGCACATGTGGTGCACGAGACGAAGGCTCCTTGCACCAGCGATTCGAGCGTCCTTGTGAGAACTCCGGAACGCTCACAGATTCTCTTCATGTCGTTCGGGCGTAAATGTGTGTAGAGATGGAAGCGTTTCGCGAAGCGCTCCTCATCTTTGATGGCATTTCCCTTGAAGGTTAGGTTCTTCACGTGGGTGAAAAATTACTTGACGGACTGGGTGCACGAAGGGACGATGAGTACTCTGGTGCGCTTCGCCAGTTCGGAACCGGTATGGTAGGTTCGGAAAAGGACAGGTGCGGAGTGGTTGCCCATTATACGTTGAGGGATGCGGATCTTGTTCTCCCGGTTCAGGAGATCGGAACGTGATAGCACATCGTTCCCCAAAACGATTGGTCCCCTTCTGTCTACTGCATGGAAGGGTAGCACGAAGGTGGTTTCATTTTCGTCAGTGCCTTGAAATTTCTACATGGCGAAGGTTGATGCGCCGTCCACGCATTCATCTCCGAAACCATGGAGGAAGGGCTCACAATCTATCACATCGAGAACTAGTTCTGCCCCCAAGGAGACGCAGAGCTGTGATATGACGTACAAAGACCTTGCAATCTCTGGGCAACCCGGATCGACGATAAGGTTTGCGTCTGCGAAGGCGGGAAACAGGTCAGAATGGGCTCCTTCCCCTGCAGCTACAGATTATTGCGTTGGGAGGCGTCGGAGCCTTTTCGAAAACCCTTGTACGACTTAGCGGGGGCGACATGTTTGCCTTTACCTCCCTTGACAGCACGAATGCGTTTCGTTTCATGTGACGGGCTTTGGCACTCATAACGTCCTCGGAGATGAATCTGAGAGCCACAGTCGAAGCAGTACCCAGCCTCCCGCTCGGTCTTTCGTTTGTTTCACCAGCGGGGTTGAGAGAAATTGCCGCGCTGTTGGTTGTGCGCGTGCGTGGGAGCGGTGGTGCTCTGGCTTGGCTCCGATCGCTTCTGGTAAGCTGCGAAGGCCTGCTGAACTCGTTGTCTGACCATGTTTTCTATATCAGTCTTCTTGTAATACTTGTCTGCGAACTTGGGCGTAAAGGTCGAGTTGCGTAGGAACTTAACGGCGTCGTCAAAGTTGAGCATGCAACGAGGGCCAGTGGAAAACATGTCACGAATGTGGTTCTCATCTGGGCAATGACTTTCGAATAACTCTCGAGGAACCCATGTGCGCCGCTGACTAGGTCAGTAGCCTTGCGACTAACGGTATTAGCGTTGTCAGAAGTATACGCCAGGGCATTTTCGGAGTTGAATACATCGGCTAACTTATTGAAAAACTCAAGAACCGATGCATAAGAACTCTTTGTTATCGACACTTCTGCCTCAGGTTGGTCTTTTTGACAAGCTGCCGCCAGTGCAACAAGTTGCAAATTTGCGTTGGTTAACATCTCCTCGCTCAGTAAGGCGTTGTTTAGGAGCGTTTTGGAGATGAATTCACTGAGTTGAGAGGAAGTGGATAGTTCAAAATTCATAAGATGGTGAGCTGTCAATCCTCGGAAGCGAGATAAGAAGCATTCAAATCCTCACTGCGGCGACGCTTGCATTGAGTGACCTCGGTGAAGTATGAGATGGAACGTGTTACAACGGCTATCAGAGGATGGACCGCGATAAGTTTGAATATGTCTCTAACTGCTTCAATTTGATCCTTGTGATTTAAATCGATAAGTTGCTTGGCGCCAGCCTCCTCAAATATAGATTTCTGCTCAAGAGGTGAAACAAGGTCATAAAAGTGACGAGCAAGTGAGGCGTGAACGGTTTTGTACAGCCAGTCGTTGCCTGTCTCTGTAGCAACTTACATGGGCTCCACAAAACCGGAAACGTTACGTCGATACTTTCCAAGGTTTTTTAGGGCTTAAACATGGGGGATCGGTCGGTGAAAAGCGGTTTAGACAAATGTAAACCTGGGCCCATAAATGGGTTAGTAGTGTCTACGGTAGAGTCGGTTGCGAGGCGAGTGGGGGAGGCGAGCGGGGTCGGCGAGAGAAAAGGGGAGCATGGACCAGCATAATGGAAAAGAGTGTTCTCTTTTGTTGCTGGCCACGCCGGGACTCGTGCAGGCCCTGCAGAGCCCCGGTGTTTTACTGTAGTGGAGTTAGGCGCACCTCTAGCGCAGAGGCGTGCCGGAGCTCATAGTGATAGGGTCCCTCGAAGGGCTTGGGCGCGCCTGCACGTAGTGACGGCTGACGTATAGGGGCCCGCCGCGAGAAGCTGGGAGTTCCAGGAAAACGTGATTGGCTGCTTTCAATACGGCTGTATTGTGTAATGCATTCCATTAGCATAAGGCCAAAGTTTAACAAGTGGTAACGCGTATTTCCAAGCATAAGAAATGATTTTGTCCTTAAGAACAAACGAAGAAAGACCAGAAACTTTCAAATTTGTTACGTTTTATACCCGTTGTTTCAGCAATTCAAAATTATGTTTCCTGCACGCAACGAACCAAAAAATTAACACGTTAAAAATAGCATAAGACAATTGTCAGGCTTTTCACTAATTGCTTGAAGATAACAGAGTGGCTACGAACTCATGTTATATTAGAAGCACTTATACCACTCATTTCTACTTCGTCATTCATTCTAACAAAAAATTGATTGAAAAGCCTATAATCATCAGTGTTTTACTTTTATAGTGCCTCAAAACAGTAAGAAATTCAAAATTTGTTTGCTGCTGAGGTTAGGGATGACAAGCTACAAAGCAAGCCATTTATAACTAGTTGTTAGTACTTTTTGCCTGCTTATTCTTCCAGTCTTTATACCGGTGAATCTGGTTTGTAGTTTCAGACATGTTTATTAAACCAAAACCTAAATTACAACCTACCACCCTTAGCATGTATAAAATTCTTCAAGCAAATAGTTTTTTATTTACGAAGATTACAGCTCCAGACATTATACCAGTACAGAAAGTGATTTTTAAACATATACTAAATATGAAATAAAGGTTCATTGTTTTGAAGTTGGAACTGAACCAGTACACAGACGGCATGAAAAGAGTATGAATGAAAAGAGAGTCTGTGTCGAAACCTGTGACCAAGTATAAAAGAATTCTACAAACGGCCATTCAAGGTTTCATGCCTAGCACGCAGGGACCGAGACAATAGATACTGATTATAGCCATATATCATAGGAGTACGAATACATTTTTCGTCTTGATCTCCTTCATCCGTTAAGATCTTCTCCTGTGGAAGTAGAAAGCCTTTTAATTTCATTTGGAAATTTTCCAAATCTGGAAAACTCCCACAAGGGTGTGAACCATTTATCCAAACGATTTTTCCTGAATTGATGGTAACACCAATTTCGTATCTAAGACCTGGTCCCTTGAATTTATGCGAGTTCGAATCAAACAGTTGTGGTTCTTGGATTCTGCAGTCCGTGCAGTCTACTGAAGCATAAATTTCTCCCAATATACTGTCCTGTAGACGACTGGTCGAGAATATCTTCGTCAGGATTAGTATACATATTATTTGAAGTGAAATATTTCAAACACACCATTGGTATATTGGATATTCCTTTCAAAAATTTTCCAACCCAATGGCGGATTGTTTTCTCATCGGCTCCAAATATTGCCCTCATTACGGTCTCCGTGTGATAACATTTTAAAAACAATAAAGACCAAAGCAAATGGGAAGGGCTACCACTCTCAACCAAAGCTTGAGGCAGTTGATCCCAAATTTGAGAACGAACTTTAGAGGTTACTCGAAAAAGCGCGTTGAATCTTCCAGACTGCACGATAAAACTCGTACCAGGAGCGTTTTGCACATACTGCGCTGCAATAGAAGTTAATGTGCTTTCATGTACCATAGATATGTTCGCTGTCGATCGCAGCAACAATCTGGATTGAGCTGCAGTTGCTTAACTGGCTGCTATTAAGTACTGACTCGGCAAATATGCCAATAGGTCCCTATGATAAGGTTGCGGTTCCTGGCAGTATACACCGAATACCTGAGATGACTAACGGCTTACGTTTGGGAGTGCCCCAACCCGCTTGGCTAGGACTTGCCCCCAAACTCAAATGAGCTAATTTAAATGAAACGATTAAAGATATCTTACACACTTGTATGTCAACCTACAAGAAATGTTCGGTACAGTTACAGCCGTATTACTCAATTCTCCCGAAGGTCAAACTCAATAAAGCGTTATTGAGTTTTCCCTTACGTCATAATCTTTTTAGCGCGTCCGAGGCAGCTGATGTCTTTTATACATATCAAGTGTTTAACAGAATGGCAACAACATTTCGTAGTCGATATAGATATATTGAAGGAAAAATAAGATATTTTGCGTCATGGAAAAGAGCATAGAAAGAAAATTTTTTGCCGATATTGCGGTTTGTTTTATGCCATAAACTTTTAACGAGAACATCCCTTTCCAATTTTCAAGCACTAGTCTGTTATATGAATAGAGCACCCACGAGGATTCGTAGTCTTTCACCTCCTGGGAGTTGTCTAATAGGCAGTGACGGTCTCGACATGTAGAACCTTTTTGAAGCTATGCTTTTGTACTATACTAACCAAAGATGGCACATGTTGACAAACTGGATGTGCCTCTTTCACTATGTCCGTGAAAGTCTTCTTACATTAATAAAGGCGTGGCATGTATTATTTCATAAGGTGTACCAAAACCTAAGTGGGCCACCGAAAGGTAGTCTCTAGGAAATTCTCGGGTATAAAATGTGTAATTCAGGGACGTGGCTCTCACGTCTACCTGGATGGAAAGGCAACAATGTGGTTCTTATTTTTTTCATATATGATGAAATTCATAGCATAGTCGTGTACCATCCTGAACCATTTCATGTAGAACTAACGCGATAATACGATGAAACAATCCAAATGAACTCTCTCTTTACCTTGAAATTTACGTTTGCCACAACAGTACTTCAGCCTATTCATCCTTGAGGACAGGAGACTATCGTGATAGGAGAGTTTCAAAAATACAACCAGACTAGAAATGCCGAGACTAACGAAGAACTCACCCGCAATGCAGCTTCTTCTGTACAAGTTTCAAAATAACCAGATCTGTGAGTCCCAGAAACCTACAGAAGTTTGGCAATCCGAGGATTTGTTCAGACAACATACATTAAACAGCTTTCGAGGTCAGTTCAATGTCATTCGCAAGCAAATGGCGACCGAAATAGGTACGTTTGCCCACAAAACTTTTGCATTGCTCCATTAATATCTTTCCTGACAATTAGTAGCGGAAGATGCAGATGAAGATCTAAATTTACTAAATCATGGCACAACAAATATTTCTAATAAGGAGGGTCTGCTTCGTACTGTTCAAGGTGATGAACAATCTGATGCCTCGGACAGCAACTTTGACATACCAGGATCAGAGCTTGTGTCAGCTCCAAATGAGATTAAACCGCTCTAGCTAATATCAACGTGGGTTGAGCCGAAAACAACATTGCAGCAGGTGACGGTGGCAGTGGTGTTACCCTCTGGTGTTGGACAAGGGCAATTTGCAGTGCATGTCGTAGACCAAGGAATGTTCCTGGAATTCTCTGTTACGTGGTCTCCTGAATTAGTTTAAATCGAATTGATGCATAGAAAATGGCTTACAGGCGGTTTAGAAGATCGTCTTTAGAGCTATCATCCCAAGATTGTGGGATTCTACAACTCGTTGAAACTTATTACGAAAAGAAGTTCTGCTAGCGTGAAGTCGGTAAGCAGAATTTTACTACCATTTCCCGTTCAGACTCACATATTGTCGAAGTAAAACTTGGCGTCGATTGAAAGTACAGTGCAAATGGTGTACGTTGAGCTAAAACAAGCAAATATAGAGGAGTACACAAAAATTGAAGACACTGATGTCTTCTGCGTATCGTGAGATAAATAGTTGATAGTTGTATTTTCTGAATAAAAAAGTGTCTTTATTTCTCACAATATATAGGTATGGCGCTCACTTCATGAGCACGAAAATGTGGTGTGTTTCGATTGAAATGTTCTGTCTAAAGGATTCGATTTTGTTATCCAACATTCTTGCTCCGCAGATTTGGTTGTGATCCTAAAATTTATTCCTAATCGTGAGGCCAACATACCCTTCTATCTGATATCCTGGACTATTTCTTATCATGAAAGTTGTCAAAGCACAGCATTAAAGTTTGTATGATAAACCTTTGCAGTATTCTGTTTGGAAGGAAACTGAAATTGTTTGATATTTGGTAATGACTTCCATAAACGTGTTTTGCCACGATTGTATACGGAGCCATTGCAATCTACTATTTTGTCTATCTGTTGTAGCATTGAATTTTGTTATATCGTCTCCTAGAATTATGTCATGAAGTGTCTTTCAATTGACATTACAGACAAGCCGAAGAAAGGCCTTCCAACTTGTTGGTTTACATGTTTCTATGTTTCTGTGCGACAATGAGGAAGCGTTTACGCTTTTTTTCCCTGGATCTCCCTGGTCCTCAAGCCGTGTACAGCTGTCCATATATTTATCCGTAGGAACACTGGTCTCCTCTGTGATGATAGTGGACCACGTGGCACGTCACGTGACGAATCGCGTTGCAAAGTTACTCTCATTGACAGACCCAAATGTGAGCCCCCTTGGGGAACACGGTTTGTGTTGGGCCCCGCCACGCACATTTCTCTGCGACCGTGCCCAATCAAATCATTTGTGGAGCATTTGCACGTAACGTTGCATATTGTAGTATAGTGCAACCAAGCGGTATGTCAGTTAAGAAGGGGGTCATGCAGGGCTAACATGGGTGTGCTAAATCGCACACGTGTACTGGACTGGCGCACCGTCCGGAGTAATTTGATAGCTAGTACACGTAGGTATAGTTTTACATACTTCGCAGACCCCGTCACGAGATATTTTCGTCACGTGATGTGGGTGCCAATGCGGACTAATTCGGAGTTGTAGCGTTGAGATGCACCTACTTATGCACTTCCACTCCTTCCGGCCTCACCAACAGTACACGGTAAGCACCTTCTCCGCTAGACTATAGACTATAAACCAGGCCTTAGCTTTACCATTAAAGGAGCGATTCCCTTAGGTTTTTAAGCCGTTCGCACTCTACGCACGTATCTCGATCGCGCCTGACGCTTCTAACCACCTAGTCTCTCTACGACGTCCTGGTGTTGGCGATCGTTTCTACGCTTAACAAATATTCCCGTCCAGATCCCGTGACTACACGCCCCGCTTACGAACTTATCGCACGGATGGCGCCTCTAGGAAGTTTCTTACTTCGATATCTCACACATATCATCGCATCAATGATTCGGTGAATGTCCAACCGCCTCCAACCGCCAGGCTACCATGTAGGAGACGATACAGGTACTATGATTCATCTCGGACTCACAATGATCAGTCGCAGAGCTTGTAAAAAGCGCTTGTAGAGTTCATTGTTGAGCAGTGCCTGCTCGTGCCTGCTATTAACTTGCTTACTTTGAAGTACTACGTCACGAACATCGCTACCTCTTTCGCATGTATGGGAAGTGTGTGCGACTACTACAACGGAGCATATCCCCACTACAACGGTTTAATCCGCAGAAGTGATCATCACATACGGATTGCTCGACATGTTCTGACTAACTTCAGACATGGGTTCGGTCGCAGCCGTTTCGCACGGTTTGATGAGCCTTCTTTTGTTGTCTATTCCTCCAATGACGCTCGCGGCGGTGGTACCTACAACTCTATCAGACCTGATGCTACTGCAGCGTCTAGATATCGTGATGACGTTTGTAATAAGTTTGTGCTCAACTTCCTGGACTTAATGCGAGGTGACCAAATGTTCCAAGTTGCGACGATGAGCGTATTTTATTCATTACACAGTTTCTTCAGTACACCCAGTGACCGCAATTAATGTGGGTGTTAAATTAGTGTGGTAACGTTTATAGTATGGCCCATACTATATACGGTACTTACGCTCTCGGAGAAGGTCGAAAATAGTGTGGCTAGCTGTGTAATTAAACTCCGACGGTGCGGCTTGGTACGTCCAAAACATGAGACAACTTGTCTGCGATCCATGAACCATAGCCACTTCGACACACACATTCCACACAATGAGCATTCCTTTGAGCGCTTCTCCTATAATTGCAGCATTTCAAAGAGCTCGACCATTATCAACAACCCAGTCCTCCTCTCTTACGACAAATCCTCCGCCGTCTTTGAAATTAACCACAGAACCTGTTGCGTCAACACCCTCTGAACTATCCACACCTTCAGCACCCAAAAAGGCGTTAAGCCAAGTACTCACCATCTCGAGCGAAGCAGAGTCGCAGCATGGATGACCATCACGGCAAATCGTGAGGGCCATAAGCATATAGCTTCAAAAGCAGTTGCACACTTTCCATTCTCCTTCCCAGCCTCAGCTAAGGCAAACTTTCAGAAGGCCAGCCGAATATGGCGCAAGCGCCATTAGTATGTCAATGAATATAGAGAGCATGAGATTAGAGGCTCTTGTGTCTCAATAACACGCAGCACTCACATCGGATTGAAGCGTATTGATTTGAAAGCCCGCCCGGGAAGGGGGCGTAAACCCCGTCCTTGGGTGCAAAGTGTACGCCTCGCTGATACAAGAGTTTGACAGACTAAGGAAACTCATTGTTAAGTTTAATTGGAAGATTTTAAAGGCTCTTGCGATGACAATCATTGAAGAATCCACGAATGAGTCCTACAGAAAGCGAACTGTGGATATACGATCACGCAAACCACTTACCGAGTGTATGACCCGTAGATCGATACAGTCTTTCACGGATCGATACCGTATCGTGAGTAGGGCTCACACAGGGAAAATAATGCTCTCTCCTGCTAAAACAGAACAAATTCATAAACAGGTTGCCTATCACCTCGGCAAGGTTTCTTGAGAGTTTCACAGTGGACGGTGGAGAGAAGAGAATGTAGAAAATGCAGATGAAACGCATTTTGTAGTCAACATGGATAACAAAAAGACTTTTGGATTCTGTGGTGAAAAAGAAAAATACAGCGATGTTGTTTCCGAAGGAGAAGAAATGAAAATGGTAGTTAGGACTAATGGTGAATGCAGTGCTCGCATTGAACCTTTCATGTGTTCACAAACAAGCCACGGTCTTACCCTGTTCGTGATGTACCGGACGATGTTCCTGGTGTGTCCTATCGGACTGGACCAAAGAAATGGATTGATACCGTTGTCATGCCGCAATGGCTATCAAAGTCTTGGGCGATAAAGCACTTACCAGAAGGTCGGAATCACGTGTTGTTTGTAAACAACTGCAGCGGTCATAATTTGACGCCTTCTTTAGTTGAAGCCACCCAAAAAATCAATACGAAGATTCACTATTTCTTCCAAACGCAACGCATCTAGTGCAACCAGCGGATTCATTCGTCATCCAGAAGATTTAAAGTGCCTGGAGCAATCGGCGGGAGAAACATAAGATGAGTATGATACCTAAAGGAGAAAGGTCACAATCACGAATGATTACCAATCTATACAAACGGTTTTTTCTACAGTTAGCGGTTGCGGCTATTAATGATGTGAATCGTCAAAGAGACAGTGATCGGCTTACCTATGCGAAAAAGGCTATGATCAGAACTGATTTGGCGGTCAATCTGAACGGGTTGTGGGAAAAGCGACAACTCTTCCCAGAACTCCAGCAGATAATTTCGAAGCACAGGAATCACTTCGAGGGTAAGCTTGTTCCAAACTGAGTGCGATCGAGACGTGTTTTGGAACCGTATCCACCCACACTAATTATCTTAAGATTAAATAATGTGGCCCACACTATTTGCGGTTGTACCGTAAATAGTGTGGTACTCTATTTCGTGTGGCCCAAATTATTTATGGTAAGCTACCCATGCCTATATTATTGCTACCTTAATTAGTGCGGCCCACATCTATTGCGGTCACTGGGTGTAGTCGGCCACGCCGTTGATTTGCGGACGGTCTGGAGATTGGGTGCATTCGGAAATTAGCCGGCGGTCAAACTGCGAAATAGGAGCCAATAAAGAAGGGCCAAGTCGCTCAGAATTTGGCCGCTGCGCTGCCAGATTTGACGTCCTGAATGGACCCCCCGAGGGTCCATTCAACCTGCCAAACCGTCCACCACATTCCCATGATCAGCCCAAACAGTCCAATGGAATCCAGAGAGCAGAAAGCAGCTCTTGTAGCCTGTATTGCCACCTACTCCGTCACCTTGTGCGTCTCAGTAGTACTGAAAAAGCGCTCGCGGCGGTTCAACAGAGGACATCGTTCCGGCCACCACACGCGCAAGGGCTTGACACACCCGGTGATATCAACGGAGCAAACCCCCTGGCGGAGGATTCTGTTCTCCGGTACCGATGATGACTTTATAGTCACGACGAACTTCACGCGTGCCATCGTCTTGCAGGACTTGCTCCCCATATTGGTGCAGCAAGAAACCAAACCTTCCATGGCAGCCCTTATCGTACAGGTAATTCTCGTAGGGGACGCAAACCGTTTCTGAAATCGATTGATCTTCTTGGCCTTGCCTTGTACTACCTTAGAACTACATGTAAGGCTTATCAGTTATGTCCATTCTTTGGCATTACACCACCGTCGCTCAGCGCCTGGTTGGACTACTCGTTGTACGTTCTTGTGAAGGGCACCCGTAGCCAGAACGCAACGCTTTTTGAAATTCGTTGGCCAACGGTAGAAGAACAGAAGGAATCCGCATCACTGCTACAAAACAACCGTTAGTTTGGGCCGTTACTGTATGGAGTGTTTGATGTAACAGATGGAGGCCGCTTCAAATGCCAGAACTATGGCGATGTGAATCTACAAAATGCGTACTATGAGAGCTACACGCAACAGGAGGAGGTAACCAACCTTTTTGTTTTCAACTTCTTTGGAGAAATCATCCATGCCGCTATAAACTTTCCGGGAAGCTGGCATGATACAAAACTAGCAGGTGTTTCAGGACTGTACTATCCGAAGCTTTCGGACGATATGACTCCACCGGGGATGCCCATTCTGGGCGATTCTGCTTTTGTGAACAACACATCATGCACCAATGGAAAGATACTGCGTGCACGTAAGTCCAACGAAACAAATGGCGTTCCTGAATCTGCAGAGCTCGCGGCAATCGACCTCATTTTACAGAGTATAATGCCAAGTGAACGGCAAAGTGCTGAATGGGGAATTCGGGCAATCAAGGGACCATTTGCTCGCTTTAAGGCGACCCTTGCAACTGATGCAAAAAGACGGGGAAAAATCATAGAGCTTGCTGTTCGTTTACTTAACTACCGAACGAGGACAATGGGAAGGAACCAAATTCGCTCTACATACAATCCGGTATCTAACCGTGGAGCGCAGGACGAAGTCCGAGGAGCCAAGTGCGCGAATATGAGCGTTAGTGAGCTTGGGAAAAGCCCGCGCGAGCGGAAGCTCAGCAAATTTCGAAGCACAACGAACAACTTCGTTACTAAAATCTTTTTTAAGAGAGAAAACCAGTGATCTTTTCCACAAGCGCTTGCAAAGTTTCGTTCACCCCCGTTATTATGGCGTTCGCGTCCGAAATGCTTTTGTTCACCTCCTCCTTCAAAAATCCAACCTCCGATTCCACCACGTTCATGAGCGCTGCCTCGTCACTAGGCGCAACGGTACCAGAAGTCGTTGGTGTTTTGAAAGAATCGGCAATGGCACCCATGAACTCGCTCATTGACGCTACAATACTCACAAGAGCGTCTTCCGTCTTCTGTTTGTTAGCATGTAAACCAGCTTGACCAAGCGTTCTTTTCTTCTCACGTGTACCTATACCATTTTGCTCCAATTTTTCACCCTTTTCTTCGCTATCACCATCGGATTGTTCTTCGTCACCACCCCTGTCTTCGAAAAGCGTCGGAGCTATGGTTCCCTGTATATTACGGGCGATATATCTGGCACGACGAATGTCTACTGGACACGATGGGTCTTTCGTAGGCTTCTTGGCGTTACATAACTTGTCGAACTCGTTCGTAAGCGAATCTTGGTTCCTGGAAGGTCGAAAATTCGCACGTGCCCATGCGATGTAATCTTGTTCAACAACAGCCCACATTTTGTTATTGATAGGTTCGATATGTTGCACGATATCAAGTAAGGTTTCAATATCTTCTTTGCTATAATTGGGAGTGCCGCTATGGGCTTTGGTGATTTTTGTGGATGCAAGTTTTCCGGATGCCTTCTTAGATTTTGTTGCTTTGTTTGTTGTCGTAGTTGGTGTGGCTGATTTAGGTGGTTGACATGTCTTAAGGTTGCGCTTGTCGGGAGGAGAAGAAGATGAAGATGTACGGAGAAGGGGACTGGCAGAGGGAGGGTTTGATTGGGACGCCATTGATGAAAAAAGACTGGTTTCTTTGGACGTGTTACCAAGGACTGCACGTCTTGGAGCATCTGGAGGACATTTCCTCGTCCTGCTACGTCTCTACATTTGAAGAGGGGGGGAGGGGGGGGTTTCGGTCATTGATTTGGCGCCAATATCTGGTGCGGTACTCTGGTTAGCTATTTCCGAATGGATGACCACAGCGCCAAATATTTGACGGTTTGGCGATCAGGGAATTTTCGAATTCACCCATTCAAAGCGCTTTCATTCGATGGCTGTCTTCCTTTCCGAGTTGAAAAGGCGAACGACGGTTACTTATCGGAAAGGTGAGGTTGCTCTTGCTCACTTTTGCACTGAGCATGTGAGATCATTGCATCCTGTGACATCCTACATGGAAAAACGAAAAGTACGCTGTAACTGCGGAACACACGTTAATAGAGATGCTGAGCACGTTGTGTGTAGATGCGCTTTAAATAACGTCTCAAGAAGAGTGCTCATGGCAGGAGTTCTGCCAACAGAGCATCACCTGGCATCAATGCAGTCCCTAGTTAGACATGAACCTCAAAAGTTCTTGGCCTTCATAAAGAGAGGAGGCTTTTATCTGAAGCTCTATTGCAGAATAGTAATAGAATACTGTTGTCCACAATAAAGAAGAAGAAGAAACAACGCCCCATATGGGTAGCGTTACCTAGCTAGCAGACATATTTCTCTTCGAGACTACCGGTAGTCCCTTCCCGGTTCGTTCGAAAACGTAGTGTTATTATTATCATTTGATAGTCTGTGTTCTTGTAAACTCAGGTGCCTTTGGTACATGAAAATGTGAAGTTGAGTCATCCAGGTTAGATGAAAGCTGAATGGAGCGCCCTGAAGCCCTTTCTCACCGTTCGGGTACTTATCCATCGAACAGGCGGGAGCTGCATACTATAATCAGGCCTGCCTGTCCGACAATTCTAAGATGCTATAGCTGTTGTTCATTGTGGGAGAATAATTCTCGGGGGGTAGAGTTCCTATCCTGAAAAGATTACGCCACTATGTTGTCAACCTTTACGCTTGGTAGTTTAAAAAGGAAAGAGGGAGAACTCCCTCGTCGCCCTTCATAATAAAGAAGGAAGAGGGGTAGAGAAGCATGCAAGAAAACAAACAAGACCTTTGCAGATGCTGAAGAACTGAACCAAGGCTTACAAAGCTCATGTTATCTCGTGATGCGCGAGGTGCTGGTGTCTAATTGCGTGTAGTGATGTTGAACTAGTGTAGTTCTCAGTTCCTCAGGATGATTTCAGCGCCAAACGCTTGCGGTACAGTTGTGCACTTGAGGGAACCTTGGCGGAGATCTTAAGGATGAACATGGGTTACAGGTGTACGTGTAGCTCAAATGGTGTAGGCCACCATGATCCCTCCCAGATGATGCAGACAGTTCATTCCCAAAGGAACAACGAAGTTATCACGCTTGGAAATTTTGCGAAGGAGCCTGAGAATCCATAACCAGTGCATAAGGTCTTCCAAGAAGCTTGGGCTTCATGGGTCGAGCTGCGCGTTTAATGAACACATCAGCGTAGTTCTTCCAATCATTGGTTTGTCCATTGCGGAGGAGTTGTGATGTGGAGAAGTCCAATAGCTTCGTTACCACAACCACCCTTCTGGATTGTGAAGAGCGTGCCGAAATAGACATTTCGCCGGGCCGTGTTCTTAAGAGACGTCTCGCTGTGCATGGGATTATCTCTTTCGCCGGTTGCTAGAGGCACTTGTTTCATCAGTTACGAACGACTTCTGACAAAAACCAAAACGAGACACGGATGGAGAGGGCGAGCGATTATTTCGGTTTGGAGTGAAGATAGATACGGTTCTGCATCCAGTTTGTATGTTTGAGCGAACTTGTGCTTTGGCTACATTGGTATGCTTGAATGTTGTGCTTATCGTCAACGTGGCTGGCCTCGCCGTTGATGGAGTGTCATATGAGGCGGAAAGAACGCCTCTGGTTTCTCGTAAGTGAGCGGAAGGGTGGCGGGGGCGAGGGAGGCGGAAAGGGAAGTTCGGGCGGGAAAAGACCTTCTCTTGGCAATGTGTCCGGAGGATCCGCAGAGCTTCCGAGTGATCATGAGGCTAATATTAGCAGGCTTTCAAAGCTAATCGTCCGTTCGGTTGTTGTGTACATTCGTGTATATGTTAATATGAGGTAAAAGAGTGACACTGGTGCGCGCAGAAGAGGCGAGGATATGGGCGTACGAAGGGCAGTGTTCTTAGCGCTCTTCACATTCTAGCCCTCTTAAATCGCTTCGCATTGAAACGCATCTCGATATTAGTGAACGGGACAACCTGGATTATTCGTGGACGTCACGGTTTGAATCATCTACTTGCGAAGAGTTGCGTCCAATAGAGACGTCCATCCCAGCCTCGGCTAACACCTAGACCCATCAAATCCACCCTGCTGCTAAGTAAATTGCGTCGATGGCCTTTGCTTCGATACCAAGACTGGAAGGCATCATCAACCGTGCGCTGCCCCGACGCGACATTCTCGCCAGCATATCGAAAATCGAACTTGGATTCCTTTAACCTTTCCTTAAGACGAAATCCATGACGCCCCTTATGCGTAGCCTTTGCCTTGCTCCCTTGGTATTCACTATGTCTCTGTGCAATGTGCGAAAGCGATGAGGAGAATTTGACGGATTGCAACGAATTTCGTCGTCGCAAATGGTTGGTGAGTTGAAGAAGACGGTGTTGTGCAACGCGAAGATTGGGAAGTGGGTGCGGGTTTCGCGGTGGTGAAAATATGTAGTATATCGGTACGAGTAGATGTCGTTGCGGACCATGGCGAAGAGCTAGACGTACCACACCGCGGCTGGAGAGAACGAAGTCAGCATAGTTGCGCGTGTATGAATGGAAAACAAAAAGCAGCGGCCAGCTTACCGAACTGCGCGGATAGGGTTCAGCATAACTTCAACAGTACTGTAGCTTCTCGAAAGTCTCTCCGACGGTGTTGCGCTTTGTCTCTAATAGTCTTGGCTCACGTCTCTCGAGGTGGTTACTTCGCGGCGCACAAGTTAACGGCTCTATGTACCTTTCGACGTGTCGATGAGAGCGAAAACGTGGATGAACCTCGTCGCGTGACGACGCGCGGACAAGTGCGAAACGAGGTTTGTTGAACAGTTGAAGTGCTTCGCGGTTTTTTTGTGCGTGTGCCTTTTTCCCAATACGGTTTATGAGGGTATAATAATGAGTGCTAAAAGCCTAACTGTTCTTCGATATCGAAATATATCAAAAACTGGTCCACAAATTCATCTGACATTGGTGCTGGTTGAGGGAAACTCTACCGTGTAGGATATACAATACTTCATGGGGTGTCATTGATTCAGCCTGTTCAAATCCCGCCATCAACAATACAATTAGGCAAAAGCCTGACTGTCTTCGGTATCTAAAACACTTTCCCGGTACCGCGAGTGAAGCTCTACCCGGGGGTGCGGAAAGCTGTGAAGAAAGCTGAAGAGTGTCCAATTCAAAGTCATCATTTCCTCACAAATTGGCAAGCGAACGAACTCCTTTCTATTTGCTGCGTTTCCACACAGATGATCGTGCTACTGAGCCTCAGTTCTTTTTGTAACTTTCATCATTGCTTGAAAACGTGTTGTCGACATCTATTGCAGTTGCTGCAACTTTTCTGGTCAGAGAAGGCATGTAATCATTCCATCGGCGTTCTCTCGAAAAAGACATAACATAGTTTAGGACCATGATGAAATTCACCCACTTCGAAAACCTGGGCAACAACCCTTTGTTGTGATTCGCACTATCATCTCTCACCAATTGAGCATTTAGACCAATAAGTAACTTCTGACTACGATGAAAGCCGGATGAAATGCTTCTCCGGAGTGTTCCAAACCCGTTTGCGATGCTTTGATTGATAAATGGACATGGCTTTTATCGACATTCTAAGCGTGCACGCTAGCGTACTATCGTTTTGAAATTACCATGTCTGTTGCAACTAGCTTTTGCGCTGTCTCAAGCTTATCTGTTGTATCCGATGGATGTCAGTTCAACTCATGGAAAACATCTCCTCAAAATACACTCCTAACGTTCATGTGAAGCGCACAAACCGACGGAATTCCATTGTCACATATATGCACTGCCGGAGTCCTCATGGACGCTGAGAAATGGCCAATAGTTGTCATTACGGAATCTAAGCATACCATTATCTTGCTCCCTCAAGACAAAGGTGGGAATCACAATTCCGGGCTACCGAGGTTTCCTTTTCGTGACGTTCTTGATTGGGATTTCGCACCGTTCTACTTCATACGAACCACGACCACTCAAAGACCTTACTGTCATCACTCTTCATCACCTTCTTCAGGCGCAGCATCTGCCATTTCCTCTTTTTCCGCTCCTATCCGGCTATGGGATTTTGGCCGTGAGCTTCCTCCTTGCCCCTTCCCGAGCCGTCCTGCAACCTGTTCCATCTCGCGGAAGTCGCTATCAAACCGTCCGGCGAGTAACTTTCGAATCGCAGATTCGTACCTTGACAGTCGGGCGTACCAAGCAACCCCACCAGTCTCCGCACAGCCACCGGTTGAGAAGCTTGTACTAGCAAACTGAATTAATGTACGGTTTTTGGTTTCGTAGAATAACGGCCCGCCACTGTCACCATCTGTTCGTACGCGCAAGAGAACAGCGTATATAATACAGGGGACGAAAGAAACGGAACAGATGGTTAGCTGAGCTCGCAAACTTGTGCGCTTATTTGCTTTGGATACTTGCTTAGGAATCCTCTCAACGTACAGCATGTGTCCGTCACACCTCTTCTCGGAAATCCCACTGAAGTTGCGCATACTTGCGTTCTCATGTCAAGAACTTTCTGAATGCTCCCCGTTTCGCGTTCAAAACATGTATCAAACGGTTGCAATACCACACGGGTTTGCATGGCTCTCACGGCTGGTGTTCCCCCCTCATCCACGGACCCGTATCCAACCGCAGTAACCACGCTCCCATTTAGCGGCGCTTTTGCAATCTTCACTGGATAATAAGCCTCTGTAGGTATTGAATCGTTCAGCTCAAGCAGCGCCACATCATGGCGGAAATCGTTAAATTCGGACTTGAACATCTTGTGGACATAGATGTTTTTCAAGTAGTACTTCGGTTGAGATGGGTCCGGAATTGTCTTAACAGAACCCACGTAAGCAAAGGATTTGACCTTGTCCGCGTCATCTAGAGTCCCATACGCATCTACGCAGTGAGCCGCCGTTAGAATCCATCGCCTGCCCAACACTGTTCCAGTGCACGAATAGTAGAAGCTGTCATAAGTAATGATTTGGATATATGCCAGGTGCCGCACAAACGCAGAAGACGCAACACGTCCACCGACCACCCGCTTCTCTTTGGTGCTGTGGGCGTTTCGAAATAACAGGATGGTCGCGAAAGCGACTAGCCAACATGCTCGCCTCATCACCAACGATGAAAGGCGTAACTAAGGGAGAAAGCTTGAAGAAAACCCTTCAAACATTTGTTTACATTCACCTACGCTATCTGAAACCACGACTGAGACGATCCTCGACATGCTTGTTGCTTGTCCGTTATTCCACGTTTTTGCAATCGGATGCCCTGTGAAGGAAATCCATTACCATGCCAGTATCTGATTCTGTCAACAGCTCTACATATACTCTCTATGGGGCCTTTCTCGTAACGAAGTCGTACATGGCGTCAACGCATGCTACGCCTGGCCATCTATGTGTGGTATGACTTTCACGAACCTTAAATCCTGGCCCAGAGTGCATCAGAAGCATGCAATTTGCATGATATAACGCTGTATAATTACTGACCCTGGCAATTCCTCTGCCGAACGGTCCATTTTGCAGACTTCGTGTTATGACTCTGCAAAAGCAATCAATAGGCTATAGAGTCCTGGAAACATTTGAAAGGCAGTATAACACGATGAGATGATTGGGGTCTTCCCCGCATTGCTTTCGAGCGTCAGACTGTAGAGCTAAAGCATATTGACAAGGAACGCTTGCAGCCCAGAAATGCGCACCGAAGAAAACTGGAGGCAAAATGCTCTTATGAAGCGAAATGAAGAACCCACCCGAGTAGCAGCGTGACTCGCAAAATTCCTCTCACGCAAAGCCTCTATTCCTGAAGAAAGAGAGAGCAGCATCCGAGCCTGGTTCTAAGATGCAGGGGACACTATTCTGCAGAACCGTACATTGGGTTTCCCATGTGACAATGCTAATGAAATCTGAGTCAAACCAATACCAAAGTGTTTTTGATATAGAAAGTCTTCGGAGAGATGCCCTCTTCTTCGCCATCCTGTTTGCCACAAATCCGTAATCCAGAACAAATTATCAGAGATGGTGGCCTTGAACAACATGCTGCTCCCTTAGTTCAAGCGTTTCGCTTCACATTTGCCAATGGAAGTGGACATCATTCATTCAATTCACACACCGGTTCTTCATGGCACGCCCCAGTGGGCTGAACTCCCATTCTTCTCCAATGACCGTTCGGTCCACGGAATACAAGATATCGACTCCGTCGCTGCGTCCGGTCAACATTGTCTTGGTCGATATTTTCGACCAAGACCAAGACCAAGACCAAGACCAAGACCATGCTACAGGCCGCAGTAACGGAGTCGGTACTGTATCTTGTATCGAATTATCGAGTCGAACTTCGACTCGAAAAGAGTACCCTTACGAAGTTACAGTAACTTTTGACTCGAAAATGAACAAATGAACAGGGGTCGATTTTTTAATCGTCAGCATTGTAACCATATCTCTACGTGTAGTGGCCGCGGCGGCGGCCGTCGCGCCGCGGTGCGGTCATCGCAATCCGAATCTTTAATTCCGTGGACAGAACGGTCATTAGAGATGAATGGGAGTTCACCAAAGACTTCCAAAGAAGTGTGAAAGGAGGGAGCAGATGTTCTGGCTCAGAACATTCTGCGAGTTCAGAGCTCTTGCAGAACCTTAAATGTAGGCGTCCTTGCGCCCGTTCGAGTTCCCAATCACTCCTAACGCTCAATTCAAAGCGCCTACTATTCCTTGTACGAAGAGGCAGGAAACGTCCAATTCCGTCCCTAAACGCTCGATTGAAAACCGTTCTACGAAAATCCATTCATTCATGTGCGTTTTCCCTAATGCAATGACCCGAATAGTTCTTCCGAGTTTCCGTGATTCCAATGTATGGCATGAAATACCTTTTGCATATAGCTCAAGCAGGGGCAACTCCCGTTGCGTGCTTACAACTGTACTGAGAAACAAAGCCACGCCTATTGCCGAGTGTTTGGCAGGAGACATTTTACGGACCTGTAGCTGTTCGCGAAGGAAGCTTTCTCGAGATGATACTGGAATGGAAAGTAGGGGTGAACTCGATCCAGTCGATAAACGGTCGAAGGCAGAAGTTCAGTGTGGATCGCAGATGTGTTACGACCCATTCTTCCTATCGTTACATTCACACCACATGGCGACCTAGAGGCGCCCCCTGAGCCTCACGTAGACGCCGTTTTGTACCACTCAGGAGTCCACAAATTGGTACCAGTCGTATGGTATACTATTTATGTTGCCAACATGGTTTGGTCATAGCCATATCAGAAGACTATAGAACAGGGGACTCAATTGTCTGTGGAAAGAATGAACGTGCTTCACATTATGAAGTAGGCAGTTCCCTGACTTATGGGAGCTATCGAGATTCAAATTTCTTCCACGACGTGCTGTTTCCGCGAATGTTTCTGTGGATATCGCCGACATATGTTTCAACTCGTGTATACCAAGAGACAGATCCAGCCGCGGCACAGTTAGAAGTACCAAACGAGGTTAGCGCAAACTGTCGTATTTTTCTCACTTTCTTGTCGAACTTGAAAAGAGGCCCGCCACTGTCACCAGCGCAAGTATCTGTGCTACCTCTTACAGGCCATCCAATTGATACGGCGCAAAGATGACTCCAAGGCTCCAAGTACTTTCTGAAGAAGGGGTGTTCTGTTTGCTCACATACTGAAAATGGTTTTAGAAGAAGTGGGGCTTTCATGAGTCGTGTGGCTTTTACAGCATTCTGTCCCAGGGTCCCGTATCCCGCAGCCATCACCCCAGAACCAAAAGGCGGTATTCGCTTGTCAAGGACCACGGTTGCGAGCCAATACCGCGGGATGACACGGTCTAGGTAGACCATCGCAATGTCATTCCGATGGTCTGCAGATCCTGGTCGGAAGCTCTTGTGTACATATACCTCGCGAGCCCAAAAGGGTTCCTTATCGGTATTATCTATCCGCAATGTCGCATCCGCCTCGCCGACGAAAGAATATGTAGCAGCTGGGACGACAGAGATTGAACCTGAAGGACCAGAGAAACAATGTGCAGCTGTAAGTAACCATCTAGGAGCAATAACAGTTGCAGAACATAGACCGACGAAGTCGGCATCTCTGTAGCTGATGATAAGCTGAGCCATGTGACGAGAGAGGAGTGTTCCGGCATTCTTACCGCCGACTATCCGGCTTTGGGATCGTACCTCTGGGGTGACGAGCGCTAGCAGCAGCACAAAAAGGGAACGAAAACGCATCGTTCGCTTTGCCGGACGAAGGTAAACCAGTTCAGACTTGACGGCAGTGGAGACGGAGTCATTAGAAACGTTGGTTCTAGATAAACTGCAGAAACAAATGTCTGCAGCAACCAGAGACAGAGTTTCGGCCCGTTTCTACCCAAATGGTGGCTCGAACGATGCTCACAGCACGGCGCTGTTGTTTTTCGTTTCTGATTCGTCATGCCACAACGCGTAGGAATTCCAAACGAGCTGGCATGGAGATATGTTCCCAAGAAACATTTCTGGACGTCATGGCCCATGGAAAAGAAATTAGTCCATGCTGAGCGTATGACCAGTCGCCATACTGAGGTGGACGGGCCTCCGAGACTGAGTGAGGCTAGCAATGTTTTCGTCCTTCTTTGTTGGTAACTCCAGCTACATGGTCTCCAAAAAAGCTAGGGACGAACGGTGCAGGAATCCAAACAGCTTCTTTTGGGACGACCCTGACGGCTTCCCTGCTCGTTCGCTCGCGAGTGGCAAAATAAAAGACAGGGGAGGGCAATTATCTGGGCCTTGTGGTTTGCAGTAAAGGAATCCTGGATCACGCTGAGCCTGCATGCGCATGACTATCCTTCGACAACTAAGATATCTACAGCAGGCTTTGTGCCGATAACTTTTTCGCAACCTAATAATCTCCTGGACATCAAAAACGTTCTCTATGAATCTCCTATCTGCAGTTGACTAACGGGCTATTGAAGGATATCAGTATCCATCAGGTAAAGCCCCTGTTCGTTCTGACTTCAACACCCCTCTGCGTACCCGCTAGTACGAAATGCAAAGATTCCTGAGAAATGTTCCAATGCTGTAAATGATGACTGGGGCTGCCGCCCCGCAAGGTAAAGACTGCATACACTTGGGTTCCCAGCTTCCCTGAAGGAGCACCTGAGGCAATATCTTTATGGAACTACAATATGTATAGAAAAAGAGCTACTCTCGATAAGTTAAATCAAGTCAAAAGATTTCGACTGTTGATAAACTTAACTCAGCTGATGATCGGACCACTGAGAGCTTTCTAGAACAAAAGTTCTCTCGATGCCGATTCTAAATCTGTAAGAACGAGATGATATCGATCGATCAACAACTCCG
Source organism: Gracilaria gracilis (assembly GCA_030374805.1). Taxonomy (NCBI): domain Eukaryota; phylum Rhodophyta; class Florideophyceae; order Gracilariales; family Gracilariaceae; genus Gracilaria; species Gracilaria gracilis. The sequence continues at coordinate 1,458,253 of JARGSG010000189.1, forward strand.
CAAGCAGTGATAGTTGGACACAAGATAAATTCGATATCTAAAATGCCTCTTCGGAACCATCCCAAACCACTCGGAACTTAGCGAACACGAATCGGTAACAAGGCTGGAAGAAATTCCGGAAGGAGCTCCTAAAAAGCAATGGATCCGTATGCGGGCTTGCCCCTTTCAACACATGGTGGTTTCCGTCGAAGAAGTCGGCAGAATATTCAGGATATAAATCACTAGGTTCGAAACCTTCAAAAGTTTGGAACATACTACTCGTGATCTCCCAGCCGTTCCCGCACAAGCCGACAACGCCTGACCAAGCTTTCGAACCTTTCCGTACGGATTTCCAACCTAGATCATATTTAGGTTCTTCATTTCTATTCGCGGCAGCCCGAACCCACTCTTCTTCCGTGGGCAAGCGACCACCTTTCCATTTAGCGTACGCAGCCGCCTCGGCTACGGATACCAAAACAGGCCTTTGGCTGATGTTCGTCTCGTCATCTTGGTTCGTTGGGATGTATGAAGCTTGGTAAGTTGACTCAAGCTTTCGCCATGTAGCAGGCATGGTTATTCCCTTACGCTGGATCCATTTCCAATGGCAGCCCCAAAGTTCGCTCTGTGAGTATCCACCCGCTTTGATGAACTGCAGATACTCTTCATTCGTTACGGCATACTTTCCCATGAAAAAAGATTTCACATGACGGGGTCTGAGATCATGTTCGTTGTCAAGACGCGCAAGGTATCCATCGGTCTTCTTCACACCTGGAACTACAACGCCTGACTCTACCTGTATTCTACCCGATTCAACATGACCCAAACTATTGGGCAAATCGTAGAACTTCGCAAGATGCGTTTGACCCATCATGTAGCGCAAAGTTTCATGATGCATAAGGTCATGTTCCACGACTAAGCGGAGTGCATGAAGCAGGTGCGGAGAAATGTCATGAAGTCTCAGGACATCCAAAACACGAAGACGACAGCGAGACTGGTATTCTTGGACTTCGGGCCAGGCAGGGAAGGAGATTTCTACGGGCGGTGCATTCCCATCTGCGGGAGGGTCGATTCCCCTAGCGTACAGTTGATCATAATCGTGTTCCCTTATATATCCAGGCCTCGCTATATTAATCAAGCGAACTGAGAAAGCCGGAAGATGCAATGCATAGAAAACGAAAGGGTGTCGCAGAGATATGGGCCGAGAGTATAACAAATCTTCTTTGCCAAGAGCTTGAAACAGATTGTCACTATTGTCCCATACATGCTCGAGGTCCTTGCAGATTTGAGCTGCCATAATCGGGTTGACTCCTTGAGCCATGCTTCGAACAAACTGAAGACAAGTAGTGCTAATGTGACTTGGTGGTAATCAATTCCACGGTTGGAGAGTGGATAAAGGCACGGGTGTAGATGAGATCCGGGTTGACGGTGTGCCCTTGCAAGAGAAAGAACTAGATCTGGTTGGGCCTCTTTGTCTGCTGAACGGATATTTGCCTTCAGAGCTGCCCTCTTACTATGTTGCAGCCCTTGCTACGTCGCAGTGGTGTTCACTCCAGAGGTATGTATAAAACTTGTCGGCTCACGAGTAATCTGTCCCTGTCCATTATCAGAGCATCTATAAACGGAGCGCCGCATTGGATGTAAGTCGTGGCAAGTTGCGCGACAGAAGACATGGGAATATTGAGCTATCTACCTTGCCTTCAACCTTCGATGACATGTTGAAACGGAGGCAAGGGGTACACACTATTCCTATCACTTTTGTGAATGTGAGGACCCTAGATATTTATTGAGCGGTAGAAAGAATGCAATCTGGTGAGCGAATACGAACCTTCGAAATGTCAGTTGAAGGTTCTTATGAGTTTTCGTTAGATATCGAGATGATACCATTCGAGGTCTAAATATGCGTTCATCGGAGCACTCGTCCTCTTTTCCCCTTCATGTCAAGGCATGAAGTCGTCAACATCATTCTCCCCTGCCTGCCTGTGATTTCTACCTCCCTGTTTGGTTGTACTGCAAAGATATCACTGATGAATTGTCGGACCCATTTGGGGAATCGGCGTCCATGTCTGAGGACGAGTTGTCGCGCAGGAGTCGAAAGGCTGGGCGAGGAAAGGGCACAGGCAGCCAGCGAAGGCTCTCCGGTTTTCTTCTCTTCTGGAGCCTTTTCGGGGCTCACGGCCCCCTCCCGGGCGCGCCTCCAACCGCGAGGTGCGCCGGGAGGTAAAAGTACGTGTAGTAGGACGACGGTGGCGGCTTGCGCGCATATGCAATGAAGTTGGTGACCGCTGAGGTAGGAGGGCGGCGAGAGCGGACCTTAATTGTGTCACAGCTGTCCACACATCCCTGTTTCCGTTACTTGCTCTCCAGCAAACGAAAATAAATTTGAAAACTTACATGTGTTGATGTGCGCCGGCAGCCGGGGTGCACTCCATAAATTGGTTGTTGCTCGCACTCCGCCCGCAGATGTTCTTCGCCTACGCTCACGCGCAACGTCGTACCAGAGGTCTCTTGGACCCATAGGTTTTCTGCGGCCATTTCTACGCGGTGGGGCTCTCAGAGCGACCCTGGACCCGACCTACCACCACCCCAATTCAACCGAAAGTAAAAACGACAAACATGGGTCAGTGCCGATGACTGCAATGCAACAGTCCTTTTCTTTTCCCTGACCTCCCGACGTCTCCCGCCAGCAAAAACGCTCCGCTCTCGCCAGCAGAGGCGCTCTGTTCCTCTCTGCCGCCGCCGGCAAAACCGCTCTGCCGACCCCGCTCCCCTCCGCCGCCGCTTGCGCACTACCGGCAGAGCCGGTCTGCCGCCCTCACCTCCTTCTTCCGCCGCTAACGCCGCCCTCTACCGTGGCAAAGGGCAAAGCCACCGCTGCCGGAAGAAGCGCTCTCCCGCCCCTGCTTTCTTCCGCTGCAGCTCTCTGCGCCTTCCACCACCGCCGCGGGTAGAGCCACTACCGCCAGCAGCGCTGCCGTTCTATAGCCACTGCTGGCAAAGGCGCCGCCACCGGGAGACGCGCTCTGTAGCCCCCGCGTGCCGCTCGCGCGCCGCCGGCACAGGTGCTCTGTTGTCCCCGCTTTCTCTGCATCCGCTTGCGCGGCCGACAGATGCGCTCTGCTACCCCCACATTCCGCCCCAGCCACCGTTGTTTGCTCGGTCACCACCTCGCCACTCTCCGCCTCCTCCGCAATTCTTTCTGCTGCCGCCCTTTGTCATCAACGCGCCGCAAAACCACCGTGCTACCACTGGCACCACCGCGCCGCCCTCCGCCGTCGCTGCCGGCAGAGAAGTTCTGCCACCCCCGCATTCCTTCGCCGCTGCCACCACCGCCCGCGCCGCCGCCGCCGCCGGCACCGCCCCCCGTCACCGCCGCCGGCCACGCCACCCTTCGCCGCCAACGCTGGCAGATGCGCTTTGCCACACCCAGGTGCTTCCGCCTTCGCTGCTGTTCTTTGCTGGGCCATCACCTCTCCCGCCACCGCTATTCTTTACTCTGCCGCTCTATGCAACCACCGCGCCGAACAATCGCCCTGCTACCACCCTGCCGCCCTCCACCGCCGCCAACGTGAGAGGTTCGGCCACCACCCTGCTTACTTTGCCACCGCTTTTCCTTGCTTCACCGCCTCCGTGCTGCCTTCCGCCGCCCCCGTTGCGTTCTGCACCGGCACCACCCCACCGCCCTCCGCCGCCTGTGCAGGAAGGAACGCTCTGCCGCGAACGCGGTGCTCATCGCCGCCACCGTTGTATTGTATTCTGCCGAGGTACTCCGTCAGCGCAATTGCTACGCCACCACCGCGCGGCTTTCCGAAGCCGCCGCAGGCCGAAGTACCCCGCTGCTACCGCGCAGCGTACTCTGCCGCGGCTTTTTTTTGCTCAGCCACCACCGACCACCCTCCGCCGGCACTGCAGGCAGAAACGCTCTCTCGCCACCGCGCTGCTCACTCCGCCGCCGCCGTTCTTTTCCATGCTCCCGATTTTTGCCGCCGGCAAAGTCGACATGTACACAACAAACGTTTCGAAAGCAATGTCAAGATTGCTTCGAGTGCATTTATTAGTGAGCATTGTGCTCATGGTCTACGGCGTCAATATCTTCTATGAGGTGTGGCAATTGCGCTACTTGGTAGACATCTAACCAGCACTTAACGCAGTGGTTCCAGCGCTCGCTGTAACTGTAGTTTCCTTTGCAATGCTTGCAGAAAAAACGTAGCTTTCCACCTTTCTTCTTCTTAAACTTCGTTTGATTAATAACCTCCTGTAAACCCGATCCCAATCTCTCTTTTGGTGTCAAAGGTGAAAAAAGCACACCTCGAGCAAGTCGACAAGCTTTGGAGTTGCGCAGGTGGTTGCCCAACTCCGCCGCATTGGAAAACCCTTTCTCCGTACCGGTGTCGCAGTGTAGACACTTCTTGCTTGCATCTCCAGCAAGGTAGCCATACGTGCCAACACGAACAGATCCTTTGCAGCTGACGCCTGTAAACAAACAGGCTACAGCTGCAAGGCATCGTTCCACGCGAACCACCTCCACGAAATGGTTTCGATGCACATCATCCCCCACGTAGGACACCTTCTTCACTGAACTCGCCAACGTTGGGGGTGACGTGGGAACAGGAGGCGCGGAAGCCGCAGGAACGATTTCCGCCATAGTAGAGGCTGCGGCTGTGGGGTTAGGACGGCGGGACGCGGAGGAATGGAAAGCACGAGCAACGGGAGAAGCAGTTGACGGAGACGAGCGATCTAGCGGGGGATCAGAGGCAACAGCAGTAGGGGCAGTGAGAGTAGACAGAACCGCAGCACCACAGCTAGAAGACGCAGAAGACGGGCCAATAGCATCCTGCTGCGGAGAACCAACCTCCTCACCCAGGTCTAAAGAGTCGAAACGGGGCGTTGTGTTAACCGGAGACGGGGCAGGCCCAATATCTGAACCATCTTCGGATGAGCTCAAAATGATTATTCGGCGAGTGTGAATACGAGGATCTTTCCTCGGGGTCTTCTTTTTCGGCCGGGCTCCGGAGGAGGAGGCCTCCAAATTTCGTGCACGCAGAGACTTCTTCGCAATCTTCTTGCGGGGCCTAGCCACCGAAACACTAATCGCATAATATATTATGAGAGCTATACAAAAAGATATTTATATTAGTTATGTTTTGGGTCAAATCCTTTATCTCATTTCTTTCCATACTATTACACAAGAGGAAGAGAACTTTAAGGTTCTCATGGGACGCAGACGAAAAGAACTCGACAACCTTTACTATCAATGTACTTCTTTTCTCCCAAAACACCCCACAACCTTTACTATCAATTTACTTCTTTTCTAGAACTTTCTGCAGCAAACTTTCGAAGTTTTATATCCTTGAGTTAAGCACTTCAATTAGGTTCTGCTTCCCTTTAGTCGTCTTGGCCTTTTTCGAAGGGGTTGGGTTCTTCTTCGCCCTCTTCGGTTGTGATTCCAGTACAGTTTTGTCCTCAATAACAATAACCTCTGCTGCATTTCGTTTCCTGCCTTTAGATTGAGCGCGCTTCCATTGAGGTTTAGAGAGCTCTGGATAACCGGAAATTGGGCCATCTATAAAAAGGTTTTGTGCATCCGACTGATCCAGCTCTCTCAGAAGTTGTAAAGCATCAAGAATCTGAAGGCCTCTCCCATGTGCCATTGCAAATTTTGGGGGCGATTTTATCCGATTGTGATATGCTTCGTTCGGATTTGTATCGAAAAATAGGGCGCGGTGCCTCTCTGCAATTGGAATTGAGCAAGAATGGTTCTGAAACCAGAGCAAGTATGCACATGTATTCTTCGCAAGCCAGTCGGCAAATGCTTCCCATTTGGATCCCATTCCTCTCATGAAGCTCAACGCTTGCTCACATTCTTCCCGAGAATAGACATTTCGAGTACCAATTGCCCACTCAAAAAGCTTTCGTTCGTTTGTGATTTCGCATTTTTCCAAAATACATCTCTTGGCGTGAACATCGCACACCACTGCAACAGCTTTGATATAATCAATAACAGCACCTGACTGAAAAGTTTCGTCCAGAGCCGTAGCCAAACTAAAAGCATATGTTGTTTCGAAGTCTGTAGCCATTGTCAACCTGTCTTGGCCAGAAGCCTTCAATGGATCACCCAAACCTCGCCGCCTCATCTGGGACACGAACTCGCGAAACAAAAGCAAACGAGACCCAGGAGTCTTTCTGGTGCAGAGCTGGTGCATGACTGCATATATGCAGCCTGTCATTTCGTCCCTCGCAATTATTGATACCAGTTCGAATTGCAACACCTGTCCATCTTCGTCGTGAGCATTTACGATACCGAAAGTCCCATCACATCCAAACCGAGGATATTGGGCGGCTTTGTCTAGGATAGTTTTCTCTCCGAAAATTATGGACAAGCCTTTCTGGTCCCGAGTCAAACGGAAATCGTCGTTCGATCTTTGATCCTCAACTGATAATATATAAGAGCAGTTTCCAAAGGTGTTGTTCTGCCCAGGACATATACTGCTGAGCAAAGCAGCTAGAGAGCTTCCCTTGGAATGGATAGTTTTGTGGGCATTTCCCCGCAGTCTCTTCACTGTGGAAGGCGAAGGTGCGCAGCCAAACCGCTCTTTAACCTTCTGCAGTATCATGCTGCAACTCAGTAGGTCGTTACGGTTGCAAATATCTACCACAAAGTTCTTCACCAAGGACGGTGGAGGCTTCATCACTGGCCATGCGTGAGAATGAACCCCAACCCCTACTATAACTGCCCAAGATAAGAATTTGTCATCTTCCCGTTGCTTCATGAAGAGGTAATGATATTCTGCTTCCCATTTGACTTGCACCAGACGTGGGGATTCCTGAAGATGTACAAAACGTGTACAAAACCTCGCACGTGTGCTCAACGGGTATGGTGGGCAGTCTCCAGTAGTTCTTGGGCTTCTGGGAAAACGCCCATCTTCGCCATTGCGATCATTTCATTAAGCATATCTTGATTGGCGCCCTGCAAATGAGAAGGAATCTTAACAAGAGAACATTTCTTGGGATCCCTTACACCTTCCTTTCCAAACTGACAACACCCTATGAAGTCGGGAAGCTTAGAACTCGCAACAGATCCGCTCTTCTCCAGGTTATATATCACCTTTTCAACCTTGAACACCCAGTTTGGGCTTCGACGTTGAGGTTCGGTTGCGTGTTGGAGCATTTCCAATTGATCCAAACTAGACACGAATGAATCGTGCTTGCAGATCAGAGGGAAGGCGTTCTGCGCGAAGAAAAAGACTTGGCGAGCAAGGCTTTTCTCATAATCGACTGCTTCACTTCGTTTCCTCACCAATACTTCTGTTTCGTTACTCCATCTAACACAACTTTCTGCTTCATACAAATGGCGTGGACAATTATTTGGCTCAGCCTGGTAATCTCTATACATGTTAGGTTCTGTTGTATGGCATAACCCAGAAAATGTGTGAGAACGTTTTCCTAGGTTATCATTTATCCGAGACGCTGGAATTAAATTTGACGTTTTGCAAGATTCTGAAATGCTCGTCAAATGTGCATCATTTGCACCTCCTATACAACTTTCCAGTGAATGAAGTTCGCCAGACTGAGTTCCAAAATTCCTACCGCCGCAATGGAACGAGGGTCCAGCTTCCTTAAGCTTTCGTTTCCACTCCAGATACCATCATGTCCTCTCTTACATACATTAAGGCTAGTGCTACAACACTTAATTCCTGAACAACTGAATGTTCGCCTCATTACTGGAATCTTGTTTCCAAAAATATGTAAAGTTGAATCCTTTGAAACCTTCGAGCGCATTGAGTACGGAGAAAATTCAATGAATGTATCAGCTTGCAAACCATACCCTTCCAAATTCACAAAAGAAGCAAACCCCTCAGGTGAAACTGGCAGATACGGTGGCGGCTTTTCGAAAACACGGCAATGTCGAGCAGAAATATTCCGAGTTATCTGAAACAAATCGTTCTTCTTCTGGAACAGTATTACTCCGCGGGGGTCACTTTCAAGTTGCTGAGAAGCAGATGTGAGGTTGGCGGAACTGTCATCACTGCAAAACACATTCACGACCTCCATTTCTTTCTTAGCTTTTCTAAAGGGTTCTCACGAAGATCTTGCTCTCGAGGAAAGGAACAGATCTGCGTCTTGTGTTATAATCAACGGGAACGAAGGCTCCAATTGATCCGCATCTCTGTACAACCCTTACAAATGGCCCAAATTAACGTTACATTTTTTTTATTGACAACCTACACGGTTGTAAACTGACCGTTACGAAAACGCCGCGAACCACTGGGGTTTTCCGTAAAGGTTGCCATGAAATGATTGTGTGATCGCCGTTACTTTAACTTCGAAAGGGACCTATCACAAACTGGAATCAACTTAAATAATGCCCCCCTAATCTCGAATTAAATGGCAGATCGAAACATTAGGTTTGATACCATGAATTGGCGCATGGTTATGAGTTGGAAACCATATAATGACCAAACCAGTTCATGAACCATTTTAATGAATAATTACGCTAAGATTACTCCCGGCGTCTCGTATCTCAATATCGTATGCGATTCAACTTTTCGTTCAAGCATAATGTATTGGGGGTTTTATCATTCTTATACATATTTTTAAATAACGACTCTGAAACGTTTAAATAAATATTTCATATACCTCAACCAACAAAAATAGATTGTCGGATATGAATCATATCTAGAAGTTCGTAAAAGCTGCACATATTATATATATCTAGAAGTAGAAGATAAAATTGATTCTTTCAAGGCCAAGAACTGTTCTTTAGTACGAATGTGTATGTTGGTGTTACGAAAAGTGTTTTTTGTTTTTCTCAAGACTAAGATATCGGTATTTTATAAATTGAAACGAACATGTATTATGGACTTCGAAGTATTTAAAGTTCTTGATGGCATATATTTTAATTACTAATAGTGTAATGTGTAATAGTGCTTTCAATTACCAAGAACAAAATTATTATGATGTGTCAAGTAGAGAATCTACTTTTTAGATGGCTAAAAAGTTTAAATAAGTAGGAAATTTGTGTAGGGTATAAGATTGTTGTTTTGGTGTGTTAGAAATATTAAAACGTATTTGGGACTGGCATATGACAACAGTTTTTTTGTTTTATTTTCAAAAGGTGTAACAATGTATGTTTTGATAACAAACTAGCTTTTGTAATATGTCAGATTGTTAAATGTCATAATTATTCTTGAAAATAGAAATATAGAGTTTGGACAATATTTTCTGGTGAAAGGTAAGAGCTAAGCATGTTGACTCATACATCTTTGTTTCAGGTAGTAATTGTGTTGGTTGTTTTTATGTTGTTGGCAGCTTAATTTTGCTACATATACTGTAATGATGTAAGAATGTAAATTTAATTACAACACTGATTCTGAAAATGAAATTGGCCTTCTTGAAAATTTTTAATTTTCACATTTACAGTGCTTGGGTAGTACTGACCTTCTTGGTCCTTCTAGCTAGGGCTATATAGGGTAGATGATATTTGGATATAGGGTCTGGGTGATATCCCATATCTTTCTACGACGCCGACAAGTGCGTCCTTCGCTAAGGGCATCTCCACTCGTGGCAGTAAAACGACAAACCAATAAATTATGTCGAAGATTTTTGCGGTCGCCGCAAAAATCATCTTCACCCGTGCGCTGCCAACGGCGTCGGCAACGGTATACCACTTCAAAACGGTATAACTCTTGTTATAATTTGTTTTTAGCGAGAGTTTTACCGGCGCCGGTATATATAACGGTTGAATCCGCTCCCGCCATAACACAGGTCAATCACAATCAGTGATTAACTTCTATGGCCTCTCTCTCCCGCTCATACTTTCCCTTCAACTTGACACACTCGCGCCGGGCCCGCATCGCCTTTTCAACACACCTTTGTGGCCCCTCGGCCCCTAGCCCCATTCAAGGCCAATGTTTCTATTTATAGCTTTGTCTGGCAGCGATCCGCCATGCTTATGCTTTTTCCTACGCTTACTTTTCATACTGTGGCAAATACCAATGGTGGCAACTAATAGAGTTGTGAATGAAGCAGCAATACTAGAAAAGGCCATCGCCTCCTCATCAAACGTAAAGTTCATCATATGAATTTCCCGTCGTTATCAATGTCGGCGTTTGAACACTTCATCTCCATACCGGTAGATGACGACCACTTTTTGACGTTATGGCGGGTACTCATTCTACCGGCAACCACTAAAAAGCACACACGTGGTGTACATATTTTAGGGTTATACCGGTATAGACTCTACTGAGTGGAGATGCCCTAAAATCTTGCCAGTTTGTTGACTGGTTGTGGCTTACAAAGCAGCAACTGCTAGAAAGGTAAAAGAATCCAATCTCTATCATTCCTTTTTTCGTTTTTTTTACAGGATGATCATAAGTTACTCACGAGCAGTATTCATCGCAGTTGACAGCAGTATCACAAAAAAATGATAATTCTAGCAAAAAGAATAAAACGAAAGTACGAAATGGAGAGGCGCAGAGGGTAGCATAGTTCGCGATTAAATAAAGCTAGCCAATTTATCCCGTCTCCTATAGTAAAATCGCGTATGCATGCTGCGCTTCGTTAACGAAAGCGAAATGCATTATTTTCATTCGAAAAGTGCACGGATGATACCGCCTTTCCACCCGAAAAGACATATAAGTGAACTTTGATTAATATCTTTACCATTAAGTGTGTCGACGAACTAGGGTACGCGTTTTATCTTCTTGAGCACTTTGACGTTAACCTCTACACGTTTTATGCTGCTGAGAAACACGACAGAGCCAGGGCGGCATCTCAAAAGATTGTGCCAAGTCCGACACAAGGTCGCTTTGGACCATGCCACTGCGAAGAGGTATGGTTTACATAACTGCGGGGAAGCCTCTTCGGAAGACCCAAAGATCGATGCAGTTCTGTATGTCGCAAAGTACCAAAACACACCGGCCAAATTTGGCGTCTGTCGTCTCAAAGAGAGAGTTTGTTTTGCGCACAACAACGAGGAAGGGTTTTGGGGGCTGGGGTCGTCTTGACTTAGGTTTCCTTGGCGGTCCTGCGCTAACAATTCCGTCACTCATCTTGGAGTGTAAAAGAGCGGAGTTCCATACTAAAAGAAGGCTGATCGGGTCACAGATTTGTTGAGGGTCGTAGCCATTGATGACGACAGGGTCCTTGAGGCTCTGGATGCTCATTTTATGAGTCCCCGTGGCGTGTCTGTCCGCATGTCGAGTCCGGGTAACCGTGGTCTGACTGAAAAGACCGGGCGGTATGAGCTTCATGGCGCTCGTATGTTGGTGGTTCGGACAGTTAACCTTTGTCTGCCGAACTCGGTCACGAATTCAATCGTGCGAGTTATTGGAGAGGAATATGCGAGAGAGAAGATGTACTCCGAAGTGTTGCTGGGTATTCTGTCGTTTGCAGGTGCAGCCAGAACGGCTATGCTACATGCAGACAGGGTGAAGTTGGGGCGCGTGCACTTCGACTTCCGCAAATATGGAGAGTACATCAAGTATCTCCTCATGCAGAAAGAGGGCGTTCACCTTATGCCGTTGAGAGCCAGGAACTTTTATCATGTGATCTGCGTTGACTGTGGCACAGGAGAAGTTCTTTTCTTGAGCGCCACCCTTTAAAGTTGTGTGACTTCGCTATAAATTTTGCGCTGGGGATCCTGCATTGTTTCACCGCATTCTTGAGATCCGACACTTACGCACTGTACAGCGTCATGAAGGAGATGTGAAAAAGAAGAACAAGAGCTGCGCCACGAATCGTGCGAGGCGCGAAGCAAAGGCGAACAAGGGTCAATAGGGTGCCATTAGTAGAATTAACAAAAATTAAATGCTTTCCTTAAGAGTTCGTTATTGAATCTAGTAACTCTTTTGGCAGCTGGGCTTCGACCATTATGCTATTCAAGTCCTTAAACATATGATAGTTTGTTTTGGTGAGGGCGTTAGCCAGGTTCCTGTGTCCTGGTATCCACTCTAGGGAGTTGATCTCCCGGGATTCAAAGGAGTCACGGAGACGCGCCACTGTTGGGCAGAGACGAAAGTCCTTTTGTTCATGTAGTGTAGATATGTGCTGTAAAGCCCAAATGGATCTAATAACACCTGGAAGTTTTGTCTCGAACCCTGGCCTTTGGGATGTATGAAGTACGGTACCGTTTCAGCCAGGTGGATGGCGCGGTCTGCTGTGTGAGCTGCGGCAAAATTTTCAGCTCGGGCAGATGAGAATGAAACTCAGTTCTGCTTGGAGATGAGCCAATCGAGAACGTGGAACACATGGAAATCTCTTGAGAAGAACGACCGCCCGCAAAGGAACCCTGTCTGTCTGTAGGAGGTGTCACCTGAAGAGGCATCGCGAATTCCATTACTTCCGCTTTGAAGTGCGGGGAGACATCGGCTCAACAGGTGCTCTCTAGAGCAGAGTTGGCGATAGTGACTTCAAGTAAACCAGCGCTTGGTTGAGTTGTCTTATATGGGAGAACTTGAGATGAGAGACATTCTGTTGCAGCTTACTCGCTACAAAGGAGGCTTGTGGGAGAATGCCATGACATAGGAAGTTTAACTTCCCGGTCAGGGCTTGGAATCGACGTAGTTCTTCCAACGTGCACTCACAGTAATGCTTCCTCGGGTTCTTGACTGAGTTCAATCGGCTTTATGGTCGAGGGAAACTCTTCCATGCCCAAGGAGACGCTATAGTCCAAGTGTTGCTTGATAAATAGGCCGTTGAAGACAATGTCGTGTCCTTCGTTAAACCAGCCCATCTCGAACTTCGAAGAGATTTGCTGCCGAAAACGCTCCAAGCTTTCGAGTTGTCTGGCAAATATCATGTCATCGATAACGTTGGCTAGTGCCAACACTAGTTCGTCGCCTTCCCACATTAGTAATACTTGTGGGATCCCAGGAACATCGACAAAGCCTATGTCGAGGAGCCATTCCTCCACGCAGAGTTTCCATAGCCGTCTGGAGTCTACTAGTCCATAGGCTGGGGCAAGTAGCTTCCAGACTTCGTCAGTGTAAGTGCTCCACCCACGTGGGGCCGTATGTATATGTCTCGCTTTAACTCTCCAGCTTGAAGGTGGCCTGAATTTACGTCCACAGACTCAATAGGAAAATGGAACAAGGATGGTAAGGATAGGAGCGGGCGGATTGTAGAAAACTGCGCCGTCGAGGTGTCGGAGCCAAGGTCGTCTTTCCCGCAATTCCTATTACCATGGGGGAGTAGGCGGCACTTCAGCTTCATGGTCTTTCCTTCACCGTCTTGTTTTACGACGAAGAAGTGGTGGAAGGAAATGAGGTTGTCATCCCCGGGGATGGACCGAATGGGAACCGCCGGATATACTTGGGGATGGACCGAATGGGAACCAAGCGATATGCTCCCTTCTAACTGTAGCCTTTCTTCTCCTTTGCGATGGAGTCATCAAGTAGCCATCTTGGCGCATTTTGGAGCTTGTGCTCAGTAATTGGGTCATTGCCAAACTTTTCATAAAGCTGCCTCAAGATGATTTGCTTGGTGGATGCTAAGGATGCCTTTGGAGGAAGAGGAGTTACGTATGAAGCCAGTTCGCCGATGTCTTTTGAAGGTATGTTCAAAGGACGAATAGCGGTTTCCCCGGCTAGATACGTAGAGCTGAGAGGATGGTCATCCCATTCTGAAAAGGCAGTATGCATCTTTTGGTCATCCTCGAGGACTAGTGGCTCCTCTGTTACTTGAACAAGCGGGTTTGTTTAGTTTGCTGGCTCTGTTTATTGCGCGACCATCTGGCGAACTGATGTGAAAAATTACCCCAAGGGGTGCGAGAACATGTAATCCGCGCTAGACAGAGGTACCTATATGGATCTGGAAAGAGGGTACAAGGTCTCCCTACATCATCTCAGGTTCATATCGCCGAGGGAACACCAATCTTGTAAAAGGACAGTCCCGCTCAGTGAGAGCAAGAAAACACCGAGCAGTTAACGTAGAGGCCACCCTGAAGTGCAACGCCCTCCTTGAGGGATTCCCATGACTTAGTTATTTCCGACATGTCGGCTGAGTTAATTATGACTACATACGATGGCCACGTTGGTGGATGGGACACGTGGGACACGGCAGAGTCCAAGAGGTTGGCACAGCATGGCTGGTAATTCTGCACCCTTTATGGGGGTATTCTAGATTATTATGGTATTTGCCGTACAGTACGGGAGGCGAGCTACACTACTTAGTGCGCCGGCAACTCTGCCGTCGCACCCAGTAAACCTCCTCCAACCAGGGTTTTGGCTCTAGACTGCTTCGCCTTCGGCGGTACTCAACTCCTCCTTGGAGGGATATCCCGTAGCCTACGGACTGTCTATCCTCTTTGCATTCCCTAAACGAACCCACTATTGGGAGCATTTACCAATCGCTTTCGCGTTCGCCCTTGTATAAGGTTTCCACCAGCTTTGCCGTATCCTTAACCACATCTTGTGGACTCCCCTTTTCCTTTTCTTTCCTTTCCCTTTTTCCCCTTGCTTTTGGGTGGTTACTCCGCCACTCGCAGCCTGTGCTGACACCGCGTCGCACTCGCCACACTGTGGACACTTCGCCTCCTTGGGGGATAACACACACACGCCGCTCACGCGGAATACCTTCTTGTCTCACCTTCCTGCGCTCGTCGTGAAGGGTAACCTCGGCCTTACACCCCGATTTAGTCGTGTCATCCCTGGGAGGGTTCTGCTTGCTGTGCTACCTCGTGTGAGGAAGATCCCGAACGTCTTCGTGGTTCTTTTCCCATTGGGGCATTGCACTACAAACTGGTCTCCCGACCAAGAAAATTGTTGGTGTGTTGCTTTCCCTCTTTGAGGTGCCTTATCTACTTTTCTGGAAGATTCCGTGTTTCTCCCGTTGAACGCCTCTTACCGATGTCTCGGAAGCCATCTCGTGCGGAGCCGGCAGTTACCCGCAGCCGCTCCCACGATGGTGGGGATGTTCCCGCTGATCGGGTGATTTCCAATATCCCGATTCGGGCTGGTTCAACCATCGCCGCGAAGGTTTCCTCTCGGACTTCGACCCGACACCGGGTACCCCAGGACCTTCCGTTGCCTCCGTTGGCCAACTCCAGAGGTGGAGCTGGCCCGGCTCCGGCCGTTGCTGGTGCACCGCCTGTGCCCCAATCAACTTCCGCTGCCGCGGCAATACAGCCCCGTCAGGGGGTCGCCAACACCTCCCAGGGGACTTTCCTGGAGGACCAGGTACGCACCTTGCGTACCGCCCATAATGCCCTTGTAGGAGAATTTCGAGCCCTCCGTGAGGTGGTCGAGGGTACCTCTGCAGAGGATGTTGCTGAAGACCTCCGCGAATTGCGATCTGATGTCAACAAAATGTTGGATTGTTTGGGTTCGCCCACCGCGTTCGTTGCAGAGATTGAGGAGCGATTCAATCGCGTCCGCGCCCATCTGGAGACGTTGGAGCAAACCATAATAATGGATAAAGACTCTCCGGATGATCCGGTTGTTGCCGTGTCACAACGCGACCAGCGCGCTAGAACAGGCAAAGGCCGCCGTAGGCGAAATTCCAAACGCTACAACGATCATTCGGATACACCGACCTCGTCGGATTCCAACCCGAGCCACTCGGATGGGTCTACTTCTTCAGACTCCGAGTCGGAGGATGGTCGCCGCGGGCGTTCTTCCCGCTCAAAGCGGTCTTCTGCCTCCGAGGGGGCGATCCGCTTCCGTACGAAGAGTAGAAGACACTCCGGACTCCGAGAATTGAAACCTACGAATAGGATGTATCGCAAGTTACTTTCGTACCGATACTATCGGTTGGAAGACTCCTCTCTGGAGCGTACACCTCGTGGAACGGGAAAAGTGAAGGATTGCATCAAGCGAATGCAGCTCACACTCCGAAACCAGACTTTTTCTGGAGACGACCCAATCCTGGTGTTAGATTTTCTTGCCCGCTTTGTCGCGGAAGCCGATATACGCGGGATGAACGAAGGACAAGCCTACGTGGCACTGCCGTACTTTTTACGGGGGGTGGCCGAAGACCAGTATCACTCTGTAAGAGGTTCTACCAGAGCCTCCGAAGGAGGGGTGACGTGCTGGCCCGAAGCCGTCCAATACCTCTTGAGGTCGTACGCGACAAATGACGCCATTCAGTCCGCGATCCTCGCTTTGAGGGATACACGTCAGCGCCCCGACGAGGTTGAAACCGATTATTCGGTACGCCTTAACAAGGCTTTCCACCGCTGTGGTAATGTCTACCCTGCTGGGGAACGATGTACGATGTCCATCGATGGGCTGAGCCCAGCCATCAAGTCACTCGTTGCCCGACGTCGGGAGGACAAGCCGAGGATTACCTACCTCGAGTTGGTCTAAGCCGCACGTGCGGAGGGTGATGCAGTACGTGCTCGGGTTCCTCATTCGAGGTCGGAGTCCGCGAAAGCGCTGGTGATGGAGGACCGCTCCCCGTCGCTCTCGCTGGTAGCGGCTTAACACCCTCAACAGGGATATGACAACGTTCAGTTGGCGCACGGCGAAGTCCTCTCCGTACCGACTACGGAACCCCCGTCAACGACGGAGACCACGTTCGATACAGTGCTGGCAGACCCAGCGCTGTACACGGACAACCGTCGTGTGACGGCGCCTTCAATCCCATATTCGAATGGAGATACCCGTTTTCAACGGCCTGGGTGGAGGGACCCACGCCCTGTGGTTCGTTTCACCGGTATTCGGAAGGATAACCTGCAAGCAGGACTGTTGCGACTAATATGTCACCTGTGCTACACGCACGGTCACACATCGCCACAGTGCCTCTCTTTACTGAGGGAAATGGCTAAAGTAGTGTCGAACTACGAAGCCCTGACCCCAGAGGAGAAGCGCACAGTGCCCATCGCATCGTACTTGCGCGCGAAGTTGGACCTTTCGCATGCTCTCCCGCCTGCGCGGTCCGCTCCGATGAAGTCGGCTGCCCCCGCCTAGCAGGCGTACGTTCCAAACACCACTCACGTGGAAAACCCTCAGCGAGGAACTCAAGCCCTCGTTGTGGAGGAGCCTGAGCAGCCGCCGCAGGCGGAAGCCCAGGAAAACTAATGAAAGGAGTCTCCCCTCAGGGAGAGGCGCCCTCAGAGTCGAGGTTGATGACGCCCGAGGCGTCGTTGCCTCGCTCCCCGGTGAAGATCCTGTCAAGGAGTGACACCGCTGACGCGGATTCAGAACACTTGGGTGTTCTGCGTCGACCGTGGATACGGGTAAAGAATAACCGGATCCCGGATAGAATTATGGTCATGGCCAAGCGAAACTATAAATTTTTCGCTGATCTTGGCCTCAACCCCCAATTTCTGGTAAGATTTCTAACTGTCCTGGACACAGGTGCTGGCCCGAACTTCTTCGTGGAGTCCGTATTGCCCCCGCTGGTGCGGTCTCGTATCCCCTCCGAAGCGGTCTCGAACGTCGCTGACGCGAATAACAACCCGTTATCAACGGTGGGAACCGTCGACTTGGTCGTCCGGTTGGGCACCTCTATGGTGAAGCTCCACTTCGTCGTTTGCCGTTCGTTGGCTGCGGCAGATATACTGGGATGCGATTACTGCGACAGGTTTGTCGAAGCAATCCGGCCCCGCCTCAGGCGTGTGGAACTCGGCGACGGATCATCGGTACCGATTGTCCGTCGCCCACTTAAGCGCGCTTCACAGAAGCAAGTTCCGCTGCCTGCTGCGCAGGAACCATCGCCCGCCACGCGGGAGTCCACGAAGCTCCGCGTTGCCGCGTCGGTTACTATACCGCCGGAGTCCCAGGTTATGGTGAAGGTCAACTCCCGTCAACACGGCATTCGGGTCGTACAGCTCCTTTTCTCGTTGTACGAGAAGTGTCAACTCGCCGTTGCAAACAGGATTGTGCAGGTGCACCCGGATACTTCGTTTCGAATCTTGGTTGCCAACCTTGGCACCAAGCCCCAGTATCTGGTAAGGAACCAAGTGATTGGATCAGTCACCCCGCACCTGCTCGCGATGCTCCCGACGCGGGTGACTGCTGCCGATGTTCTCCGATTGGTTACCTCCAAGGAGGGAGACAGTTCAGAGAACCCCGACGCTTCGTCTAAGGAGGGGGAGGACACCGCCGTTTCAACGGAGAAGTCACCGAATGATTCGGATTTGCAACCTGTTTCCGACACAGGACAGCGTGGTCCCACAAGCTACGACCGGCTTGACCCGGTGAAGGCTCTCGAAGAGCTGGACCTCGGTCATGTACCGGATTGCACCGCGATCGACTCCGTAAAATGCTACAGGAATTTACCACTATGTAGGATGGCTCTCTTGGAGAGATTAATGCTACGGACTACCGTATCTACTTGTTGCCGAACGCGTGTCCGGTTGCGCAACCCCCGTACAGGGCAGGACCGAAAGCTCGGGAGGAGGAGCAGTTCCAAGTGTACAAGATGCTCCGCGCCGGGGTGATTGAACCCGCGCACTCACCCTGGGCTTCTCCAGTTGTACTGGCATTGAAGGCCGACGGCACGTGGCGATTTTGTATCGACTACCGCCGGCTCAACGCCGTAACTGTACGGGACAGCTACCCCATACCGATTATGGACGAGTGCATTGACTCGCTTGGCGATGCGACCGTGTTCACGACGTTGGATGCCAATTGAGGATATTGGCAAGTACCCGTAAGGGAAAAGGACCGCGACAAGAGAGCGTTTGTCTGTCACTCTGGTTCCTACCGCTTCAAGCGGATGCCGTTTCGTTTAACCAACGCCCTAGCTACATTTCAACGAGCGGTCGATATCCTGCTCAACAGGTTCAAGTGGCGGTCGTGTTTGGTATATCTGGATGACATCATCGTCTTCTCAGATAACCTGGACGACCACCTCACCCACGTGCGAGAAGTCCTAACCGTGTTACAGGATGCTGTTATTACCCTCAAGCTGAGGAAATGTGAGTTCTTCACAGATACGATCAAGTATCTGGGACACGTGATCCGTCCTGGACGGCTGTCGATCGAGGAAGCTCGCGTCAAATCCCTCGTTGAGGCAAAGCAACCCCATACTCAGACGGAACTCCGGTCCTTTCTGGGGCTATTCAACGTCTATCGACGGTTCATTCCGAACTTTTCGGATATCGCGGCGCCGCTTAATGCGCTACTGCGTAAAGGACAGCCACCAAAACTGGAACCCTTAACGCCCGCGCAAGCGGATGCGTTCAACTTCTTAAAGGAGGCTGTCACGTCAGCACAAATCCTATCGTTACCCAAATTGGGATTGCCGTACTCCGTGGACACGGACTCGAGCGACTACCAAGTCGGTTGCGCTCTTTTCCAAACCACCCCAGAGAGGGAACGGAAGCCAATTGGTTATTGGCCGCGTTCGCTGAACGTTCACGAACGGAACTACTCTGTATCAGAGAAAGAGTGTCTCGCCGTTGTGTGGGCGCTTTCCACTCTCCGCCCCTATCTTATGGGTGTTCAGTTTACCGTATACACGGATCATTCCTCATTGAGGTGGTTGATGAATACCTCCGATCCATCGGGCCGCCTCATGCGGTGGAGACTCCGCTTAGCGAAATACGACTTCACATTCATATATAAGAAGGGAGCGTTGAACACTCAGGCTGATGCGCTTTCGCGTCTACCCACTAGTCGGGAAGCCCTCGCAACCGAAGATGATGAAATCCTGTGCTTCGTCGTGGACGGAATAGAACCGGAAGATCCGGACTGGCCGGCAGATCCGGATATGGATGCTGACTTTGACGAACTCCTCGCCTCTGGCGAGGGTGCCACTGAGAAACCCCCACCGGGGAATTTTGTTCCCAATACTCCAGATAAACCGGTAAGAGAGCAGTTCGGAGACCTCTTTTGTGTAGGGATACGCGCCCGTCTTAACGATGGTGCAGTACTCCCTTTCGAAATGAACGACCGAGGATACCTCATAAGGACAGTTGAGGCAAACCCACAAGTCGTGGTTCCGCATTCTCTGCAGTCGCGGGTGTTGCATTTAACGCACTACCCGAAGATCGGTGGTCACGCCGGAGGCCGGAAGCTTTTTCTCAATCTGAGAAGGGACTCTTACTGGCCCGCCATGGCGGTGGATTGCTACGCCACGGTACGCTTCTGTACAGAATGTGCAAAGAACCGAGTTAAACTTCGGAAGAACAGCAAGGCACTGAAGCTTTCCCCTCCAGGGCACCGCTCGAGTTTGTCGCGATCGACATTCTCGGACCACTCCTCACAACGAGGCGGGGCAACAAGTTTTTACTTGTCATCACCGACCGCTTCTCGAAGCTGGTTCGGACAGTCCCTCTTCGGAGGATATCCGCCTTCACGGTGGCTAACGCGTTCGCTACCCATTGGGTATTTGCGTATGGACCTCCAGTGGAGTTGTTATCCGACAACGGAAAGCAGTTTGCGTCCAGGTTCTTCCAGGATGTGTGTCGCATCCTGGATGTAAAGAACCTGTTCACAACTACTTATCATCCCCAATGTAATGGGCAAGTCGAACGGTTTAACCGGAAAATGCTCGCATATCTGCGTTTGTACGTTGCTGACCATCAAAAGACTTGGGATCTGTACACTGATGCGATTACCTTCGCCTACAACACTCAGGCTCACCGGACTACCGGGGTATCGCCATTTGAGTTGGTACTATCCCGTTCGCCCCCGCCTGTGGCGTTGAAACCGCAAGCTACGCTTGGAACATTCCCATCCGTGGGCGACTACCGTAACAATTGGAAACAATGGCTAACCAAGTTGGTTCCCGCTACGCGGAAGTCTATCGAACGTGCCCAGGCCGCTTACAAGCGTGATTTTGACAACCGCTTACGGCGTTCTGACATTCCGCCAATCGCGGTCGGTAACTACATCTATGTACGAAAGAAGTACTATAACCCGGAACGGGAAAGGCGTCACAAACTCTCGCCACTGGCGGACGGCCCCTTCAGGGTGATCTCTACAACTACCGACACTGTTGTGGTGAAGATGGGAGATACGCACGAGCGGTTATTCCGCGATCGAGTTGTCCTGGCCCTTCCACCCTTGTCGGAGGTAGCACTGGACAGTACTTCCGTTTCTACGGGTACAGCAACACCGGACAATCCGGGAACATCTGTGGTCGAACGACCATCAGTTCTACCACACCCCACCCGGGGCCTCTTAGATATTCCGATGTTATCGGAAACTCCGGCACAGCCGGGACACTCAGGCCTACATGGCCCAATGCCTTCTTCTTCTACCGTCTATGGTAGGATTATCACCCGCCAAGCGGGACCCCCAACGCACCCCCCCTTGCTCCTTCTAAGGAGGGGGAGGGAAACAGCTGCTCCGATGGAGATTTTTTGCCGTCGCAACGGAATTCACGCCGTGAAGCACTGGGAGGTGCCGCAGAATCGCTGCCGCTCTCGCGGAACGACAGTCGAGCTGCAGTTCCAAGCCCCCCTCAGGGTGTGTCGTCCCCGAACGTCGACGAAACCTCCTTGAAGGCAGTTGAACCTGCATCGCAGTTGCCGCAGCACCTGGAGAACACCACCCTTTCCGGGAACGTTCGTAAGCACCGGTCAGTGGCGCCCTCCGGACGGGAGGACGCTGCGGCAGAGGAACCCAGCACTGGGAATGCAACACCTCGTGGCGAGGCAACTACTCCCATGCAGGGCAAGGCGCGCTTGCGCAGTCACACTCTGAGCGTCTCGGTAGAACCTGGCACTGCCAGCACGACACCGGCCGCTCCGGAGTTGGCACCCGTCTACGACGGCACACTACGCCCGACCAAGTCGAAACCACCCCAAGTAACGGGCACAGCGCCGGCTGTACACGCCCCACACGGGAAGAGTGCTGTACACGCCTTACACGGGACTAGCACAGCACACACCGGCTTACCGGAAATAGCCACCACACGCGGGGTTCCAAGCCAGCAGGGCACGGCGCAGCCGTTGAAGGGTCCACGCGCCAGGAAGGCGGATCGGACTAGGGCAAATTCTAACCAACCATTGTTGAAGTCACGTGCCCGTAAGCGGGGGGACGCACCGCACGCGCCCCTTCCCGCTGAGCGCGGAGCACCCCCGCAGAGGGATACGACGACAACGTCATCGCCAAGGCGGATCGACCCACGCAGACTTGCAATACGGGGGGACTACCATCCAAGTGGGATACCAGCACCCTGTAGGGACGGCACCGATACCACCTTGGTGGGCCCCGACACCCTTTTGAGGGACATTGTCCCCCATGAAGGGACCGCTCCACGCGAAGTAACGAGAACACGGCAAGGCCGGGAAGTTTACGTGCAGGAGTACGTCTTCGACCGAGTAATCGGGCATTCCTACGACGGGAACGGAGACCTGCTCTACTGCGTCCGTTGGTATGGCTATGGCCCCGAAGGGGATACAGAGGAACCGATCGAACATCTCTCCCGATCACGGGTCGTACAGTATCACCGGCGCGCCGGCACCGCACTACCAGGCACGCTGGAAAGAGCCCAAGTGAGATAATTGTTAACCATCCAGGACGGGAGAAAAGAAGGAAGACCGAATAGAAGTATAATTGAAAAAAGACCGTCGAGGACGGGAAGTTTACGTTGTGTTCATCATGTTGTCATGGAAAAGCCGGTCGAACCGGAATACAACCCGGAACGGGCAGTAGTGGTTCGAGCCGCTACCCCCACTAGGTGGAGCACCCCCGCCGAGGCGGTTCGCCAGGGCATCCGCCATTTCGACGACATCACCCGAAGCTTCGGTGGCGCTGAGGCCTGCACCACGCAGGAAGCGAGCAATGATCTCGTGCTCATTCAGAGGCCCAAAACTGGGATTGCCTGATCCAGCGCTCGCCGAAGGCGGAGGAAGACCATCCTCTTGTTCCGCCGTCACCGCCGCAGCGGAATGCCCCGTATTGGGATCAGCGGGAGTATTCGAACCCGACTCCGCCGGAGCGTTACCAACTTGGTTGTCATTCCCGACCGCGTCGGCTTCGTCACCGTCGTCTTCGACCGTCTCGCTTGATGCATCGGGGTCGTTATCCACCATTGGATCGCCCCAGCTGTAAGCGTGATAATAATCTTCCGAGTCGACGTATCCTCGCGGGTGGTCGCTGGGGATTTCACACGGGGCAGCCCGGAATTCTTCCGCTTGCTCGCGGCTGATTTCCTGGTAGTCTTACGGGTCGAAATACACGAAGTCGCCCGCTAGCGGGGTATTGCGCCCGAGTCCGGGACCGGAACCGCCACTACCACCGTCTCGACGGCCACTCTGTTCGATGGGAACCTCGTCCCACTGAACGTTCTCGATGTAATCGAGTAGCCCCAGCATTTTTTCTCGTTGGCAGTACCCCCAAGGGGGATTTGCAAGTCCAGGCTACGGATGGCTGCCCCCACGCGGGGTTGTACGTACCAAAGCCGATACTGGTCGTAGGCCTCGGTGAGGACGTATGCCGCGAAGCGGGTAGCCCACTCGGTCACCACAACCTACCTACCATAGCCCCGACCGGGGATCCGTGACGAGGAACGACCCCATATAGGTGAAGACCGGGGGCAGTTCAACATAACACCCCCGGCGCGCCTCTAGGGAGGACCACCACTCTGAAAGCGGGAATTACCGACCACGTCGGTTGGGTGCAGCGATGCGCTCTACCTCCACGTTTTGTTATGGAACGAAGAACCCGAATCGGGAGTGCCAACGCCGTTCAGAACGGATGAAGTTCCGAAGCAAGTTCGACCGGGACGCCCGGGGAAGGTAGCGGAACTCGGCCCGAAGTATCGGTCGCTCCCAGCACATGGCTGTTTGCCGCGCTGCGGGAAAGTTCCCCCATGCGAAGGTTTCTAACGCCGCGAGGCGGTCGCAGTACGTCATCTCTCCGCGTGTGCGGTAAAACGCGACATCAAAGTCGTACCCCGGGGGGATCGAGAACTCGAATGGAGCCCGGCGTAGTCGTTGGCAACCGAGCATGACGAGCGCCGCGTGTGCACTAGCCACCGATTGTCTGCCGTCACGACGGTTATGATGGGTAGGAATCGCTATACGGTTCCTCCAATCCCACGACCACGTGACGTTGGCGGGTAGGTCCCCCGGAAGGGTGTTGGTCGCATCAGCGTACGCCATGATCAATGCCTCATTGAGGACTGCCAATGGATGATACCAGGGCCCGTGCCTCACGTTGAGGGCGTGGGACCGATTGTTCGGATTCAACCCCACCAGGGTATCGTAATGCGGCCAGACGCGCACCGGCATGCCGGCTGGTATGACTCCCTCCATCGGGTGAGGCGCTAGCAGGCCTGCCCCAGCAACGGGTTGGTTAGACGGCTGAGCCGTGGGCTGCGTCGTTGGGAGCTCCCTGCTTGCGCCCCTGCTTGCGCAGGTTGGTTGCCGCCTTGCGGAAGTTGCTGGTTGGTGTTACCCTGTGGCAGGGGGACGGACCGGAAGCCGGTGAAGTATCCCTGCGGAGGGTGGTTCGGTTGCTGACCGGACATTTCGGTGATGGTTAAGTCGATAACCGGCGTAGCCGGGGAAGTTGAGTGCGCTGGTGAGGCTCGGGGAACGAGTTGTCGGAGGTATCCGCCTTGTGAAGGAGTATGCGCTGCGTAGGCAGGTGTGGTGTGCGCTGGGTCGAAGAGAATTGCCGGCGTGCCGGAGGAGGTCGTTTCTTTATAGCCTTGGTCCGCCATCGCGTCGCTCGCGAAAAGCGTCGCGCCCTCGGCTAAGGAGGGGGATATGAAGTGCAACGCCCTCCTTGAGGGATTCCCATGACTTAGTTATTTCCGACATGTCGGCTGGGTTAATTATGACTACATACGATGGCCACGTTGGTGGATGGGACACTTGGGACACGGCAGAGTCCAAGAGGTTGGCACAGCATGGCTGGTAATTCTGCACCCTTTATGGGGGTATTCTAGATTATTATGGTATTTGCCGTACAGTACGGGAGGCGAGCTACACTACTTAGTGCGCCAGCAACTCTGCCGTCGCACCCAGTAAACCTCCTCCAACCAGGGTTTTGGCTCTAGACTGCTTCGCCTTCGGCGGTACTCAACTCCTCCTTGGAGGGATATCCCGTAGCCTACGGACTGTCTATCCTCTTTGCATCCCCTAAACGAACCCACTATTGGAAGTATTTACCAATCGCTGTCGCGTTCGCCCTTGTATAAGGTTTCCACCGGCTTTGCCGTATCCTTAACCACACCTTGTGGACTCCCCTTTTCCTTTTCTTTCCTTTCCCTTTTTCCCCTTGCTTTTGGGTGGTTACTCCGCCACTCGCAGCCTGTGCTGACACCGCGTCGCACTCGCCACACTGTGGACACTTCGCCTCCTTGGGGGATAACACACACATGCCGCTCATGCGGAATACCTTCTTATCTCACCTTCCTGCACTCGTCGTGAAGGGTAACCTCGGCCTTACACCCCGACGTAGTCGTGTCATCCCTGGAAGGGTTCTGCTTGCTGTGATACCTCTTGCGAGGAAGATCCCGAACGTCTTCGTGGTTCTTTCCCCATTGGGGCATTGCACTACACACCCCTAACTGTTCTAAACGCTTGCGTCAGCTGTAGCATTAACAATCCTGGTATTGCGCATGAGGCATTCATAGCCGGGATTGAAACCAATTTGGTGAGCCGTATGTTGTTTGAGACCGTTTCGGTGGGTATATTGGACCTCGGCTTCTGATGCCAACCATTTTTGGTCTGTGTATTGCCTAGTATGGCAATATGACCACCTTGTCGAAGAGCGACCGTTCGGGACCCGGGCAAAATTGCCTCGACATGTCCGTCAATAAATTTCGTCTTTAGGATACAGTCTGTCGCGAGACGATCCACCACAAAGAAATTGAGCTTCACTTTCAAGGTTTCAAGTTGTACCAAAGTGATCAACATTTCTATATGGTGTAGTGGGCGCCCGTAAGCGTTCACTAATGGGTTGATAGTCAGGGAAGGCCGTTTGTTTGGCAAGACCGCATATCATCCTAGTTTAGCAGAAAGACAACTCGCTTTGATGGAAAACGGGGCCATTGACAAAATCCCTCATCAAACCTTCAAGGTGTACTTGAGTAACTTCGGCATTCATATTGATAAGTTCCCCAAGAATACCACGATTGGGATTGCATTACCGGCCCTACAAGAGGTTGTCACGGTCTCATCGAAAATGCTGGTTGAGGTCGCCACCTTCAATTAGTGAAGAGGAATAGATGCGCAATATCCCGCATGTGCGCCCCAGTTATCGACAAATACCAAAATGGAACAGAAGATCGCCAACACCTTTAAGGTTGGAGATCAGGAAAAACGCATGGAACTGGGCCCAGTGAGGAATTGAAGAGAAGAAGCCCAGATCAATGAGGAGAATCAGGGTCTCCGAGACCGGATCCTCAGTCTCTTTGAAGAATTTGAACCCATGTGGTCTGGCCGGTTAGGGAAATTGAGGCTACAGAGCACCGTATGTATATGGTGCCTGACTGGAAACCCATTTAATAGCAGCAGCCTTACCGAGCAGGTCCAAAAGCCCGTGAGATTGAGCTTAATGAATTCGAGCGAATGCTCCGTGAAGGTGTCATAGAACCAGCAAATTCGGACTGGGTCAGCCCTGTGGTTCTGGTCACAAAGAAGAATGACACCCGTATGCCGTTCTGTGTGGACTGCCGAAGACTGAATAGTATGAAAATCAGGGATTCATACCCGATACCTAGGATGGACGAGTGTATAGATTCGTTGGGCATCGCCAAGATCTTTATTGCGCTCGATGCCAATTGGGGCTATTGGCAGGCACCTATCAGGAAAGAAGACAAGTACAAAACTACGTTTACTTGCAACGCTCGGTTATTGCGCTTTACAAGTATGCCTTATGGGGTTACAAAATGCGCCGGCTACCTTTCAGAGGGCGTTGGATATAATCCTTTCGAATGTGAAGTGGAGAACCGCTCTGGTGTACATCGATGATGGAATCATATATTCCACAACGGTAAAGGAACACTTCTACTATTTCAGGGAAGTTTCAAACCTTTTGAAGCAACATGAAATAACGCTGAAGCTGCGAAAGTGCGAATTATTCACAAAAGAGGTAGAATACCTTGGTCATATGATCATCCCTTAACGGTTAGCTGTGACACCGCGGAACATCCAAGTCATGCAGGAGGCAAAACTACACACATCCCAAACTGAAATCCGATTCTTTATAGGTGTGTACAATGTGTACCGACGGTTTATCAAGGAATTTGTCCAGAGAGCGGCTCCTCTCAACAGAGACCTGCTGAAAGGGCAACCGACAAGGTTTGAATGTCTTAGCAATGAGAATATGGATGCTTTCGAGGCAATGAAACATGCGCTCTTGACACCTCCCTTCTTGGCATTACCCAAAGCTGGATTGCGATTCGCTTTGGATACCGTCGCATCGGATGCCGAAACTGGTTGTTCCCTTATGCAGTAGCAAGAAAATGGCGACAGACTACCTATAGGGTACTGAAGCCGTGCTCCGCATGCCACAGAGAAGAATTAAAAGACAACAGAAAAGGAATTTTTAGCTGTGGTCTGGAGCATCCTGATGCTCCACCCCTATCTATATGGTGAAAGGTTTACGCTTCGAACCCACCATGACTCCCTGCGGTGGATACTCGGTCTCGCCGACGCAACAGACGGACTTGCCCATTGGAGGATGCGACTTTCAGAGTTTGAGTACGACGTACAGTACCGTCCAGGTATCAAGCACAATGTCGCAGAGGTGATGTCTCGCATCAACACAGATAGTTTGGATACAAAGAAGGTAGAGGATGATATCCCATGCTTTAAGATCTCTATAAACCCTGGTCATTATGCCGATACATTAGAAAGGTTACTGGAATTTAGCCGAAGAGGATATATGGTTTAGTGACGCCATCGCTCGGGAAATACTTTCCCTTGAGGAAACAGACGTCATGCAGATTACCCGCTAGTAACTCTAGTGATAGCAAACGAGCTATCTATATTGGCGCTCTATTATGGACCAAGTAGGTATTCAAGATTCAAAATTTGACGTCGACCGAAATTATTTCCTTGGCAGGCGAGCTCCGATTGATGGTTCCCCTCAGAAGGTAGTGCCCAAGGTGTGGCACCCTAGGTTGCTTTATCTTGCCCACTGCCCAAGGCTATCAAGACACCCTGGAGGTACAAGAATGTACTACATCTGGAGGCAAAGGTATCATTGGCTCAATATGGCTCATGATATCTATACCTTTGTAGTTCAGTTTGAGTCATGCTTTCGAACTCATTGAGGTCTTCGCAAGCATAGAAAATATTTGAAACTCTTCCCCGCTGCCTATTCTCTAAAGCTCGTCGCAATAGATCTTCTAGTTCAACTACCGAAAACCACAAGGGGATATTAGTACATCATCGTAATCACCCACAGGTTCTCGAAGCTCACGCGAGCGATACCCTTGAAGGAATCGAAATCTACGACCCTCGCGGTGGCGTTCTTGAACAATTGGATCTAACCGTATGGTGTACTGCTTTATCTACTTACCGACAATGATTCGAAATTTGCTTCGAAGTTCTTTGAAGCCGTCTGTAACCTCCTGGGTATATGCATTCCCAGTATGTCACCCCCCGTTGGGCTTTCTCGCACATTGTAGCTATTGACACTATCTGAGCACTTGCGATCCATCAACCAACGCGGGGGTAAGAAATCTATTGTTTGCAGCTTGGATTGTTACGTATCAACGTCGTCTCGACCTATCAACTCAAGTCAATTGCAGGACTCGCCACTTTGCTTATTTTTTTATTAGGCTCATTACCAAGCTACACTGCTATTTTTGCCGTTTTCGGCTGGTAACATTCGTACCAGCTTAATTTGGAACAAGGCTTAATATGGAACAGCCTTGAATTCAGTTAGCAACACTGCTAACCTCAGACTTTCAGCTCCAGGATTTCCGCCAAAACTAAAGAACTTCAGCCATATCGCGACCATGTAGCACCGTTGTACGAGATAGAAAACGGGCCTTCAAGGCCTCAACATGCCGCCGTCAATGCGCGTTCAATGTCTGCAGCACAAAAGACGTTTAGAAAAGCGCAAAGCCGAGCAGACGAAGAGAAAGAACCCACATGAACTTTTGAAGCGTGGTGATACAGTTCGGAAAGCAGCAGCTACCACAGGAATATCGGCAGCTACTGTGTTTCGCATCGCGAAGGCCTACATGAAAAACAACAGAGCTGTCCTCCAAAAGCTCCTTGATCCCTCCGACGATCAGGCTGGTCGAAAGGAAGTCCTAGAGCGTGTAGAAGAGACGCTCATGGTTGAGAAAGTGATACCTGCAGCGCAACATGGATTTGCTGTAGGTCACCATGAAATGAAAAATCTTCAAATTCGCATAGTTGTAGATGGCAGACGCGGGTTTGCTGGCCTTCGACCCTCTGACGATGCT
Organism: Gracilaria gracilis; assembly: GCA_030374805.1. Taxonomy (NCBI): domain Eukaryota; phylum Rhodophyta; class Florideophyceae; order Gracilariales; family Gracilariaceae; genus Gracilaria; species Gracilaria gracilis. The sequence goes on from JARGSG010000189.1 coordinate 1,487,503, forward strand.
ATTCGTTCCTTCCGTGTAATAAATAGAGAACTAACATACCGCAGTGCTGAGAATATTAATGGGGCCAGACTTCCAACCGAGAACTATCAGCATGTAAAAACATTGAAGGATGTGGTTGAGCGCGTACGCCGGCAACATCCAGGACTGCTTTCTGACCGTCAATGTATATAGATATTTGACGAGACAGCAGTAGTACCAGAGTATGCCAAGAAGATTCGCTGCCATACGGCTTCAAACTGGAGGAAGTCGGGGACACGCCCTGGTGTGAAGGACCACGGTAAGCACGTCACAGCTGGAATATGCAAATCCGCTGCAGGAGACATCCCGCGTCTTCTCCTTGTTGCTTCCGGGAGGCGTCGGATGGCAAGCTGGTTACAACCACTACCAAAAAAAGAATTCAAGAATGAGGCTGGAATGCCTCATTGGCTCTCAGACGAAAGCTGGTGTCCAGGCGAAACGCATCTACTGCTCATGGAAACGGTTCCTTGGAACAGAACATTATGAAAGACGTCATCAAACACATTAATGATTTTATTCGCACGGTTTTCAACCCTGAAAAATGGGTACTGCTAACAATTGATAGCCAAAGCTCACCAGAGAGTCTCCTATGGCTGGAATTGCTGTGAGAGGTATAGAATCATCTTCCTCCAACTACCTGCAAACACTACGCACTTTCTTTAACCATGAGACCGTGCCTTTAACAAAACTTTCCAAACAAATGTTCGACAGACGCGAGATGAGATCATAAAACGCTGCAATATTTGGTACGCATTGAAGATCAAACTAGGTGTCACGGGATAGAAATCCCTCTCTGTTGCAACAGTGACGAAAGCATTCGAAGGAGCAGGGCTGTGGTCAATGAACTACCGGTTCATGAACCGTTCCCGGGGCCAGATTCCTGTTAATAACAGTTCTACCGCGCTGCATAGTGGCTTCCAATCGAAGGATGATGGTCTTAACCTCCATGAAATCAATCACGACCGCAGAGAGCGCACGGACAGGCGTTTGTTGCAGCAGCTGCACAGTATCACGGACGTTGGTACACGTCCTTCTCTCCTGCTGGCTGAGATCGCTGTGCTTATGGCCTCTAAATATGACGTGAAAAAAGCATTGGAAGCAGTGAGAGTACCCAAGTCAGTTACCGGCAGGTCAGCAGCTAGACGAGAGGTTATTGGGTAGGGAAATGGGGCGGAGATACTTACTGCTCGCTCAATGCAAGCCAAACTGAACCAGAAACAAGCGACAAGGCGGTTGAGCGAAAAACAGAAATGCGTAGGCCCTGGTAGAAGACGCAAAGAAGCTGTGAATACGCCTGAAGAAGAAAATCAGAACCCGCAGCTGCCGTTGCTGCCAACTAATTCTCCGCACGGCAATATTGAGCCACCCTCCGATGACCTGCAAATTGCGTTGTGGCCGCGGAGGGAGGCTCGGCCCGCTTTAGCTAGTAAAGAAGCGAAAGATATTCCGCAGCGTTCTAGGGCCACGATGGCTCTCGTGGAGCATTCAAAAGGGCAAGATCTGAGTCACGAGGTCGGAGGCGGTGTTCCAAATTGACCCTTTACCAAATTGGGACCGTAAACCTACGTGCTGGAGAATTCCAAGATTTTGGCTTTTGTGACTCCGGTTTCCGTAAACGTGGCATGTGCTTAAGCGTTCGAAATTAAACGAACTAGAACGCTAACCCTCACACAGGCTTAATTTGGCACATGTTTTGTCCGGGGGAAACAGGCGAATGCAGAGCTCAAGACGAAGGTTCTGAGCAACCTTTAGTACTTTCATCAGCAAACCCTCCCCAGAGGGCTTCATTTGGCACGCCAGCGTCGTGCATCACTATCAAAAGTAACGGTAATAGACCATAGAAAGCAAGGCTGATGCAGCTTCCTCTTGCGTAATAGACCCATAGCGAGTGGTTCGCGGCCTTTCTGCGAATGATGTCCATTTAGATATCAGTACGTCGTCAAACTACATATCATGAAGCGATTCAGACACATTCCTGACGCTTTCTTTCATGCTGACCTCGTTTTCCTTCTCATCTTCACTATCTAATGCCGAACAAGGCTTGGCCTTCGACCCATTGACAGCCTGTGCCCCAGCAGGTAATATTCCCTCCGTTAACCACAGCGCGGGAGCGCCTCCTGGATTTGTCATGGCCTTCCCTTTTGTCGGTGTAATGAATAGCTCTGGGCGCCAAATAACACTGTTTGTCGAAAAGTTTTGCTGCAAGATATTCTCAACTTCTCTTAAGAACGTGGTTAGGCCCTTACCATTGGAAGCCATTCTACAAATTTCCTTCGCGATTGAATCATCTGAAAGATGAGAACTCTCGAGCTGTGGCACATTGACTCTCGTACTGCGCTTGGCTTCCAGATTTGAGGACTTTGCAAAGCCCATGATCTTTTCTGGGTCGAACGGAAACAAACCACAGTTTGGAAAGCCTCTCACCGCCAGAATTGCATCCAGTGCCCTGTACGAAGATGCTGCCAGCTTCATTTTCACCGAGATATTTCGGTTGAGATAAGCTTCATTGTAAAATACCACATTTAGTGCGTTTTTGAAGTTCTCCTGAAGCATTGTGATTATTCGATCGTCACGGAGTGGCAGAAATTGAAACCTACTGGCCGGAAGTTGCACGATTTCGATGTTATTCGAAATTTTTTCCTCAATTTATTCACTACTCTTTCTTAAACTGTGTCCATCGACAAAGAGCATACTTTTTTGGTTTTTTGGAACGAACCTACAAGCAAATGAATTGAAGTGCAAAAATACGTCCGGCAAAAGCTGTTTTGTTGTTTAAACAACCATGCTGCATTTTAACTTATTTTTTTTGGAATCCCGTTGTCATCCGCAAATAACTTGTACTTTTTGGGTAGTTCTGTCGTTACAGGATCGATTGTTGGTTTTATCTAGTTTTTTACTGGTTTCTTTTCTTGCACGATGAGAAACGTTGGCGAGATATGTCGCGCTGCAGAGCGTAGTCTTACTGCGGTTAGATGCTTGCCGCTTTCTTCGATGTTTATTCGCAAGCTCCCGTTCCGTCTGTTAGCAGCGTTGAAAACTCTGTCTCGCCGCCCATATGAAGCATTAGTAGCATTTTTACCTTAATTTGATACTTTGAGAGGATTCGTGAACAATGCTGGCATCTTTGGTTTTATTTTGTTGATGAAATCAACTACAATTTGCAGATGTTTTGGGTTTTGCGGCACAGTGCGCTTTGTGACAATTTTTCCGGTTTTTTGAATTTTTAGAGCCCTGTTACGAGCGCAAAACAAACGCAGGGCATGGGGTGTAGGCAATCTATTGTCGTATGATTTGCAACCATTGCGTGCTATTTTTACCATCATCTTTTTCATTTTGTGTGAATCTTTTGTAAATACGCGTGTACAGACAAATATTGATTTATTGTCGAACAATTTGTTCTTTGCTTGCGGTAATACAGGGTTACGTCTCGAATAGTGTGCTGTTTGGGTAAAAAGCTGATTGAGTTGGTGGTTATTTTTCATATTGATGGATTTTTTTATTTGATTTATTGTTTGTTTGCTTATTAATGTCGCAACGGCAACATATGCGGCTGTTTTATAAGGCCTGATGAGGTCTGCAGCTTGCTTGTGGCGGTGTTGCAATTCTTTACGTATACGTTGGTCAGCCTTGAGTTTTGCTGTCTAGTGTCTCATGGACAAAGACATTGTAGGTGCTAGGGCATGTTCAACCCTGTCGAGCCCTCAAGAGGTAGAACCAAAGTGAGGTTGGAGATCTAAGAGCTCATCGAAAGCTGATTTTTGACCTGTTCGAAATTTTTCAGTGCCAAATTGAGCCCTTTGCCAAAATGAGCCTGTGTGGGGGTGAAAAGCTACAGTGGTCGTCAAAAATACACGCACGGGGTAGTTTTATTGACAACAGCCACTTGTAAAAACACTTTCAGTATATATTGTATTCTACCCGTATCAGTGGCACTATTGTAGTCGTGTGAACCAGTTTCAACCCCTGAATAGCCTCTCCAGAACCACAGTGTTTGAAACATTATATATGCAGCAATTTGCTGCATACATTGAATGCAAAACTATACGCACGATTACAAAAAATGGGGCGCACACTCACAGCGCCAAATAAAGATAGCTTTTATTGTAGTCCTTAGTAGGCATACTATCAAAACTGCAAGTTTGAAAGTAGTTTGTGTATATTCGTGCATAACACACCATGTTTCAGGGTAAAGAACTTACCACCGAAGAAAAAACTCAAATTAGAGCTTTATATTGCAGCAAAACTGTCCCTCCGGGCCATTGCAAATCAACATAACCGTTCTAAATCTGCCGTTTATGTCTATTAGAAGCAGAACGAAACTGGTATCAGTAAGCAACGCTCTGAAAGTCCGCCGAAATTAATTCCACATGATAAACGTCATTTCAAAAGATCGCTTTTAAAAGCTTCTACATCCGCGTCATCTTAAAAAACAGAACTCAAACTTGAATTATGTACATCAACAGTTACAAAGAAAATCAATCAAATGGAAGTGTTTGAATACAAAAAGAAAAAACAGCACCTTTGCTGACCGAAGATCACCGCGTGAAGCGTCTCTAATAGGCCATGGCTCATAGTTGTTTTTATGCGCATGCGTAGGATATAGTCGTTTGGAGTGACGAAGAAAAGTTTAATGGTGATGGTCCAGATAAATGGAGATTTTACTGGCACAACTTGCGACACGATGAAAATATTTTCTCAAAGAGGAAGAATGGTTTGTTTTCTTTGATAATTTGGGCTTTGTTTTTCTGTCAATGCTAAGGGACCATTAGTGTTTGTCGAAGGAAATTTGAATTCGGAAGGATGTGTTCAGATGCTGAACGATCACCTTATTCCATTTATTGATACTCATCATAGTGAAAGACTACTTTTTTAGTAGGACAATGCACCTATACACGTTTCTAAGTACTGAAAAGCATGGTTTATTGATGAAGCTCTTCAACTTTTGAAGTGGCCTGCGCATTCACCTGATCTGAATCGTATCGAAAATTCATGTAATATACTTAGCTACCGTGTCTATGCTGACAATCGCCAGTTTGGCACGATGGAGGAGCTGAAAGCTGCACTGCTGGACGAGTGGGACAAAATTGGCATGCATGTGTTGCCCATGCTCATTCGTTCCATGCCTCGTCGCTGCATGGCTGTAATGAGATCAAATGGTAAGAAAACCAATTATGAAAACCTGTTGTAGCACGTATAATCAATAAAGAAGTGAATTGTTTTCTTTATTTTTGACGCGGGTGCTTGCATTTCGAGGCACGCGGAAAAGGCTTTATTTGCAAGGTCAAGCGCACCAGCTCCACCGCTTGTCGTTGCCGAGAACGCTCACGGACGACTCCGGGCCTCGGCGAGCCGTGCACGTAATCGCTTTGCAACTACAGCCGCCACCGCGGCCCCTCATCTCCTTTTTTTTCTTCCTCCGACCACTTCCGCGCACCACGCAGGTACATTACGTTCGCGTCTCTAGTGATCGCAAGGCCCATCACACTTTCCAGCCCTTCTCCAATTACTTGCCACACCCTCCCCCGTCCCCCTTTAACAACCAATTAGACAGGAAGCATAATCAAACACTTCGCTTTCCCCTCAAAAGCTCTGCATTCGTCTCCACGGGCCACACAGCGTCATCTCCACAACAAAATCCCATATTCTCCTTGCTTTATCCCCCCCGGTTTCAAGTTTCAGTAACTGGTTTCCACCCCGTCGCCGCTTGGTCTTTGAAGGCACAAAACTTGATTCACCGCCAACACCACACACAAGCCGCAACGCGATAAGTACTGTGTACCCCAAATCTGTTGAACAAACAACAGGCACTTTTGGCACAGTTACTGTCGAGGCGCAACGTTATAGGCTTTCTCAATGTCTCAAAGCAAAACGAACGTGCACCACTTGCGGCAACGCTTTGCTCTCGCACACCAACAAAACCTAGGCAAGTAGTGCTTAAGGCCGTCGCACATCCAGGTTTCCGTGCTTCAAGAGTCAAAGCAGCTCGCCCAAATGGGCCGTTGCGGTTTTTCAAATTTAACAAGAAGCCGAAACTCCTGCCGCATGAGAACCTGCATTGCCCGTCCGCTTTCACAGAGGAATGTACCGATCACGGCACTTCGCTCGATTGAACACAGTGGCTACTTGTTGACCATACTCAGCCCACAATAGCGCTTTCCAATTTTTGGAGATGACCGTTCGAACATCGGAAGCCAAACCTGAATCCTCATCGGGCCAGACGCTACGCAGTTCCTCAACTATCTGCAATCACTCCTTCTATTTCACAATTTGTCCCTCACTGTAACCAACTCTCTGCCACCGTACTGAAGGCCTATAACACCGTAATTCGTATAAACCTATACGGTCATGCGCAACAGGCGGGTGCCCAACTCAAACACAACAACTATATGAAGAATGCTTTTTTTTGTCACTGTGACAGGAGTTTTGCGACCAACTGGCATTCATCAACGGCTATACTATCTCACACCCATCACGCTTCGGATCAATCCGGATCCACACCCATACCATTATATCTATAGCACTGCAAAACAAAACCTCGGCCTACAATTCACCATCTTCGACCCGTAGTCAGCAAACCGCACACCAAAGAAATTTCAGAATCTCACATCTATAGTGAAAGCCAAAATGGACCAAGACGCACCTCTCGATATCGTGAACTGCAGTATTGCAGACCTCATCACTGCAACCGACAGTCGTATAACCGAAGCGCTTCAAGAACGGAACCATTCCCCTTGCCTGCGAACCCATCAAGAAACGAGTTCCTGCTCGCCGCAATACAGATACACGATGCTGCGCATCCGTGCGTTCATCTACGCACGACGGGAACCTCAATGAACCGTCTTCTCTTCCTTACCATAGAAGAGGTCACCACTCAATCCTCTGCGAACCCAGCAGGCCTTCGATACGTAATGATCCGCGCCCACTCTTTCGACCCCACTCTTCCCGAACCGCCAGCTTTCATGGATCCATCCGTGCTAGCCGCCGCCATAAGGGTTTGGAAGTTGAAATTCCTCGAAAACCTCTGAAACGCGGCGCCAACTGCAGCTGTCCCAATTGACGTCGCGCCCTCCCCTCTCCCCCACCCTCTCAACCTTGAAACCCTTCTAACCAACAAACTCACTGACAACCAACCAGTTTTCTCTGTCCCAAACGAGGGCACGGCGCCGCCGCACAAGAAATCCAAGACGGCAATGTCGGTGGGCGGAATAGTAATTGTGCACGAGAACGGGAAACGTACACCGAACTATCCAAGCCGTCTGAGTCTATATCCCAACAAATCAGACGTCAATTCACCGCTCTGCGTGACAGAGCTTCTGGGAATCAGGCTGCTTCGCGGCCTATTACAGAAAGACCATTGTCTTGAATCCACGGCAGCGGACTTCAACTGGCATCGGGGCCAAAGAAGAGAACCCCTCGCAGCAGAGTCGGGAGCCTACTTTTTCGCTTGAATTGTCCATCACGGACTGCAGGACTTCGACCTCATGGAGACAGCCCTCAAACAGTGTTCATGGAAGGAGATCGCTATCCGCCGACTGTACGCGTTGATCTATGTAGAAAATGCCATGAAGACAATGAAAGCAACCGGATCGACAGCATGGACAGCCGCTACTACCATACTGGAGTCCAATTCGGGGGCTCCTGCCCTATTGCCAGAGTTCCACAGCTCCCTCGCACGGTCATTGGCAATGAACGCAAAGGCTCAGAACGAATTCAAAACGATGAGGAACCTCCTATCCAAACCCAGTCACATTCAACGTCGCGATTGCTACGACCCCCCGAAGGACTATCATCGCAAGTAGATCCCCCGCGTCTTACCAGAATGACATCCGGCCGCATCTTAGAGCGACCTAAGTACCCAGGCACAAGCCCCAAACTATTTCCCCTACCCGTCCTCCATTCCCTTACAATCTCTCCTCCGACCGTAGCTGCTATATATATATATTTGAACCATATGTACACGGCACCATAAAGCTTCAATGGGAACCACCCAATCATGGCCACAGCTCGAAGCACAGATTCAACACATCACGCCACCGCGTCTCAGATGACCTGCATAGATTCCATACAACAACGAATTCAAGCCCACCTCCCCACTCACAATCCAGATACAGTCCTGCCACTTTCTCCAACGAATGACCACGAGGAACACCAAATGATGGCCATAAAACAGGCATTCAATTCCGATGTCCTGCTTCCCCCTAAAGAACGCGGAGACTTTGCATACATCAACCCGAAACAAGTCGACCTCACGGAAGCGCCGGCACCGGAAACTCCACAAAAGGGGAGCAGCACCTTCCCAGCCCGTCTCGAAAACTCTTCATGGTCTCTCCAATCAGGTCATTCGTGCTCCCTCTGAAGAAGGCATCAGTCAAAACACACTCATCATCAGCACGCCTGTGCTGCGTTAAAGGGAGGTATACGCATCTTCTCTGACGTCTAGACCAATCCGGACTTCTCTCATAGTCTCATATTCCATCGGAGAGTCCCGAAGAGAAACGTCTTTCAGACTATCTCACGATGACTCTCTTTGATATAACCAAAACCCAAGACACACAGCGCCTCATCCGCAGGCCTGTTCACCAAAATCTCCTCATCCCTGATCCCCCCTACAGGCCCCTCCCAACCCCCGACCTTTTCAAGAATGTTACTCAAACCTCCGCCCCGCTCGCCTCCATCTTCCTGGACATAGCGAACATTTTTCACACCATTCGCCTCCCAGAGTGGCTTTCGCGTCTTTCCACACTGCCGCCCATTCACTATGGAAACCTACCGGGCGACCTCCAGAGAAAAATCCAGAACACTCTACCCCACCGACCAAAGCAAAAAGACTTGGTCCGTCCGATGCAACGCACACTACCAATGGGTTTCAAATGGGTCGTCCACATATCTCACCACCTCGTCTCTTCCACCATTCGTGAATCATATCAATCTCTCCATCTCCAACTCCAAATCTCTACAACGATTCCCCACTCGCTTCCAGTCCTCACTCTGTCAAGCCTGCCTCATGTACTTACAAAGAGCTACGTATTACTCCTTCACATAATTGATGATGTTAACGTTATTTTAGCGAGATGGGAAGCACAATTTACAGCCATGCTTGACGAGGAAATTCTGAGGTCTATGGCCAATCGTCAGCTACCTATCAAATGGTCCACATCCTCAGTCATAGGACAAACAGAGCGCACAAAGATCTCCTCCATAGGCTGCGAGTGGGACCTTAAAGCCGGCCGCATTGCCGCGTCCCCAGCCAAGCTGCACCTAGTGTCTCAGGATTTGAAACACACTGCAAGCGCTTTGGAAAATGCCCAACAACTGCCTCTCAATCTCAATGCAGTGAGATGCATCCAGAACGTCGTTTGAAAGGCGACGTGTCTCACCCTTGGAAACAGGCCGTTGCTGTCGCTGCTTGTCCACACTTTTCGCCTTCTATCCCAGCGCTACGGCGCTAACTACGTGCTTTGCGCATGGAAAACGATCTTAGGCTTCTCAAAAGCTTACTTTCCCTCCCGTGCTTCTCGCTCCGCACGCCATGGATTTCAACTGTCATCGCCTTCAATTCCTCAAAAAAGAAAGGCGCTGTGGTCTACACCTCCGTGCCGACGTCGCGCCTGGTGGAACCCTGGGCTGCAGGAACACTTCCCGCGTCGAGCCAGTGTAGGCGGAAAGGTCAAACTGAGCACGAGGAAGACGGCAATAGGAAGTCAACCAGCCATGGAGGCATGAGAGACTGGGCGCTCAAGGCCTTCCTTCGATTTTTCACCTGGAAGACCGCTTTCTACTACGCATGGGAGCGTGGCGAACATATAAATATATTAGAGGGAGAAACAGCAGTACTGGCGATCCGTTGGGCTATACCACGCCAATTTACGAAAACAGGATTGGTATTGGTCTCCGACTCCGCCGTCGTCACTGGGGCCCTTAACAAAGGGCGATCGTCGAACTTGCCTTTGAATCGCGTCGTCAGAAAATTCGGTGCGGCATGCCTAGCAGCGGACATTCTCGCAATAGTGGCATATATCCACACATCGCAAAACCCAGCCGACAAGCCTACCAGAAACTAGCAGTATTTCAAAGTGGTTCACAGTCCTATGGCACAAAACTCTCCCCTGTCGCCGCTTTGCTCGGCAGCCTTCTCGACCGACAACCCGACGTAATCGCGAGGGGCATTTAGTGCCTCTCCACTGCAGCATGTACAATCTAAAATGCAGTAGTGGCAATCACCACCCCACCCAAAGTCCCGATGCCCGCCAATGATTTCTTTGCCGAACACCACCTCATCGCCCTTACTCTCAAGCCGCAAATCATCACGAGGTACTGTAAAGCTCTGGAGAACTTTACCGCAAAACAAGGCAGCTGCTTCGCCAATCTCCACACTCTGGACCCAACCTAAGAAAATCACATTACATTTTTACATTTAGAATACCCAAGGGCTGCTCGCAAGCAGTAGATATCGAACCTTCTGTGCATGCTGTACATTGCAGATGTACGAAGTTAGGCCTCCCTCTGGCACAGAGGAGTTTAAAAGGATGGAACAAGTGGCACAAACCGAATCCATCTACACCGTTAACAGAGGACATTGCCTATGCCGTGATCATGCATCTCTTCAATGAGAAACATTGTGAGGCTGCCTTATATCTGATCATCTCTTGGGCTGGGTAACTTCGAAACAGTGAGGCTCTTTCCCTGTCATTGGAAAACATCGCTCTTCCAGAAGACCGAAGAGTGGCAGCTCACGGACCGAGCACCGCTAGCATCTCAATCGTCGACGCAAAAACCAGGGCTCTTCAGTTTGTTTGTATGAAAGATACCGTTTGCATTTCAATTCTCAGTTGTTACCTCCGAAAATTGCCGACGGGAAGGAAGAACGTCTTCAGCATATCTTACGCAACGTACTCATTGCAAATAAAGCAGGCTAGAAAAAAGTTGAATCTTCCTCATCTTAAATTTACTACGCATTCCACACGTATTGGAGGAGCTATTTATGACTTTATAAAAGGAAAACCTGCAAACAAAGTTGCGCTAATGGGTAGATGGAATTCTTTGAGTTTGTTGCGTCACTATCTCACCACTGGGCATGGCTGATGAAAATGAATATTGGAAAAGAAGATGCACAACGCATCAAGCAGTTACGCATCGAATTGGTGGCGATCGCTTCACGCTACCGCAGTCGTGTTCAGGCAAACACATTTTTGGGGTTGGGCTGGACTGGCGCTAAGCAGCGCCAGGAGGCAGTATTGATATGCTCTTTGCTGCTGAAACAGCTACAGCAATGCAAGAAAGCTCACCTTGCCAATGATTGAACCGATTAAAATAAAGTAAATTGTTTATTCATTAATACACGCAGACATTTAGAACTTCTTAGAGCATCACCACCCATTCTCCAAATTTCAAAATTTAGTAGATTTTGAAGCATGGAGTCAAAATCTCTTCCGCCACCGTTAATCCATTACATAACGGGTTGAAGCCAAAACCTCCACCCACCATCAAGCAAGCTCCAAAATCACGAGATTTGAAGCGAGCTCCAAACTGTGAGCTGCCCCATAATTGCACACCTCTGTGCCATTCAATCACCACCGTCCTCCGCATGTGTACTTCTCGAGCTCGCAAACTCACTCGAAAAGGGGGTGTGGCCCACCGAAGGCTTTCAACGCGCACGACACGCACAAAGACCGACCGGAGAGTACCGAAGCACTCTGTGGGCGCGCTTGCGCTTGCGAGTATGTTTAGCATAGAACTCGCACATCCGCACACCCTGGGGACTGGTACTCTGCAGGTGTTTGCCTTCACATTCTAATGAAATTTCAGCATTGAATTGTAGAATGGCGCGCGCTGCAACAGCAACTTGCAAAGAGAGAGCTTTGTTTCACGACTCTGCTTCCTACTCGCATACTTTAATTGAGAAAGTACTACGAGTACCGGAGTGTCGACAAGGCGTTGGAATACTGTGAGCTTATTGCAACATGCTTGCTGATGCCACGGGTTCGGTTGAATAGTATATTGCACACAGTCAGTGTTCTTCCGGACTGTACCGCACGTTGTTTCCCGCTAAACTAGCAGCTCAACCGAAACCGAAAGGCATGCACGGTTTACTATTTGTCGGCCGTGCTTTGATTCCCGCCACATTCGGAGGCTTCGAAACCGTACAAAAAGGCAGCTTATCGTACTATCGAAAAACACACGTGAACTCTTCCTACTACTTCACTGCTTCACTGCCTGCAGTGATTTGGGAATGCTAGACAAGAATTGTCTAGAAAGTAGAGATCTTCTGACGTCAGTGTTCTGCGCTCTCGTGACGCGCGTGTGGGTGAGGACTACACTCGAGACCGAAGAATTCGAATGGGAATTGTTTCAAGGTAAGTTTTTCTCCTCTGCACAAATAGTATCATTCACTCAATATTATTGATCCTAACATTTGGTACTGACTTTTTGCACCGAATGCATTCAAGAAAAAGGATTTTGTTATCCATATAACAGGGGGAGACAAAGTTGTTTGCACTTCTGAACCCTACACTAATTCGCAGTTTCGGTGTCGAGATTCACCAGGTGTGAACTAAAACGCTTAGTCTTCGATGGGTACTGGAAAGAGATGGACGAAGGAAGAGACATTGGCTGCATGTAAGTCCTTCGTCAGTGCCTTAGAGAATGCAAGGAAGGGGTCTGGGAAGAAAAGAGATTTCTTTCAGGCAGAAGTTCTCAAGCTTTACGAAAAAAATTACGGAGCTGAAGTTAGAGAAAGAAATACCAAAACGAACTGGTGCTGCCATCTGTCAACGCTTTAGGAAAGCACGATGCGAATGCTTGAAGTATGAAGGTGTTTTGTTCAAGATCAAAAACAGGAAACCAACGGGATCACCAACTGAGGAAGATCTTGAGCGTGCTGCTCTTGCTCTGTATAATGGGGAAGCCAAATTTCTGACATGTACACTTTTATTACTGATGCCGGTCTCAGTTGTGGATCTAAGTTCATTTTTCGTTCATCCTTGTCTTACTTTTGAACAACACATGCGTGGTACATGGTCATCATATCGCAACAGAAACCGTCACGTGTCTCAGGTGAAAAGGCAGAGAGTGGGTCCGGTGTGTCGCTGAATGATCTGGGGCCTGGAGTGGAGACCCAGCCATCGGATGCTTGTGCTGATACTCCGGGTAGCACGAGGAACGACCGACGGCCAATGGGAACTAAACAGGTTATTGAAAATGCACGTCAGATAAAAGCGCTTAACAAAGGGGCGGCAGGGATAGAGCAGATGGCGGTTGCATCGGCAAAGCGGACGAAGGTCACGGAGGAGAGGTTAGCGGTCGACAAGCAGCGAGCATTGATTGAGCTCTTTTCAATGCCGGGCACAGGTGTCTCTCTGAAGTAACGCTTTCTCAACCTTAAACAAAAAAAGCGATCTTAGACTTGGAGCAGGAAATATCGCAGCCGAATCTGCCGCAGAGGCAACAAGTGGAGGTACTGAAAGCAACCATGCGGCTGTAACGGTTATTGAAAGCGGAAATCTTCTCAAAGAAACAGAAAGCTATGGACAGCTAGAATACGGTCCTGATTACGAACGTGAGCCCTGTAACCCGGCACCGTGTATGCCGGAACAGAATCAACCTTCAGGAATCAGATTCCATGTCAACGAGACTATTGTATTGGATACTTTAGAACACCCTCGAGTCGGAGGTAACTACAGCACGGCGGGGGGCAGCACAATCATGAAACTTTTAAAGTGACAACAGAGGAGTAACTTATGGTTCATTATGTCTGGCCAAACACAGCTTATGGAAAGTATTTGATGTTTATAGCATTGTTTTTAATGATGTGTATCGCCAATATACCACAAGAGAATCCCTCAAGTCTCATATCCGTGCCTGCTCCAGACACGATAAGAGCGCTCTGCAAACGATTGTGCAGAGCTCGCAGTTTTATGTTATCGCTTATAACTGCGGGCACCTGAGTAGCCATCAAAACATCCCCTGGAGCGCTTGCCTCAAACACAATATCGGTGGTATCCTCCTATTCTTGATAAAATGCACTGCGCCCGCCAGCCCAATGGCTAGTGTAAGTCCCTCGACGACATTCCACAATCATATTGTGCATACACACACATGCAGTGGCGAGCCATTGCATCTCTTCGTTTGCCGAATACTAGTTTGCAATAAAAAGTAACTAAAATCGGCGAAAGAGTACTCCCAAAACCCTTTCTACGCATTTTTGTAGACCTTCTTGACGTCTACTGTACAATTTGTGTTGCCTCGATGTAGGACTACTGAACGACTTTATGAATATCTTCCACGAAGGGTAAATGCCATCCGTTAAATAGTAGAACCAGTCAAAGAGCTCTCTATTTAGAGTGAAGCTCGGTGTTATTGGTGGGTACACACCAGAGAGGACTAGAGAAAAATAACGACGAACCTTCAGATTATTGGGTTTATTCATTGAGCCAGGGAGCCCAAACTGAAAGAACTAGATCCATAAATCTAAGAAACAAATTACTTCCATGCTCACTTATGGCTCCTTTTCCTTTCCGACCATAATACCCTGCAGAGCTTTGGGACAGCTCTTCCATTTTTATCCAGCACGGTCAAGACAACCAATACAATCAGGGAATCCAACTGAGGATAAGTCACGTTCTATTCTCTTCAGATCTGCCGCATTCGGAAACCGTAGATATCTTGGTAAGAAACCATTCGTTACATTTACAAAAAACTCTTCTAGGCATTTGTGCGCAGTAGTTTGCGAGACATCGAACATATCATCAGCTAAGTCTGCTGGAATTCTATATGCCCGCTGTTTGAGCGCACATATGACTTTCAAAATTGTTGTTATACCCATTCTACCTGGAGCATCAGGTTTCAGTCCTTGGCAAATGTACGCGGAGTTTTGAACAACTTTCCTACATATGGTGTTGAAAAAGGATCGTGGCATTCGGGATCTGCGTTCAAAAGAAAATTCTGGCTTTCAAAGGCCCAGCTTGGTGGGTTCCAGGACAAAAGAACGTACTTGGCCAAAAAAATCTGATCATATAATAAATGTGAGCACCAGCGTAGGCTCAAGAGATGTTTGGGGATTTGCCTGGAAGCGATTCTCCGTGGTTTGGTTGTTGACAAAGTATGACTATTGACGTCATTTGATGCAAAAATGCAATGGCAAACTCTTCAAGTTCGTCCTGTTCAAAAAGCAGTTCTTGGTTTGGAGACATTTTGCGCTGGCAATTTCTGACGTTGGAGTCCTGTTTGGAGACAGGCGGTGGAAGCTAGTGCAAAAATATGGACAAAATTGCGGTCGTTTATTTGTGGATTTGAAGCGAACCACTTCATTGCCGCTTGGTAGCAGGAATTAGATTGGAGTTTGAAAAATGGGTGGTGATGCTCTTATTAAACCGATGAACTGCAGTTTTCTACGCGCCCCGGACGCAATAAACCACTTTATCAAAGCCCTAGTTGATGAGAAAGGCAGGAAGTCAAACATTGCGAGCCGTGCTTATATTTTTGACGACCAATGTATATTTCCGAACCATAAATCGACAAGGCACGAGACTTTTCGGACTGAACGTCAACAAACTGGCTCTAGCTCCGCATCAGGTCGCACAAATGGCTCCAAACCAGCGTCGTTGAAAAGCTGAAACATTCTTTACTTCTCCTCATGAAGGAGAACCAAAGATACAGTTTATAGATCACGCAACAGCAACAACAAGAGACCCCTTTGTAGGGCTCAAAAACAAACTTTAATCAAATTGAATAATAAATATGCGCCTTTTGGCCGACATGAACGTTTTAAGTACTCAACAATTCCAACGTATCGCAGAAATACTTTGGTGTCTTTACAAGCCGAACAAGCCAACACAACGCGCCCTCGAACGGCGGAGTTCCCTCCGCGCTTTGCGCGTTTGCGAAAGTCGACTGCGCTTGATTGCGCGCGCTGGCGCCAACTCCACCAGGCGCCGAATGTCGGCGTTAGGTTCTTGTAGTCCATAGCAACTATGCGAGCGTCTGTGACCCTTTGCTTCTGCAGCCGAGCTGCTGCTCGGTGACGCAGCGCCTCCACCACCGCATCCAAAGTCAGGTAAGCTCCAGCAGTTGTGTTATCCTAATGTGTCCCTCTTCTTCCACTAACGCATCGCGCAGTAAGGTACGTTGGTGTCTTTCAAA
Organism: Gracilaria gracilis; assembly: GCA_030374805.1. Taxonomy (NCBI): domain Eukaryota; phylum Rhodophyta; class Florideophyceae; order Gracilariales; family Gracilariaceae; genus Gracilaria; species Gracilaria gracilis. Next base: position 1,503,658 of record JARGSG010000189.1, read on the forward strand.
TCCTTCAAGCAATTCTTTCAAGGTGACCCGACCAACGCGCTCTCCACTCTCTTGAATCATGTAGGGAACCAAAGGGGCTGTATTGGAAGTCATTAGCTTCATATCTCATATTCCCGTCTTATGAAATCCAGATCGAATATTTGGGGCGGTGTGTGAGCTGGGGTATGCATTTCAAATGCACTGTCCAACAACGAAAGCGTTCAAATTTTTGCTTCTGTCGCACGGCTTTGTGAAGCTCGCTTTGTAAATACGATTTGTAAGACGTGAAAACTGTCTTATTTAGTGACTGCGTCACATGGGAAGAGTGGGCTGGCAGGGCGATTACAATGAAATTGTTGTCTCTAAACAACTTCAGGGTTCTATACTGGCCATGCTATCCATACCCATCGAAAAGTAGTAACAAACGCTGCCCGTTTGGTGGAGGTGAGCTGTCTCTTCGAGGAATCCATTTGCCCACTGGAAGACAATATCACTGTCTACGCCCGGCGGGTTGCGATGAAGCAGGTAACAAGGGGGCAGAACAGAGTGAAAAGGTTGAATCTGGCCGCGGACCGGGCGATAATGCGCGAGTGTGCCAGGAAAGACTATTCGCGGTTCATAAGCCACTCGCTAGCCGACACAATAGACATGACAGCAACGCGGTACAGGTTACCTTCCGTGAAGAGTGCTTTCTGCAACAGTTTGGTTCCCGGAGCTCCAATTCTTTTCGAAAAGAACGTCTTTTTATTTTGTCGAACGAAGAACAGGATTGGTCTGTGTTGAATGTTAGGTTTGGATCTTTGCTATGGTACCATTTTATCGTGGCTTGAACAAGTGCAATGCGTTCCGTCAATTTCTCAGTAGTGACAGCTTTTACCCTTTCGTCATCCAAAAGTTCAACATGCTGCGCTTTCAAGTCGATGCGGCGGAGAAATACTTTGACCCAATTAGATGACGGGCGATATTTCGTGAAGAGCTTGCGGTTCTTTTTGAACTTCCAACAGCAATAAAGAAACGAACTCATGGACAACATCCTTTATTACATTCCTCCATAACGAAGTATTATTATCAACGTAGTTTAACACGCTCTTCGCGATCAAGTTTTTTTTGTCCGCTGTTAAAATGGTTGGCCTCTTCTTTTTGCGAAGCGGCAAATGAACATCTGCCGGTGCTACTGGTTGAGATTTGGGTAGCGCTTTAGAGAAGCGAGACTCCATCGGAACTTTCTTGAATCGTTGCGGTCATAGTCAGTGTGTGCGCAGAGATTGTGGGGTCATGGGGATATCGCTGGAAAGCAGAAGGCGCGGGCTGTTCAAATTATTGTTCACATAAAATATTGCTACAGTAGTTGAGGAAAAGAGAGAGGTAAAATGCTTGAAGTCACTCGGATTGTTTAGGTTGACAGTGAAATTTTGGAAAAAGGGACAAAGACAGCATTGTCGATTTTGGGTTTTTTTTCGATTTATGGTTCGGACAGATACTGTACCCCCTGGCATTTGTGTTGTTTCCTTTGGGTTTGTCACCACTTGCGTCATTTGGTTGTTGTTGTGTCAAAAATGACGTGAATACTGTTCACCATAAAGAAGTAGCTCAGACGTAGCAGCATGTAATCGTTTTCTTTAAAAACTTCAGCAATGAGCATATATCTATATCGTCCTTGCACAAAAGCTGCGAGTGTGGTGTCAGCTACCAAAAAAGCAGGCGGCGCGGCCACAAAAGCCGAGAAAGCAAAGAGAACTAAGTACCAACAACTAAGCCAAGCCAATAATGTGCGCCTCTCCCCGTTTGGGTTTGACATCCACGGCGGCGTAGGGCAAGACGGAAATGCCTTCGTACGTGAGCTCGCCGAGTTCACCAGCACGTTTCGGGGTACAAACCCGATGGGTTGGAATTCAATGCTGTCCTGCTCCGCTTGGAGCGAACCGTTCTCCAATACACAGCCGCTGCTGTAAACCAGAGGCGCTTACTGCCGACACCGGTCTGACACGTTGTTAAGGCCCCCTCGTTACGCTTTAAATAAAGTCATCATCATCATCATCAAAAGCTCGCCTCACAACCTAGAAAATTACCATCCGCAGGGAACGAGCCAGTGAAGTCTTGAACGCAGTGGAGAGAAGTGAGTTAACGCTAGTGGGTTCAACGCTCCGAAGACAAAACAGGTATAGTCGGCTTCCGAATACACCCAAAGATGCTTTCTTGGGTGCGCAATTGCAAGAGGTAAAACGTCACTGAACGTCAATCTCGTAATCCAACAAAATGTCGTGTCGGTCAGCATTGCCCCAGCCCTGTCCAGTACGTAATAAGCTAGCAGGTTTCTGTACTCCGTGTTACCGTGTTAAGGGAATCCTCGATAAGGATACGCATGGCTCGTTTGAGCAGAACTCGAAGCTCTTAAATGTCTGTCACGTGCAGCATTCGGTTCACGTACACTTTGCCCACTCCCCTCGGCAAACAAAGCGTCCGCATTGCTACGGTGATAATTGTTTTGCCTCATTACCTCACTTTACGTTATGCGGTCACTCGTGGGCCAGAATTGTTCTCCTCCGTCTCTCAGAGACATCTGCGTCTATAATTTTTGGGTTCAAACAGTTCTGCTCTTCATGAGCCCGGGAAGGTCCACTCTGTCACTAATCCTAGATCATGCCCAACCGTCACGGACCTGCTTCTGAGAAAAGCTGCTTGCATCCTTGACCACGGTAACAAAGATTGATACGAATATAGGGCGGTTTTGCGTTGGACCATATTAGAGCCCTGAAACTCTGGTTCTTTGAGCCACACCGGTTCTCTTGGAAATAGACGACATACGATGCTGTTGTTCGTCGTTTGAGGCAAAAATACTGCTTTCCTCGGGCACAAGGAAACGTTACGGGTCTTTGTATAGGCCTCCAGAACACCAGTTACACTTATATTCAGGGTTACCGTAACGATACTCGGCTTCGACACCTCCGCACCCCCCCAACGCTAACCACTGTCGGTAGTCCCACGCTCGTGTTTTCAGCGATAAGATATGACTTCGATAGCGTGCCGCATCTTTCTCCTCTTCGCCATTTTCTTGCTCGTCCGCGGAGAAGACAAAGAAACAATACCGAGATTCTTCGCTGCGGATTGCAAGGAGTTCCGTTTTCAGCTCTTAAATCATTCAGCGATCTCATTCTATGACAGAAGGCACGCAACTAGATTGGGCATTGCCAGTATGGCCTTGTTCTGGACAGGCCTTCCCGCAATACCACTGGGAATCTCTGCTGTTTGGATGGGTCGAAGAATATCAACTCCGGCATTGAGAGTGCTGAAGAGGGCCGGCGTGACTAGCGATAACTATCAAAGGGTGAACACTCTCTGCGCCCAACTCCTCGGCGAGGATCCGTTACAGGATGTGACGTTCCAAGGTTGGAGTCGACCGGCAGTGATTCTCGGTGCAGTTGCCCTCGGCCTCGCTCTCTTCGCTTTCTTGATGCAATTCTGTTACGCAATCTTCGTGTTTATCGAAAGCGGGAAGAAAATAATGAGTGATGGAGATTCGGATTCGGACGATTCAGATTCGAGTGTAGTATAACTTATCTCAATTGCTTGAGAAACAACGAACGACGAATGAAGACCGAGATACTCAAGGCGGAATGAGCAACGAGCGAGGCATGTTTCATTCCTCTAGCTAAATTTGGCAGCCCTAGCAGAACAGATGCTATGATCGGGGAAGCATCTTTCATCGCTCCCTTCAGGTTTGATATCCCCACGGTTGGGTGCAAAATTTCTATCCGAGAAAAGCTACAGTATTCAATCCTGGATTTTCAAGAGGCATTGCGTGTGATACATATTCATCAAAGAGCTGTTCATGGGGTTGTCGTGAGAGCGCTGAGTTTGAAGGTCGTGGCCAGGCGGAGCGAAACGAGACAAACGAAGAAGTAAAGTGGCCCATATGGGTTCTTGGATCTGGTCTTGCGGTCTTGCACTAATCGTGAAACAGAAGAGCTTTCGAGCTTCCTTACGGTGCATTCCACTCAGTGTGACAGGGCATCCTGGGTAGGGGCATACATCTACTAAATGACAACAGATACCTTGCCTGTAGATCTCTTCGATGCATCGTGTTGCATACAAACGTGCAGCATTTGTGTGACTAGCGTACCCACGTTCTCACCTCCTACTATTCCCAAATGTTCCATGCAGTGAGAATTGCCCATGTTCCAGTCCGGTACAGCCTCTCCCTTGAAACTACTTGCTCCTCAAAGTTTTATCTATACAGTCATATCCGCGCTGGTTCTAACGAAGCATGTAAACATTTCATTACTGCCGGAACACAGGTGTGAAGACTTCGCTCGACCTGATCATCAGGTATGATGCACTGCAGTGCACTCCTAGAGGCTCTACCTCGGAGTTGATGGTAGATTTCTTTGAAGCACAAACCGCTGTGACATGCAGTGTAACGTCTTACCGCGCCCTCGTACTGCAGCCGTTGACCATCGTGCGTCCGTGCTGTTGGCAAACTCTTCTGAACAACAAAACTGTTCGCCCGTTTGTCGCTTGTATTTTATCTATATCCTCTTGTATCAAAATGGCATGGGTCAATTTCGAAATACAGAAAGGTCACCTAGACAAGGATTCCTGGAGTTCGATCCGTGACATACGTCCTCAGATGGTAGAAACCGCTGAAGATCCCCGTGAAAACGACATTCAAGGTTTCTGTCGTAGCGTGGTGTAGTTGAGTTACCGGCTTTCATTGGAACTCCATTATGCTGGACAAGGCCTGCCTGACAGTTCTTACTCGGTGAAAGGTAATGTCGCGGAGTACACCAACTTTCAAAGTCGGGAAATGCACCTCCGAGTCGTGGGATGAGTATCTTATCTCTGTCAACATCTTCGTAAATCAACAATGCTGTTCAAATTTCCCCTGATCGTTTTCTTTTTCCTTTGGTTCACGAGTGCGAGGGGGTCTGGAGTAATTCCAAGACTATCTGCAAAACAGTATGACCGTGAAACATGCATTCTGTTTCGCTCTCTGCTGGAAAGGTACTTCGAAGAAGCAACCCCTTTGCGATCTTTCTCGGAGAGGCTGGGAATAGCAGCTTTCGCGTCTTTCTTCATTCCCGTGGTTCCGTATCCCCTCGCGATCGTCTCCCTAATTCGCTCGAGCCAGGCTGAGACTGCAGCTCTAAAAGAGCTTCGACGGATGGGAGTATCAGAAAGAAATTGGGAATCGATCAACAGCAGATGTGTGACATTGATCAGCCAAGGAAATCTGTCCGCTGCTCGGCTGTCACCAATTCGTCGAATTGTTGAGCTTGGTCCCAGTAGGGTGGCGTACGCATCAGCTGCAATTGCAATTGCTTTCGCCACTTTGGTTCATATTTTCCTCATTTGTCGATACTGTGTAAGCCTGGAGGTGCTCGCATCGAGGAAGTCTTGAACGCCTTTCCCTGGGATGGAGAGTGTTTCTTGAAACTGCCTCTTACGTTGATATGGTTCGTATTGGTCAATCATGAGAACTCGCATATGTCCGTGAATGCGATTTTGATCTGTTCTCGCAACTTGAGAAACGAAATGCGCTGAGTGTGGATAAAATGAAAGGCTGTCGCAAGATGTCTCCCCCTCAAGAAGAAGTGCAGACGGACCAGTAGCGCGTAGGATTAGCCCTCTTTCAAGTCGGTCAAGAGTTAGCTAGATATCCATACAGCGAGTTGAAGAGAGATGTGGATGCCGTGATTGCACACTAACAATTGCATTGTCATAATCGTAATTTAAATTCGGTTTTCGCCTACGTTTCCGCGTCGTCGATCAAGCGCTTGGACTCGTCATCACAACCTTTCGTCTGGCCCAGGTCTTCGCACCGCGCTTTCGCTTCTCGGCAACTGCAATTACCGAAAATCGCCTCGAGTGTCGTTAAGATATGTGAAGACCGACTGCTCAGGGACTTTGAAGCTCGGGAAGCTTAAGCAACTCAGGACTTCATTAGGCAACTCTAGGCGGCAAGGAGAAGGCCAAGTATCCAGAAGAGAGGGCACTCAGGCCTTACCTGCCTTCGGAATGCCAGATCCATAACGGTGCTTGGTGTCACTGTGCCCATTCCACCATAACACGGAAACTGAAGACAAGCTCAGCTCGACGCTGTGTCTGACGCACAGTTTGTGTCAGTTCCTACACTTCGGGCCAAATTGTCATTCGGACCATTATACCCTCACTGCAGCTGAAGCAGCGTGTTGAGAGACAGGGACATGACCCCAAGCACGTTAGGATACACATTAGACTTACGCCATGCTGCTTCTTTCCCCTGCTGGCATTTAGTTGGTCCTGGACTAATTCACAACATGTTCATACCATTCGAAAGACTTGCTCGAAACCCGAACCTGATTTCGATCGCATTTGATTCATGTGGACCCGCACAAAAATTGCAAGCAGCGAATGCATAACCGCAACGCAAAACACCCTGTGTCGCGTTCGTTGCAATCGTGCAATTCACACCGCCTCGAATACTTTGCCAAACATATCGAATCCAGGCATCCTTTCGCTAACTAAGCCAATAAAACAAAAAAAAAAAACCTCACACAACTATGAAGCCGGTAATGTAATAAAGAAGCCGACTCCGAGAATAACGCAACCAAACGTAGGGGGAAACCGCTAACAAACACAACTAACGTTTTAAGGAGTAATTCACAGTGAAGCAGCGAAATGAGCTCTAACGCTTCGACTATAGCCTCAGATGAGGAACTGCCTCAGCTTTTCTCTACGGAAAGCGAGATTGGGTTTCCTACGTCGGTTTCTAGGAGTGGTTCTGACATAACAACACCAGATGCATCTAGTCCAGATACAACAGTATCTAACGAGCTACAGACACCAGCAACACCGCCGACAAATGCACATGCCGGTTCGGATGCTTCTTCAATAGGGGGTTTTGGTTTCGGTTCCATCTCTACACTTCCGTTCTTCGAGCTCTCTCCCAGCATCCGCAGCGCCATCGCACCACCAATTCCGCCTCAGGCAGGAGAACGGGTGACAATAATGAACCTGCCCAACGAAGTGGTGGATTTGATCTTCCGATACTTATCATCACGACCTCGAGCTAAGGAACCGCTGTGGGACACATATGCGCACACGAGAAATGCAATGTCATTCGCGCTCACAAATTCTCGTTTCCTTAGTCTGTTCCGAGCGCGAATGGTATCGATTCGTACCAAGCCGGAACGCTTCCGTGAAGACCTGTTGTACACGGCGCCGCAGAATGGGGTGGTGATTGAAGCCAGAAGCCCCCAGGACGTGAAGCACCTTTCTTCCACATTATGTCTAGCAGGCGCAGCTCTTCGGGAGCTTGTGCTCACCAAGAACCTACCGAACCACTCGTGGGTTGACGGGTACCTGAAATATGTTACTCACCTACGAAAGTTGTCGCTGCGCGATGTAAGCCCACAGTACCCGCTCGAAGTGATACTGGAAGCGTCGTCGCGCACGCTGCGTGAACTGGAGCTGGTGGGGGCGACTGGAATGGCGCTGTCCACGAACCAACTGCATGCTATCGCGACACATTGCAGCTCGGTAACGAGCCTAGCGCTACGTCTGAGCATGTTTGACCATGACTGGACTAACGTGTGGATGGGGGTTGGACCGGGGCTGAAGCGGCTGTCGCTGGGAGCAACTCGGTTCTGGATCATGGATACCGAGGAGGTGCCGCTGCTAGAGCAGGTGGGACGGTACTGCGCGGACATCACGGAGCTGCACTTCTACCACCTGGGGCCGACGCTAGGGATGGCGTGCGCGCGGCTGTGTGCGCGGTACGGGTCGCAGTTAGAAAAGCTGGAGTTTGAGCAGAGCCAGCTGCTGCGGCCGGACCTGATGGTAATCGCGGAGGGGTGCACGGCGGCAAAGCTGTCCATATCGCACGGGTCGTCGCTGTTTTCACACTCGTACAACGTGGACGTGATTGACATGCTGGGCGGTCAGATCCAGGCGCTGCGCTACCGGTCGCAGCTGTCGCACGACGAGAGCCTGTGGGAGATTGGGCGACAGTGCGTGCAGCTGCGGGAGCTGCGGCTGGACAGCGCGTCGACGCTGACCGAGCAGGCGCTGGAGAACATCCTGGGGGCGACGGCGCCGCGGCTAGAGTCGGTGTCGCTGTCGTTTTTCGTGCGGGGGGTGGAGCGCACGGTGGCGAGCTGCGCGCTGCGGGTGCTGGCGCGGAAGGCGCGGCAGCTGCGGGAGCTGTACATCGGGGGGCAGCAGATGGACGTGGCGACGTTCGGGCGGGTGATGGCGGCGTGCGCGGCGACGCTGGAGCAGGTGGCGGTGACGTTTGGCTTCCGCACGGCGGCGGAGCGCGCGGTGGTGGAGGCGGACACGCTGGTGGAGGTGGTGCGGGCGACGCACGTGTGCGCGCGGCTGCGCAGCCTCGTGGTGGTGGACCGCACGTCGCGCGACAGCCGCGGCGCGTCGGCGGCGATGCGCGACGCGGTGTTCCCGCTGCGCCGCCGCGCCGAGCGCGTGAGCGTTTGTGGCGTGCACTTTGTGTAGGCGCGCGCCAACGTGGAACGCGCCGGCCGTTGGCGGCACAGCAATGCTGCGCGCGCGCGCGCGCACTGTATAAAGCCACAGCGCCCGCGCCCTCCAGCCGCGCCGCCAGCCGCACGCCCCTCCCCGCGCTGCGCCCCCCCCCTCTCCCCTCCGCCCCCCACCCCCCACCCCCCCGCGCCACCGCCTCCCCAGCACCCCCCATCCCCCATCCCCCATCCCCCCCAATTCCAATTGCCGCCGACATGTCCACCACCGGAAACCCCCCCCTGCGTCAAGAACTGCGGCTTTTTCGGCTCGCCTGCCACCAGCAACATGTGCTCCTCGTGCTACAAGAAGCACCTCGCCACGCAGCCGCAGTCGCCGCCGCCGCATGCAGAAGCGTCCATGCCCGCCGCCCCGCCCGCTCCGCCCGCAGCGCCCGCCTCCCCCCCGCCCGCCGCCCCATCGCCGTCCGTCGTATCGCTCGCCTCGCCCGTGGCCGCCGTCGTGGCCGCCGCCGCCGCCGCGCCCGCCTCGCCGCCCGCGCCGCCGCGCCGCGAGCAGAGGAACAGAAGGCGCTGCTTCAAGTGTAACAAGAAGGTGGGATTGCTGGGCTTCGACTGCGTGTGCGAGCGCACCTTCTGCTCCGAACATCGACACGCCGAGCAACACGAGTGCGACTTCGACTTCCGCGCGCGGCAGCGCGAGCAGCTGGCCAAGGACAACCCCACCGTCAAAGCGAGCAAGGTCAACCGCCTCTGACGCCCGCGCCGCCGTGCCGCGCGCAGCCGCGCCTTGGCGCATTTTGCTGGAAGGTGCGTGTGTGGACAGCTTTTGCGCGCGCCGCTGCGCACCGCTCTCTTTTTCGCGCTTGTTGGATGTGTGTCGTCGCCTTGTCTATCGCACCGCGCCAGCGCCCGCCCTGTATCTAAGCTGCCGTCGCTTCTCTCTTCTCCGTCGCCTCGTACTATAACTGCTTCTCCGCTTCTTCCCTGCTCCCTACCCCGCAAACCCCCCCCTCTCCCCCTCACCCCCCCACCCCCCACCTTTTTCCCGTCCCTCCTTCTCCCTCTCCCTCTCGCAGTAAAGTCTTTACTTCAAACCTTGTACATCGTCTTACATAAGTACTTGTCTCAAAGCTTCTAACACCTATGCCTACCACGGCGCTTTTCTCCGTCAGAAGCTAATATTAACTGCTCCCGCATTGCCTCGTCGCCCCCATCGCGGCTGCTTCCACACCGTTTTGACTATCTACTGGGTGCCATTATAGCGCTCTGCGCTTGTGCACAGCCGTCCAAAACGTTTTGCTCCAATTCGCGCTGCCCACAGCACCTGCTGGCTTTCATCTCGCGAAGCGAGGGCGGGCTATCGCCAGAAGGGCCTTCCACAGCCCACTCTCAGATTCTGGCTCCTACCCTACTGCTGTACCTCAATTGAGCAACGCCACGCGCAGTCGTTTGTCGCTTGTCGCCACGCGCTTGGTGTCTGTACGCCCTTGTGTGTCGCAACGTCGCACCGCGAACCCTGCATAACGCAGTTTGCCTTCTCCAGTGCGTGTGCCCTTTGCCCTGCTGCTTGCGAAACGTCTAGAGGCGCGGTTAGTTCTCTTACATTACTCGGCGCAACGAGCGCCACAGCTGTCCCGCGCGGTGTGTAAGTTTGCATGCATCGCACGCTCTTCCCGACACATCCATCATCAACGCAATGCGTGCGTGCCATTGCTCACAAGTCTTGTTGCAATTCTCGTCCGCACAGCGTCTGTAAGCGTTGCGTGCTGTCAGTCGTTACAGCTCTCACGTCCTGGCCAACTGGCCAGCAAAAGATTTTCCTAATTTTCTTCTTTTGCGCCCGTCGTTTGCCATATATTAACTTGATTTCCATTTATTTATATCAGGAGGTACCAAAATATGGCTCAGTTTAAGCTTTTAAAGCAGAAACCCATGAAGAAATTCACCAATTCTCTTCAAACTTGACAGGGAGTTTCAAGGACTTCCTCCTCCCCATAAAGGTAGGCCCCCGGAGAATCTACGCACTCATGCAGATCGTAGAAAAAGGGTGGCGGACCCTCCCCTTACTAACAAATAAGCGCAGAACCTCCGTTATAGGAGTAACGCTCTCAGAACCTCTAGATCTCCTGAGCTCCTTCCAAGTGTCTAGACCCTCCGTATCAGAGGTTCTTATTAGAGCATCTCCACCGGTGACTGTAAAACGCTTTAACGACAGCAATTTTCGGAATTTTTAAAAGTGGGCTCAGATTTTATCTCCACCGAAGCGCCGCCAACGCTATCGCTAACGCTATAGCTGTTCGGAGCGCTATAATTCTCGCTAAAAGTCCATTTTTAGCGAGAGTTTTAGCGTCGCCGCTATACCGAATCAGCCAATCGCAGACGTACACGAACCGACTGTGGTGCTGTTAAAAATGTCAGCCAAAGAAGCTCGACTGCTGCTCAAGAAGAGTTCACCTGCCGATCTCCACCAACATCCTTGCGCACCTCACTCAACTCTTTTGCACACTTTTCCTCGTTCCCCTCCTCCCCTTGTGCTTTCTCAACCGCAGCTAGGTTCTTTCCCGCTCCTTCGCGCCTACGTTCTTCTTCTACTTGTAGCCGCCGTCTCCTCCCTTGCTCCCGAGTAACTGCAAGCCGTACCACCGCCGTGCTCCGGCCTCTAACGCTGCACCTCCCGCACGTCCTCCCGCTCCCACCTTGCCGCAACAATTGCTTGCTCCTTTGCGCCAAAAAAGGTCTTCAACCTTTTGCCTCCGCCGCCCTCGTCGCACCCGTTTGCTGACTTTCCGCGAACAGATCCACCGTGCTTGGGACGTGTAGTGCGACGTTTGCGGATTTTTCTACGCACTAGTAATTCAGCGACAAGGAATGTGGTAAAGGTCGCTGCACTTTCAGAAAATGGGAACGAGTTGTCATCAAGGTGAAATTCCATCTCTTAGTATCGCATACTGCGGGTAGCGAGGACGTCTAGTTTAGGCGGCACCCAATAAAATAAGTACACGTTTCCGAAAGCTTTTACCGTTTTACAGTTTTACGGTCTGCTCGGTGGAGATGCCCTTAGCTTCCATTGCTTTTGACGGCGTGACATGACCACTACGGTTAAATTCAAAACATTGTGCGATATTCTGCAGCGCTTCTCTGCCAGTTCTCCCAACACCGTCGCGGCGTTCATCATCCGCCCTTCACAACCTTCTTTCTTTGTTGCGGCAATCCGCTCTCAACCTACGCCACGGCCACCAAAATCCACCGCAGCCACTATAAACCTTAAACAGCCGTCACAGCCACTATAAACCTTAAACAGCCGTCACAGCCACACCCGCATTGCAGTCACTGCAACAACCCCGTTCCAATCTCATTTTGTTCATTGCCAAAACCCGATCGCCGTCACCACCACATATCTACGTTCGTCGCCGCTGCACAATAACAGTTGTTACCGTTTTTGTTTATAGACTACCAAACCGCGCGCATCATTCACTAATCACGCCCATTTTTCTCCGTCGTGCCCCGCCTATAGTGCCCTTCTTACCGCTGCCGTTTCTAAAGACCCCAATTGCCCTAACCTTCATACGCTCATGCCATCACAAAACTACTCTAATAATACATCCACTTCCGTCACTTTTCTACCCTTACCGCCATCAACCTTCTACCTGACTGCTGTTCCCGCTGAATTATAATCAAAGTCGCCCTTACAAACCGCTGACAGCCGCCAAAGCCACCATTGTGGGCAATACTCGCTTTTTGCGGCCTTTTTCGTTTCTTGCTGTTTAGTGTTAATCAGTTCGCGTTCTCGTACGTCACTAAATGATCATTTCTGCCCTGTAAACTGTTTTGGGTTACGTCATCTGTGCCAAACAAAATCCAGTTTTGGTAAGACTTCCGTTTTGATTGCTTCGATCTGTGTTATAGCTTATTATGCCAGTTGACGATGAGATAAGTGCTATAAGATTAGGCTAAATTTGTTAAATAGCCTATGATATTGTTCATGATCTCGAGCCTTCTTTGAAGTATCTCTTATCCATAAGTTCAGGTGTTATCTATGGTGTCGTTTTACTCAAACAACATAAACTTTTCTAGCTTCTAGTACAATACATATAAAAGCAAGAAACCTTTGGACACTCTGGCTCATAGTGAAATACGATGTGCATGGTGTTTTTGTATCTGTATGTAGAAGAGTGTGTGTGTGTGGTGTGTGTGTGGTTCTTATGGAGACAGATACAAGACACACAGAACGAAATGAAGTTATGTTTAGAGAAGTCGAATTTATTCTTGATCTATTAGGTGTCCTACTCCGCCAAGCAATCAGGTTCAAAGTCCTTATCCTTCCTCCAGCTGTGCAATGTCAACCTTAGCATTCACTTGACATCTCCCCTACACCACAACGTCCAGAGAGACATTGAATCATCTTCGATAACGATTACTCAACGATGTATTTAAGTTAGGATCCCTATGCGAAGAGTGAATGAACATGCCAGTCCGAACTTCCGAACGACGGAAAACCCCAGCAGCCCTACCGTAAACTCTCCTATAATATGGAGGGAGCGCGACTGAAGAGGGTGTCCATGAAAGGCTGGTGATCAGTATGGCGGCGAGAGACGGCGGACTACACGGAAACTGCAGTTACGGTGCGTCGGCGACGGCGGTGAAAGTGTGCCAGTTACGAAGTTGGTTACAGCATTTCAGTGTGATGGCGATGTAAAAACTCAGCCTGAAAGATGCAGTCTACTGCTGAAGGTGCAGTATGGCTGCTTCAAGTTCTCGCCTTGAATAACGGCCCTCTGCTGGGCTGTTGTCGCAAGGTCTGAACCTCTCACAGAAGCACCCTGTCACCCGGCCTGCTGGTTGGCTGAGTGAGAGTTGCTCTGTCGATTCCACCGGCGATAGAGTGCCTGTGGTTGAGGCTGCCGTGAAGCGAACTCTCGGGGTTGTGATGCGGTACAAAGTGTACGAAGATAGTAGTTGTAATAATCGATGATAGCTCCCGTTTATTGTTTACGCATTGTAGTACCTACTTAAGTACTAACCATCTGTCACTGTAATCGAACGTATTAGAATAGTACCCTCAGATCAAGATGATTCAATTCACTTTCTTCTTATGTAACTTAGGAATTCAAGTTCAACAAGGCTGATCAGAGACAGTGTCTTAGCGTCCCACGTCACTGTCAACATTCGACACTCCAAGATTTTTCTTTTCGAAGAAATCACGCAGTGTTCACATCAATACGAGTACCTTCCACCCAGCCTGTGGGTCGCAACAAAATCCGATTCGTAGTCATGAGTTTCCAGAGCGGATGACTGTTTCCAACTAGTCCCTTAGTCAATCCATCGCTAACATTCTGGTCTCCCGGTATCCATGCTAGATACCTTAACTCGCCGCGACTGTGGCTTTCCTTAAGCGCAGACACATCAATCTGCAGCCTTTTCTCGAGAGTAGATCCATACTTCGCGACTACATTAAACACCGTTCGTGAATCCACGTATGCATCCAGTGGCACTTCCTCTCCTAATATTTCTTCCAGCATTGTCTTAGCAACATAAGCTTGGTCAAACCCGTACACTAAAGCGTGTACCTCCGCTGCCATGACCGACCGAGCTACTCGCTTGCACTTAGAGCTGCCATAGTGAATAATATTGGCATTATTGTTTCCATCGGCTAAGAGTAGAACGAACCCAAGTTGTGACTTAAGCTTGTCGGTGTTGGCAAATGAAGCGTCGGTAAAGAGCATAAGGCGCAATGAACTCATATCCAGTGGTACGTATGTGAGGCCAGTTTCCATAGTCTCATGGCATCGGTCCACAACAGAATTCATTCTTCGGAAGTGAATGGCTTCGGGTTCGTTCACGTAGCTAGCAAGGAGCTGCACTGCAGCAGAAAGATCTGGTCTGGTGCAACAACCAATATACTGCACTTGTGCTCGGATACTGACGAAGTCCTCCTGTGAGCGGGCATGCTTGACAGATCGCAGCTTTTGGCTTTGCTCGATAACCACAGTTCCACCAGTCTTCTTGCGAATATTGATGCCATTGAAAATTGCGTTGTCTCCCTCGTGGAGGCATTTGCGCGTTTTTGATTCAAAAGCCTTCGAATGCTTCTCTTCCTCATCCAGAAAATCATTTGTTCCGTGTCCAAAGGAATCGTCAACCTGCAGAATCGTGACCCCATCAAGCGTTTCACCAGTTCGCTTGTACAAGACGCATGGATCAGCTGAGGTGGGCTGCATCTGAAGTTGGTTTCTGTGATGCGTCTGGTAGGTAACGAACCAATGAAGCCCACTCTCAGGGATGCCATACAGGGGTTTCAGCACTCGAAGCACTTCGTGCAAACCAAGGCCCATTTCCAGTGGCGGGCGAAGGTAGATCTGTCTCTCAATTTGGGACTCAGACTGAATATATGCCTGTGATATATCTCGAACATATGACATGTGTCCTGATATCATCACGGAGAGGGCAATGGAAATCCTCTGCCCAAGTCGGCTGGCCGTTGGAGACTTTGTCGCAATATCCAACGCTCCCCGATCTTTGAAGTTCTGAGCTACCAATCGAGACTTCTTAAGAGCCTTTCCGTCCACAGACTTAACAACGTCAACCCATCTCGAACCGTAAATGCGCGTTCTACTCGGAACCTGTTTCACATCTACGACTTCAAAAGTTCCTCGCTCCTCTAACCCAGACAGTTCCTTTGCTCTCGCCTCTCCAAAGTCTTCTTGATCGGGTTGTGTTGAAACTTGTTCGACATTAAAAGCCTCACCAAACATGGCCGATACCTCCTTTGCGCTGAGCTTCAAGTCATCTGTGACTTCCCCTCCAACAACTTCAGTGCTAGAAGAACCATGATGTCCCAGTTCCGACTTCGTGACGGGTTTCACAACATTCGAACGGAATATATGACGGCCGTGTGGGAGTTGGACAACGACTGTCTCACCATCGATCTGTATGAAAGGAAATGGACCTTCCCATTTCTTTGAACTCTTCCGATACACGTATACTGGAGCACCGGCTGGGAGTTTCAGCAGCTGTTGGCTGTTCTCCTTTCCTTTCGGGCCGTTGTAATGCTTGAGACCAAACGAGACTCGTCGTTTTGCTTGCTCCTTTCTCACGACGTCCATGGCCTCGTCAATCGCCCTGGCACGTTGCAACTGAGTCTCAGCGGGCGTCTGTCGCGCTGGCCGAGGTATAGCTCCAAATACAAGTAGCGTTGGACACAAACCCTCTGGTCCGATTGTATCATTGACAGATTTAACTGCCATCTGCAGACAGTCCACGTCAGTCTCGCTACGAGGGAGTGAGGCTCTTAGCTTCAGGTAAGCTAAACGAAGCGGTCCGTGGTACCGTTCTACATGCGTCATGGTAGAAGGAGACTCAATTGGGCCCGGCATAATTGTAATCCCGTCCGCATCTGAGAGATCGAGAAACTCTTTCGAGACGAAATTACTGCCTTGATCAACACGTAAGAAGTCCGGCGGCCCCAAGTACAGACGTGACCAACAGCGAAGAAAGGCCTTCCAGACCTCAGCTGACGTCATGCGGCGCAGAAACAAAGCGGCGTTGAAGTGCGTAGCCTCGTCGACGGCATGCAGTACAGGCCTCTGATTAATGTACATCACATCGATGGCCACGATATGGTTGAACCTATGATCGTCCATGCCCACAGTCAGCTTGAACCTTCTGGGTCGTTGGGCGTTCTCGGCACAGGTTACACAGGCCTGCGTAATTTCATCAATCACAGTTCGCACTTCGGGGTTCATTTCGTTTGGACGGGCTCTCTTAAGCACATTGGTAAAAGCCTGGACGGTTGGGTGGCCGAAGACGCGATGCAATTTCCTCAGCTCTGATTCTGTGTACAAGGAGTACGAAAGATCACCATTACTCCAGTTGTGGATCAAGAAATAGTTCTTGAACGTCAGAGGCTGTTGAAGATGCTTGTACATGACTTCGCGTTTCTGTAGACTGATCTCTAGCCCATTGTCTACCATATCCTTCATACTCAGAAGGCTTGGAATGTTGTCCTTCACAATCTGAAACGTAACGTCGATTACGAGGTTCAAGTCTTTGAACGGAACAGGAATAGTTGCTGTCCCAATCGGTCTGCTGTTCCCGCCGATGCCCTTCAGGTACTTGACGTTGTGACGATCAATAGTACACGGCACGCTGAATTGTTCACAGTAAGCCTTATATTGGTTGTAAGACATCACTGAAGAGCGGTTGGCACAGGTATCGATATAAAGTCCGCGAAAGTGTTCGCATTCTCCTCTGTTCAGCTCTTCTTCCATCGTTGCCAAAGCCGTGTCTCGATCCCTGTGGAATCCAATCCCATGCAAGAAGGAGGCATTTGCCAGAAGTGCTTCATCGGATTCATGCGACGACAATTCATCCTCCACGATGTAGGCTGCTTCCCCCTCAGAGTCATCGTCAGTGATTGAGGCCTCGCTGTCACTTGAGTATACGATATTGACAGCATCGGCAGAGTCGTCTTCAGTGGTAAGCTCTTGAACAACGTTGACAAGGTCTTCGACAGTAACGTAAGCGGATGTTCTGCTGCTCTTCATCTTCGCAAACGCATCTCTGATCTCTTGTTGAGAGTGTCGCGTGCGAGCCAAATGGTTCTCGCCGCAAACGTAGCAGCCTTTCTTACCTGACAGCCACCTTGACGAAATCCGTCGGCCACGGCGATCACCTTTCTTTGTTCGGCCGTGATTCTTCAAAGTCTTTCTTGCGTCACCTCCGTATCGCGTACCAAGACTGTAACATGCGGTACTTTCAGTACTCGGACTCTGATATGACACTACAAAGGCTTCAGCAGATCTCGGTTCATTCGAAAGGAAAGTGGCAATGCGGCTACGAGCTTCCTGTGATGAGGCCGGAACACGTTCTCGTAGAGACTGGGCTATCTGCGAAGTATCTGTCGATACTATCAGTTGATCTCGCAGAAAATTATCGGTCCTGTACGCAGGATCGAGTTGATTCTGAAGCTGTACCAGTCTGTGACAGAAGGATCTGAACACTTCCAGCTCACTCTTCCCCGGGTTCTCTCTCATAGCTTGAGAAAGTCTTATTGACTGCCAGAGGATGAGGGTTCTGTTCCGTTGTTCAGGGTTGATGTAGTTGTCAACAAGTTTCTGAAGGATTGCTGGGTAAGAATCTCCTACTCGGTACTTCTTCATGTAGAATTGGAGGGCATCGTCACAGAGAATAGCTGGTAGCGCTTCGGCCCTCTCTTCGTCTGAGAGACGGAACATTCTGGCCATCGAATCGTAGAAATCCAAAGCGCCTTGCAGGTCCTCATCAAATCCACCTCCATACGAACATCGTCCCTTGCACGCCTTTAGCATATTGTTGAAACCGTTAGCATACGCGGAGTTGGTGTTGGCACCAGACTTGTCATTGGAATGGCTACCATGCTTGGTTCCCTGAAACGAGTTTGCATACAAGTTTGGGAGCACGTCTCGCAGACCATCTTGGCGCGTGTCTACTGCTGAAGGGTCACCTGGTTATGCTCGGGTATCCATTGCCGCTGATCTATCCTTGGAAGGATCTGTGGCATCGCGGCCACGAGCTCTGGAGTCATGTACAGAGGTCGAACGATATGGAAGAGGTAATTCCCGTTCGTCATGCATTGGACCATGGGCAGTGTTCTCCTCCCTTGCATTTGTCTCGGGGTGTGGTGTCTCTAAAGAAGCAGAATTATTCGTTCCTGGTGCTATCGTCTGCACTGGAATGAATTTCGGCTGCTGGAGGCAGTCGACGAGAGCTCTGGCTCGCCTGAATCCTTGCTGACGTCGAACCCAAACACCATTCTGGATCAGGTAGTTGATCCAGCGCAGTGCAGTGGCCTTTGACATGTGCCCGAAGGTCTCGGGGCGAAAACTAGATGTAAATTCGTACCACAGGACTTCGTTCTGAGCGCCAGTTTCCTTCAGAGCGTCCATCATTTCCTTTGAGTACTGTTCTAGCTCTTCCTTGTAACGTTTCATGACGTCTGGCGTACAGTTTGGAGGGGGTGGATCTGGATCTCCGACTGCATCGTAAAGAGCTTCATTGAAAGTACGGAGGGCTTCCGCATCTAGTCCAATCACGGCTTCCGTTCCTCTTCCGGATTCGATCTGCTCTGCGAGCGCTTCCACGGCTGCGATGCCGTCAGGCTCCGACATAATTGAGCTGAGTAATCGTTACAATTGTGGTCGACCGTACAGTTATAACTGTAAAAACTCAGCCTGAAAGATGCAGTCTACTGCTGAAGGTGCAGTATGGCTGCTTCAAGTTCTCGCCTTGAATAACGGCCCTCTGCTGGGCTGTTGTCGCAAGGTCTGAACCTCTCACAGAAGCACCCTGTCACCCGGCCTGCTGGTTGGCTGAGTGAGAGTTGCTCTGTCGATTCCACCGGCGATAGAGTGCCTGTGGTTGAGGCTGCCGTGAAGCGAACTCTCGGGGTTGTGATGCGGTACAAAGTGTACGAAGATAGTAGTTGTAATAATCGATGATAGCTCCCGTTTATTGTTTACGCATTGTAGTACCTACTTAAGTACTAACCATCTGTCACTGTAATCGAACGTATTAGAATAGTACCCTCAGATCAAGATGATTCAATTCACTTTCTTCTTATGTAACTTAGGAATTCAAGTTCAACAAGGCTGATCAGAGACAGTGTCTTAGCGTCCCACGTCACTGTCAACATTCGACAGGCGACGACGGCAATGACAGGCAGAATTGCAGTGATTGGCGGAGTGGTGCGGAAGCGCCATGGAGGGCGAAGCCCGTGAAAGCGGCTAAGTTTTACGATAGTGGCGGCGTCTGGTCGGACACGGTGGCGGCGGACAGACACGACAACGGTGGTTACGACGAAAGTCAAGGCGTTGTGGTGACGGTAGTGTTTGGCTTTAATGGCAGTGAGTGCGGACGTCGGTGTTATCGGAATGCTAGTTTGGCGGTCAAAAATGACCGAATTAAAACGAACGAAAAACCGGTGAATTTATCCAAATTTGGATGTGCTAGTTTCCGAAAATATTTCCACCTTTCCACTTGTGCTAGTTTTTTTCGAAAGAATTATTCCAAATTGTTTCCATCTCTGCTAGTTTTGGATGGAAGGGAAACTAGCATACTTCTTTCGTTTATGGTAGTTTCGCAGCACAATGTAAGTGTGTTAGTGTCACCTACGTTCATGTATATGGGGCGAATAGTGAGATAGACACTTAGATAGAAACTTAAATAGCTGTTTATCGAATAGGAATAGGAGTATGCAAATAGATCGAATACCTTTTCAGTTTGCGGAGATCGGTTCACTGGTCAACACCTTTCACATCAGGCATTCGTATACTAAATATATAAAATGCCTTCGAATCACGTGCAATCATCCCCATCACTCTGTCCCACCGTCCGCGCGCCATATTACGCTCCCCGCTACGTACCCCCAATTCTCTCCAACACCCCCCCAACCTTCCCCGCCATGTCCAACTGCTGCTTTGAAGGCTGCTCCTTCTTAGCCCGCACCATCCCCGCCATCCAAAGGCACAAGAGGAGATGCCCCAATCGCCTCAACACAAACAAGCGTTTTCTCTCCCCAGGCGGAGGCCTCCCCCACTTCCCCCCACGCATCAAGCGTCACAAGTCTACCCCCCACCTCCGTACCCATCCCCCTCCCACAAACCGCCCTTCCGACAACGTCCCTATCGCAGACGACGACTCCTACCACCACCAGCATCTCTCCCTCTCCCTCCACACCCAGAACGACTACCACATCGCCACAACCCCCGTCTGCTCCATCTCTCCCTCCCCTCCTCCCCCCTCCTCCCCCTTCCTTCCCCCTCCTCAACAACCCCCACCTCGAACGCATGGTCCTCTACATCTCTTCCATCGCCTCCTCCCTCGGCCTCCGAAAGGCTGACGAACTCATCTCTCTCCTCCACGATCCCGCCTTCTCCAAATCCGCCTTCCACAACGCCGTCTTCTCCACCATCCAGTGTCTCAAACTTCAAACAGACCTCTTCCAACACCGAGTCAGCAACATCGGCTTCGCTCCCACCACCCTCTCCGACCCACAGCAGCTCTTCTCCACCACCATCTTCCGAAAAGACCCTATCCAGGTCCTCAAACAACAAATCGCCCTCGCACACTTCCACAACACCTTCTTCCACCCCGTCTCCCACACAACATTTTCCGGCTCCCCCGCTTTCGCCCACCCCCATGGCCTCCACCCTCGGAAAAGAAGCAGTCCCCGCCCTAAAAGCCGCAATCATGCACTCCTCCAACGACTGCTGCATCTGGCACACCCCCGACTCCACCGGTATCGACTCCTTCATCTGCTTGGTCTAAATCTACTTCGACAAGTCCTCAACCTCCGTCAAATCCTCTTCCATCACCTCCTACCCCCTTCACATCACCCCTCTCAACTTCTTCGATGCCTTCCGTCGCAAGTGCATCACCGAACACCTCACCCTTCTCGGATACCTGCCAACCTCCTTCCTCCCAACCAACCCCTCCCAAGACCATGACTCCATCCTTCAAACCTCCTCTCACATCCTCCGCCACACCAAAATAAAACTCATTCAGCTCGCCATCTCCAACCTCTTCGGCACCCTCCTCTCATCCGGTCTCAACGGCTTCCCCTTCCGTGACGCCCGTGGCGTTCTCCGCCACTGTCACCCAATCATCGCCAGCTACTGCGCCGATATCCCCGAAGCAAAAGACATCCTCTCCATCTCCCACGGAACCCGCCCCCAATATCTTTGTCATAGATGTCCGGTCTCCCGCACAGACCTCTCCCTACACATTCAATCCCCTTCCCCCCGAACTCAGCACCAGACGCTCGGCGCACGCAAATCACACTCCACTCTCCTCCAACAATAACAAGACGCTCTCCATGCTCGTAAGCCGAAAATCTCCCGCAACACAAAGGAAAAATCCCTTGAAGTCTCCACTCCCTCTCCCTCGCAAAGTACTCCTCCCTCTTCGAATCATACCCTCTTCTCAACATCACCCCACTCCTCTCCCCTCACAACATCTTCAGCTTCGAACCACTCCACCACTTCCACCTCGGCGTCTCCAAGCTCATCAAGCTCGCCGCAATCGAGAGACCCCGCCCAGAAGCACTCTTCACCACCCCCCGTTCCTCCAAGTCCCGTCGCCCCTTTAACTCCGTCCGCACTTCCATCCTCAAACATTCAAACACCATCCTCTCCGCCATCGAAAAGCACTCCCCAGCAAACGGACTCCACATCGACTTCTCTACTTCCGACAACGGTCAAACTCTCAACGGTTTCTTCACTACCGACGGCTTGCGTGGTATGCTCGAAGCAAAAGACTACCGCGCACTCGACATGGTCTTTCCCTTCGTCGGCGCCTTGTTCGACCGATGCTATGACGAAGTCGATTCAGCTCCGATCACTTCCGTCTTCTCCAAGTACTCAGACCTCCACTTCGCCTCCATTCGATACAACACCCTCACCGAATGGACCGACGCCCGCCTCACCGACCTTCACAACCAAATCCGCTCCTTCAAGCGCACAGCCGTACTCGTCCTCGGCCCCCACCACACTTCCAGCCTCGGAATTCTCAAGATCCACCTCCTCGACCACATTGTCGAGGACATTCGCCGCTTCGGAGGCCTCCACTTCAATGATGCAGACATATTCGAGCACGCCCACACCCTCTTCAAATCTCACTACTCCAAAACTTCAAAGCGCAGGTCCACCGCACATCAAAAAAACCATTCGTGCCATCCATCGCTCCAACGCCATCAAGGACTGGAATCCCGTCTGCACAAACCCTTCCATCACCTCCTCCCCCCCTAGCCTCGCTTCCCCCCTCCAATCCCGAGAACCCGGTTTCGTCCGTGATGGCAAACACATCTCCTTCGCTGACCTAATCACTGCCCACAAATTCATTCGCTCCAATCCCCACCTCCCTTACAAATCTCTTGAAGACCTCTTCCCCCCCGATACCCTATCCATTCTTGCACAATTCGGAACAGAATCCCTCCCCTCCTTTATCACCCTCTTTCTTGAAGTCCCACAACTCACTGACAACTCCCCCGCCCTCCGTCAGGCTCGACTCACCATAGTCAACTCCGCTTACGTCGTCGGCGGTTACATCCCAACACTTGACAACTACATCACAGAACGAAACGAGCTCACCCTCCAGGATCCTCCTGTCCCCATCATTCAACGAATTTTTGCCACCCCCTCCTTCGGTCCATCCAAGTCCCCAAAGTTCTCCCACGTTCTCGTTGCTGGCTCAACCTCCCCCCCTCCACATCCATCGTCTGGGTCTGCAAACTCATCTCCCTTCTTCGTTTCGCCCTTCCTTCTTCAACTTCTTCTACCAAAAAGTTCGCCTTCGTCCAGTTCATGGAACTGGTCCCACCCAGCGACGACGTCGATCTCACCCTCAACTGCGTTTGCCTCCGATGGGCACAGACGACGAACATAACCACACCATCCACCCGATTACCATCTCTACCCACTCCACTTCCGATAACGTTTTCCCTTGGTATGGACTCATCCCCTCTTCCTCCATCCTTGGCTCCGTTCATGATCTCTGCCAGAACTACCCCGCTCCTCCCTTCACTTCTCGTCTACACTGGCGCTTTCAACGATTCTATCTCAATCGGTTCTATCGAGACCCTACCGCCAAGCCTTATTTCCCATCCAACACGTAGCCTCTATTCCCTGTTGGCTTCAGCTTCATAAAAATATAAACCCGCTTCGTTTCAATTGAAAGGAGTGAAGATACGCATGACATGAGAAAGAAGAAGCATCTCTTCCCCATCCCACACATACCTCCACCCCTTCCCCCCTCACTGCACCTCACCCTACCCTTAGTAGCCCGCCTCTTCCCTACCATCAACCTCTGTCCCTTCTTTGCGTTCTGCCCGGTGTGCCACCACCCGCCCGAAACTCGCGTTCTCCGGTCGACAGGCCGCTATGTAACAATCAAGAACTGCACCTAGTCTCCGTGTTAGTTTTGCTATAAAATAGTCCTCCCTCACAGCTAGGTATATCTTCTCCCTCGATGGTACCCACAGCCCAACTGTCGCAGTTCTCCCAGAGTTTCCCGACACACACCTCGGATCTCCATCCACAAACCCATCCTTCTCAAACTTCTCGGCATGCTCCCCCTGTAGCGATTGTCAGACTACCCCCAGTATTCCTTCAACAGACCCAGGTAGATAATTCCCATACAAAGTAGAGAACAAAAGCTGTCTTTGCCCTCCACGTCCCACAATCTCGTTCATAGTTTTCACCACACAGGCAATCCAGGCGTCAAGTTTCGCAAGGTGCATCACTTTCTCATCCACGTACTGCCGTTCACCGTTACTTTGCATCTCCACTGCGTATCCCATATACTCCTCCAACACTACCACCGCCATCCCATTCTTGAAGTACATATCTTCATCATGAACCTCCCATGGTGGCCCAACCGCACGAGACCCGGAATACGCAAGGTCTTCGAACCGGCTCGTTCTCCACGCACACAACTCATTCCCCCCGCCCTCCTCCCTTCCCATCAGCTTCTCGCGCGCCTCCCCCATCTTCTGCTTTAGCTCTTCTCATATCTCAGTCCCCTCAGTAGGTTTCGCACGTTTCGCAATCAAATCATATCCAAGGATGGAGAATAACTTGTCGCGAGCCGCCCGCTTCCGCACCCCAATCACATCGCTTAATGTCTGCTTCATCCGCTGCCTCAGACACTTGTCGACACTCACATTATCCACACACTCCTGTTTCCTTCCCGATTCTCGTATCGTCTCCCAAGTATCTCCCATTATTTCCGTCTCCACCACATACTTCAACAGCACATCACTTCCTCCCTCCGTTGATGGCGTATACGCCCTCATCTCATATGCCACTTGATAGGGGCACCGAGGTACCATCTACTTCTCCCCAACCACAAATATGCTGCCCTCCTTACTTTCTCCCACTGTCTCACTCCTGTTCTTCCAGCTCCTACCAACGTTCTCCGTGTCAAAACAGAGTTCTGACGCCTTCAACTTCGCATAGTAGAGATTCTTATCATATACAGCCCTGGCAAATCCGTAAAAACATTCTGGAACCTCTATATCATGTTTTCGACGCCCCTTCACTTCCTTCCCACACCCCTTTGCTTCCTACCATTCACAGCCTCCCTTAAACTTTCAATCAACACATTTTGCTGCTTCACCTCCTCCCTCACCCGTTCCAATTTTTCTGCGTGAGCTTCAAACTCACCATCATGGTATAGTGGTCCTCCTTCATATTTCCCAGCTTCCCTTTCAACGAATTCACCCTCTCAACCAGTGCAGGCCTTGGTAACACGCGTAAGTTCTCTTCATCTCCTTCTGCTATTCCTGTAGTTCCCATTTCCCTTGCTCCGTTCCTCTCTCCACGATCCCCAGAATCGTCGACTGCTGCTTCATGCACGTCGTCTTCAATCCGAACGGCATTATGCCTCACACGTATTCCCACAGGCGTTCGTACCGCGGTTTCCATCAAGTTCCCTCCAGTTCTATGCCTGTTTCCGACAACGACATCTTCTCCTTCGAATACCCTCCCATCCACTGGTATATTGTCTCTCACATTTTCAATCACTGATCCACCAATGCTACGTCCTATAACTCTCCCGGGCAAATTGTCTCGGAGCCATTCCATCCTCTTCACATTGGCGTGGCTCCCCATTCCATCGCCCGCACGCTCAATTCGCCTCCCACTGTCCTATGCGTTTCCATGCTCCCTCATATGCCTCATACCCTCCACTTCCTCCTCCTTCCTTGTTCTCTTGCGCGGACGTAGTGGCACAAAAGGTATGTTGGACAATGTTGTTCGTTTTCTGTGAATCATACTAACTGGCGTACTCTTCTATTTTCCATGCTATTGCGTATTCAAGCCAGAGTCGCCGGACACAGTGTATGCCGCTTCTGCATCCTTGCTTTACTGAGAACATTCGGAAGTGGTTGAGCTATTGGTGATGGTGGACTACGATTACATGAGTTGTTCAACTCATATAATTGTGTTTAGCTATTACTGATATTTCAATCACTGAAGAAGAATAGTCCCCAATATAGTCACTAGAAGAATGTCGTGGCAAGTGATGCGTTCTTCTTCTCCGACAACCACATAATGTTCGTGGTTGTCGCAAAGGGGGTATTCATTATCGTTCACGACCTTGGGCGCTATAGGAAAACCTACATCATATAAAGTTAGAGAAGGTAGTAGGTAGAACTTCTTTCTTCAATTTGATAGGATGTAAAGTTTCTGATATAGCGCATATTTTGCCAGATCGATGTGATGTATTATTTGTTTTGTTTTATACATGACCCACAAGCTGCGAACTACTTTTATTCTAAAATGTTCTCCGTGCTTATGAAGAGCAATTTTTATTGCTTTCTAACAAACTCACGGAACGACAGTCATAAAATTTGACGCTCTTACTTCCTCCCGTCATTATAGGATGATGCAGGGCTTTAAATATTCTTAAAACAATCATAAGTAAAAACCGTCGTCGACAGCGGTCCGAGTTATCTTCCAGCTTCACCGGCCACGGCGCGTGGACAGGGGTCCGGGGTGGAGTGGCGCTTCATCAGTGCCATGATGAAGCGTCACTCCACCCCGGACCGCTGTCCGAAAATTTTTTTTTTTCACGTGGACAGCGGTCCGGAATGTCGTCCAGCTTCATCAGCCACGGCGCGTAGACAGCGGTCCGGGGTGTCGTCCAGCTTCGTCAGCCACGGCGCGTTGACAGCGGTCCGGGGTGGAGTGACGCTTCATCAGTGCCATGATGAAGCGTCACTCCACCCCGGACCGCTGTCCGAAAATTTTTTTTTCACGTGGACAGCGGTCCGGAATGTCGTCCAGCTTCATCGGCCACGGCGCGTAGACAGCGGTCCGGGGTGTCGTCCAGCTTCGTCAGCAACGGCGCGTGGACAGCGGTCCGGGGTGGAGTGACGCTTCATCAGTGCCGTGATGTACTTCACCCCGGACCGCTGTCCGAAAATTTTAATTTTTTTTTCGCGTGGACAGCGGTCCGAGGTGTCGTCCAGCTTCATTGGCCGTAGACAGCGGTTCGGGGTGGAGTGGCGCTGCATCACGGCACTGATGAAGCGCCACTCCACCCCGGACCGCTGTCTGAAAAATTAAATTTTTTTGCCGTGGACAGCCGTCCAGGGTGTCGTCTAACTTCTTACGCCACAGCACGTGGACAGCCGTCCGAGGTGTCGTCCAACTTCATAGGCCACTGCGCATGGACAGCGGTCCGGGGTGGTGTGGCACTTCATCAGGGCACTGATGAAGCGCCACACCACCCCGGACCGCTGTCCATGCTGAAAACTTGACGGACGCAATTCATTTTTTCCCTTCAAATCTGGGGGCCTTTATTCTATGGCTACACGTACGTAGTAGTTATGAAGATCATTTATCTTTCTAAATAAAGCGATAGTGAATTTTAAAACGGGAAATACGGAACCCCTTGAGTTCAACCCTATATTGAGCGGGCGCAGTGTTCGGTCAGGAAGTGAAGGCAACGAACTTGATTGAGAAGGATACGTCCACTATAAGTTCTCGCGAGCATTCTCGACGGTCGTAATCCACGTTTCGAATTGTTTGAACCCTTTGTACCCAACATGGCGCCTCTGAACCATAAAAGGGGGTGGGAGTCAGCGCGATCGAAGAGGAACAGCGAGGGGTCATAAATGGCGCCGTTTACGCGAGGAAGAGAAAAGGCGAAGGTCTCCACGCCTCGTAGGCTGAAATCGCGTTCCGAGCGGGGAACACCGCGCGCGATGATGAAGAAGACGAGTACTCCCGCGCCACATAAGGTAAAAGGTGGCGACTCTGTATCTTTGTTCATCAGCCTTGGAGAGGACAAGAACAGGGTTGAAGTTGGTACTGCGGAAGTACGTGACGTGGGGCCTGCTGGTGGTACCGGGAAGGGGCTCTGCTGTTCGCTGCATGGCCATCTTCCAAGCGCCACTGCCTTAGAGGGTGAGGATTTGGTGGTTATCTGGAGGACGAATATTTCAAGTCATCTAGACGCGAAGTACCCTTACCGTTTCCCAGGTCCAGAGGATCCCCGGAGTAAGCTCGCCGAATTGTTATCGGCTGGGTTGTATGCCTGGGATACGTCGATGATGGCCTCAATTGAGATTCCGCAGAGTCCCACTTGGCACCCCACTCCGCACCCTGGGGCCGGAAAGTCGTCCACCTCTCAGCCTGAGAGTGAAGATGTTGAGGAGGTCAAAGAATCGGCTGAGCATTCCTCTAAAACCGCCAAACTCCAGTCTCCACCAACAAGAGGAGGAGGACGAAGAGGTTCTAAAGGGATGAACAAACCGGTGGAAGCAATTGAGAGGGTTAACATCGTGGTTGACTCCGATGACGATGTTGTGGAGGTTATTGGACTACTAAGGCTTCCCTGGGTGGAACTGAGAGAGATTTGTTCGATGAAGGAGATAGAGTTCCGTCGGATGAGGTGGACCCCACGCTGCCGCTACCGAAGATATCTCTCGCCGACTATGTGCAGCAGCGGTTGACGACGGATATCGAGATCATTGAAATCCCGAAGAAGACTGTTCGCAGTGTGAACCTGGCGCACAAGGAGGCCACGAAGATGAAGTACCGCAACTTTGGTTGGCTTCCCTCCGTCGGTTCGATTGCCGTTACACTTGTAGGCGATTTGGATGCGAGTGACATCGTTGACGGGAGACTTGTGCTGCCTGTAACACTTATAGATCACCGATTTCTTGTGTTACAGAACCTGCGTGAGGAAGGAGGGAAGTGGGAGGATATGGTGAAGTCTCTGGATGTTGTGTTATGGAGGAGGAAGGATAATAATCCGACGGTCATGAATGAAGTGCTAGGACTTGGCAATCTCCTGAACGAGATGAGCTCCAATGTTCTGAAGATGTCTTTCGCAGACAAGCTTCACAGCACGGTGTCCTTCGTTGAAAACATCATTGACGAAGGAGGAGTGGATGTGAGGAAGGTGACGCCGAAACAGATAGCCGGCGCGTTGAAAAGAAGTGAGGTTATCGGGGACTATAGTATGCGTCACTTCAATCGCTATGCGGCACTGGTTCTGAAGTTGGTCTAAAGCGAGGGGCTTCTACAATTCTTTGAGAAGGTGTGTGAGGAGGAGCGGCCGCTGACGCTCACACATGTCTCCAGTGACCTCCTTATAAAACTCGCAGATGGGGAATTCCGTTTTGTCGTTTGTTGCTTGCAATGGCATATGCGACCGAGAATGTTCTCTGCAGGGAAGACGGGCCGTTTTGGGGATATGAGGAAGCACTTCTTTCAGTGTGCAATTGGTATGTTTAGGCTTTGCGACATGACTGCCAAGAGGAAGAAGATGACAGTTGAGGAAGTGATGCAGACGGTTCTCAAGATTGGAGGAAAGGGGGTATCTGTCTTGGAATATCTCGGGAAGCAAACATCGAAAATGGAGCTCGCGGGAGCAAAGCGTTTGTGGGACGGGATGGTGTCTAGGAGGGTGAAGACTGCAGGTAACAAGCTGGAACAACAATTTAAAGTACCGCTGCGGAGTTCAGAGGAAGAGGAGGTTGTAGAGGAGGTTATTGAAGAGGTTATGGAAACGGGGGCGACGGCCAGGGCTCCATCTGCTGAGTTGAAGAACAATCCCATGGTGGTGGAAAGCCTTGAACCGGAACCACCGGTGTCAAGACGTAGCACAAGACGTAAGGTGGTTCCGGGTCGCTTGAGAGAAGAGGAGGTTGGACGGGTTGTGTGGAAGAAGAGGAAAACGAGGAAGAGAACTTCTGTTGTGCTTACTGACGACGAAAATGAAGATGATGTGCAACCTGCCCCGGAGCGAAGAAGGAAGGGTACGGTGAACACATCTTCTGTAGACATACCTTCGGAGGTTGTTAACCTGTTCAGGAAAATGACGAGGACTGCATTGAAGAAGTTCTTTAAGTAACAGAAAATCAATGTGATGTCGTCCAGTGAGGGCGAGGAGGAGAGCGGTAGTGGTGAGAAGGATAGTGGATTTGTTGGGGATGAACCGGGGGGGAAGGTGAAGGAGGAATGCGTAGCTTTGAGGATAACAATCCGAATGTTCTCCCGAAGGGGATGAAGACAGCTGGGGAGTATACTGGGGGATCAGATATGTCGTGGACGAATATGGTGAGTGCACTGCCGAGTGAGTGGCCGGAAGGGAAGAATGCTGTGAAACACCAGCACCCGTGGATGGATATGCTTCACCTACGAAAGCAGCATAGGGCGGGGTGTTTAACGGTGGAGTATTTGAGGGCGGTGCATCACGCGGTGTACTGGCATGCAGCCCAAAATGTGCAGAAGGAACTGGGGACTACAAAGGAACCAGTTCTTGGGGTGAAGCTTCCGTTGAAGGGAAAGCCGAAAGAGGAGGAAGAGGCTCTTTGGATGGCGGCGATGGAGAGGGATGACCTCGCGCGAGAGTATTTTGCTGCGAAGAGTATGGAGTTAATGGAGAGAGGATTCTGTGTGCTGGAGGAATTTGGAAGTGACGAAGGCATGTCAGATGAGGCGAAGAAGAGGGGGGTGGTGTTGGATGAAGATGTGACAGAGAGTATGTTGGAGTTCTTTCACAAGGATTTCTTGGAACAGCCGGACCTCAAGTTCGAGGAGAACCGCAAGAGATGGAACCCTATCATCAGTTCGGGAGATGGGAAGGACGCGGGGGATAGGATGCAGGGCATTGGGCGATACATTACCACGGAGAAACGAATTGTGGATTACAGGGAATCGGATGAGAAGAATTTGATGATGGTGAGAAAGAGGGTGTTGTTGGGTGCTAGGTTTGGGCAGATAGCAGCCGCTCTTCGTCTGTGTAACAACAGTAGGGTGAAGAAGAGGATTTATGCGCCGGAAACAGGAGAACGTGTGTTGTGTACGGGGGAGGGATGCCGGAGGCAGGTGTTGCACACCGATTTCCGAGGGTTGACGAATGTGGAGAAGAACAATGGGGAGATTCCAGGATTCTTCATGATGGCCTCCTTGGGGAGCTTTTTTATGATATGGGTATGTGAGAGGTTACATAATATGTAGGTGACGGGTGACAAGAGTTTGAAGAGGCTGTCTCGTACGATGGTTTTGAAGAAGTTCAGGGTTCCACCGTACTCCATGTTTATTGGAAGGGGAGATGTGGTTCATGCTGGGGCTGGGTAAATGGATGCGCTGGTGAAAGAGAATTGTCTATGGTATCACATGTACTTTGTGCCCGAGGGATACAAGCTCCCTGATGCGGTGCACAGGCAGCCTGCTTTTCGGCCCAAATTCTTAGATGAGAAATTTGGACTCGGGGAAGACCCGAACGACCAGCTGGACGAGGAGGAAAGTTCTGTGAGCAAATTTGGAATGGAGGAAGAGGAAGTTGGAGAGGAGGATTACGAAGAGGAAGATGACGAGGTACAAGGCCACAAGGCTGATAACACGGATGGGGACTACGAGAAGGGACCGATGATAATGGATTATGAGGAGGACTAGATAAAACATGTAGGGCGTGTAGTGTTATGTGTGTGAGATTGAGGTGACTTGACTAGTACTGAGAAATGAACGAATGTTTTGATATAATGTGAGCATAAAAGGATTGTTGAAGAAAGAAAATGAGTTACAAAGCGTGGGGTAAGCAGAGAGAGTATTGTGCGAAGATATCTTTTTTTACAAAATGAGACCAAAGTAGTACTGGTACTAAAAGAGTATGTCTTTTCTAAAGACATTGACATAGTTGGTGTGAAAAGGGGCAGGGTCAGCCAAGCCCGCTCTCTTGGTATCCTCGGAGGAAAGGTAGAAGTAAGCATTTCTGAATTCGTACTCAGAGAATGAGGCGTGGAAGGAGGTAAGAGTGCCGCCGTAGGCGAGGAGGGATTGTACCGTGGAGGGGATATTGTAGGAGATAGCTGTGTTGGAGGAGACTATGCCGAGTAGTTCTTTCATTATCGTTGAGATTATGGTATTGTAGCGGGTGGCCACGTCATGCATGGTAATGAAACCGTGGGAGGCACCAACTGGGTTGAATGAAGAGATCCAGACGAGCTTTTCGTAGTAGGATTTAGAGAAGGCGTCTTCATCAACGATATTGCAAGTGAGACCTGCGTTAAAGAAGCGTTGTGATAGTGCGAAAGCCCTTTTTCCGGTGACAGTTGTGAAGCCGTTAAGAGTAAGAGGCGTGATGCCATTCTGTGGAGGTGCAGCGAAAGTGGGTACGGCGATGTAAAGAACTGCTCGTGTGGTGTGATGAAGACCATGTTTTGAAAGAATGGGAAGAATGTGGCCGTTCTGAATGAAGACCAAGTCTTGTCTGCGAGATGGAGGGCAGGAGCGAATTACTGTTTCCAACAAGTTGCTCCTGCCGCAGAAGAAAATGGGACCTTGCGGAATGCTGTCTGCGGCTATGAAATCTTGGAGTGAAAGAATGGTATCTTGAGGGGTACCGTGGTCGTAAAGCATGGAACCAATGCGGCCTCTGCATACAACAACAGCTGGGGTGTGGGAGGAGCGGAGAAAAGAGGAAGGCGAGGTCATTATGTCGAGTTTGTTGGATGCTGTGAGGAGATATTATGCTACAGGAGAGGAAGGGAGAGATGCTTAAGTAGAGAAGGGCGTTGCCGATGTATACATCGATAAAGTGGTTTCAGAGGAAAAGATAGTTTTTATGACTAAGTATTTGAAAGAATGAGGTAGGTGGGTATGAAGGGATTAGGACTGATGAATGTGTTTATGAAAAGAGATGTGTCGAAATGAAGTATAAAGAGGAAGATGTAATGGAAAGGAGTTAAGGAACGAGCGCTGTGGATTGGTTTTGTGGGATGGTACTGAAAGGAAAAAACGAAAATATGGAAATATCTGGGAGAAATGGAGTTTTTGGGGAATGGCGGGAAATTGAAGTATGGAAAATTGTGATACAAATAGACCTGCGGGGTAGAGGGGTGTGTGGCCACGATTGTAACAGCTATGATCAGGGGTGGCAAGGACGAGGGTTGTGGTAAGTCGCTCAGGCCTGTTCAAGTCGTTTATCGCCGGACGCCGTCTTTTCTCGGGATGTCGAATGGATACGTTGGTGACGAGGAGCTAATGGCTCTGCTGCATAGAACGAAAGTGCCAGAGACGCCGCCGCGGAAGGAGGGCGGGGGTACTGAGGGGGTTTGTGTAAGTCAGAGAGTTTGTAATGGGGATGGAGGAGGCGGTGGAGGTGATGGGGATGGGGATGGAGGAGGAGGACCGGAGGGAAGATTTATGGGGGAGATGGAGGAACGGGTGAGGAAGCTTGGAGGGAGTTTGAAGGAGCACTTCGACGACATGCTGTCGGAGATGGTGGCAGACATCGGAGGGGTGGTGCTGAGTGTGTCGGAGGTTGGGGTGCCGATGGAATTGATTTCGACGATTCGGAAGAGGATGAAGTTGACTGGGGTGGGGGCTGTGGGGCATGTGAATGGGATGTTGAAATGCGTGGGGAGGGAGATGGGGAGGCTGCGAAAGGAGAACATGGGGCTGAAGGGTAGGGTTGAAGTGTTGGAGGAGCAAGTGGGACAGGTGGAGAAGGCGTGCAAATTGCTGATGGAGTTGAAGGAAATTGTGAGAGGAGGGGAGGTAGGGGTGGGAGGGGGAGCAGGTAAAGGGGCGCCGGTGACGCCTGGTTCTCGGGGTGGGCGGGGGAGTGTGAGGGAGAGGGGGGAGAAGAGAAGGGAGGAGAAGGTGTGGGGAGTCGACTGAAGAAGAGGGAGAAGGGTGGGGTGATGGTGGACGAGGATGGGAAGGTGATTTTGCCGCCGCAGCTGCCGGGTGGCGCGCCCTTAGTGGGTTTCGGGAGTGCGGCGGCGGCTGCGAGGACGGCGGAGCGTATATTGAAGGATCAGGAGGAGAAGAGGCTGGGAGGGGTTGGGAGCCGCTTTGGGGCTAGGAGGGGGTACCAGAATGGAGATAGTTGTCCGTCGGACTTCTTTACCTTCACCTTTAAGGAAACTGAGACTCAGGAGCCGAATGCCGAGTTGGAATAAACCAGCGCTGGTGACCCGAGAGTAAATTTGTTGAGTGCTTTTGACGACTGCGACGAATGTGTGGGAACGGGCAGTGGCGCACGAACTGCAAACTAGCATACAACTTCAACAAATGGAGTTCAACTGCGGCACGTGGAAATGCGATTTCCAAAAAATATTTTTCTGCCTTGCCAACTAGCGCAATCTGCGAAATTGCTAGTTTTTTCGGACTTTTATTTTCATAACTAGCCATCTAGCATACTAAACTAGCATTCCGAGAACACCGACGAATGATGGTGGTGTGTGGTAGTGGGGACGGCTAGAAATTTATTCAAAAGCGGCCTTTGCTCGCCGTTCAAATAGATGTGGGTATACGTTACGTATTTGCTGCGATCAATAATGACTGGCAAAAATTAGGGGTTAATTGTTTTCAGTTTACTAGGAGAAGCCTCAGGAAAACATATTTTACTACGTTTGGAAATTGTTGGTATGAGTAATTCGTTCAGACGGTTCTAAGGTGTAATTTTGTCTTTATTGTTTGTTATGTACATATCAAATAAACTCTTTGCAATGAAAAAGAAACGTGTTTATATTTTCGTCTGCAATGAAATAAAAATTAAGTCGTTTGCTGGAAAAACATATTTAGAAAGATGCGTAAAGTTTTATTCATATATTTCTATTTTTTGATTCATATGTTGTAAGTGCTTATGTTTCGATGACAAAAGAAAAATCTTTTCTTATGTCTCATAGGAAGTGTAGTATTGTTCTAAAGACGTAATGCCTTCGGTTTCGCTTCTGAGATTATGCGTTGAAAGGATTTATGTAAAAGTTCGGTAATTTCAAACAATCTATACTTAGCAAAAATTTTCAAATTTTTGGGTGCGTCCGACCTATACTTCTCGTTTGGGTCTAGAGCCCATATAATATCCTACATCGTAGACACTAGACAGGGAATCTACAGAAAAATGCATGAACAATGGTATCCACTTCCTCTGCCTCTATTATGACGGATTTTGACGCGTGGGAAAAAGCCTTAAAAGGGCGCCATCGATCCCTGAGCTGATCCGACTCGCCAAGAAGCTTTGTGACCTGGCTTCTTCGGGCGAAAGTGAGCACATGCTCCATACTTCCACAGCGGAACTTGGGAGTCGGCCATGTGCCAGAGCGGCGGCACGGAGGGGATGTCACACAGACCTTCGACCCAAACCAACTTTGACCATAACTTACAGAGATGAAGGACAACACTCCTTGGAGGCGATTTGAGGTACTTAGTTAATTTCCGCATCATGCGTTAGTAGATATATATATGAGCTACACCGCTATTAGCGTGTCGCCTCGCTGAGGTAATTTCCACACATGTACACGTGGATTGCACGGCTCGAGGCGTCGCTTAGCGGGTGTGACTAGCACACGTGTAGCACGGATATGCCAGAGGCAGTGCACCAGCATTGCTGTATTTACTTAGATATTTTATAGATTATTTTGCCCGGCGCACCCACTGTCAGTGGTGCGCCGAGCTCAGTACTTAGAGGGTTGAGCACCGCTCCCGCAAGTAAACTGCCCCTTGCCAAGCAAGGGCTTCTGGCTCTAACTATCACGCCTTCGCGGATTGTTCACCTCCAAGTGGAGTGACGACTGCGTTGTTTACGTATAGTTACCCACCCTTGTGGCGCTCAGAGTATAACCACTATTTGTGTGTCTCGTTCCGACCTATTGTCGTATACTCGCCCCTGTATTGGGTTTGCTTTATTCTCTCTCTCTCTTTCCCACTCTGGTGGTTTGCTTTCTCCCCTTTTTGGGTTTGCCTTTTTGCCCTGTTCGCAGTGGCCCGTTTCCGACACCTTGTCGTTGCCGTGCTACTTTCTTTCGAGGACTCATCTCGTGACCGTGTGAACACGTGAATCTCTACCGACTACTAATCAGTCTAACGCTCCGACGCGTGTCGTGGTGGTTTGACCTCGGATTTACACCCGGCTGAGCTGTGTCATTCCCGGAGTGCTCCGTTCGCTGTGCTGCCCTGTCGGAGGAAAGATTCCGAACGTCTTCGTGAGCCTGTGCTTTTCCCGCCAAAGGCGTTGCTTCACAAGAGATTAAATTCACACTGACTCATATTTCAGAACATCGCCGCCGTCGTTACGCCCTTCCTAACCGCGTGCGCCGCACTCTGCGGCTTTACGTTACGAACTTCCTAAACGCGTGCGCCACGCGCTTCGGCTTCAAACCTTCGCGCTGCAGATCCGCGCCATCCCGATCTGTCGAGCTCCGAACCACCACCGTGCAGACCCCGCGCCGTCACTCTTCATATTCATGCTCTTGCGCTTCCGTCATTGCTCCCGCTGCGTGCGTCTGCGCGCCACTTCACTACAATTGCAGGTAACTGCGGTTTTGGCTATTTATCTGATGTGGGACGCTCCGCCCTTTTGCATTCTCCGAGCCGCGCGCTTACGGTCTGTGCGCCTCCTGCACATATTCTTCTGAAAAGTACCGCTCCGCCCACCCGTATTCTCCAAGCTGCGGGTCATTGCCACTCACTTCAGCTGCGTGTCCCAAGCTGTGGCTACGCGCCCCCGCTTTGTAGGTCTACGATCCCGTCTGGCAGCTTCACGTCCTTGCGGTACTACCACTGCTCTCGCTGTTCAAAAACCTGATGATCATGCAAAGCCGCTACGCTTGGCTTTCTTGGCGTGCACACGTACGCAGTGGACCGCGGTTACGTTCTACACTAAGCAACGCTACTCTCCGGCGCCGGCACTGCCATAAAAGCGCTCTTCGTTAGGGTGAATGCCGTGCAACCCTCCACCAAGCTCACTGCCACCGTCACTGCTCTGTTCATCCTCGACGTAGTTGGCGTTCGTCGCAGGTGTTTGCTACGTCACCCGCTGCTCTCCGTCCACGCAGTTCTGGGTGCAGTGTTTGCCGTCGCCGAGTATTTACTGCCGTGGCTGGTGTCTGCTCGACCTTCTTCGCTTTCTTGATTTGTTATTCATTGTGGTAAACTCCGTGACCTTCTTTGTCGACTGATCTGTCTAAATTTTTCTACGCCTGCAGCGGTGTTGGGACACTCGTGAGCGCCTTTCAGCATGCACGCTCACGCTGCTGCCTGCAGCCGCCTTCGTGCGCTCTTGCACGAGCTTGGGCAGGCGTGCAACATGCGATGGAGCTGCAGATGAATGATTATTGGTTAGGTGGTTATGCAGTCTACGGCTTTATTGGTATTAAGAACACGCTTTCGCAATGGTATGTTGTATTTCTTATCCATAACGCAATTCTTTCTACTCTGCAGGTTCAAAGAACAGGGACTAACAGGAAATACTTCCAGAACCACAAGCAATTGCAGGAGGGCTTTCGTGACTATCACTACCTGCGAGAACCTCTACATCAGCGTCATCGTCTCTGTCTTCACGTATTTTCCGAACCTTATATGCAATGGGCACTTTCTTATGTTTGACCAGCCAGCATTTCATACAATGGTTGTAACGTTCGTGGTTGTTCATATTTTTCTTGCAATAAGCACAACAGAACTTCACTTTCTTCTTCAAAAACACTTCATTCTTGGGATTATCGATTTTTCGGCATAATATCTTTCCCAGCTTCTCCTTTCGGGTTTTGGTAGAGACCATCAGACCACGGGATATCCTGCAACTCTTTGTAGCCAGGTGATTAACGAACTCTTGACGACTAGGAAACCCTGCATCTTCTCCACCTCCACAGTGCAGGCACTTTGTGCTTTCCTGTGGACTCATATGTCCGTATTTTCCGACCTTCACAAAATGCCCACACCCCCAATGGCAAAATATAGCAACAGGGAAATGCTTGGAAGTGACAAATTTAACCCAATGGGATACGATATCATTTGTTCCCACATATGATACCCGAACATTCTCCCTACTTCCATTCGGCGCCTCAAGCCCCTCGGAAACCGCCTCTCCCTGAGGCTGAATGGGGACAACGCCAGAAGACTCAGCCGCAACTTGCGTCGCTTCGAAATCACCGTTTTGGTTTTCATCGGCCAAAAAGGCCGCAGCAGGAGGAGTGCGCACAGCGGGGTTGGACGGGGAATGTTTTTTTTCGTTCATGGGTGTTAAAGGTCCGACGGCGGAACCCCGACTCATCTTTGATTTCCGCGCACGGTTGGAGGGTGCCACAGACCTGTTCGGCGCGCCATCGGTAACTGTAGTAGCATTAAACGCAGAACCAGATTTGTGAGGGGGCAATGAGATGCCCGCACAGGCTAACTCACCCGATGATTGCAGCGAGTGGATGCAAGGAGTGGGGTTTTTCCTGGGAGCTTTCTTCGCAATCGTCTTGTGCGCCCTGTTCTGCACATATATGCCCGCGATCGCCGTCGCGAAGCGCCGGCGGGAGGGGTATCCTCAGCGTTCTCATGCTGACATGCACGACGATTCCTCGAGAAGATGGTAGAGGAGATTGAGGGACGCGAACGGAAGCCGAACAGAACAGAAGTAGATGGGGAAGCGCCTGAAGTATATATTTTCGTACGAAGCTCAATCTGAACTAAGCGGTCAAATAAAATACTCAACAGAGCAGTAAGCGGCGAACAGATCAAAAAGTAAAACTCACTTGTAAATTTTTGGAAATCTTTTAGACCAAAACTGTCGTGTTTTACGAAATGACCTAATCTGTTCGATTGATTCAAAGAGCGATAGTTGACTTTGCTATATGCCATGTTTATGAATTATTATGATATTTTATATCTCTTTATGTCTTTCTATAATCTAAGAACGTGTTCTATTATTTATAAAGAGAAAATCAAAAGCTTTATGACCGGATGCAGTATTTTCAATTTATCTGATACATTGTCCGTCGTTATTTTATATATAGAATGTACATAATATGCAATGATTACCATTACAGGTCCAACATCAATATTTATTTTCACAATCTAAGAAACTGTTTTATAATTTCGGAATAAAAAATGAAAAGCTTTATGACAGAATACAATAGTTTCAGTTTATTTTGAAAATGATCCGCCATAACGTCTGATATTATCTCATGTCTTGCATTTAAATAATATGCACGAATAGATGTCAAGTCAGTACATTATTCCCTCTGTTGTGGTTTTACTTCTGCTTCTGTTCCAATACTTTGAAAAGCTTACATTCAAGTCCCTCTGTCTTTGAGTTCAACTCTTCTATAGTTCTGTTGTTATTGGCTCCCCGTGTTTTCTTTCTTGGGACCTGTGGAACCTTACTTGCTTTCTTGGGCTGTTGCGCTGGCACTTGATTGTCATCAAAAACGATAACTTCGGAGGCCCGTCTTTTTTGTGCTTTTGACTGCGCACGTCTCCATTCGGGTTTTCAAGTCTTCTGGTACCCATCCAGAGGTGTGTGTTTGCAAAGATTCTTAGCATCATTCTGATCCATTTCCCTGAGCAATTTGTAGTGCAACGCCAGAGGCGGAAAGACACCACGAAGACGTCCGAGATCTTCTTCCGTAGGAGGGTAGTCAGCAGACAGAACCTCTCTGGCAAGGCACCACGAAGTCTGGTGTAAGCTGAGTCCAAGCCGTCACGACGGGCGTTGAGAGTTGAGCAAGGATCGGTGTTGGCACCACGTGTGTGGATGAACGGGTCCTCGAGTGAGGCACGAGTCCACGGAAGTGGGAAAAGAGAAAAGGAATCCGCGAGAGCGCGGGATGGAAAGAAGGAAAAGGAGGAAAGGGCAAAAAGGCTACGGTAAACACCGGGGTTATCCCTGTACCGGGTCGAACGCGACACAAGCTGAAAACACTCCCACGAATGGGTCCTGCTAGGTGACGCAGGGAGGATACACTACCCGTAGGCAACAGAGCCTCTCTCCTGGAAGAAGTCGATGACCGCCGAAGGCGAAGAAGTATAGAGCCAACCCTGGTTGTCCGAATTTTACCGTGCATGGCGGCGAGGTTGCCGCCATGCTAAGTAGCGAGCTCGCGCCAACAAGTAATTAAATAAACTAACTAAATTAGGCCCACGCATAGTGGTAATTACTCACGCGCCGTGGCGCCCGTCCCACGTGTATGTGACCAACCTCCTGGCTCAACCGTGTCCCACGTGTTCTTCCCACTACAGTGGTTGTTACTATTCATATTCTTCTATTGGGAGCACCCGTCCGACATGTCGAAATATGAGTAAGTAGTCAGAAACCTCCATCAGGGGGCGTTGCACTACACATCTTGTAATTTAATCTCCATTGCCACCAATCTCTTGGGTGGTAATCTTTTCAGGAGGTCCTCTGGGAATACATCTTGGTATTCTTCAAGTATCTTCTTTATTTGTTCATCTTCTGGAATATCTTCTTTGATACTTATGTTATTTACTTGAATTTTTTTCTTTGGTTTAATTACTACGTAGTATACTTCACTCTGTTGTTTCTTCACGAGCTTCATAAACTTGTGTTTACTTAGAACAAGTTTCTCTTGGGATTACTGTCGTTTGACAGTTTCTGCGTCCAGCATAAACTTTTTTCCATTAAGGAGTAAGGTCATAGAGTGTTTTCTCCAGTTTATGTGTGGATCATAGAATTCTAACCAAGTTTGACCAAGAATGACATCCTAACCTGTTAAATGCACTATAAAATGGTAGATGTCAAACTTGGCGTCCCCGATCTTAATGGATAAAGTGTCTAAACATTGTTCCATTGGAACTAATGTTCCATCCCAAAGCTCAACTTTGACATCGGTACTTCTTCTTTGGAGATTCAATATATCTGCATATTCTTTAGATATGCATATGTCTTCACAACCCAAAATGGGACCTATGTATAAGCTTTCCCCAAAGGAACTGCAAGAAATGAAGAAACAAATAGAACATGTACTAAGCCTAGGATTCATAAGACCCGGTATTAGCCCATGGGGAAGCCCAGTATTGTTCACACCCAAGAAAGATGGAGGACTTAGGATGTGCATCGACTACAGAGCCTTGAATAAAAGAACAATAAAAAACAAAGTAACATTACCGCGTATAGACGAAGTCTGGGACCAGCTTCAAGAAGCAAAATACTTCACCTCTCTTGATCTAAGGGCAGGATATAATCAGATACATATAAAACCCGAGGATGTAGAGAAAACTGCATTCAGAACACGATATGGGTTGTTCGAATGCCTAGTGACACCATTTGGATAAACTGGTGCTCCAGGATGTTTTCAAACTCTAATGAATACAATACTACGTCCATACTTAGATGAGTTTGTGATGGTATATTTAGACGACATTCTCATCTACAGTAAAACCAAGAATGAACACCTCAAACATATACGAAGAGTACTAAGTGTACTACGGAAACGAAAACTATATGGAAAACTTTCCAAGTGCACATTCATGAAACAGAACTAGAATATTTAGGACATATCATATCAAATGAGAGAATAAAAGCAGACTCAAAAAATGTCAATGCCATAATGCAATGGGAAATCCCAACAAACGTAAAAGAAGTACAAAGCTCCTTAGGCATATGCAATTATTACCGCAAGTTTGAAAAGAATTTCTCAAAAATAGCAAGTCCAATAAGTAATCTTGTGAAAGACAAAGTAACCTTCGAATGGGGCAAAGAACAAGATGATGCTTTCAATACTCTTAAAAGTGTCTTATCCACTTTCCCAATATTAAGATGTGCTAATACACGTCTAACATACGAAGTAACCACTGATGCTTCAGCTACTGGATTAGGTGCTGTTTTATCACAGACAGATAAGTCTGGAAGACGACCTATAGCTTATGCTTCAAGAAAACTCAATGAAGCTGAACAGAATTACGTTACAGGCGAAAGAGAATTACTAGCCATCATATTCGCTTTACAAACGTGGCGTTCATATCTACATGGATCGAAATTTACCATATACACTGATCATCATCCTTTAAAGTACCTAGAGACACAAAAAACTCTGTCTAGAAAACAAGCCCGATGGGTTGAATATATGCAAGAATTTGACTATACCATATGCTATATAAAAGGAAAGTAGAACAAAGTAGCAGATGCCTTATCACGAAAGGATAAAGAGAAACGAAAAACACCTATTGAGGTCATTAAACGACTTCTTAATATCACTACAGTCAAAATTTCTGAAGACACATTGAACAAGCTTTCGAAAGGATACTCTAACGATCCTTACTTCTCTAGCCAATTCCAGAAACCGAAAACCCCATATAAACGGGTTGGAAAAAGACTATACTTCGAGAGTAGACTATGTATACCAGAAAAAATATTAAAAAGACATTACTACATGATAACCATGTTTCATTACAAAGAGGACAGAGATCCTACTAAAAGACATTGCTTCTATTAAGAAGACATTACTTCTGGAATACAAGTAAACAAGACCTTAAGAAATACCTTACCGAATGTGAAAGATGCCAAAAGGCGAAATCGAGTAATCAAAACTCACAAGGACCACTCTCCCCCCCTCCTCCTCCCCCGCCCTTTTCTCCCTCCGTTGCTCGCTGCTCGTGCGGGTCCTTCTCCACGCCCGCTTGCACTCGCTCTTGCTTGTTTGCCGCCTTGTTTGTTGTCGCCCCTCTTTTACCCCGTTCGTGCTCGCTCGATCCGCCTATCGCTCGCGCCTTTTGCTTGGTGACTCATGTCGCCCGCGCTTTCTCGCCCTTCTGCTCGCTGGCTTCCTGTTTTTTTTTGCGTAGCTGCTTAGTGAATTTTCCGCATTGATGCGTAGAGTCGATATATGAGCTGTACCGCCGCTGGCGGGGTGTTGCGCTCAAACGGTTTTTGAGGTTGTACACGTGGGATGCACGGCCTGAGCTACCGCCCAGCGGGCGAGACGGGAACAAGTGTTGCACGGATACCCAGGAGGCGATGCCACCAGGATTGCTGTATTTACTAGATATATTTGGTACTTTATTTGGCCGGCGCGCCCACTGTCAGGGGCCGCGCCGAGCCCACTACTTAGTAGGTTGAGCTATGCTCCCTCCGTAAATCACCCTTGTCAAGCAAGGGATTCCTGGCTCTAACTATCACGCTTTCGCGGATTGTTCACCTCCAAGTGGAGTGACAACCGCGTTGTTCACGTATAGTTATCCACCCTTGTGGCACTTAGAGTATCACTACTGCTTGTGTGTGTCGTTCCGACTACTGTCGTGTACTCGCCTCAGTACTGGGTTTCGTTTGTGTGTTATTAACACACGTACGTAGTACGCACCTATCCCCACTCTTGTGGACCTCTTTGCCACTTTTTGGGTTTGTTCTACTGCCCACTCTCACGTGGTTCGCCGTCCGACATCGTGACGTCGCCGTTTCACTCTTACGAGGCTCAGTCTTGAGACCGCTCTTCGCACGTGTCCCTACACGGTACTCGTTCCGCACTGTACACTCCGACGCTCGTCGGGACTGTTTGACCTCGGTTTACACCCGGCTAGTTCTGTCATTCCCGGAGTGCTCCATTCGCTGTGCTACCTCCCCGAGAGGAAGATCTCAAACATCTTCGTGGCTGTTTCGCTTTTCCCGCCGAAGGTGTTGCACTACAAAGTGGTCTCCCGACTTAGAAATCGTGCTTGTGGATTGATTCCGAAGTTCGGTTCATTCTCGGGACTGCTCTCGTATCTCTTTTCTCCTTTAGGAAGTTTATTGGAATCCCCAGCCAATTGGCTGTCGGTTATCTAGTTGTACGGTTGTCTTGATTATGTCGTCATCGGATCGTCCAAGGACGCGCAGTGAGACTGGACGCACGGATCCGCCGCTTCCCTCGCGGATCCCGACCGGTTTACGGTCCCGTACTGAAGGGGTACCGGATGCCGACGTCGCTCCGACAATCCCTAAACTGCCCCCCACGTCTTTGATTAACCGCCGTGGAGGTCGTGGCTCGGCTCCTGTCGTTGCTGGTCCCGACCTCATCGTAGGAGTTACGGTCCCTTCCGTAGCTCCCCCTTCGGAGGCGCCTCTGAGGGCTACTGTCAATGACACTCCCCACTTAACTATGGAAGAGCAGTTCCGCTCATTGCGGGCTGCCCACGCTACCCTTGCTAAGAAGCTTTCTCCTCTTCAAAAGAAGGTGGAGGATGCTGCTTTGACGACTGTTTCTGAGGATCTCCGCGTATTGCGTGGTGATGTCAAATTTCTTCTTGAGGCTTGTGGAGGACCAACTCTCTTCGTGCAGGACGTGGCTGAGAAGTTCACTCGCCTCCGCACCCGTCTGGAGACGATCGAACAGACTGTCCTTGCTAGAGCTAACCCTCTGGCATAGCCAGCCTCTGTCTTCTATCGGGGTAAGAAGGCCCGGAATTCCAAGGCATGCAAGGAGCAGAAGGACTACGATTCCGACTCTTCAGTTTCTTCACGGTGTTCTCGACGGTCTTCCGGGACGGACACGTCCGACTCGTCGGTAGAAGACGCCCCTCGTGAGCGTTCATTTCGCTCAGAGCGGTCATCGGCCACCCAAGGCGTGATCCGCGCCCGCACGAAGGGAAGGACGCACCCTGGATTTAAAGAGTTGAAGCCTAGTAACCCTCTTTATAAGAAGCTGTTGTCGTACCAGTATTACTGTTTGGAGAACTTTTCTTGGGACCGAACCCCCTGGGGAACCGGAAAAGTTAAGGACTGCATCAAGCGAATGCAGCTCTCACTTCGAAACCAACTGTTCTCAGGTGAGGACCCCATTTCGGTGTTGGATTTCCTTGCACGCTTTGTAGCGGAAGCCGACATCCCGGGGATGAATGAAGGACAGGATTTTATCGCGCTCCCCTATTTCCTGCGTGGACTGGCAGAGGATCAATACAACTCTGTAAGAGGCTCGTCAAGTGCCTCCGAAGGAGGGGTTACCTGCTGGCCCGAAGCAGTTCAGTACCTTCTGAGATCCTATGCCCATGGCTCTGCGATCCAGTCGGCCATCCTCGCTCTGTGAGATACGAAACAACGCCCTGGCGGTACGGAAACCGATTACTCGGTGCGCTTGAATAAGGCCTTCCACCTTAGTGGCACTGTTTCTTCCGCTCAAGAGCGTTGTACCATGGTTGTCGACGGGCTCGATCCAGCTATAAGGACCTTGGTTGCCCGCCGTCGGGAAGAGATCCGTAAGATTACGTATTTGGAACTTGTGCAATACGCACGCGCCGAAGGTGACGCGTTGCGCGCAATAGTCCCGGCAAGCCGGTAAAAGTCCGCTAAAGCGTTGATGTTGGAACCGGGAACCCCGTCTGCGTCAATGCTGGTTGAAGAACACTCCAATAAGAAGTATGATTAGGTGCACTTCGCCCGTAGTGACATGCTTTCAATCCCGACAACGGAGCTTCCTTCCCCTACGGATGCCTCGTTTCAGACGGCTCCAGATAGTACACTGTTGTATGAAGATTCGAACCGAGTTCGACCGCCTCGACTATTCTATGAGAACGGTGGAACCCGGGCCTCACGGCCTGGCTGGCAAGCTTCCTGCCCAGCGGTGCGATTTTCGAATACTCGGAACGCCAATGCCATCGTTGGATTGATCTGTCAACTCTGCTATACTCGAGGGTATACTTCACCGTAGTGCGTTTTAACCATGCGTGAATGGGCCCAAGTCATTGCCAACTACGAATCCCACTCACCTGAGAAGAAGGCTTCCGTTCCGATGGCATCGTACATC
Organism: Gracilaria gracilis; assembly: GCA_030374805.1. NCBI lineage: Eukaryota > Rhodophyta > Florideophyceae > Gracilariales > Gracilariaceae > Gracilaria > Gracilaria gracilis. The sequence continues at coordinate 1,548,607 of JARGSG010000189.1, forward strand.
CGCGCGAAGATGGATATTCCATGCACAATTGGGGCTCCAATTGCCCAGTACATGGTGATCTATCACCCCCATGCCCCTCTCGAGGGCAATCGAACCGCTACGACGGACGCTTCTGCTGCTGGTGTCCAGGGATCAATGGTTCAGAACTCTGAGCACCCGCATCAGGCTGAATGTGCCCAAAAAACTAATTTGGTAGTCTCCTCTCTTGGAGAAGCACCCTCAGAGTTGAGGCTGAAGGCGGCTAAGGCGTCCCTGCCTCGCTCCCCGGTCCGAATCCTCTCGAGGAAGTAGGCCGTCGAAGACGTAAACTCAGAACACCTTGGTGTTCTGCGTCTTCCGTGGATACGGGTAAGAAATAAACGGTTCCCGGATAGAGTTATGGTGATGGCCAAGCGTAATTACAAGGTCTATGCCGACCTTGGTTTTTCACCCCAGTTTATAATGCGTTATCTCACTGTATTAGATACAGGCGCAGGTCCAAACATCATTGTTGAGACAGCATTGCCACCCGCCTTGCGGTCACACATTCGCGGTGGCGACATTCCTGACATCGCTGACGCGAATAACAACCCGTTGTCAACGGTAGGATACATCGAGTTGGTAATCCGCTTGGGCTCATGCGTGGTGAAGCTCGACTTTGTCGTTTGTCGGTCCCTGGCCGCCCCAGTCATTTTGGGTTCTGACTTTTGCGACCGCTTTTTCGATGCCATTAAGCCCCGCCAGAGGCGTGTTGAAATGGAAGATGGTTCGTCCGTGCCGATTGTTCGTTGTTCTTTTGCGGCATGCCTCCAAGAAGCATGTACCTCTACCTGCGGCGCAGGAAGCACCACCGAGTTCTCGGGAATCTACGAAGCTTCGTGTTGCCTCCGCTACACGCGTGCCTCCAGAGTCTCAAGTCTGGGTACAGGTGAATTCCCGTCAACACTGTTTACGAATCGTCCAGCCATTGCCGTCGTTGTATGATAAATACTCTCTTTCCATTGCTAATGGAGTGGTCCAGGTGGAACCGCATAATCCGTTTAACGTGTTGATAGCCAATCTAGGCAAAACAACCCAGTATCTGGTGAAAAACCAAGTGATTGGCTCGGTCATGCCGCATCCCACTGCGTTGGTTCCGACGAAGATGACTGCTGCCGATGTGCTCGGAATCGTTCACTCTAAGGAGGGGGAAGAGTCTGAATCTCATTCGTCTCCGTCGCCGAGTCTCTTGAGTCAGCAACCTGTTAAGACAGAGAAGACACGCGTTCCGAAGAGTTACGACCAATTGGACCCAGTGAAGGAATTGGAAGAACTCGACCTCGGACATGTTCCGGAGACACACCGCAAACGACTGCGCGATATGCTTCGTGAATTCACCACAATGTGGGATGGTTTTCTCGGAGAGATAAATACCACGGAACACCGGATTGATCTCCTTCCGAACTCTCGGCCAGTAGCCCAACATCCGTACAGGGCAGGGCCCAAGGCCAGAGAAGGAGAGCAATTTCAGGTGGACAAGATGCTCCGTGCAGGAGTTAAAGAACCGGCACATTCACCGTGGGCATCACCAGTGGTACTGGCTCCGAAACCGGATGGTTCCTGGCGCTTCTGTATCAAATATCGTCATCTAAACGCCCTTACCGTCAAGGACGTGTACCCTATTCCACGTATGGATGAATACATCGATTCTCTCGGAAATGCTACCGTATTTACGGCATTGGATGCTAACTGGGGATCCTGGCAGGTTCCAGTGAGAAAGCAGGATCAGGACAAGACAGCGTTTGTCTTCCATTCTGGTCTCTACCGTTTTAAACGGATGCCCTTTGGTTTAACCAATGCTCCCGCTACTTTTCAGCGTGCTATTGATATCCTACTGGCCCGCTTCAAGTGGCGTACTTGTCTCGTCTACCTTGACGACGTCATAGTATTCTCAGATAATCTGGATGATCACCTCACACATGTGAGAGACATAATGGCCACGTTACGGGACGCCGGAGTGACACTCAAGCTGAGAAAATGCGAATTCCTCACGGATACTGTCAAGTATCTGGGTCACATAATCCGTCCAGGACGTATCATGATCGAGGAAGCTCGTGTGAAGTCGCTGAAACAGGCCACGGAACCGACTACCCAGACTGAACTGAGATCCTTTCTAGGATTAGTCAACGTCTATAGACGGTTAATTACCAACTTCACGGACATTGCGGGACCTCTCAACGCGCTTCTGCGGAAGGTTCAACCGCCTAAGTTGGACCCATTCACGTTCACTCAAACGGAAGCCTTTAACTCTCTCAAAGAGGCTGTAACCACGGCACCAGTATTGTCACTACCGAAACCGGGACTTTCATATACCGTGGACACGGATTCTAGTGACTACCAGGTAGGCTGCGCCTTGTTTCAAACCACCCCAGAGGGGGAACGCAAGCCAATTGGGTACTGGTCCCGTTCGTTAAACGTGCATGAGAAGAATTACTCCGTCTCGGAGAAGGAATGTCTCGCAGTAGTGTGGGCATTATGCACACTACGCCCCTACCTCATGGGTGCTCATTTCACCGTTTACACGGATCACTCATCATTGAGATGGCTACTCTCCATATCGGAGCCTTCAGGCCGCTTAATGCGTTGGAGACTGCGTCTTGCAGAGTTCGACTTCGACGTCGCCTACAAGAAAGGCGCCAACAATACACAAGCCGAGACCCTTTCTCGCCTACCCACCACAGGGGAAGCGTTAGCCGTCGATGAAGAGGAAATACCCTGCTTCGCAGTTGACGACTACACCGCAGTTGAACTGGATGATATCGAAGAGGAATGGCAAGACGAACTGGATATTGACCAGGAACTGGATGACCTACTCGCTGTCAACGAAAGTGCGAACCCCCTACCAGGGAACTTCGTACCCGTCGCAACGGAGGAGATGGTTAGGAAACAATTCAGCGATCCCTACTGCACGAAGATTCGGGCGCAACTCAATGGAGGAGCCGATCTCCCCTTTCGGGTGAATGATATTGGATATCTCGTTCGCACGGTAACTGGATACCCACAAATAGTGGTGCCACACGCCCTGCCATCTCGGGTGTTACACTTATCACACTATGCCAAACTTAGTGGCCACGTCGTAGGACGGAAACTGTACCTTACATTGCGAAGGAAATTCTACTGGCCAGCAATGGCTGTGGATTGCTACGCAACTGTGCGGTTCTGCCCCGAGTGTGCTCGGAATCGCGTTAAGCGTCGCCGCCATGCGACGAAGTTGAAGCTCTTCCCCGCGCACCCCTGGAATTCGTAGCCATCGATATTTTGGGACCGTTCCTCGCTACCAAGCGGCGTAACAAATTTCTACTCGTGATCACGGATCGTTCCTCGAAGCTCGTTCGTACCGTACCATTACGGAGAATCACGTCATTGACGGTTGCGCAAGCATTCGTCACCCATTGGGCATTCGTCTACGGCCCACCGGTGAATCTACTCTCCGACAACGGGAAACAGTTTGCCTCCCGGTTCTTCGGGGATGTATGCAGGATTCTGGATGTTAAAAATCTCTTCACGACAACCTACCACCCCCAGTGTAATGGGCAGGCTGAACGGTTTAACCGGACGCTGTTAGCAGCACTCCGTTCATACGTAGCCGATCACCCCCCCCCACGTGGGACCTGTTCACCGATGCGCTGACATTCGCATACAACACTCAGGTACACCTTACTACGGGATTGACTCCATTTGAATTGGTTCTGTCTCGCACCCCACCGCCCGTGGCGCTCGAAGCACAGCCAACGCTGGATCAATTTCCTTCGACGAAGGGATACAGGGAAACCTGGAAGACATGGCTTACCAAGCTGATCCCTGAAGCACAACGGTCAATGGCCCGGTCACAAGCCGCATATAAGCATGATTTCGATGAGCGAGCCCCTCGAAGACCACCCGCTTTTAAAGAAGGGGACTATGTGTTCATCCGTAAGGAGTATTGGAACCCAGGCAAGGAGAAACGCCACAAGCTCTCACCCGTCTCCGACGGTCTCTTCAAGACAATTGCTGTGGAATCCGACACTGTCGTAGTGGAGATGGGTCAGCAACACGAACGCATTTCCCGCGATCGCGTGGTTTTTGCACCCCCGCCTGCCGGAAACGACCCATCAGGTGGACATTCTACCGCAGAAGCGGAAACGAACACTACGGACACACCGGACGCACCCTCGATCGACCGCCCTAGAGAGGTACCACACCCAAGTAGGGGACTATCGGATTTGTCGATGTTATCGGGCTCTACGCGCCCTGGTGCTTCGCTGTCTGGAGCCCCGCCGCCTGGCGTAATTTTTCGCCGCCTTGGCGCGTTGACACCCACTCCCCATGTCGCTCCATCTAAGGAGGGGGAGGGACTCGTTAATCGTCATGCTTCCGCGCTGTCGCGTGAGGAACACCGTGTGGCACGAAAGAGAGACACCGCTAATGCGCAATCAAAGCCCTCTCGGGAGCCCGGCGTCTCGTCAAGGTCGCCGCGCATCAACGCAGAAGCGGAATCGTTACCAGACACTACCGCCGTGCGGGACAGGACCGAGAAGACTCAGTCGTTACCGGCGAAGCCGTTGCCTACGCCGCATAGCGCGCCTGGAGTGACTATGTCGCATAACGGAGTGGAAACACCGCCTAAGGCATCGTTGAGCTCGCACGTCCAAGACGGAGAAGAGTCGTCGGAGACTAAGTCGCCCAACACGCCTGAGGCGGGCCACACAGTGGACACGTCGCTAAATGCCCAGCAGGGAAGTGCCAACCCCAGTGGAAATCTGTGATACAGGTTGGATATTGATATGATATCTCTGCAGGACGTAGGATTAGAATGACACTTTATCGTACAGATATGAAAGATATTTAGAAAGGATACAGTTCCGATTACTTTTGAAATATTCCAGAAGTGGAACTGATATATATGTGATATATCTTTGGTACTATTTCCTACATTTCCGATAAAAGTGCGATATATTCTGAAATTTGTCATATCAGATCTTCCTCAAAATTATATCCTAAATACATCAGATCCATATCAAGACCTTTCGAAAGACTCACCCAAGTATGATATCTAATTCAACAATATACTAAAAACGTATCTGAATTGTATCATAACCTTACAAATTCTGCTTCAAATATATCCAACTCATATCACATGTGTATCTCAGATTTCCACTGGGAACCGTAGCACACGGACTACACCTGTAAGGGAGATCAGCTCAGCAAGCGAACCACATCGACCAACCGAGCAGACACCTCCCGTGCATACGGAGGCGGAACACGTCACGGCGCAGACCAATGACGGCCACCCGTTGACAACGTCACGTGCCACCACGGCGAGGCCGGTTCAATCAGGGTTACCGTTGACGCGAGCGCTTCGAAGCCACACACAACTCCGTCGAAACGGTCGCTACCACGCAAACTTGCGGTACGCCCACTTGGGACTTCCGCGGGAGAAGGAACTCTACCAAACAAAGGCATCGGGAACACCGACACCGCGAGACGCGTGACTATCGACCCAATTGGGGGACCACACCGCGAAAGTACAGTGCCACCAACCTTGTTGGACACAACACGGTCTAACCGGAACACCGACGCAGTGCCACACACGGTGAAGCCGCCGGAGAGCTCTCCGAAGCAGGATGTCGTAATCACACGGCAAGGCCGGGAAGTCTTCCGACAGGAGTTCGTATTCGACCACATAGTGGAACACCCATATCACCCGTTGGGGTACATACAGTATCTCGTACGTTGGTACGGCTACGGACCCGAGTCTGACTCGGACGAGCCAATCGAGCATCTCCCACGATCGAAAGTGGTGAAGTACCATCGGCGTACTTTCACGGGTCTCCCGGCGACAATTATCAACGCCCAAGTGGGATAACACGCCCCGAAGGGGAAGAAGCTAGCTCACCGAGAAGGAAGTTGAGAAGCGGGAGAAGACGAAGCTGGCACTTGGGAAAGGAAAAATATACATCATAGACGGAAGTAGGTTTCATGGCCATCAACGCTATATTCTACAACAACACCGCATAGCGGGAATCAGGAGGAAGATTGACTAAGCCCCCGACCCTTGCTTGGAAGGGCCCGGAGCGCCGTCACCAGTACCCCCATTTCTGGGATTGGATCCGCCAGTAAGGAGTGCAGCCAACGCGTCCCGCATTGCGGCGACGTCCCCGCTCGCGACAGTTGCGGAAAGCCCAACTCCTCGGAGGATCTGAGCGATCACAGCCGCCTCACCGGTCCCACCCCCAGAGGGGAAGACGGCAGGCACCTCGATCACATCTGGTTCGTCTGGAAGGGAAGCCACCACGGCACCTACCGACGAAGGTTCGGGCGCGGGTGGGTTCACCGGCTCAGCCGTCCCATTCCCGGCGCTGCCGTGTCATTGGAGGTCGGCTCAGCCGCGTTGGCGGAAGGAACCCCTTCGACTACGTCGTCATCATACCCCGTCTCGGGTACGTCGTCCATCATTTGGTCGTCGTTACCGCCTCGGGCGTGGTAAAAATCGTCAGCGTCGACGAAGCCAACGGGATGTCCGTAAGGGATATACCTTGGAGCCATCCGGAGAGCTGCCGCTTCAGCTGCGGTGATCTCTTGCACCTCCCAGGGATTGAAAAAGATGAAATCTCCCGCCAATGGCGTGCGTCGTCCCGGAGACCGGTCGAAACCGCCGTCCTCGTGACCGCGGCCGCTCTGAGCGAAGGGCACGCTGGCCCAATCAACTCGGTCGACTACATCGAGGAGCCCACAAACTTCTTCGGCATTGTTTTCACATCCCAGAGGGACCCGCAACGAGAGTTCTCGGATGCCCACACGAAGGCGAGGCAGGACATACCACAGTCGATACTGGTCATATACTTCCCATAAGAGATAAGCCGCGGTGCAGATTGCCCACTCGGTGAGCACCACGGACCACAGTCCGGAATACGGATCCCCGATGAAACAGGAGCCCAGATAGGAGAGGACCGGGGGCAACTCCACGTAGCACCCCCGACATACCTCCACCGAGGACCACCAAGTGGGAATTGGAACGTAACGGGCCAGCTGGTGATTGTGCCGGATTCGATTGATCTCCGTGTTTTGATGCGGGACGAGAAACCCGAAACGGGAACGCGCACGACGCTCATCGCGGATGAAGTTCTGTAACGACCGCGAACGGGACTCCCGGCGAAGATACCTTAACTCCGCCCGGATGATTGGATGAATCCAACACACCGCCTCCTGGCGTACATTAGGACGTCCTCTCCAGGAGTAAGTCTCAACCACCGCCAAGCAGGCGCAATACAAAATCTCGCCTTGTGTACGGTACAACCGGAGATCAAAGCTGATGGAATCAGGAATTGGGAACTTGAAGTTCGCCCGGCTCTGCCGCGCATAGTCCAAGCGAACCAATGCCGCCTGAGCGGAAGCCAGCGACTCGCCGCAACGCCGCAAGATTGCGTGAGGAGGGACGGCAACCCGTAGACGCCAATCCCACGAAGTGGTGACTAACGCCGGAAGATCCCCGCGATCAGTACCGTCCGCATAGGACACGACAAGCTCCTCGTTGAAAACGGCTGTAGGATGAAACCACGGAGCAGTCCGGAAGATGTGCGCGTGAACGCGAGGGTTCAGCCCGACTAGCTCGTCGTAGGAAGGCCACGGCACTTCATGCATGACGTGACCATGGGGCTGCTGCCCCGGAGGGAGAATGTGCCCGCCACTGGCGTTGAGTCCCTGGAAAGCCCCAGAAGCATTTCCGCATTGCGGAAGAGGCGCGGAACGAAATCCGGAGAAGTATCCCGAGTTCGGAGGTTGACCGCTCATCGCGCGAGGCACTCGAGGAACGGGAAGGTTGGTAGTAACACCGCGAGAGCGAGTTGAAGACTGTGGTGAACAGGATTGATCGTCGCTGGAGCGAGGTTTGCACTGTCGAGTGGTAGTAACTTGGTCTTCGCGAGGCGAGATGGAATCCGAAGACTTCGGGGATGCGCTTTTATGCCCACGGTTGGCAGTTCGACCCGCCATCGCGACGGCGTGGCTCACTCTTAAGGAGTGGGATATGAAGGACAACACTCCTTGCAGGCGATTTGAGGTACTTAGTTAATTTCCGCATCATGCGTTAGTAGATATATATGAGCTACACCGCTATTAGCGTGTCGCCTCGCTGAGATAATTTCCACACATGTACACGTGGATTGCACGGCTCGAGGCGCCGCTTACCGGGTGTGAATAGCACTCTTGTAGCACGGATATGCCGGAGGCAGTGCACCCAGCATTGCTGTATTTAATTAGATATTTTATAGATTATTTTGCCCGGCGCACCCACTGTCAGTGGTGCGCCGAGCTCAGTACTTAGAGGGTTGAGCACCGCTCCCCCAAGTAAACTGCCCCTTGCCAAGAAAGGGCTTCTGGCTCTAACTATCACGCCTTCGCGGATTGTTCACCTCCAAGTGGACTGACGACTGCGTTGTTTACGTATAGTTACCCACCTTTGTGGCGCTCAGAGTATAACCACCATTTGTGTGTCTCGTTCCGACTTATTGTCGTATACTCGCCCCTGTATTGGGTTTGCTTTATTCTCTCTCTCTTTTCCCCACTCTGGTGGTTTGCTTTCTCCCCTTTTTGGGTTTGCCTTTTTGCCCTGTTCTCAGTGGTTCGTTTCCGACACCTTGTCGTTGCCGTGCTACTCCCGTTCGAGGACACATCTCGTGACCGTGTGAACACGCGGATCTCTACCGACTACTAATCAGCCTCACGCTCCGACGCTTGTAGCGGTGGTTTGACCCCGGATTCACACCCGGCTGAGCTGTGTCATTCCCGGAGTGCTTCGTTCGCTGTGCTGCCCTGTCGAGGGGAAGATTTCGAACGTTTTCGTGAGCTTGCGCTTTTCCCGCCAAAGACGTTGCTCCACACATATGTACAGTTTGCCTAAATCTACAAGGATGGCACCGGTTGAGGACATGACAAATATGCTGGATGGAGGTCTTCGCGCGACCAGCTTAAAGATATTGTGTAGTACAATGAGACCTCAATGGGTTGGTGCCACGTGGGTCTACTGGTGCGCCTTGCTGGCTGCACTGTACCCAGTTGGTATTCTGTATTTTATAATTTCTAATTTCTAATTTATAGTCTAGGATACTTTAGCATTGCTGGCCCATGACAGTAGGTCATGGGCACAGCCGATGACGTCATGCCCGCATGGGAGATCGGCGTCGGTGCACCTTGTATATATTGTGGTGCACCTCGCCTTCCCCCTCGGGTATTGTAAAGTCAGGCACCATTAGGGCAGTAACTATACCATCTTGGTCACTTGCTACTCTATTACTATTCAGGTTTTACCGCGCGTCGACGTCTACTACCGTACACCTACACGGTCTAGACTAGTTGCCCCGCCGTTTGCCCCTGCGGGTTTCAGGTGCCCTACTACCATATTGGTTGTGTGTTTTTCCCCTTTAGGTTGAGCCCTCGCGCGCTCCCTCTACCAGGCGGACCCCACACCTTATCGGTATTTGTACGACATTTAGGTCTCCCGACTTAGAAGTTTCTTGGTTTTTGTCGTACTTTTACTGGTGAACAGAAGACATTCGAAAGGATTCTGGAAGTTCACACACCTATTTGGTTTCGTAGGAATACTCGCGAAGCAATTGGATACCACTATTGGTCACTATGGAAAGACCTAAAAGGATTACTCGTGGCTCTAGCGCGCCACCTAGCCACAAGGGTTCTGCTGCAGCTTCGGCCGCTAAACCCATTCTGGATAATCCCGAGGAGTTGCTTCGGCAACCTCGGGCCGGAACCTCAAAGGATACGGGCACTCAGCCACCGTTGGCTCCTGAACCTAACAAGGATTTGCCGACAACGGTTGAGGACCTTTGGCCCCAATTGGAAGATCGAGCGAAAGCTCTTTTTACCGCTACGGTTAATGAAGCTATGACCTCAATGGACATGGACGCCGTTACCCGCTTGGTGGTTGATCGAGCCGTGCACGAGCTTTCTCAACGCATACCTAAATTGGTTGAAACATACCTCTTAACGGGTGCCCGGGAGCATATCTACCGAGTGGTTCAAGACCTTTGGGTTTCTGAAGGAATGGCGGAAGCCAAAACCCCTGGGGTGAATGTGGTTACTCGTATACCACAAGGGATCCCTGCTGGTTCTTCCGCACCAATCAAGCCAATTCCGGCCGATAGTGCGTACCTACAAGGTTTAAGGCAAGGTCAAGAGGGCCATATAGAGATGAGCCCTCGAGACGTGTACTTGCCACCCATTGGAGGTAACGTTCGAAAGAACACCAAGGCTGGTGGACCTGAAGATGATTCGTCTGACCCAGATGAGGGGCGACGAAGAAGAAACCGCAAGGGTAAAGAAAGGAGGAGGAAAAAGGGAAAGAATCGCGGCTACGACTCTGACCCCGATTCCTCGAGCCCCGATACCGATACTGGTTCATCGTCGGATGATGACCGTAAAGGTAGACGCCAGAAGAGACCGAACAGGTTGGCGAAGAAGTCGTCAAAGAGAAACCGGAAAGGTAAGAAGAAACGGTACGAGTCGTCCGACTCGGATTCGGACACCGATACAACCCTAGAGGTGCGTCAGCCGCTGAACGATATGTTCACCAAAGCGGTTGATTATAGGTCATATCGGTTGAGAAACCGATCCTCTGCTTACACCCAAGAGGTTGCGCAGAATATCACCAAGCACCATAAGAAGCTCAGCTTCCAGATGGGTGATACTACCTTCACAGGTGATGATCCCATTGCGGTAATTGAGTTTCTACAGAAGTTCAAGATTGCATGCGACCAAAATGGTTTTTCCGAAGGCGCTGCCATGTGGTTATTCCAGTTTTACCTTAAAGGTCAAGCTTACCACTTGCTGCAAGGCAGGCTCCGTGGAAATACCCTGGCGGTTGATGAAGAGGGGACAGAGATGTTAGAGACGTACCCAGAAGTGGTTAATTTCATGTTGGAAACTTACGCTACCGATGAGGTTATCCAGGAAGGTTACGCTGAGGTGCAGGCATATCGCCAACGCTCTAGCCAAACCGAAATGGAATTCTCGTTGGGCCTTTGGAATCTGGCCACCCGATGCGGTAATGTCTTTACCACTAGTAGGTTGAAGTCGCTCTTTGCCGACAATGTTGACAAAGCGATCCGTTCGCAGGTACGCAATTACCTGGCGAACAACCGTAAGGTGGACTATAATGGGCTTGCCCGTTATGCCCAGGGACTAGGTGACAATCTCCGTCACGGAAAGAAGCCGTCGGCGTCCATACCTCAAAGGATAAACCGAAACAGCCAGTATTGGAGCTAGAAGAAAGCACTACCTCAGAGGGAGATTCGCTCATTCGCGTACCAACAGGAATGGCAGTTCATCTCGTGACTGCGCCGCAGGCTCAGTCACGAGCCACCTCCATTGGTAATTGGTCGTCGACAGTACCACCAGCTTTGGTAAGGTCGCCACCAAGTGCGGCGAGCACTCAACAAACCTCAACGGGTGGTTCGCAGGCATCTTCATATGCTACAGCACCAACCAATCCGGTTACCCGACCTACCTCTATGGCAATGCGTGATCCCCAGACAGGTGGATTGGTTTGCTGGCTCTGTTTGTCGCCAGACCATCTGGCGAACAGATGTGACAAAATACCCCCAGGGGTGCGCGAACATCTGATCAGTGCCAGGCAGCAAAACCACCGTAACCTATATGGATCTGGAAAGAGGGTACAAGCTCAACCATCACCATCTCCGGTTCATCTCGTCGAGGAAACACCAATCTTGGAGAAGGACAGTCCCGCTCAGGAGGAGCAGGAAAACACCGAACGGTTAGCGTAGGGGCCACCCCTAACCGTGAATTGGAAGGCCCGTCGATACCGGAACGGGAAACCTTAATGGTGGAAAAAGAAGAATCAGATGTACCCAATGTGGTGTGTCTAATGAAGTACAATAACTATAAAGTTAATGCTTCAGTAAGCTTTCTCAATTACCTACAGGTCCCCGTTGCGTGTGTACTCGATACCGGCGCCGGTCCAAATGTCCTAAACGCTCGCGTCATACCCGATGCGGTCTTGCGGAACATTCGGCCTGCCCCGACTATCAACCCGCTGGTGGACGCTAATGAGCGCCCACTGCACCTTAGAGGAATGTTAACCACTGTGGTACAACTTGGAACCTTGAAGGTGAAGCTCAATTTCTTTGTGGTGGATCGTTTGGCGACAGACTGTATCCTCGGGACCAACTTTATTGACAAACATGTCAAGGCAATTTTGCCAGGGTCCCGAACGGTCGCTCTCCGTCAAGGTGGTCGTATTGCCATACTGGGTAATACGCAGACCAAAAATGGTTGGCGTAAGAAGCCGAGGTTCAATATACCCACCGAAACGGTTTCAAACAAGATACGGCTCACCAAATTGGTTTCAATTCCGGCTATGACCCAAATGGTAGTGAATGTCTCATGCGCAGTTCCAGGATTGGTAATGCTACAGAACCATCCTAGGTTGGCAGAAAGACATCTCGCCTTGATGGCAAACGGGATTATCGACAACATCCCTAACCAAGCCTTCAAGGTGTACTTGAGTAACTTTAGCAATCACATTGTTAAGTTACCCAAGAATACCAATATTGGAATCGCACTGCCCGCACCACAAGGGGTTTTCACGGTCTCACCTCATGTGTTGGGCGAGGTCGCCACCTCTAAGGAAGGGGGAGGAACGGATGCGCCATACCCTGCATATGCGCCCCCGTTATCGACAAATACCAAAATGGAACAGAAGATCGCCAGTACCTTTAAGGTTAGGGATCAGGAAAAGACTATGGAACTGGACCCAGTGCGGAATTGGAGAGAGGAAGTCCAGATCGGTGCGGAGAACCAGGCTCTCCGAGACCGGATCCTCAGTCTCTTAAAAGAATTTGAACCCATGTGGTCGGGCCGGTTGGGCCAAATTGAGGCTACAGAGCACCGTATTGATATGGTGCCTGGCTAAAAACCCATTTACCAGCAGCCTTACCGTGCAGGTCCAAAAGCCCGGGAGGTTGAGCTCAATGAGGTCGAGAGAATGCTCCGTGAAGGTGTCATAGAACCAGCAAATGCGGACTGGGCCAGCCCTGTGGTTCTCGTCACAAAGAAGAATGATACCCGTATGCGGTTCTGTGTGGACTACAGAAGACTGAATAGTATGACCATTAGGGATTCGTACCCAATACCTAGAATGGACGAGTGTATAGATTCGTTGGGCAACGTCAAGATCTTTACTACGCTCGATGCCAATTGTGGTTATTGGCAGGTACCTATCAGGGAAGAAGACAAGGACAAAACTACGTTTACTTGCCACGCTGGGTTATTCCGTTTTACGCGTATGCCCTTTGGGTTGCGAAATGCCCCGGCTACCTTTCAGAGGGCGTTAGATATAATCCTTTCGAAGGTGAAGTGGAGAACCGCTCTGGTATACATCGATGATGTAATCATATATTCCAGAACGGTAGAGGAACATTTCCACCATGTTAGGGAAGTTTTGAACCTTTTGAGGGAATCTGGAGTAACGTTGAAGCTCCGCAAGTGCGAATTCTTCACCAAAGAGGTAGAATACCTTGGTCATATCATCAGCCCTGGGAGGTTAGAAGTGACGCCGCGGAATATCCGGGCCGTGCAGGAGGCGAAGCCACCCACGTCCCAGACGGAAATCCGATCCTTTATAGGTTTGCGCAATGTGTACCGCCGGTTTATCAAGGGATTTGCCAAGATAGCGGCTCCCCTCAACAGGAAGCTGCTGAAAGGTCAACCTACAAGGTTTGAATGTCTTACCAATGAGGAAATGGATGCGTTCGAGGCGCTGAAACATGCGCTCTTGACACCTCCCATCTTGGCATTACCCAAAGCTGGTTTACGATACACGTTGGATACTGACGCTTCGGACGCCCAAATTGGTTGTTGTCTTATGCAGGAGCAAGAAAACGGCGACAAACTACCTATAGGGTACTGGAGCCGTGCTTTGCACGCTGCAGAAAAGAACTACACAACAACCGAAAAGGAATGTCTGGCAGTAGTCTGGAGCATGTTGATGCTCCGTCCCTACCTATATGGTGAAAGGTTCACGCTTCGAACCGACTATGATGCCCTACGGTGGATACTGGGTCTGGCCGACGCATCAGGCAGACTTGCCCGATGGCGGTTACGACTTTCAGAGTTCGAGTATGACGTACAGTACCGTCCAGGTATCAAGCACAATGTCGCAGACGCGATGTCTCGCATTACCACAGATGGTTTGGACACCGAGCCGGTAGAGGATGATATCCCATGCTTTACCATCTCTACCAACCCTGATGGTGATACCTTAGAAGGTTACTGGACTCTACCCGAAGAGGATACGTGGTTTAGTGATGCCATCGCTCGGGAAATACTCGCCCTCGAGGAAACAGACGTCATGCCAATTACCCGCGAGGAATTTCTGAGAGAGCAAGCAAACGATGTTTATTGCCGCTCTCTCATGGACCAAGTAGGTATGAAAGACTCGAACTTTGACGTCGAACGAAATGGTTTCCTGGTGAGGCGAGCTCCTATTGATGGTTCCCTTCAGAAGGTAGTGCCCAAGGTGCTGCGCCCTCGGGTGCTGTACCTAGCCCACTACCCAAGGCTATCAGGACACCCTGGAGGTACGAGAATGTACTACACCTTGAGGCAAGGGTAGTACTGGCCTCATATGGCTAATGATATATATACCTTTGTAGGTCAATGTGAATCTTGCGTACGTACCCGTGGAGGTCTCCGGAAGCACAGGAAATACTTGAAGTTATTCCTTGCAGCGGGTTTTCTCGAGTTCGTCGCAATACACCTTCTGGGTCCATTACCAAAAACCACAAGGGGATATCAGTACATCATCGTAATCACCGACAGGTTCTCGAAGCTCACGCGAGCGATACCCTTGAGGGACACGAAATCGACGACCCTCGCGGTGGCGTTCTTGAACAATTGGATCTACCCGTATGGTGCACCGCTTTATCTACTTACCGACAATGGTTCGAACTTAGCTTCGAAGTTCTTTGAAGCTGTTTGTAACCTCTTGGGTATTAAGCACTACTTCACTACTGCCTACCATCCGCAAACGAATGGGCAAGTGGAGCGCTTTAACCGAACACTGGTATCTAGGCTGCGATATTATACGGAAGAACACCAAACTGGTTGGGACGAGCTCGTGCAGCCCTTGACATATGCATATAACCTTCAGGTTCATCGAGCGACGCAAACTACGCCGTTCGATCTAATACTGTCAAGACACCCACCAGGTATTGTTGTTGAAGGGGACCCATTAGGACAAGAAGCCGCCAGAGCGCTCACACCGTCACAGGTCAAACGGAATACCCTTTTGAGGTTGAGACGTGCTCTCAAGTATGCTGAGAGCAAGCTCACAGCATCCCAGAAGCGGTACAAGGAGGACTACGACCGAAAGATAACCCAAGTGGTAACTGCTACGCCGGGTCAATATGTCTTTATTGACCACCCTCCGAAAGGAGCTCAGCCACGACCGGGTGATGAGGCCGATGATGAAGCTATTGATAGAGATATCAATTCCAAGCTTCTTCCGAAATCATCGGGACCTTTCAAGGTAGTTCGAGCAACCGACCACACGGTGACGGTGAACCAAGATGGTGTAGAGAATACGATCTCTATTGACCGAATCACGGTTGCACCTCGAACGGTTCAGTCCAGGAAGGAACGCGGAGAATCCGCGCGTGACCCACAAGCGGTTGCCCTGAGGACTCAGCCCCGGGAAGACGGGACACCCATCGAGGTTAATGATGACGCACAGGGTGACGACCCAGACTACGTACCACCTGCGGGGATTACGGTTGCTCCTTCAGAGGAAACACCTACCCCTAGTGGTACTGATGCTCATATAAACCAAAGTGGTGAAACGATACCAGCCCAGGTCTCTAATGAGTTCTTAGTGGAACGCCTTGTAGGTCACCGCCGTACCCAAGAAGGTCTGAAGTACACAGTACGCTGGTATGGCTGGGGGGCTGACGGTGATACCGCCGAGCCGCCCTCAGCCATACCACACCATTTCAGGGTAAGCTACTGGAACCGCAAAGGAGAGGACATGCCGAATGATGGGTAAAACTTAGAGGTAATGCAGTCCCCCAAGGAAGGTGGAAAAGCGCATTGTAATGAGGAGTACCAAAGTCGGTTCGGACGCTCACCGGGAAGGTACAACCAGAAGGAAGCATTCCATGACGGTACGTTTAAGGAGCGGTAGCGCTAAAGACGGACGCACCGTTGTACGCGCGCCGTTGCACACGCGCCATGCACGTGCGCGGCACGCGCGCGAACCCGCACGGTGGAAACATTCAAAAAATTGTATCTTTTTATTTGACGAGGCATACGCGCGCTTCTCGTGGCGCGCCGTGCGGAGTAACCGATTCGGTTTACACTATTGTGTGTAGGGAGCGGGCAACGGCATGGTCAAAAAATCTAAGTATTTTGACCGTGCCGCGCTCCCGAATCGGCCATTCCCAGCCTCTGAAACCCCTTGGTTCTCGAGATACAGACCAAAAGGGTTTTCTGCGTTTTCACTACCATATGGAGGGGTAATTTTCCGGTCAAATATTTTGATTCGCCTTGCAAGTAACCTCCAGGGTGAAACACCGCACGTGCGCCCATGCATGGTGAGAGGCCATGCAGACCAATCCAGGTACATTGCTGGCCACCGCGCGCAAGCGCGTGGCACGTCACCTCACCTCACGGGGAGGCAAAACCGCTCGCTGCCCCGCGCGGAGGCGAAGCGTCGTACCATCATGGTGAATCCATACTACGAGCACGCAAATGTGGCTCCAGATGGAACCAATTTACCTACAAGGAACTACGCTTCACCCACCGTGGTACGCTGGTCTAAGGAAGGGGGAGGGGAGTTATTTTCGCGTTTCCGCCTCGCAATGCCCCTCGATGGAAATTGGAACCTAACATGGAAACACATAACTTATAACTTTACTGAAAGAGCAATACCAACAGGGATGCAGAAGTGGTTACGACAATCAACCTGATGGGTGAGTGGCAAAGTGAGGCCCCGAGGAGCCTCCAGCTGAGGATCCCCGACCCGGAGTGGTGTTCTGATGGGCTCCCGGCCAAGGCTGGAAGAGGTGAGCCTGGCCTGGAGCCTGGCTAGGCGCGCTACCATGACCCACGGGGGTACTAGTAGGCACGCTGACGCCTGGCATCACGTCGGCACCCATCGGAGGTGGCGCGCTCGCCTGCGCAACCGACGGAGGTGCCGACGACCCGATGTGGAGAGGAGCCTGCGTAGCGGCTAGAAGGCCGGGGTTCAGGCTAGCACCAAATAGGGGATCCTCCAAAGGGTTTGTAGGCGTCGGGCCCATGGCCGTCGCTAGGCCTGCCACCTGGTTGGTAGCCATCTGGTAGAGCTCGACCTGGAACCGGTTCCGGAACTCACCAATTTGGGAAAAGGATCGCATGTACTGTGCATGACGAGGCAGGATGCTTTCCAGAAGGGTAAGAGCTTCGACCACAGAGGTAGGACCCACCCGCTGGAAGTTCACCACACAGGCTTGGCGGACCCGAGCCATTAAACCTGAAATGGCCTGGGAGTCCACCTGAGAGGGGACAGGCGCCGCAGCCGCAGCCATGACACCCCCGAGGATAGCCCGCGGATGCCCATCAACCCGTGTGGTACTAGGGAGAAGAGGAGTGGCACCAGTATGGGCAGGCGTATTGCGTCCCTCTGGAGCGGGAGTAGGCGCTGAAGTGACCACAGGGGTAGCTGCTGGCGATTCCACCACGGTTGGGAATGGCTCGGGACTCCCTGGAGGTCCCTGATCGGTCGGAGCCCCGGGATAGCGCTGCTCCGCGCGGGATACAACCTTCCAGGACACCGGATCGAAAACCTCCCACCCCTGCTTGGCTCCCCACGGGAAACTCTCCACTTGGGTAAGCAACGATTCCAGCTGCTCAATAGAGTAGTCCGTACCTGCCACAATGGTTCCGATTCCAAATAGGCGAATGTCGCGAATGACCCTCGGGGGAATGAAGAACATACGACCAGGAGGTTGCACACCGTCACGGTAAATCTCGGCTTCTCGAGAACGACAATCCCAGTCAATACCGTCACGGGCAGCCTGCAGAGCCAAGATGGCCACCAATACGGCCCATTTCGCGAGGGAAATCGACCAAATGAGGTAATACCGATCGTGGTTACGGGTGATGTAGCTCCCGAAGTAAGCCAATACCGGTGGGGTTGGGACGCTAAGCGACATCGGTACCTCATAGGCATTCCACCATTCAGGTCGGGCCACATACCAAGAGGTTCTTCCCTTATTAGGTTGTGAGAAAAACTCCACATTATGGAACCCATGCATGACGCGGTTGAAGCTGGACCGGGTGCGAATGCGAGCCTCGGTGGCAGCATCCACCCCCCACCTACGACGGTTAGCCCAATGGATGGTATTGTAAGGCCTATCGAAGCAAACCAAATGTGGTGAAGCCGGAAGGTACTGCTGCGGAAGGGAGTCGTACTGACAGATCTTCACAACCAGACGTCGGTAATAATGGAGCTCCGGTTCAATACGAACATACGGCAGATCGCTGGGATAAAGCGGGGGGATGAAATACCTCATTGGTGTGTGTCGCTGGCGGCTGTCATAGCACTCCACCCGACCCTGACGAGGTTGAGATTCCTTATCCCGACGGTGGAGCGTTTGGGGGACGGAGCGGAGACGCTCGCAATCCCAACGAAACAAACCCAAGTAGGTATCCAAAGTCGGACGGCGCAAGACGCCGGGAAGCGATGTGTTCCCCGGCGCCACTGGCCAGTTCCGACGGTACAGCGTCGCTTGCGACACCATTCTTGGATCGACCCCGAAGGTACCATGTTGGGAAACGTTCCAGTCGGCCGTGCTGAACGGCTCCAAACCATAATAGGAAATACCACGAGGAATCTCGGGCTCCGGACCATACGGGTCCCGGATCCCTTCGTGAATCCCTTGAGGTTGATTTGAGGAAGACGGAACCGGCTGGCTCCGAAAACCAGTTTGGATGCGGGAATGGTACAAAGCAGCACCCCGAGAACCAGATTTGGCAATGCCGCTTCCGCGGCCGCGCGAGGGACCGGCACCCGACATGGTGTGATGAGTACCGTGAGGGAGTGGTTGAGACGGCGAGCATTCGACCGCAGGGGTGAAGCGAATCGGCTTTTTATCCACAATGGGTGAGTCACTAGAGCTGATGCTCAAAACCTCCACCCGTTCGGGGCCCCATGCTGGTTCAACCATTAAGGTATCGGCATTGGTCGCCGATGGCGCGCCGTCCCTTGAGGTTACCGCGTCCGATTGACCAACATGGGGAACCGACAATCGCCGTGTACCGCTACGGGTGCGAGCCCGCACGCTGGTACCAGGGCTACCCATGTGGTTCAGATACGGATCGGGGGTCACCATAAGCGGATTCAACCTTGTCGGTCGGACGAAAAGCCACGGTGGCGCGAGCCCGCGTAGACAAACCGCAAAGGGGTGCGAAGGTAACCAGAAGGGATAACGGTGGAACAACCTCGATGGAGTCAGCGGCAATGCCTCGAAGGGTTGGTACTCGAACCTCGAAGAGACAGAGAGACACGCCGCAACCAAGTGGGCGCCAAAATCCTTCACGGTACAGTGCCCACACGAGCTCGAAAGCGCAACCCGCCACCCCCACTGGGTATACCGACACGGTAAAAGGGTCCAAGCCGAGCAGCCAAAAAGGCAGAACCTTGGAGGTATGCAATGGGCGCGCGCCGCGCTCAAACCACCAATGGGAACGAATAGGCTGCCGTCTGTGATAACCAAAGAAGTGGATAGAGCCGCAATCGGTGATCACCAAGGTGGTGAACGGAGTACGCTCGGCGACGCAGAGCCGATGCGACGCACGGCGCGAGATGGCACGAAGGCTGCGACAGGGACCAAATTGGTACGACGATGCAACCGACTTGGTGAAAGGATCTAGGAGCCACGAGGGCGTGGCTCAGGGTAGGAAGGGGGTCTGTAGTACAATGAGATTTCAATGGGTTGGTGCCACGTGGGTCTACTGGTGCGCCTTGCTGGCTGCACTGTACCCAATTGGTATTCTGTATTTTATAATTTCTAATATCTAATTTATAGTCTAGGATACTTTAGCATTGCTGGCCCATGACAGTAGGTCATGGGCACAGCCGATGACGTCATGCCCGCATGGGAGATCGGCGTCGGTGCACCTTGTATATATTGTGGTGCACCTCGCCTTCCCCCTCGGGTATTGTAAAGTCAGGCACCATTAGGGCAGTAACTATACCATCTTGGTCACTTGCTACTCTATTACTATTCAGGTTTTACCGCGCGTCGACGTCTACTACCGTACACCTACACGGTCTAGACTAGTTGCCCCGCCGTTTGCCCCTGCGGGTTTCAGGTGCCCTACTACCATATTGGTTGTGTGTTTTTTTCCTTTAGGTTGAGCCCTCGCGCGCTCCCTCTACCAGGCGGACCCCACACCTTATCGGTATTTGTACGACATATATTGGGAGAAGCCAGACTTCCAAAGTTTAGTTTCTTAAGTACCTCTCTTGGAGCTATGGTCATTTCCAAAAATTTGATTCAATTGCTGAGGCAACAGAAGGCACAAAAAAGTAACATCGTGAGAAGCAGAACACCCAAATTCTGGACATGCTTACAAAAAAAGCCAAAATAGCATAACAACGCAGAGCATGAAAGCAATTTGAAGAAAATAGGGCAAAATAATGAGCCGGGCGCTACGACGAGGCTGTTTTGTTGCTTCCTTCGTTGAGAATGAGAGCGGCAATTGCAAAACAGAAGTTTTTTTTCGCTCACATGAAGCGCGTGGCAAAGTTAGATCTGGAAGAATTTGCATTGCGGTACTGAGAAAACTTGACGGCCATTACAGGCCAAATATCATTGTCTGCAGTGAAATAAATAGATTTAATATATTAATATATATTAGAATTGTGGAACCCCGGGACGGTTTTCAGCGCTTTGGCTACCATCGTTTAACACTACTTGTTTTGTTTGTTATTCTTCACTACGTTCTTCTTTCGCCAATCTGCCTTTTATAGTGCAAAACAAAAAGCCAGAGCTGGCTGCCAGCTTTGTATAAAATATCTAAAGATTTCGACACAAGGAATTTTTTTTTGAAACTGGGTTTTTAAAACTGTTCAACCTTTTTGGGCACCCCACAGTACGACCTTTAAATTGCGTAGATTCTTCGGCTCCCGTATTTGTGCGTGGTTTGGATGTTGAATGTAGCTATTTGAATTTGGGGTACACAAATAAAATTGAATATATCTCATATTGAAAAAAATAAAAGAATTTGTACGTATTATTTTTGTGTGATTCAAACTAAGTAAATAGACATTGAAATGAACCAACGTGATATTATATGTCAAACCTGATGCCGACATATTTGAGTGTTTGCATGAATCACATACTTGAGAGCTTTTTAAATAGCATGAATTCATCTGACATCGGTTTTCACTGCAATGAAAAAAAACTTTAGAAAAAGTTTGAAAATCTCAAAAGCTTTTTATCTGTTCAAAATAATTACATTTTGGGTCCGAATGACTTACAGAGACAGTTTGGGTACCTCTGAGTTTGGATATAGGGTATATTTGATATCCTATCTCCGGCGGCAGAATTCCCGCTTGTTTCATGTGAAGGCGTCAGTGCATGTTGGTTTCATCAAGTGCTTTTGAGAACAAGAGAATTTCTGATGCCTCGGTCTTTCGATGTCGTATGTGGTTCGTGCGCAATCGGTGCGTAACCGAGATACTTCGCCGGCGCGGGGTGACGTCTGGTGGGTCTGTCATACATCACATGTCCAAGTTGAGCAATCAACCTCATGACTTCTCACAGACGACCACTTTAGACTTCGAATCCACCGCCACAGCTATGGATGATAGGGCTGACAGAGCAGAGGAGGTATCTTTCTTCATTTCATACACAGGTAAGATGTCATTGGCCAAGTTTAGCGAGCTGATCGAGCACGATAGCCTCGCCAGTAAGAGGTTGTGGATGGATTTGATCTGTGTTTGTCAGTTTTCATGGACTGAGCGGAAGGATGAGGAAATGAAGCAGTTCAAACAGGGGTTTCTGTACGAGCTACGCAACCGGATAGGTTCCATTGGAACAGATGCGCTCCTGGTGAGCCGCTAGGACGACTGGATGATGACACTAGGTAAGATATGGGTACTATGGGAGCTCTTTTCGACTGTCTATGGCGAGGCGTGGCTTGATGTGCTGTTCACTAAGCCGGAGGAGGCACGGTTCATCGAGGACGTCGTACGAACGACTGGCGGGCTGGAGAGAATCGACGAATCCGTGTCGAAAGTGGACGCAAATAACGCGTGGTCGTTTGTGCCAGAGGACAGAAGCATGATCCTCAACCTGATGGAGGAGAGTGACGGTGTATTTAACGTGAATAAGACGGTTCTGAAATGTATGCGCGCATGGTTTGTCAGCAGGGCGGAAGATTTCTACAATCGCCTGGAACAACGAGGGGAAAACGTCGACCTGTACCGTGGTACTCTCATCCCGTTGCACATGAGTTTCGGTGACATTGCGACTGCAATGCGGATGGGACGTGAAAAGATTGAGAGTGTCGCTAACAAGTTTGGGAAAGCACATGAACTCACATTAGCTGAGATGAACCAACTAGCGCTTACGCTGTCCTACGATGGGATGCCATCGAGCATGAAAGAGGCTGAGGTGTTGTTGAAAGATGTGGTGAAAAAGAGTGAAGTACAGTTCGGGGCGGACCATGACATCTCCGTAGAAGCACATCAAATTCTGGCTTCCCTAATGCGGCAGCGAAGGCGTAGCAATGATGCCGAGTAGTACATTTGCAAGGCTCTGTCGTCACATGTACGGCTGCACGGTAGCGATCACCCGAACACAATGCCAATTAAGGAAGACCTGGAGATTCTATCCGAAAAGGATACCATCTCTGACGATGAGGTTTTCCAGTTCCGAACACTAGATGAGCTGCGGGCTCAGCTCGGGTCGAAGCATCCAAAGACGCTGGAGGCAATGACTTCTCTCGCGAACTATATGGAGGAGGACAAGCTGTCTAAAGCTGGAGCACTTTACCGTGAGATCATGCGCACGATGACAGAGCAGTTGGGAGCTGAAAATGACCTAAGGCTAACAGCTGTCAAAGCTCTGGCGTCAGTTCTTCACCGCGACGGCAAGCTGGATGCTTCGGAACACTTATTCCGGGAGGCCTTTGCCATTGAAAAAACGAAGCTCGGTGAGGAGCACTCCACCACACTGGAAACAATGGACAACTTATGTACCGTGCTTGACGATAACGGCCGGCTGGAAGAAGCCGACCAGCTTTCTCTAAAATGTGTGGCGTGCAGTGAACGCAGT
Source organism: Gracilaria gracilis (assembly GCA_030374805.1). Lineage (NCBI taxonomy): Eukaryota > Rhodophyta > Florideophyceae > Gracilariales > Gracilariaceae > Gracilaria > Gracilaria gracilis. Next base: position 1,571,958 of record JARGSG010000189.1, read on the forward strand.
CTGGGCAAGGAGCATCCGGAGACGTTGACGTTTGCTCATAACAGAGCCCAGCTACTGTTCGGACAGGAAAGAGGACAAGAGGCTGAGCGACTCTTGCGCGACGTGGTGCATCGTCATAGTTCCGCTCTCGGCGAATCTCACCCCGATACAATCCGAGTTTCAGCGAACCTGGGGTTGATGGTAACGCCTCTTGGTGACTTGGAAGGTGGAATCTCACTCGTTGAGGCAGCCGTTCGCAGTGCTACCAGGTCTCTGGGGGAAGGCCATTCAATATCTGTTCACGTGGAAGACATTCGAAAAGGATTGAGTGAAGACATTCAAGAATCGGTTGAATGACGGTTTTGGACAACACTGATGAAGACATGTAGGGCGCAGACAAGGTCATGATGACCTTGTCTGCGCCCTTCATATTTTCGCCATGATGATGGCGCAAGCGTTCGGTAGCTTCAGCATCGAGCAAGAACGCATAATGTCACAACCCGCAAGAGACTTTGCCGTGAGTCAGAAATGCAGGCGACAGGACAAAACGACTGCCACATGAGCACCCCGCTTCAGGGCGCTGAGCAAACCATGGAAGAGTACCAACGGTAGCGCTCTTACCACGCGTTGCGGGGGACCCGTTGGGCCTTGCAGCCTTTCACCGAAGCTGATCATCAGCAAATGATTTGCCTCGCTTCGTCGTTTTCCGTGTCTCTCGAGCCATGGACGGCCCCACGCGCGTCGCCGTTGTCGAAAGTGTGAGCTAACCCTTCAGTAACCCTTTAACTACATACCAACTTTATAAAGTATTACAAATCAATGAAATTGTGTCATGAAATTTCTCGACAGGGAGTTTCTTTCTACCTTCGCTCAGAAAATGGCATCTCGAGTCTCGACATGCGAAACTTCGGGACAATTTTCAACGAAAACTGGGATGCGATGAAAATGAAATTGGATGGGTCTTTAGAACAATAATTAAATTCTTCGAAATCCAGATCGAGCAATGATTATATTCGGCCCATTGATAGTTGTGTGTTCAGAGTTGGACGGCAAAAATCCAACTACATTTATCTACAGGTTGTCATCTTCGATGTCATACGAAGGTGACAACCTGTAGATGTATCTCGACATTGGCCAGCTTATTTTGAAGGCACCGAGCTTTCCATTGCACATGTAGATATTGATGCATGTCATACGCAATCTTTTGTTTTTCCGGGAATGGAAATATACGGTTACGTGATATGACGCCAAAGAGTCGTCGCATGGACAAGAAGTATATTTTGAAAACTTGGAATTGAGCTCTCATCTGGTGGATTGTTTCTTATTTTGTGTCTACCTTACTCTTTGTTGTCTCCCGATTATATCTTGTCGTCAAGCTCGTCTCTCGCCTCTTCTATTCTTGCGTCACTTGTTTACGGAGACCTACCTGACGATCCCGAGCTTATACAAATAGTGGAAACCCTTATTTGAAGGCCAACGATCCACCAGGTGGAAGTGATGCTAAACTAAGGCTTCTGCCACAAACTCTGATTTTAAATGAGAAACACAGGGAGAAAACGCTATCTATCCATTGCGTAGAGGAAAATGAAAACATCTAAAAAATGGGCGTATATCATTAGCATTGCAATCTCTTAAATTTCTGGATTTCTTTTATGTAGCTACTTTCACAGCACTGCGTCCTTCTTCACGGCGTATTGCTTGATCAAGAATCCACGACATCTGTCAATTTGCACTCACGTCATGGTTGTTCTTAGTTCCTTTGTTACACACACACACACACACACACACACACACACAACGTGGTTGCTCTTGCTCTTCGTCTGGGAATTGCTTTTGCTTGCTTGTCTAGTCCGTCGCTCGATTGCACTGATCAGTTCATGGGGATATTGCACGTGAAAACAAATCACATTTTCCGGATATAGAATTTTGGTCACTGCAACAGTTTAACTGTATCTGTCCAATAGACTTTTCTTCTTGTTATGATTACAATTTACTTTCCGTTTCAATTTGAATGAATGAGGTAAGAATCATTTTTGTCATATCGAAGGCTAAACGGGGCTTTGTAAATCCAGTTGCACCCTTTTGGGCCCAGTTACAGTTTTCTCCGAGAGTGGACTTTTACATAAACTTTCAGTTCAACATAGATTTTAGGCACCGCAAAGTCGGTGAACTGACGACATTGTATTTTTTTGACATAAATAAATACCTTGACCAGGAAAACCAGAACTTTTCTCAATCAGAATATGAAGTGCTTCTGTTATTAAAAAGTATAATCAATATGAGTATTCCGAAAAACAAATGATTTAGATGGTATGAAAAGAATTAATATCTCGCGGCTTCTCGAAAGGGTGCGGTAGCACATCGTGAAGAGCAATGTGTATGAGAGTGCAGACCGCTTACTATTCCATCTTTAACTAAAGAAGAAACACAAGCAGTTAGCAGGCATATCATATATGATTATTATGTACGACTTGGAATGGAAACCTGGAACCGATTTGGGAACGCCTTCCTAACTTGGAAGAAGCGGCGCCCATTGCTCCTCACAGGTGCAACAAATGGGGATTAGTGTGGAGATCAGATGAAAATGAGGGATACGGCGCATGTACTCCTGGTTTGAAAGGAGAAAGACCTGCTCAGAAGTTTTTCGTTCACGGTTAAAAGACGCTCCGGTGTTGATCATAGATAGCCCATAGGGAAGCAAAGCTGACATTAGAGGAATCGACAAGGTAACTTCGTCCACGTATACTCCAGTACAGTAAAGATATTTCTGTCGTTTATCTGCGTCCGCATTTAACTTCGGGGCTGAAAGATAAGCAACCTGAGCTGATGAATGCATCAAATAGTGATGATGAATTGTTCCCTTTTGAGACTCTCAGGGATCCATTTGCAAGAATTGATGAAATTGCGACGGACGATAACCCAGTAGGGGCTTGGTGGGGTTTCCTTGAAGGCTCAACTCCTGAGGAACAACCTGAAACTTCCTCCATCATTAACGAGATATCTTCCATACTAGCCAAGCACTCCCTTCATGGACGCGATGGATCCAAAGAAAAGAAGAAACAAAGGATTAATGAGTCTGACATAGGACCAGAATTGGATACCATAAACCTCCGTATCGATCCTCTAATCGATAGTGAGAAATGGGCGCAACTGGAAACATTCTTCGACATTGAGGAGGAGGATTTAAATTTTTTCTCTACTGAACCAACGTCAACTCTTCGAACAGAGCGAGACGATGGTTCCACTCGTCTGGGAGCTGTGTCGCAAGACAAAGCAGTTGCAGCACATATTGCGAGTGAACCGAATGCAGAACAAAGTGCTGAGCACGAAACACCAATGCGTTCCATCGCCTTTGAAGGACAAAGTGAGGAAAAAACTGCTGCAGATGCGCAGGAAGGGACGAGCGAAAGGAATGTTTTACACACTGTAAGGCAGGGCATGAAAACGAATGCGGAAGAGGGTTTGGCGCGAAGACGCGTACCGGAGGCATACCTGGTGAAAACAGACGCTAGGGGACAACACTGTGCGACAGGCGAAGTCAGGGCTCCTCATGTGGTAAACATGATAGTGGAGACAGCCGAGGTGGAATGCGAGATATGCGGGGAACACTTCGGATCGCAGCTGGCTCAAAAACGGCACGCGCAGCGAGTGCACAAGGCTGAAGGAAAGTTCCAATGTAGGTTTTGTCCAGAGAAACTGGCATCGGAATTGAATCGCTCGAAGCACGAGAGGACGCAGCACGACTGCAGCGGCGAGAAGCGATTGGAATGCGAGTTGGAGGGATGCAAGGCTTTCTTCAACAAGAAGTTGAACCTGACGGTGCATAAGAGAAAATTCCACGGCGTTCAGTCGCGGGTGAGTAAGCACGACAGTGAGGAAAGGACGAGAGACATCTACGTGTGCGGGTTCTGCGAGTATTCATCCCGAAGCAAGGCTAACATGGATCGGCATGTATTCTCTAAACACGGGGCGGGGTTCAAGACGAAGGGGGCGCATCGGTTTGGGTGCAAAAACTGTGGGAGGAGATTCTTGCATCGGACGAATTTCAGACTGCACCGGTGCGAGGCGCCGGCGCAGAAGAGGCGGAAGACGTAGGGCTAGAGGAATGTAAAGTTACTGTACAGCTGGCGGTGAAGTGGGGAGAAATTGGGGGAAGCGATGCATAAGGGTGATGACGCATAAGGCATTGCGTTTCGGTTGTAGCGAAGGTACGTGGACGGACTTGCGGGTGCGGACATTTGCTAAAGACATTCATTAAATATAGCTCAAACAAAGAGCGGTTGCCACGTATCTGTTTCCAAATGCCACGTGCGGTGGCGCGGCTGCGAGTCGGGGCGGCCAACGTTTTTTCGCGCGCAGCAGCTGCGCGCTGATCAGCTGTTTTCCCGACGCGAGCGCAAGCGAATCTGAAGCGAACATTCGAAACGAAAGGGGCGCGCGCGCGCGCGGGAGCGCGTAGATATCATATCTAGACGGCGCGCGTGCGGTGCGCGCGCGGCGTTTCCTGATGGTGGCGAAAGAGGAATGCGCCACCAGCCAAAGGCCACCGACGTGTGCACGTGTGGCTGCTTGTCGCGCCAAACCGCCAACGGGCGAGCACTGCTCTCCGAGCCGTGGCGGAGCGCCACGTGCGTCGAGCGGCGGCCGCGCGCGCACGAGTTGACGTGTCCTGCGTGCTGAGCGTGCGCGCCACTGGAGAGGAATGCGCAAGCCGTTAAACCAGCGGCGGCGGTCGCCGCCGCCGCCACGCGCACGCGCGCGCGCGCGCGCGCGAGTGGAGAGCGCTTCTTTTCGGCGATACGTGGAGTGCGCCGCTTGCTGTGCTTCGCACGCCGCGCCGCCGCCGCCACTTTAAAGCGCTGCATTGAGCAGCGCGTTTGCCGTTCTCGTTGTTGTCGTTGTTGTTGTTGTTGTTGCCGTTCGCGTACGTCATGGCCTCGCCGTCTTTCCGCAAGATTGCTGTGGGTGATTTGCTCAACCCGTCGTACGGATCGTCCGTGGGCGAGCCTTCCACCGCCACCGCCAACGCTGCCGCTGCCGCCGCCGCCGCCGCCGCCGCCGCCGCCGCCGCCGCCGCTGCCGCCGCCGCTGCCGCCGCGCCGCGCGCTCGCGCGCCAAGGGCGCCGCCGCCACATCCGTTCCGAGTGCCGCTGCTGACAAAGTACACGTGCGGCATCCGCGCCTGTGTGGCGCAGTTCGACTCTCTGGGTGCGCTGCATAACCACGAGCGCAAGGCACACCGCAAGCCCACCACGCACCAGTGCAACGTGTGTCATGCCACCTTCTCTAACAACGCAAACAAGAACAAACACGTAAGTTCCGCACACGCTTTCGCTCCACTCAAGCATGCATTTGTTTGGCTAACCGCATTGTGTTGTGCTGCTCGCTGTTTGTGTGTGACGCCGCAGATCCGCGCCGTACACGAGGGACGGAAGAAGGCCAAGTGCGATCAGTGCAACATCCACTTCCCGTACAACGACGGGCTGCAGAGGCACATCCGCATGGTGCACCAGCAGAAGCGCCCGTACGCCTGCACGTACTGCCAGCTGCAGTTCAAGACCAAGTCGCACCTCACCAAGCACTGCATGACCATCCACAAGCACATGTACCGCGAAGTGCATGTTTCGCCGCACACCGCACGCACGCCGTCGCTGCGCAACTCATAGAGCGCGCCGATGAGTTTTGGGGCCCATCCGTCCACAGCGCATGTCGCCTGCATCAACAGTTTTCCGCTTTGGTTTCGATTGGGTAGCAGCGCTCTGCTGATGGGACACGTCGTTCGTTTTGGTATACCAATCGTACGTCGTTGTGTAAGGTTACTACACACCAATAACTCAATAGCGCTGTCGATAAACACACGCTGTATTCTTGTATCTACCGCCAGGGCAGCGCTTCACGTTGCTGCTTGTGCTCGGTCGCCCACGCGCGCGCAGCTGCTCACACACAAGCCGCTGCGTAGCCAATACCAACGGTATTAGTACTAATGTACGGTTCGCATCGCTCCACACTGTGGTGTCCACAGCGTCAAGATTAATCGCGTGCGATCGTTCCACTCTATTGGTCGAACGCGCGACGAGTGCAGAAGTATCGAGACAAATTCGCCAAAACCTTTAATTTAATGCTAGCGCCGCTGCCGCCCGATGCCAAACCACGTCGCTAAAATACGTGCACTACGTGCACAAATGTTTCGATATCTTTCTATCATACAGTACCATTTTATTTATTCACCAAATGTTTTGACATCTTTCGATCGTACCATTTTATTCATTCATTCAACCACTTCTATATACAGTAAATGCTTTGACATCTTGCTACCGTACCATTTTAGTTATTCATTCAACCACTTCGATATACGGCAAATGTTTTGACATCTTTCTATCATACAATTTTATTTATTCATTCAACGACTCCTGTATACAGCAAATGTTTTGACATCTTTCTTGCATACCATTTTATTTATTCATTCAACGACTTCTGTATGCAGCAAATGTTTTGACATACTTCTACCATTCCATATTATTTATTCATTCAACGACTCATATATACTCCCAACTTATTCAGTTTGAGTCTTTGCTTCCGTTCGTTGGCAGAGCAAACCCTTATAAAACAAATTGCTCCCCATATCATTTTCAGTCTCTCCGAAGAGTAAGAGAGTTAGCCCTCTTACCTCAGCTCACCACTATCGTCAACATGACGTCTGACAAAGGTAGAAAGAATCAGATCAAACCATCAATTGTCAAGCTTAAAAAGCCGAAGAAGGGCAACAAGTCTTTTGCTCAAATCATTTTCGAAATGACTAATGCGGAGAGGGCAAAACATGGCCTCGCCGCACTCAGAGTTAGCAAAAAGCTTACCAAATGCGCTAAGAGATACAATAGATTTTTGGCTTCAAGAAACAAACACATTACGCACTCGTTCGAATCTTCTCTTCGAGATCGATTGGCGGCAGCCGGCTACAACTATACTTGGGGAGGCGAAAATCTTGCCAGAAATCAAGACACTTGTGAGGAAGTTATGGAAGATTGGATGAACAGCAAGGGACATAGAAAAAATCTTCTGCACCAAACGCCGGAAGACATTGGTATTGACGTCGTTCACAGTACTCGTAAGGGTATATATTGGATTCAAGTGTTCGGAAAGAAGAAGAGCAAGGACGACAAGAAGAAGAGCAAGGATGACAAGAAGAAGAGCAAGGATGACAAGAAGAAGAAAGAAAACGAAAAGGACAAGCAAGAAGACAAGGAAGAGAAACACAACAAAGAAAAAGACAAAGAGAACAATGTGAAGGAGAGCAAGTGACAGGTTAATTTGTGCGTTTCAATTATTTCATATGAAAATAGAAATAAAACAATTCTAGTATCGTTTCATCACCAACTCCACAAGTCTCCTTGTAAACTTTCCGGCTTTAGTAAGATGAGCACATAAAAAGTCCAGTAGACGCTATCGTTGTCGACGTACTAAAAAGAGTCTTTTCAGTATGTAGCCGCCAGAGGATCACATACACGGCAAGTATTATTCAAATGCTCTCCACGACAGGTACAACTGGTGGCTCCTTGAGAAGAACCGCTGTCTCCCGCACAAGCATAGCATCCCGTTCTTATGTTGGGATGAGGCATGAAGGAACCTCCCCAACATGGGCGACATCCTCTATCGCTAGTGGAATAGTAGTGCCCAGGTGGGCACGACTGACAACTCCCGTCATTCATTAGAATCTTCCCATCTTCACAAGGGCTGAAGCATTCCGAAGCTGACCCATTAGAAGACATATAAAGAGGACAGGGGATACAAGGGTAATTGCCAGGTGCAGGCTTGAAGAATCCAGGATCGCACGGTTTGCATTTCCCTTCAGAAGCGTCGTATGTGAATCCTTCTTCACACGTGGTGCACACGCCGTTTACGACTTCTTGCCCTCTTTCACAGGCAAGACACGACACAGCTCTTTCCGGAGAAACTTGCCCTTCGGGGCACGGTTGACACATCGTTTGGCCAGGTTCAGAGTTGAATGTATTTGGAGAACAGGGCATGCAAATGTTATACGAAAAATAACTACGCAGTCGTTGGTTAGAAGTTCCTGGAGGACATGCCTCACAACCGAAGTTCCCATTTGCATCTTGGGAACCACTAATGTAACCGGGGCGACATTCGCAACTGCTCCGAGATGGTGCAGCGACTTGATTTTCAGGACAAGGCGTGCAGTTTGAAGCCCCCTCAGCTGGAGTGAATGAAGTGGGCGGGCATTGATTACAACCAGATTGCCCTGCAAGTGGCTGCGCGAAACCTATCGGACACAACTGACATGTTCCTGTTGAAGTTAAGTAGCTCCCAGGTGAGCAGGACGCGTTAGACCCGTTTGCACTCAGGAGAATGAGGAAGGCTACCAGCACCCGCTTCCAACTCGATGGCATTCTTGATGGCGGGGAGATAGGGATAAGAAGAAGATGATAGGTTCAAAACGGGAAGACAAGTTTGAAACTGTTGGGCGATCGGGGTCTGACACAGAAGCTCAGTGAAGACCTGGGATGGAAATAGAAACCTTCAGCACAAATGATGTACGCCGCAAGAGGGTTAACGCTAACCCTTACATACTATTACTGTACATAGGATTCATACAGGCGTTGCAGGACATGAATTCCAATCTGCCCCTCTTCTCAAATGAACTTCAAGCGCTTGTCGTGTGTGGGATGAATAGGCATCTTCACACATGTTTCCAACAAGGAAAAGGCCCACGAACATAGGATGAAACTCAATCACAATCAAAGGATGTCCATTTTACTGAAACGTTTGAGGAAACAATAGCTGAGTCATTCTCGACACAGTGGAGTGTGATAGTCACTGTCATAGAAGATGAACAAACTCTACGTAAAGTTATACGCGACGCCACATGTTTGCGAATCGTTTCGATGGTACTACCAAGGGTACAAAATCCGAAGAACTTTGCCCATTTTACTTTTTCTGAGCGGTTATCGTGCACGATTCGAGTAAAATGGCATTGTCTGTTTCTTGTCCAAACTTATCTGATCCGCTATGTTGGTAACTTGATAGTCTCATTACGTTAAAGGCTGATAAGTTACAGAGGTACATTAGGGATAGAGTTGCCTGTCAGCTAAGAGGAGGACCCCTACATCTGAATCTAAGGCCTTGGTCATTGTCATTTTGTCCAACAAAGCTTTGCATCGCTGGGATTGCTCCACAGAGTTGGGAGGTATTTAAAGCTGATTCAATCGTATCTGGCCCTCAGAAAGGCCCATTGGTAAAGGGTTGCGACTGTCGCCGGATATGATACGGCTGGCATGGACGCATTGTAGTGAAGGATGCACGAGCTATCCTCGTCAGTTTTCATTGCGCACTCTTTTGGGAGGGTATGGAACGCAGTCATCCTTTTCGGAGATCCCCTTTAAGCAGTTCCCCACGGCTTCTTCCCAGTTGGGGATACAGCGAAACAAGCAAAACGTTTATGCATGGATCGTCGTACAAGATTGACTCTTTCTTCGTCCGCCGCACCCGACGTTTTAACTGTGTCAAAACTCTTCTCAAATTATGTTCCATTCAACCAGACCGTCGTTGCTCTCCTTTTTTCTCCTGCTTCTGCTGTCAAAGCCGATCCTATCAGCTCAATGTGACCCAGGTTCTTTCCGACAGGGCGATTCCTGCGTCCCGTGCCCTCCGGCCACTTTTCAATCGCTCTCAGATCAACCCAACTGCGTCCCATGTCCTGAGAACCATATTTCGTCAGAGGGGTCAACATCATGCACTCCTTGTGCTGACTTTCAAGTAGCAGTCAATAATCAGTGCAGCTGCGCACGAGGTGCATCTTTCAACTCTACAGAGAACCGCTGCGTACCTTGCCGGCCGGGAACAGGGCATCAAATTGGTGACTACCGTGGACGCTTTCCAACCGGCTGTGTGCCGTGCTATCCAGGATTCTATCAACCTCTTGAGGGTCAAATTGGCTGTCTCGAATGTCCAGCAAATGAGACTTCTAGCAGGGGTGCGACTTCTTGTATTGCATGCGAACCTGGAACTATACCACTTGACCGCGAAACTCGATGCGGTCTTTGTCCTCCTGGACATAAATTTGACATGTATTATCTTGGTGGTTGTGTACCATGTGCTTCCGGCTCATACAAACCGACTGCCGGGCAGAGTGAATGCATATCTTGTCCTTCTGGGCTGCGGTCTTCAGTCGGTGCTTCAGCCTGCGGTGCTCTATGTCCAGGTGGGCAACTCCCGTTGCCTGATGGCACATGTGGGATGCAGGATTGTGCGAGTGGTACGGCAATAATGAGTGACGGAAGTTGCGGCAGATGCCCGGCAGGTACATTCTACAACAGCACTACAACGAATTGCGATGAATGCGGCGTGAACACGTTTACCAACTGCGAAAATTTGTTAGGGAGCTGCCATAGATGTGCCGATAATGAGTTCTCCATGAGAGGCGCATCCGAATGCAGATCATGCCCAATTGGAATGGTGCTTACCAGAAATGGAGGGTGCCAACGTTGTGCGACCGGACATTTCTACAAGCGGGATGAATCGGAATGCAAACCATGTCCTGCGAATAGATACGGGCCTGGCGGTGACCAGGAATTGAGATATCTGTGTTTCAGATGTCCGGAGGGGACATTTGCTCGTCCGGGTTCTGGAGAATGTTTCTACTGTCCGTTTGGAGAGGCGTATGACTATGTGGTTGATCGATGTGTTTCAAGTTGTAGCATTGGGGAGTACTATTCGCACAATGAGGGGCGCTGTCGGCCTTGTTTTGGCGATGCTTTCAAAAATGTTACCGGGTTACAGGGCTGCACGCAGTGCCCAAGGGTGAGGGAGGCATCAGGGCGTTATCGTTTTCTGAGGTCAAACGCGGCTCGTACCGCTTGTGAATAGGATCAACCTTACCAAGGGTAGCGGTCCTACTATCTATCTAGTCTACGAAGCTAACCGCTCCAACAATACATGAATTATGATAAAGTTAGACTACAGTCGAACCATTGTCTTCGGCTGCGTTGCTGGCTCGCTTGCGCCCGAAAATCACAGGCTGCACACGTTGCTACCAAGCCTTTCTATTAAAAAGAATTCGATAAAAAATATTTTCATTTACCTTCGAACTGTCACCTGCATGAAAATAGATTGTATTCTCGATACTATCGATACTGCTATCGAGTCGATAGCGGTAGAGAAAAACAGGATCCTACTTCAAAAACAACTGGGAAAAATGCAAAGAACCCGCAGGTCGACTCCCACGGATTTGGAAGGATTCAGCTCCAGCTCCGAATTTGTTTCGACGATATACTCTATGTAAAATGAAGCACTTTCTGACAAGAAAAGAACGAAACAGTATTCAATGCTCATTTAGATCTTCCCAGATCAAAAAGTATTTGTATCTGCTGTCAGCTGCAGTATCAGTCACAAGAGGGCTGAGTGTGGTAAAATAGGAATGTAAGTGCGCGCATGGAAGAAAGCGCGCGTAGAAAAAGTAAAGTAGAAAGTGTAGTTGATAGTGAGGATGATGAACCGAGGAGAAGCCGAACTTTTCGATTCACCCCGCTTTTATAGACATTGCGCGTTTCCTGAATGGGAAACGCGCAATGCATTCTACTCTAAAAGGCCACGCAACTGTCAGTCCGACAGTTGCGTGGCCACACAACAAGCATTTAATTATCAGCCTCCCGACGTGAAGGCTGATAATTTGCACTTGTTACCACACTGAGAACACCATTTTGATAGGAGAAATGGTGCGGGTGATGACAAACCCAAGAACGGGGGGACACAAACACGTAATGACAAACCCAAGGCCAGAGGGACACAAACACAAAGCAAAGGGGACACACCAGAACGTGCTCTCGTGAGTACCAGAAAAACACGCTGGGTAGCAGTAGTGCGCAAGAGGCCGTAGTAAACACACAAACTGTGCAAAGTATCGACAAAGAATCCGAAACGCGGAGCAATCGTAACCCACCGCACGACCAAAACTATAGATCAAATGCAGGGAAAAACTGACACGAAACGGCAACACAAAAACAGACGCACCCCCTCGCAAAACCAAACGTAGTTAACCTAAGGGAAACAACACCTCTCAAGCCGAGCACAAGACAGACTCAAGAAAAAGGTAGTGCTTTCGGACTCTTGCCAAAACAAAGCGGAAGACCAAGCCGCCAAAGAAAAAAAAGGTGAAGGAAGAAAAAACGACAACAGGAAGCAAGACAGTGTTTGCTGTGAAAGAAGGTGGGGGTCTTTTTTAGAAGACGAAGTGGCCTGGCCGGATTTGGTCAAGATGCGACCGCCCCTGCTTTTTTATAGGCAAACGTTGCACCAAAATGAGGTGCCAACTTACCGATGATAAGTTGTCACGAAAGCGGAAAGCATTCGTTTGCTTACCCTGAATCTAGACCGTTAACGCTACTTCGCCTTACTTGAGGCTACAAATTCTCGCGACTCTCTACTTAACCGCGTCAACGACGGTTATAACCGTGGCCTCCCAGTTTTTTCATCACCCACCATGTCGTCCCCCATTTGCATCGCATCAAGCTCCAGCGCGCTGTTCGACGCCCCAGTCCTCGACCTGGAGGCTACCGAGGCCCCCAACAGGGTCGAAGACTTCGTGATTTGTGGCTCTGACGCGCCCGCAGCAGACCCCTTTGCCGTGGGGATGATATACCGGTGCGGGGACCTGCTATTGGCCCTCGCCCGTGGAATCCGTCACGTGTCACGCGAAGTGCGTGCGCGTTGAAGTTGTCGCCGTGGACCTACGCCGCCGGTGTCCGTGACGGCCTGCGCTTCGCTACGCAAATCCGGGTTGCATACTGAACTTGCTGACAGACTTAGAGGCGTATTTGACGTCCTAGTCTTGGTTCAAATAAACTTGTTTTTCTTTGGTTCACACACTCCCAAACTCAGCGGGAGCAGCACCGAGTGACCAAGAAAGGAGAAACGAGGACATGTCCAAATTACTCCAAGGATGTCTCAAACATGAACGGTACCTCCATTCGATCGAAATCTGGGGTAAACCTCAATCGACGACGAATGTTGCCGTGTTGGCGGTTCATGTGGGTCTGCGTCTCCTGGAGATACAACTGATCGTCCGGCAGATGCCCGTATCTTCCCACTGCAAAGTGATAGATATACATTGCAAATTCCATCCCTACATCGCTGTTGATACCGGGGTAAACATCCGAGATGAGCGTCCTGAGAAAATTGGCATCGCGAGGACCGACAAACGGCCCTCTGATGCGGAAAAATGCGAGGCAAACATGCATTACGTTCCACACGACGTACTCCTTCTGAGCCAACGGGATTCCCAGCGGAGCGAGCCAATTCTCTATGGACCTACCAGCGAGGACGCATCGGCACAAAATGAAATCCGATACCAGCCTATTGAAGTTGACCCGTATCGGTAATACGGTGAGGTTCTGTTCTTGGCTTGGAGAGCCATCTCCCTGACCTGCGGGACCAGTGATGGTCAGTACGAGATCATCCCGAAGATGGGCCGGCCTCCTGCGATACAGCTTCAGGCGCCTGGAATGAATTGGCTTTCGAGTGTGACGCTGGCTCCCAGAAATCAAATTATATCGGGGATGGTCCGCGCGAATGATCTTGCACGGACCATATTACTTCGACTGCAACGAGGGCCACTTCACACTAGGATTCAGCGCCTTTCCTCGAACCACAAGAACTTCATCTCCGACGCTGAAGCGATGCCCATACCGAGAATCGTCGCGATGGTCGGGCTGCTTTGCTATGCGCAAGGCACGCCCAGTTGAACCCACCATTAACTCATGAAGACGATTGTCCACGGTAGCGTCCTCCATCAGGGCCGAAACATCCATTGCGTGCATCCTGGAGTGCGTCCCGTACAGTAACTCAAATGGAGAATATCCCACACTCATCCGGCGGCGTCGGTATCCATAAAGAACCCTCTGTAGGGCGACATCCCAATCCATCTCGCTGTCGGCAACAATCTTGCTTATCGCGTGCTTGATAGTACCTACCATACTTTCGGCCCGGCCGTTCGACATTGGTGCATAAGCTAGAACCGGTCTCCAACGAATGCCATTCTGGTTCATGTACGATTGAACTGCACCTGCCATGAAGGCAGTGGCATTGTCTGAAAGGATGGTCCGGGGGAGACCGAAAGGTGCGACGATCTCCCTTCGCACAAAGTCCAGGGCGACGGACGCGGTGGAACTCTTCGCAGCCAAAGCAATCGCCCAATTCGTGAGATACTCGACCCCAATGAGCAGGAAGCGGTTCCCGCTCTGTATGGTGCGAAGGGGGCCGGCAAAGTCCAGGGAGAACTTGTGGAAGAGTCCAGTGAGAGAGGCACGCTGTCCTGGCCTGTACTTCAGCAGAGGTGCCGACAACTGACAGTCATCGCAACTGCGGACGTAGTCCACAATTTCATAGAACATGGTAGGCCACCAGAAACGGTCTCGCATGAAATCCTTGGTAGCCTCGAGGTCCCAATGACCAACGGCGTCGTGGAAACTGCGCAACAGATTGAGTCTATCCTGGATAGCGGGGACCAGAACCAAGCCCGACTTCGTGCGGCGGTATAGCTCTCCATTCCACAGAAGAAACTTATTCGCATTTCTCTTGATCGCAAGGAGGATCTTGGCGTCATGCTCGTCCATAGGAAGCCTACAAAGATATCGGCCTATATTTGCCTAATATGGCTCGAGACCACCGAAAGAATCCTCTGACGTCACTGACACTTGGCATGCCATACCGTGCCCCAAGTTCTCTGGCTTCGCGAACCGGGAGAGGTAGTCGGCAGCAAAATTGCCAGTCCCAGAACGGTACACGATCTCGAATTCGTACTCCCCGAAAAGATCCAACCATCGAGCGAGACGCCCATAAACGTCCTTCTTCTGGAAAGCATACCTCAGGGCCTGATGATCCGTCACCAACTGGAATGGCTTCGATCCAAGAAGGTAGATGCGAAACTTCTTCAAGGCAAATACGACTGCCAAGGCCTCCTTCTCGCATACCGAGTAGTTCTGCTCAGACTTGTTCATAGTCCTGCTTGCGTACTGGACCGGGTGGAACATTCCATCCTCCTTTTTTTGAGCCAGTACAGCCCCCAAATACCGGGTGGAGGCATCTGTCTCAACACGAAAAGGGGCATCAAAGTTCGGGAAAGCGAAAACCGGGTGGAAACAAGCTTCCTCTTCAACTCCTCAAACGCTTCTATCATCTCGGGGGTGAACTCCAGCCTCTTCTTGCCTGTGGTGGCGGCGTGAAGGGGCGCGGGGGTCTGTGAAAACCCTTTGATGAAGCGCCTGTAGTAGCTTGCAAAGCCCAGGAAACTCCTAGGCTCAGTAGCCATCGAAGGTAGAGGGGCATCCTGAATCGCTTCAATCTTCTTCATGTCCACGGACACTCCACCAGCCTCGATGACGTGCCCGAGAAGGTGAATCTTGGGCTGGGCGAAGTCGCACTTGCTGATCTTCAGCTTCAGCCCATTCGAGGCGATGAGCTTCAGCACTTCCGACACATGATGGACATGCTCCTCCATGGTCTTCGAGAATATGACCACATCGTCAATGTACACACGTGCAAAAGCAATGCGACCGAGAATGGAGTCCATCAACCTTTGAAAAGTCGATGGGGCATTCATCAGGCCAAAGGGCATGACCTCGAACTGGAAGGTCCCTTGCCGACAAACGAAAGTGGTCATCTCTTTGCAACGGGGCGACATGCCGATCTGCCAGTATCCGGAAAAAAATCCAGCGTCGTGAAAAACGAGCAACCGCCAAGGTCATCGAAGATCTGATCCATGTGAGGGAGTGGCCAACGATCTGGTTTCATGATCTGATTCAAGGCTCTGTAGTCGACGCAAAACCTTGGTTTTCCATCCTTCTTCGTGGTGATGACAACGGGGAACGACCAGGCGGACGAGAATGGACGCACGATCCCAGCAGCGAGCATCTTGTCAACCTCCTTTCGGACCAACTCGCCATGCTTTGGTGGTAGTCGACGGAGACGTGATCGGATTGGAGTATTGTCAGTAATCTCGAAGTCGTGCAATACGGGCACATCAGAAGGCCGGAGGTCATAGACGGACCACGCCACAATATCTGTGGCACAGAGAACTGAGAAAAGCTTCTGCTGAACCGTCCCGGGGAGATGCGACAAACGATCAAGAATGACCTGCTTCTGGTCAGTGTCTGGGGGGAGGTCTCGGCAATCGAAGGCGCGCCCATGGTCATCACGGGCGACGGTGTCCTGAAGAGAGTACTCCACCTCGTGTGCTACGCAGATATCACTTTCAGAGGCAAGCACAAGACCATGGGGCACTGCAGGGGTTTCTCTTCGGTTCTGTCCTTGACCGGGTGAAGCAGGGCCATCCTCGGCAGTCTGAAAACCATTCTGAGCTCCAGTGAAATCTCGGGAACCACTGGGAGCTCCATTTCCTCCAGGGATGCGGTACTCGACTGGGGCCGATATCTGATTCTGGGGGACGTAGATGTTCATACTCCCAAAATCATCCTGGAGGAGCTCACCTTCAGCCCCGAAAGGCAAACTGTCCGTGGTGACCGAAGGGGAGGGGGCACCGGGATGACCTCAGTGACGCCTTCTGACCTTGGTGTAGAGAACGTCTTGGCGATCTGGCTCCTCCTCATCTCGGCGTGGGAGAAGGAGAACCTCGTCGCGGATCGGAACTGTTAGACCAGGGTGCTCGAACACAACCAGATGTGGCTTAAACGGCACGTGCAAGGCTGGGTTAACCTCACGCACTTCGTCTTCGGTATCTTCATCATCTTCATCTCCATCTTCATCTTCATTTTCATCTTCTTCGTCAGACTCATCTTCATCTTCTGTGGCTTCTGCGTCCTCGTAGCGCCTGTTGTCGTTGAAAGCGAGATCACGCAATTGTTCCAGGACGCTTTCGTCGGTTGTCAAGGGTGGCTGAGGCGGAGCGCGAGCGCCAACCTGACGCAGACCAACCAGCTCCGCGGCCCGGGACTCGGGATCTTGACTAGTGTCACCGACTTGCTCTTCTTGATTGTCATGATCAGAGCCGTGAGACCCATCTGGGTCCATTGTCGGGCGATCACCTTTTAACATGACGAGGGTGACCTCTGGGCCCAGAGCGTGTCCGTCGAAAAAAACCTCGTCCTCCTGAATTGAGGCGAACAGAATATCTCCTTCGGAGGGGAAGTTATACCTCTCTTCATCGGAATCTGATGTAAAGTCCGCACTATCTGTGCCAGAAATTGGCACAAACTTGTCGATTCCAGCGCGCTCGTAATCTAGTCCGGGTAGGATTGGCGAGCCCTCATATACCATCTTAACCTCCTGCGTCCTGATTTCGATGCACGCTTGCATCGCCTCCAAGGTGGGAAAGCCGATGATGAGGTCAAATGGGGGCCTTTCGATGACCAGAAATTCGAGCGGGACTTTCACAGAATCGAAAATGACAAGGAGGTCACGGAGCGTGCCGCGAACCAGAGCGACGTCGCCGTTCGCCACGCGAATCTGACGATCAGTGGGCTTGGGTTTCAACGAAAGCCTCTCGGCCAACTCAGAAGACATGAGATTGGAGATTGCCCCGGAATCCAGCAGAGCCTGTGTGGGAGTCCCATACACCTTCACTGGGACCACTTTGAGGCGTGCTCTCTTCATGGAGGTCTCGGCGAACGTTACTCGACGCGGGGAGGCCTTGCCAGACAAGATGCGGCGAATGTCGTTCTTGGCATCATCAGCATCGCCACGAACCAGCTGACCAAAAGTGAGACCAGTTGGCGCGTTGGCTAACTCATCCAGCAAGTTGTACTTTCCAGAATGCTTTTGAAGCTTAGCGCGATTCGAAGAATTCCTCGCTGCCTGCTTCAGGGCCTTCTGAGAGGATCTAGGGGCTCCTGTTCGCCTAAAACGGCCAAGTTGCTTCCGTAGAGCCTGCTGAGACGGGTTAGGCAACGACTGAATGCCAATGTGGTCGGTGGTTCTTTGCTGCTTCGGGAGAGCAACGCCCTCGGCGGTGCGCTTAGTGGCTGCCACCACCTCGTCGTCAGCATCGTAGCCCTCAGTCACAACGTAGACTTGACTTGGCTGCCCAGACTGCTCGCCGCCACCATTGCCCTGTCTGGTACGATCTTCGTCTGCCGAATCACTACAAGGGGCTCCGAAGGGTGGTCGGTGATCGTAAACGGGGTCACGGGATCAGCAGGTGGCGATTGCATGACCCATCTTGCCACAACGTTCACAACGGGTATTGCGGTGCGGATTGAAGCTGCAGCGCGTCACCCAGTGCCCTGGCTGACGACAGTAGGCACAAGTGCGCTCGCGATCATCTCCGGCACTCTGAGGTTGAGCCTGGGTCTTTTTCATCATCAAGGTGAGCTGGGACAGCTGAACTGCGAGAAGATCGACCTTGTTCTGCAGAGGAGGCGACAGCTCGCTTTGTTTCGGCATCTTCATAACCATCTTCGGCGCCGGCAGGACATGCAGAGACCCATGGAACTCCAACACCTTTCTATTGGCCACAAAGTTCTTCACCAGTGCCTTCAATGACTCGTAGTCGTGAGAACCGCGGAACAAAACGAATTGTGCGAGCTCAGCGTACTCCATGACAGCACGGCGGAGGAGACCAAACCGGGCCTTCGAATTGCATCCGGGTTTCTCGAAAGTTGCATCCATCTCCTTCAGGGAACCAAGGAGGTCCCCATAATTCAGATGTGCGGATGCAGCACGACGAATATGTTCCTCGGGCTCCTCTTCAATGCCAAATTTATCCAAGAACGCGCGTTTCATGGCGGCATAGTCGGATGCGGCATTGCTGAGGACACCATCGGACGAGAACTGTTCGTAATAGAACTCAAAGGCCTCTCCTTCGAGAAATCCAAGGAATTCAATTGCACGTTCTTCATCGGTCTTGCCACGGGAGGCAACATTCTCGTAGAAGAAAAAGAACTTGCGGATATCGACGTTCGAACCGTCGAAAGACGAAACTCCAGAGGAAGGAGTAGCGTTACTCCCTCCTCGAGAGTACCATGAGAACACCATTTTGATAGGAAAAATGGTGCGGATGATGACAAACCCAAGGACGGAGGGACACAACAGAACGGGCTCTCGATAGTACCAGCCCAACACGCTGTGTAGTGGTAGTAGGCAAGAGTCCGTGGTAAGCACACAAGCTGTGCAAAGAATCGACGAAGAAGCTGAAACGTGTAGCAATCGTAAGCCACGGCACGACCAAAACTATAGGTCTGGTGGAGGCGGAAACTGACACGAAACGACAGCACAGAAGCAGACGCTCCCTCTCGCAGGACCAAACGTAGATCACCTGCGGGAAGCGACACCTCTAAAGCGGAAGCACAAGACAGACCCAAGAAAGAGGTAGTGCTTTCAGGCTCTTGCCGAAAGAGAGCGGGAGACCAAGCCGCCAAAGGAAAAGGAAAGGTTGAAGGGGGGGAAACGCCAAGGGGAAGCAAGACAGTGTTTTCTGTGAAAGAAGGTGGGGTGTCGTTTTTGGAAGTGGAAGTGGTCTGGCCGGAGTTGGTCAAGATGCGACCGCCCCGGCCCTTTTATAGGCAAACGTTGCACCAAAATGAGGTGCCGACTTACCGATGACAAGTCCGTCGGTGTTATTGGAATGCTAGTTTTGGTGTCAAAAATGACCGAATTAAAATGATCGAAAAACTGGTGAATTTATCCAAATTTGGGTGTGCATGATTTTCGAAAAAATTTCCACATTTCCACTTGTGCTAGTTTGTGTGCAAAGAATCATTCACGATTATTTCCATCATTGCTAGTTGGGATGGAAGACAAACTAGCATGTTACTTCCGTTCATGCTAGTTTCCGAACCCAATGTAAGTGTGTAAGTGGCACATATTTAGAACTATACGGCGGCGAATAGGTATATATATACATAGAACGCTACTTATGGAATACGATTGGAAGAATACAAACCCTTCGAATAGGAACTCTCTTTAGATATACAGCACAGCTATTCAACAACTCTCATATCAGATATCGGCCTTTTATTCTCTCACTTTTGAAACGCCTTCGCATCACGTGCCACCTCCCCCATCACTCCTCCCACCCTCCATACGCCATATTACGCTCCCCACCACTACGTACCCCCCTCTCCCCCAACACCCCGACACCGCTCCCCACCATGCCTACTTGCTGCTTTGAAGGCTGCTCCTTCTTCGCTCGCACCATCCCCGCAGTTCAAAGGCACCAAAGAAGATGCCCCAACCGTCTCACCGCCAACAAGCGTTTCCTCCCCGCCAGCGGCAACGTCCCTCACTTCCCCCCACGCACAAAGCGTCACAAGTCCGCCCCCCTACTCCCACCACCGCCCCCACCTCCTCTCTTCAATCGCCCTTCCGATAACGTCCCCTTCGCCGACGACGACTCCTACCACCAGCAGCAGCTCTCCGTCTTCGTCCACACCCAAGACGCCTATCATATCGTAGGCACCCCCGTCTGCTCCCTCTCCGCCTCTCCACCTCCTCCACAGCCCCGCTCCTTCCCTCTCCTCAACAATTCCCACCTCGAACGAATGGTCCTCTACATCTCTTCCATCGCTTCCACCCTCGGCCCCCGCAAGGCAGACGAACTCATCTCTCTCCTCCATGACCCCTCCTTCTCCAAGTCAGCCTTCCACAACGCCGTCTCCTCCGCCTCCCAGTGTCTCAAACTTCAAAGAAACCTCTTCCAACACCGAGTCACCAACATCGGTTTCACCCCCACCACCCTCCACGACCCACAGCACCTCTTGACAGCCACCATCTTCCGAAAGGATGCTATCCAAGTCCTTAAAGGACAACTCGCACTCGCACACTCCGACAACACTTTCTTCCACCACGTCCTCCATACAACCTCCTCCTGCTCTCCCGCTTTCGCCCACCCCATCGCTTCCTCCCTTGGAAAAAAAGCTGTCCCAGCCCTCAAGCACGCAATCATGCAGTCCTCCAATAACTCCTGCATCTGGCACACCCCTGAGAACACCGGTATCGACTCCTTCATCGGCATCGTCCAAGTATGCTCCGACAAGTCCTCCACCTCCCTCAAATCCTCTTCCATCACCTCCTACCCCCTTCACATCACCCTCCTCAACTTCTCCGACTCGTTCCGTCGCAAATGTATCACCGACAACTCCACCCTTCTCGGATACCTTCCAACCTCTTTCAATCTCGCCACCCCCTCTCAAGACCCCGATACCATCCCCCAAACCTCATCGATCATCTCCTGCTCTTCCAAAATGCAACTCATTCAGCGTGCCATCTCCAACCTCCTCGACCCTCTTCTCTCCTCCGGCCTCACCGGCGTCCCCTTCCGTGACGCTAATGGCGTGCTCCACCATTGTCACCCAATCATCGTCAGCCACTGCGCAGACATCCCAGAAGCAAAGGACATTCTCGCCATCTCCCACGGCACCCGCCCCAAGTATCCATGCCACCGATGTAGCGTCCCACGCTCCGACCTCCACCTACACATTCCATCCCCCCCTCTTAGATCCCAAACCCAGACTCTCGATGCCCGCAAATCACACTCTACCCTCCTCCAAGATGCTGAAAAGGCCCTCCACGCCAGAAAGCCCAGAATCGCCGAAACACCAAGGAAAAGGCCGTTGAAGCACTCCACTCCCTTTCCTTCGCAAAGTACTCCTCCCTCTTCGAATCTTACTTTCTTCTCTCCACTTACAACAACTTCCCCTTCGAACCACTCCATAACTTCCACCTCGGCATCTCCAAGCTCATCAAGCTCGCAGCCATCGAGAGACTCAAGTCAGAATCACTCTTCACTACCCCCCGTTCCTACAAGTCCCGTCGTTCCTTCAACTCCGTCCGCTCCTCCATCCTGAAAAACGCGAACACCATCCTCGCCGCCATCGAAAAGCACTCCCCAGCCACCGGACTCCACATCGACTTTTCCTTCTCCGACAACGGTCAAACTCTCAACGGTTTTTTCACTACCGACGGCTTGCGTGGTATGCTCGAAGCAAAAGACTACCGCTCACTCGACATGGTCTTCCCCTTCATCGGCGCCTTCTTCGACCGATGCTGTGACGAAGTCGATTCAGCTCCCATCACTTCCGTCTTCTCCAAGTACTCAGACCTCCTCCTCTTCTCCATGAGATACAACACCTCCGCAGAATAGACCGACTGCCGCCTCACCGACCTCCAATACCAAATCCGCTCCTTCAAGCGCACAGCCGTACTCGTCCTCGGCCCCCAGCACACTTCCAGCCTTGGCACCCTCAAGTTCCATCTCCTCGACCACATCGTCGAGGATATTCGCCACTTCGGAGGCCTCCACTTCAACGATGCTGGCATATTCGAACACGTCCACTCCCTCTTCAAGTCTTACTACTCCAAAACCTCAAAGCGCAGGTCCACCGCACATAAAGAAACCATTCGCGCCATCCATCACTCCAACGACACCAAAGATTGGAACCCCCTTTCCACCAACCCCTCCATCGCTTTCTC
Organism: Gracilaria gracilis; assembly: GCA_030374805.1. Lineage (NCBI taxonomy): Eukaryota > Rhodophyta > Florideophyceae > Gracilariales > Gracilariaceae > Gracilaria > Gracilaria gracilis. Next base: position 1,594,371 of record JARGSG010000189.1, read on the forward strand.
CACTCCTGCCCTCGCCTCTCCCTTCCAATCCCGCCAACCCGGTTTGGTCCTTGATGGAAAACTCATCTCATTCGCTGATCTCATCACCGCCCACAAATTCCTCCACTTTAATTCTCATTTCAATCCCAAATCTCTACAAGACCTCTTCCCCACCGACACTCTCTCCATCCTCCAACAGATTGGAAAACACGCTCTCCCTTCATTCATCCCCTTTCTCTCGAAGCCCTAGAACTCTCAGAGAACTCCCCCACTCTCCGTCGCACGCGAATCACCGTAGTCAACTCCGCTTACGTCACCAGCGGTTATGTCCCCTCATTCGACCACTACATTGAAGAGCGGAACGAGCTCGCGCTCCAGGATCCTCCAGTCCGTCTCAGCCAACGAATATTTGCCGCCCCGTCCTTCGGTTCTTCTAAATCCCCAAAGTTCTCTCACGTCCTCGTCGCAGGCACCAGCTCCTTCAACTCCAACCCCCTCGTCTGGGTCTGCAAACTCATCTGTCTTCTTTGCTTCACCCTTCCTTCTTCCACTCCATCTTCCACGGAGTTCGCCTTCGTACAGTTCATGGAGCTCGTCCCACCAAGCGACGAAGTCGATGTCACCCTCAACTGCGTATGCCTCCGATGGGCGACAGACGACGAACATAACCACACCGCCCATCCAGTTCCCATCTCCACCCACTCCACATCCGACAACGTATCTCCATGGTTTGGACTAATCCCTTTCTCTTCTATCCTTGGCTCCGTTCATGTTCTCCGCCAGAACTACCCCGCACCCTCCTTCAATTCCCGCCTCCATTGGCGTTTCCATAGATTCTACCTCAACAGATTCTACCGAGACCCCACCTCCAGGCCCTACCTCCCATCTCCCGCATACCACTCATTCCATATGATTTTAATAGACCAATCGCTACCACCCTCTTCCACAGGAAGGACTGAAGATAGGTATGGGATGAAGAAGATATACCACTTCTTCATCATCCCACAGCTATCTCCACTCCTCTCACTTTTATTCACCCTACCCTCTCCCCTCTCCTCCTTCTGCCCCATCCGTACCCTCTCCCCGGTGCCCAACCAAAAGACTGAAACTGGGCTTTTCTGTTCGGCACGCTGCTATACAGCAATCACGAACCGCTCCAAGTCTCCGCTTAAAATTCGCCATAAAGTATTCCTCCCTCACCGCTAGATATACCTGCTCCCTCGATGGAATCCACAGCCCAACCGTCGCAGTTCTCTCCGAATTTCCGGGCACGTACCTCGGATCCCCCTCTAAAAACCCATCGTTCTCAAACTCTTCGCCGTGCTCGTCCCCCACCAATTCCCATGCCACCTTCAATATACCCTCCACTGCCCTGGGTAGATACCTCCCATACAATGTAGAAAACAAGAGCTGCCTTTGTCCTCTACGTCCCACACCCTCGTTCATCGTTTTCACAACACACCCAATCCACGCATAAAGTCTGGCGAGATGCATCACTGTCCCATCCACGTAATGCTTTTCCCCATTACATTTGGTCTCCACTGCGTATCCCATGTACTCCTCCAACACTGCCACTGCCATTCCGTTCTTGAAATACTTGTCTTCATCATCACAGACCCACCGTGGAGCATTCACAGTTGACCCAAAGTACGCAAGATCTTCGAAACGGCTCATTCTCCACTCACACAACTTGTTCATTCTATCTTCTTCACTTCCCATAAGCTTCTCGCGAGCCTCGTCCATCTGCTTTTTCAACTCCTCACCAAGTTCCGTCCCCTCGCTAGGCTTCGCCCGCTTCGCAACCAAATCATATCCCAGTAAAGAGAATAATCTGTCCCGAGTAGCCCGCTTTCGCACCACAATCACATCGCTTATCGTCTGCTTCATCCACTGCTTCAGACACTTGTCCGCGCTTACATTCTCCACGCACTCTTGTTTCCTCCCCGCTTCCCTTATCGTCTCCCACGTCTCTCCCATTATTTCTGTCTCGACCACATACTTCAACAACACATCATTTCCACCCTCTGTCGATGGTGTGTACGCCCTCATCTCATATGCAACCTGAATTGGGCGCCTAGGCACCATCTCCTTCTCCCCAACTACAAACATGTTCCCCTCTCTACTTCCTCCCACCGTCTCACTCCTGTTCTTTCAGCTTCTACCAACGTTTTCCGTGTCGAAACAAAGTTCAGACGCCTCTAACTTCGCATAATGAAGAATCCTATCATACACAGCCCTTGCGAATCCATAAAAACATTCTTCCACTCCAATATCATACTTTCGACGCCCTCTCACCTTCTTTCCTCCACCATCTCGCTTTCTACCCTTCACTGCCTCCCAAAGACTTTCGATCAACACATTTTGCCGTTTATTTTCCTCCGTCAGCCGTGCCAGCTCTTCCTGCGTCAGCTTCAAACTCACCATCAATGTATAGTGATCTTCCTTCATATTTCCCAACTGTCCCTTCAGTGAATTCACCCTCTGAACGAGTGCAGACCGTGGCAATACGCTTAAGTTCTCCTCATTCCCTTCCCGTTCCCTTGTAGATCCCCATTCATCTCCTCCAATTCTACCTCCGCTTTCTCCACGACCGCCGTCACTTTCGTCTCCCACATCCTTCGGAAGTAAAACGGTGTTGCGCCTTACACGCATCCCTTGGAGTGTTAGTGGCGCCGTCTCCACGACATTTACTTCCCCACGCCGTTCTGTTTGTACGTCGTCCTCCCCTTCGAAATCTTTCTCAGCCACTGCTGCTGTCCCTCCGACAATTTCCTTGGTTGATCCACCACTTCTACGGCGTACCACTCTCCCGTCCGCATGTTCTCGTCGCTTATCACCCCCCTTTTCTACAACTTCAACACCCACCAATCCATGAACCACACTCCCTATTCTTCTCTCACTACCCTCCCCTGTTTCACGTTCTGCCATTCGCCGCACACGCCTAACTCCTTCTTTCTCCCGGTTCGCATTCTCTTGCTCGAAACCAATGCTTTCCTTCTCTGTCACTCTATTTGGCTTCAAAACAACCAAACTCTTCACTCCTCGCGTCCTTGCCGGGTGACCACACCTCACTGTCTTCCTTTCTCCTTCCACCTCTTCGGGTACCCCAGCCTTAGGCACTTTATCACCGTTAGTTCCCTTTCTTCCTCGAAGACCCCCACTACCTAATATGGTACTACTCCTTGCTATCGTTTTTCCCTCGACACTCGTACGAAGCTCTTTACCCTTCACTATCATATCCCCGCTATCGCTCTCCTCTAAAACTTGCGCAGTCTCTACGCCTCTTCTACGAACATATCTCTCCCGACCAAAGCGCAGAATCTTCTTTGTCATACCTCGCTGCGCTCCTATGCTTTTCTTGGGACTAACTTCTTGATCTCGTGCGTTCGCAATAGGTTTCGTCACCACAATGCTTACCGTTCGCTCTGTTCGCTCCGTTCGCTCCATTCGCTCCGTTTGCTCCGATGGTCCGGCCCTGACGCTCCTGGATGCTCCGACGCTCCTCGCCGCACCGTCGCTCCTCGCCGCACCGACGCTCCTCGCCGCACCGACGCTCCTCGCCGCACCGTCGCTCCTCGCCGCACCGACGCTTCTCGCCGCACCGTCGCTCCTCGCAGCACCGTCGCTCCTCGCAGCATTGTCGCTCCTCGCCGCACCGTCACTCCTCGCCGCACCGCCGCTCCTCGCCGCACCCTTCCTTCCCTTCCCACGTAAACCACTCCGAGGCGCACGCGTACTACGAGCGGTGCGAACTTCGTCACTTACCGTTTCGCCACGCCTTCGGCTCTTTGACGCGCGACCGCTAACCTCCTCCGCATTCACACCCCTCGTCTTACGTTTCGCCATATACAATCCGAACGGCTCGTCGCGGTTGACGCTGGGCTCATGACGTCCTAGCCGCTGACCGTGATCGAAGGTCACTGGAATCGGAACTGCTCTGCTCTCGACGTGTTTGGCTCTCGCCGTGATCGAACGTCACCAATCGAATGCACACTCTTAATCGAGGGGAGTGTGGTGGAAATCACCGAGTGCGGTTTTTTATTTCCCGATTCCGAAACGATAAAATTACAGCGAAATCTCCATTTCTGAATAGTTCTCATAATGTTAAAAAACGTACAAGGTTTCGCATCATATTCGATGCCCTTCACTACCTTTTATGTATCTACGTACTTCCATCTTGCACTTGAGCTAAAGTGTTTTGTTTCTAGTTCGTGCTCAACGGTGAAGCTGGAATGCAATAAGTTTCGCTTCGTTATCGAGGTTTAGGGTGTTGTTTTACATGTAGCTAATTTACTACACGTTCTAATCGATTACTATAATAGGATTTGCAGATGTACCCCAGCTATACTCTACTCCATAATCCGGGAACAACTCCTCTCCCACTTCCAGTTTCCGAAGTGCTCGCACCGCAAGCATTTGGTATTCTCGTAGTTGATGCGGGGTGCGTCCTGTATTTGGAGTTCGAATGACCCGCACATTTGCAGTCCTTCGTTTCGTCACACCATCCGCAACTGAATCAATGTCCTTATCGCCTTCCATATATTTGGGATCGTTAATTGTTCCACCCAATGAAAAAGGAGCGGGGACAATCCATACAGGTATTAAACCTACTCCTTGTCTTCTTTCTGGGAGGTTATGGAATATATCGCCGCGGACGTTAAACTCCATCGCATACTTCCGAAAGCGTTCGGAAATGGCTCCCAATAACCCTTCACCATATTTCTTGTGTACCTCTTTTCTCTTCGCTAGATCATGGTACACCAGTGTTCCATAGAAGTAACATATCTCTTCATTTTCCATGAATCGGCGTGTAGTGAACACCCCCACTCCTGCGCCTGGGTGACGAATCGTCGACTTCCCGATACGACAACCGCACATCGTCGCTTCCAGTGCCAACATTGCATTCCAATCCAGAAGCCCCATCTTTCCTGGCAAAGTTTTCGGCCATTCGTGAAGGGCCTTACGCCTACCAGTCGTGACCAATCTCTCATCCCGCCAAATTGACGCAAGAAAGTCCAAAATATACGTAGGAAACTTTTGATACTGGGGGTAGCCGGATGGAGCCTTCCATGATCTCGATGGGCGGGCATTTTACTTCGTCAATAAGTTCAATACCCTAATCATAGCATTCCGAACTTCCTGTGTTACCTGGATATCCGTCTCATTTTCCGGCACGTACAATGAGAATTGAATAATTGCGGCGTGACTAGCATGAGCAAAGCAGTGAGGGTCCGGCTCACACCCGATGAACCTACGATGCTGTTTTAACTCTATGCATTCCATTGCTGTCGAAAACGTCCCCGAAAACAAGTCGACCACAATATCCCCAGCCTGGAAAACCCGAATGATTAGCTCCTTCAACAATGCCCTAGGTTTCTGTTCGGACCTCACCTTTTGTAAAACGTAGCCCCCACCTTCCTTCTTTCTCTTCCACTGAAGAGTCTCCCCATTAGACATGGGGGGTACCTGGTCAATGACACTGTGGTACCCCGGGTATCTCGACTGCACGAAATTGAAGTTCTCATAGTTCACCATCACATGCTGCTGCGCGTAGTTGAGACCATTTCGAACTCCATGTACAGCATACTCCATTGCAGGGAAAAAAAGCACGACCTACGTCCAGGGTTACGCATCGGGTTGCTTTGCGACCGTACAAAATGCATTGGGACCTGGTCCACAACAAATGAAGGCCTTGGTACTCCGTTTTCGTCTTTTGCCCCGATGGCAGAAAGTACATCTCTCCATTGCTGGACCTGCTCGAAAGCACTAAAGATCAAGAAATGGCCCCCAGGACGTATCAGTCTTGATAGAAGCTTTGCAGCCTTCTTCATGTCCTGAGGGATCAGTACATCGTACCAGCTGTTGTTTAGGTTCTTGTTCCCTCGGATGTTGTACGGAGGGTCCATGAGAACCAGTTGAACTTTTCCTAACGGAGACACACCATCTCTGCGCAACGTCTCGTCCATCTCTACCATATCCTCAAACCCGCAATTGTACAAGCGAAAGTACTTCTCCATCTCCTCCTCACAACTTCGGAAAGCCATTTTGTCATCCAACGACGCAATGGATGGTGGAGGTATTACGCCTACCCCGGACGCTTCGTCACCAGTAATTCCTTTCCCAATGTCGGCCACTATGTTCGTATCACCATCTCCTTCTTCGCCTCTCCCCTCCTTCGGCTCCGTTGGTTTCCCAATTTCCTCCACCTCCTCCACATCATCTTCAATTTGTATGGCAGGTTCTGGTTTGGATATCGGCGTTACCCCCATACCAGGGACGTTCACTGATTCTTTCAGTTTCAACGGGCTTATGGCCTCCATGACGGAGGACACAAGCGAATTCGAGAAACTATCGAATCTCTGAGCAAACGCCCGTGATGGGTCTCTGGTAAAGGTCTTCAGAACTGTCCATCGTCCTGGTTCGGAAATTGAGAAGAACTGCTCATTCACAATAACCTTGTTGAGGTCCGAAATGAACTCCTTCGCAAGCATTCGGAGGGCAGCATCGATGTCTTGCGGTAAATTCCATGCCCACGCGATGACCTCTGTTTCAATAACAGTTTCACCTTTGCTCGGTAGCAAGCGATGGTCGTTATCCTGGTGGAAGAACTCCTCTGCCCTCGTCTCAATCGCTTGAAACTGCATTTCGTCGTACATGACTCGGATGAATGGAAGAACCATGACCTCCACGGTAGGGAATCCCAGGAATTGAGAGAAACAATCCCATGCCTTCGTTATGAGCTGCACACCAAAGCCAACACGCTGAGCTTGGAGTTTGTTTGATATTTGGACATTCACAAAAGGTGTGGAATATCCCTTGTCTCCTCTTTTCCTCTTCTGGCCTACAACTATTTTTTCCATGGAAACTTTCTGAATGAGGGAGAGAAAGAGAATCCTTTGGAAATGTGTGGCAACGGTTTTGGCGAAGGGGAGGGGGCCCCGTCCCACTCGCTTAGGAGGTATAGTCATTGACTTGAAAAACTCGGTCAAAGTCACATTCTTCGGTATTCCTTTAAAATTCACCTCGGTATAAGCATTCCAGAAGTCCCTTACACGCCAGTCCCTATCACCGTCCAAAATGTCCAATAACCTCGTTGAGAGGTATAGCTGACGATAAGACCCCTTCAGAGATACGACCCGTAGTTCACTGTCAGTAAACGTCGGATGCCCTGGACCCACAAGAATATAGAAGTAATTCTTGGCCAGCGGTAGGACCTTTCGATTCTTGATAATGTAATCAACGAACTCGCTGTGTCCCACCTTCCTTGGCCGGTCTTCATCTCGCATTGTCGACGCGTAATGATCGCGGATTGCGAGGCATACTGTGACAAGCTCATCTCCGGAGCCATACAGTTTTCCAACCTTCATATCGGAGCTTGAGGGTGCCGGTGACGTAGACCTCGATGAACTATGTGGAGCCATTTTATGCATGCACGAAAAGAGGGTGCATTGACTGGTTATGATTCGAATTTCCGGAGCGGACGGGAGATGGGAGCGGACGGGAGATGGGATTGGTCGGGAGATGGCTGCGAAGGGGAAGAAACAGCGCATGGGAGACTGCAGCGGGCGGGGGATAACTGCCGACTAGACATGAAAGTGCGCGGGAGACGGGAGCGGGCGGGAGAGGATAGCAACGATACAGCACGAACCAGGTTCTTTCAACACGACAGGGAGATGTGCAAGATGCCTGAGATGCACGTGAACCCGTAAAGAGGTGTCAAGGAAAGCGGCGACACTCGAGAGATACGGAACTTGGTGATTGCAAACATATACGCGAAGTTATAGGGAACGGCCGTTAGGACAGCGGTCCGGGGTGGCGTGGCGCTTCATCAGTGCACTGATGAAGTGCCAAGACCCCCCGGTCCGCTGTGCCACCAAAAAAATTTTTATTTTCCATATTTTTCAACGACAGCCTGGGACAGCGGACCGGGGTGTCGTGGTGCTTCATCGGTGCACCGATGAAGCGTCACGACACCCCGGTCGGCTGTCCCAACGCGCCGTGAGTGACGAAGCTGGGGCCGTGGCACACGTAGCACCGGCAACGGGCCATAAGCGGTGAAATTCGCCCACTGTCAACGCGCCGTGTGTGATGAAACTGGGGTGCTGGCATACGTGGCACCGCAACATCTCTGGGACAGCGGACCGGGGTGTCGTGGCGCTTCATCGGGGCACCGATGAAGCGGCACGACACCCCGGTCCGTTGTCCCAACGCGCCGTGAGTGCCGATGAAGCTGTCCCAGGGTGAAACACATGGATCCCACTCAAACGATTTCCGCTCTCACCTATGCAATACCTCTTACTGGCGACCCTATTCTTAACGGATGTCTAAATCCTAGCTTCAAAGCGCAAGCACCATAAAAATAGGGCATCCACTATACAAAATAAAGATAGAAGATGTACTAACTGAATCTCATATAACAGATGTCCTATTCCTTGCAACAAAGCGAGAGGGTGTGTGGAAACCTCCGCAAGCAGCATAGGAATACCCTAGGAAAAAACTTTTTATAAATGGCGCAATACGTTTTGGAAAAAGTAACAAATGGCGTAGAAAACTTTTGTTTTTATTCAAGAGATGGCGTATAAATTCCATGCTTTACGCCATTTCACCGCCATTTATAGCATGATCTAGACAAAGATTTACGCCCTTTTTGACACTTTCTATAAATGGCGTACAAATATAGCTTCAAAGCTTAAGCACCATCGAAATAGGGCTGAAAACTTATCCATTGCTTGTACAAAATTAAGATAGAAGATGTACTAACTTAATCTCATATAACGGATGTCCTATTCCTAGCAACAAAGCGAGAGGGTGTGTGAAAACCTCCGCAAGCAGCATAGGAATAGGACACCGGTTACATTCAATTAAGATAGAAGATGTACTAACTTAATCTCATATAACGGATGTCCTATTCCTAGCAACAAAGCGTGAGGGTGTGCCACCTTCTACGGAGATACATCGTTCTATTACCGCAACCGAGACATACTTTCGGTTGTGGAAGAAGATGAATATATCCCGGTAGAAGGTGTGACCAGGAAGGTAGGGCGTGGAAGGTGTTGCGAGGGGGAGTGGGGACGGCTTTTATACAGCAGCACACGTGTGGTTGGGGTGGCTCGGATGAAATGTTGAAAAAATGAAATATCATCTTTGTCCAGCCGCTCGTTTCAAAAAAACTCAAAATAATTTTTTGGGACAGCGGACCGGGGTGTCGTGGCGCTTCATCGGTGCACCGATGAAGCGCCACGACACCCCGGTCCACTGTCCCAACGCGCCGTGAGTGATGAAGGTGGGCAGTGGCACACGTGGCACCGCCAAGGAGCCGTAAGCGGTGAAATTCGCCCGCTGTCAACGTGCTGTGTGTGATGAAACTGGGGTGCTGGCATACGTGGCACCGCCAACGTGCCGGGGACAGCGGACCGGGGTGTCGTGGCGCTTCATCGGTGCACTGATGAAGCGCCACAACACCCTGGTCCGCTGTCCCAAAGTGAAATTAGTGCGCCACAAATTTTATTTATTTCTTTATTGCTCAAACATTGTTGTACAAGTGTACTATAGTATTATTAGCGTTAGTAGCTTCATGTAGATTTGTAAACGTCCCGCGAGTACGCTATAAAATTTTTAAATAGGCACAGTGTATAGTTTAAACTAATGTTGAGCGGACGCGCATCCGTGATGAAGTAGACGGAAAGGAACGGGAGTGAAAGTTACAACTAGCTAACCGATCTCGCGAGCGTTCTCGACGGTCGTAAACAACCTTTCCCATTCTATCAGCCGCGTGTAACCGCGATGCCGCCTCGCAAGCATAAAAGGGGGCCGGATTCAAGACGAGCGAACCCAAGTGCAGGGGTGTTAGAAATGCCGCCCCTAACACGAGGGAGAGGGAGGGCAAAAGGCACTACGCCGCGTATGCCACCAGCCCGAGCAATGACGAAGAAGGTTTCGCCCGCTGCTACGCCGGTAGTGAAAGGCGGCGATGCGGTGCATTTGTTTGTGACGATTGGGAAAGAAAAGAGCAGGGTGAAAGTGGGAACCGCGGAGGTGAGAGGTGTGGGGTCCGCCGGTGGTGCAGGGAAGGCTCTTTGCCGTTCGCTCCATGGGCATCTTTTAAGCGCGACTGCCCTAGAAGGAGAAGACTTGGTTGTGATCTGGAGGACGAAGATTATTATAAGTCATGGAAACGCGAAGTACCCTTACCGTTTTCAAGGTTCTGAAGACCCACCAAGTACGCTGAGCGAGTTGTTCTCAGCTGGGTTGTATGCGTGGGATACGTCGATGATGGACCGAATCGAGATTCCGCAAAGTCCTACTCCAGGGTCCGGGGCTGGCAAGTCTTCTACATCTCAGCCTGAGAGATTGGTTGCTCTGGAGGTCGAGAAACCTGCTGAGGAAGCTTCCAAAACTCGAGGAAAGTCTTCTAAAGGGATGAAGAAGCCCGTGGGAGCGAGCGTCAGCATCATAGAGGACTCCGACGACGATATTGTGGAGGTCTTTCAGACGAGTAAGGCTCCGCTTGCTGAAGCGGAGGAGGACTTGTTCGATGAAGGAGACAGTGTTCCGTCGGAAGAGGTTGACAACACCCTGTCTCTCAAGAAGATTTCCGTCGCCGACTATGTTCAGCGCAGGATGACGATGGATATCGAGATGATTGAAATCCCGAAGAAGACAGTTCGAAGTGTGAATCTGGGACACAAGGAGGCGACGATGATGAAATGTCGCAACTTTGGGTGGCTTCCGTCCGCAGATTAGAATGCTGTGGCATCTCTAGGGGACTATGCTGTGAATGAAATAGTTGTTGATGGGAAAATTGTTGTGCCCGTAACCCTCATAGACGGATATCACAGAATTCTTGTGCTACGAGACTTGCATGGGGAAGGCCGGAAGTGGGTGGATATAGTCTGTTCTTTGGATGTTGGGCTGTGGGGAAGAAAGGATGGAAAGGCCATCACAATGAACGAGGTACTAGGACTCGGCAATCTTCTGAACGAGATGAGTTCGAAAGTGCTGAAGATGTCGTTTGCAGACAAAATTCATAGCACGGTATCTTTTGTGCAGAACGTCGTGGACGAGTCACATGTGGATGTGGAGAGCATTACTTCGAAGCAGTTAGCTGGTGCTTTGAAGAGAAGTGAGGCTATCGGAGACTACAGCGTGCGTCACTTGACTCGTTACGCGACATTGGCTCTGAAGTTTGTGGAATGTGAGGGGCTTTTGGAGTTCTTTGAGAAGGTGTGTGAGGAGGGTCCAGCCCTGACGTTGACGCATGTCTCGAGTGACCTCCTGATGGGTCTCACCGATGGGCAGTTTCGATTTGTCGTACGTTGCTTGCAATGGCATGTGGAACTGAGGTTGTCTTCTTCTACGAGAACCGGTCGTTTTGAAGACATGAGGAAGCACTTCTTTCAATGTGCCATAGGTATGTACAACCTATGTAATGTCACTGGGAAGAAGAAGAAGATTAGTGTTGAAGAAGTATTGCAGACAGTATTCAACTTAGGAGGAAAACATGTGTCTGTGATGAAATATCTGGGTATGCGGACAGCAAAAATGGAACTTGGCGGTGCGAGGTGTTTATGGGACGGGATGGTGTCTAGAAAGGTGAAGACCGCGGGTAACAAGCTTCAAGAAGTTTTCAAAGTATCGCTTCAAACGTCAGAGGAGGTGACGAAGGTGGGGGTGGGGGTGGTTGAAGTCGTGGGTGTAGGTGATGGTACGTGAACCGCAGCACCTAATGAAGCAGAAGATGCTTTCATGTTGTTGGAAGCTTCCAAACAAGGGGACGACCCTGAAGCAGAGCCATCAGGTTTGAGGCGGAGCACACGGAAAAAGATTGGTCCGGGCCGGCTGAAAGAGGATTGGGGTAGCAAGGCTGAGAGCAAGAAGAAGAAGAAGAAGAGGAGGTTAATTGATCTTATTGACGATGAAGATGAGGTAGAAATCCAACCTGCTCCGAAGAGGATGAAGAAGGGTACAGTAAAGACCCCTTCTGGAGATATACCAATGGAGGTGGTAACTTTATTCAAGAATATGACGAAGCCAGCATTGAAGAAGTTCTTCAAAGAACAGAAAATAAATGTGGTGTCGTCGAGCGAGGATGAAAGTGGTGGCAGTGAGAACGATAGTAGGTTCGTTCAGGACGAGGAGGAAAAGGTGGAGGAAGGAACGATGCGTGGATTTGAAGGTAAAAATCCCGAGAAACCACCGAAAGGGATGAATAAGGCAGGTGAGTGCTCTGGCGGATCGGATATGTCATAGACGAATCTGGTGAATGCGCTACCGAGTGAGTGGCCGGGAGGGAAGAATACAGTGAAATATCAGCACCCGTGGATGGAGGTGATACATTTGCGAAAGGAGCACAGGGCGGGATGTTTGGGGGTGGCGGATTTGAAAGTGTTCCATCACGCAGTGTACTGGCATGCCGCCCGGAATGTACACAAGGAGCTGGGTAACACGAAAGAACCAGTTCTGGGAGTGAAGCTTCCGTTGAAGGGAAAGCCGAGAGGGGAGGAAGAAGCTCTTTGGATGGCGGCGATGGAGAGGGATGACCTCGCTCGGGAGTACTTTGCGACGAAGAGAATGGAATTGATGGAAAGGGGTTTCTGTGTTTTCGAACACTTCGGAACTGATGGAGGTATGTCAGAGGAGGCGAATAAGAGGGGCGTGGTGGTGGATGAAGATGTGACGGAAGGTTTGCTAGAGTTTTTTTGAGAAGGACTTCAAGGAGCAGCCAGACTTGAAGTTTGAAGAGAACCGAACGAAATGGAATCCCATAATCAACGCGGGGGAAGTAAAGGATGCTGGGGGCAGAATGCAGGGAATTGGGCGATATATTACGACGAAGAAGAGGATTGTTGATTGCATAGAATCCGATGAGAAGAATGTGATGATGGTGAGAAAGCGGACGTTGTTGGATGCAAGGTTTGGGCAAATTGCATCGGCTCCTCGCCTTTGTAACAACAGAAAGTCTAAGAAAAGGATGTATGCGCCGCAGACCGGAGGGTGTGTGTTGTGTACGGGGGAGGGATGCCCAAGGCAGGTTTTGCACACTGATTTTCGAGGGTTGACGAATGTGGAGAAGGATAAGGGAGATATTCCGGGGTTCTTCGTAATGGCCTCGGGAGGGAGTTCATTTATGATATGGGTTTTTGAGAGGTCTCAAAATATGTATGTGACGGATGACAAGAGTTTGAGGAGGTTATCACGTACAATGGTTGTGAAGAAGTTCAGGGTTCCGCCTTACTCTGCGTTTATTGGGAGAGGGGATGTGTTTCATGCGGGAGCTGGGTATATGGATGCGTTGGTGAAAGAGAATTGCCTGAGATATCACATGTATTTTGTACCTGAAGGATACAAGCTCCCCGACGCGGTGCACAGGGAGCCAGCGTTTCGGCCAAAGTTCGTAGATGAGGATTCTGAGCTAGGAGAAGACCCAAACGACCATCTGGACGATGATAAAGGTTTGGAGGAAGAGAGTGAAATGGAAGATATAGAAGATGGAGAGAACGAGTACGAAGAGGAAGATGAAGAGATGTCAGGTGGCCCTGCTGAGAATACAGATGAGGATTACGAGGAAGGACAGATGATAATGGATGAAGACGATGAGTAGGTATAATGTAGCACTTATACTGTTGTGTTTGTTTGTGATAGAGACTTGACATAAAAAGTGAACAGGTGATTTGTTTAAGCAGCAACTTAAAAAGAATTGGAAAACAAAAACGGGTTGTTTGTGTAGTTGCAACGAGTACGAGGTTTACAAATTGTTCTAATTACTAGAGAATGTGATGTCTAAGAACGTTGATATAGTTGGTGTGGAAGGGCGGAGGGTCCTGCTTTCTGGCCAGTTTTTCGTCTGCAGAGATGAGATAGAAGTAAGCATTTCTGGATTCATACTCCGAGAAAGGCGCTGGGAAGGAAGTAAGGGTGCTGTAGTATTCCAAAAAAGATTCCACCGTAGAAGGGATATTGAACGAGAGACCTGTATCGAAGGTGATTATGTCTAGAAGCTCCTTCATTATAGTTGAGACAATAATTTTGTACTTGGTAGCCACTTCATAGATGGTAACGAATCCAAATGAAGAACCGACGAGAATGAAGGAAGAGATCCAAACGAGCTTCTGGTAGTAAGACTTGGAAAAGGTGTTTTCGTCGACGATACTGCAAGTGAGACCTGCGGTCTAGAGGGGTTCAGCTATTTCCAGAGCCCACTTTCCGGTGGCTGTGCTTAGACCATTGGGAGAGAGAGGCTTGACACCATCCTGTGGGGAGGCGCCGACAGTGGGAACGGCGATGTAAAGAGCGGCTCGTGTGCAGTGCTCAATTCCGTGTTGGGAAAGGATGGGAAGAATGTGACCATTCTGGATGAAGACCGAGTCTTCTGCTCGTGGTGCTGGACAAGATATAATTAATTTTTCGAGAAGGTCGTTCCTGCCACAGAAGAAGATTGGACCTTGGGAAAGGCACTCTGCGGAAATGAAGTCTTCGATGGAGAGAAAGGTGTCCTGAGGGGAACCATTGTTGTAAAGCATAGTGCCAGTACGGCCTCTACCTACGTCAACAGCTTGGATGATTGTAGAACGGAGGAAAGATGAATGGGAGCTCATTGCTATGAGTTTGTTTGATTGAAGATATGGGCTGTTGGAAGGCGTCGGGTGCTGGTAGCTGTGAAAGGAAAGTGGTCTACATTCTAAGGAGTGGGGAAAGCTTTAAGTACACGACTGGACTGTTGTTTTGGTCATGGAAAAAAGTGTCCCAGGGAATAAGGGGATTTGTATGATTCGGTTATGGAAAGAAATGGGCAGCAGGGCTGCAGAGGAGGTAGGGTCGAAGAGTGTGTTTATGAGAAGGTATGCAGTGAAATAAAGCATAGAAAGTAAGAGTTTATGGTTTCGTTGATACTTGAGAGGTGGTGCATCATGGGTTTCATTGGGATATGGCATGGACCGAGGTTGGGAAGATGTGGAGATTTCTAGAAAGAAAATGGAAATTGTGTGGAATGGCGGGAAATAAGAGTGGATGTGAATGGGGTACAAAGGGTTGTGCTGCGCAAGTGAGTGTGTGGCTGACAGTGCCACGGTTGTGCGAAGTGGGGGGAAGTGCTGCAACTGTTGGGTTGATCTCGCTTGTTCTTATCTATCTTCGTTATCGTGAACCGCCATTTACTTCTGCAATGTCGAATGGGTACGTCGAGGACGAGGAGCGAGTGGCTCTGCTACACCGGACGGAGGTACCAGAGACGCCACCGGGAAGGAAGGAGGAGGGTGGGGACAAGGTTTGCATGGGGGAGAAGGAGGGAAGTGGGGATGGAGAGAGAGGTGGCGGTGATGGGGGTGGAGGGGATGGGGGACCCGAGAGGAGGTTTGCGGCGGAATGGAGGAGCGGTTGAGAAGGTTTGGAGGGGATCTGAAGGAGCATTTGAACGACTGGCTTTCTGAGATGGTTGGTCAGATGGGAGGGGTGGTGCTGAGTGTGTCGGAGATTGGGGTGCCAATGGATTTGATTTCGACGATTCGGAAAAGGATGAAGTTGGCTGGAAGGGGGACTGGAAGGCATATGAGTGGGATGGTAGAGTGCGTTGAGAGGGAGCTGGTGACGCTGAGAAGAAAGAATATGTGGCTGAGGGGACGTGTGGAGTTGTTGGAGGTGCAAGTAAGACAGGTGGAAAAGGCGTGCCAATTGTTGTTGGAGGTGAAGGAACTGGTGAGGGAAGGAGGCGTTGGGAGGGAGGCGGGAAGAGGGAAAGGGTCACCGCTGCCGCCTGGCTCCCGTGGTGGGGGTGCGTGCGTGAGGGGAAGGAGCGGAGAAGGAAATGGAGGAGAGGTTGGGGGAAGTAGGCTGAGGAAGAGGCGAAAGGGTGGGGTGATGGTGGACGAGGATGGGGAGGTGTGTGTGCCGCGGCAGCTGTCGGGAGGAGCGCCACTAGTTGGGTTTGGTAGTGAGGAGGCGGCTGTTCGAACGGCGGAGCGCATACTGGACGAGCAGGAGGAGAAGAGGCTGGGAGGGGTTGGAAGCCGGTTTGAGGCTAGGAGGGTGTACGAGAATGGAGAGAGTGTTCCATTGGAGTTCTTCAACTTGATATTTAAGGAAACTGAGACTCAGAATCCGAATGCAGGTTTGGAATAAGGGAGCGCTGGTGGTGGGTTCGTAATTTTTTAGAGTGTTTTTGACGAGTGTGGTAAATGTAAAGCTACCAACGGTGGCAGGGGAACTGCAAACTAGCCTTCAACTCCAGTAGATGAAGTTTGAACTGCACTGAACGGAAACCTAATTTCCAGAAAAAAAATTTTTGCATTGCCAACTAGCGCAAACTGCAAAAATGCTAATTTTTTCGGACTTTTATTTTCACAACTAGTGATCTAGCATACTAAACTAGCATTCCGAGAACACCGACGTCGTCACGGAAGCGGTAAGCAGTCGTTTGCTGACCCTGAATCTAAACCGCTAAAGCCACCACAACTAACTTGAGGCTACAAATCCTCGCGACTCTCTACTTAACCGCGTCGGGCGACGGTTGGAATTGTCGCCTTCGGCTTTTTCCATCATCCACCATGTCGTCCCCCATTTTCATTGCATCCAGCTCTAACTCGCTGTTCGACGCCCCAGTCCTCGACCTGGAGGCTACCGAGGCCCCCAACAGGGTCGAGGACTTCGTGATTGGTGGCTCCGACGCGCTCGCAGCAGACCCCTTTGCTGTGGGATGATGTACCGGTGCGAGGACCTGCTATTGGCCCTCGCCCGTAGAATCCGCCACGTGTCACGCGAAGTGCGTGCCGCGTTGAAGTTGTCGCCGTAGACCTACGACGCTGGTGTCCCTGACGGCCTGCGCTTCGCTACGCAGGCGCGTCGCTATGGAAATCCGGGTTGCATACTGAACTTGCTGACAGACCTGGAGGCGTATTTGACGTCCTAGTCTTGTTTCAAATAAACTTGTTTTTCTCTGGTTCACAAGGGCCACAATAACACCTCTAACGGTGTGGCTCGAGGTCACCACACCGTCAGCGGCCATACGGTCTTCGTGTGCATTTTGGGTGGGGCCGGGATTCGTGATTTAAACCCCGACTTTGCCGCACTTTCCTCAAAATAGAAGCAGTTCCTCTTGACTCTTCTGAGAGTCAGATAGTCGCAACCGCCAGCCAGCCTTTATTTACACAACAGTTAGAACTTGTTGACACTGTGCCCAGTTCTAGCCGGCAGCTGTCATTGAGTAATTTACATTTTCCATCGCAAACATGATCTAAAAACCATGATTTGCAACGATGCAACTAATCTAAGAGCATCTCCAGCGGGAGAAGCAGAAAAGCAAAGAAGTATTTTGCTCCCAGTGCACATCTCCAACGGGGGAGAATTAGCAGTAAATATTTGAACAGGTGCCAATTTCCTGCGCATATCTGGTAGATATACACCAGGAATCTGGACCTGTTCAAAATCCAAGAAGCAAAAGATTATCTACGTGTCTATTGCTAAATGGCTCACCGTCACCAAAGTACGCGCCAAAAAACCGAAACACTCGTCACTAGAACATCCACATAAACCAAACACCGGATTTATTCCATCCAAAACAACTTCCAGGACGGAATTACGTCTGTGTGCAGAAGGTCGAAGTATGAAAACTTGTTCCACGATGGAATCTAAGAAAACGAGCACGAGAGGTCCTAGTTTTTCACCGCAAGAAGACGTCGCCGTCGCAAAAGCGTATATCAAACCCTCCGAAAACAGTATTCTTGGAACTGATTGCAAGAAAAGCTCTTCTTCAAAAGCATGATGAAGGTGTACAATGACATCTACAAGCCCCCAAACCGTTTAACTTGCTCACCAGAATCAATTCGAAACCGCGTTAAACTGTTATCGAAGTGCTCGCAATTTACTGCCTGCTATATGCGTGTTATACGACTGAACCGTTCTGGTTACAACGCGGAAAATAACCTTCGTATGGCAACAGCTCTGTTTAATGGCATTACAATGAACGTACCAACAGATGACGTAGGAGAACCGTTTAAATTTCTTAAAGCTGGAACATACTGAGGGAGCATCCAAAGTTCTCCACAGATATCAGTGAGAAACTACCGGCCTCAGAAAGTAGTTGCAAAGAGTCGGAACAGGATGACGCGGAAGGGAAATGGGAAAGAACAGTTAGCCCAACCGGAAATGTAGAGCAGATTAAGGTTGATGGAGCACGCCCTCAAGGTCGTTAGGCGGCAAAGATGGAATACGTGAAGCAGAAGCACTAAGAACAAAAGCTTAAAATTGCGAAGGAAGCCCTCGAACTGCAACGCCGAAGGGCAAAAAAGATTCAGAGACAAAACGATATTTCTTTCTTCACCGTTTCTCTGGACAACAGCCCGGAAGCAGCGGAGTTTTTCCGTATATGTCGGAAGCGCGTTCTAGAGACCTTGAAGGGGAAAGAATCCCTGAAGAAACCTAAAAAGAAACACCTTACTTCCTCAGGTGATGTGGATATCGCGTGTCCCATTTCTCAACCAACTAAACCGCCCGGGGAAACAGAGCAAAACTGGAAGCCAAAAAGACTAGTTTACAGTCTCGTATTGCAGGAAAGGTTCTCAATATCGCCAAAACATCTCACAAGGGAGCGTTGAGCACCGTAGCGAGAAAAAGATCTTTCTTTCTAGTTTGGCATAGTCTTGCAGACGTGCAGTAAACGCTTCGCGAGAAGCACACTTTACTCTGATACATATAGTGCCCACAAGTGCTCCGTGACGTCATTTTGTAGCATTCTTTGTTCTAGCTCGTCTCTCAAGAACGTTTCGCCTTTGCAAAGTGCCGCAATTGAGCCTTGTGCGACTTCCACGTCTCCGTCCTGATTCCATTCTGAACACCCAGTATGTACCAACTCAACGTGCCCGCCATCGTTTCAGTGCCCCATGTCAGCTCCTCGTCATTCAAACCTTCTTCGACCATCATGTTGTGCAGGATTATGCAACATTTCATAATGTCTTTCAATGTAAATATGTGCCAAAACCGTGAGGGGCGACAAATGATATGCCTTCGTCCTTGTAACACGCCGAATGCGCGTTCAACATTCTTCCGGCGTCCTTCCTGACTCCTGGCATGAACCTTTTCGTTCTTGGCAACTGGCTCTTGTACAGTATGGATGAAAATTGGAAACCTTGGATACACACCATCACACAGGAAGTACCGTACATGCTCCTGTTTCTTATTAAAGACGTAGTTTATCTTCGGAGAAAAAGACCTATCCGATATTTTGTTCACAAGAGGTGATATTTCGAGAACTTTTTTATCGTTAGAACTCCCCGGAGCTCCAAAGAAAGCCTATCAAATCCACAAGCGATCGTTGGAAATTGCTTCAAGCGTCACTCCTGCTCTCTTTTCCTTTCTTTGATACCTGCCCTCTCCACGATACAGGACAGTTCTTCCATATCCATTTTGAACAATCTATGCTTTCTATCATGCCCGGAAATCCAAGTGCCTTGGCTCTGCTCAAAATTCTTTGCAAATCCGTTTCCGTCGGGCAACGGAGATACTCCTGTCCAAATAACTTCAACACACTACTACAAGACTCTTTTCAGCATTGTGCCACTGTCGACTCAGCCATGCGCAATTATTCATCACCTGCGTCTGCAGCACCACCGTAGGCCAGAAGACTAAGATCTGCAATGATTTTTGCTCGACACTGAATCCCAACGTTCCAGTACAGTCCGGTTCTTTCTTAAAGTAATTGGAATTGGCTAGGAGTTTGTTGCAGAAAATGTAGAAGATCTCCTTGCTTATGCGAAATCGACGCTGGAAGTGACCTGTATTGTAAACTGGATTCGAACAAAAATAGTCCCTACAAAGTTGTTGATGTCCATAAAGTCTTTGGCGGTTGATGTTTCGCGCTCTTCGGGGTTGAGATCCTCCGTGGGTTGGTCGATCGTCTTCGCTTTCTGAGGAGGTCCAAACATCTTTCAAAAGCTCGTCGAGAGCCTCATCAAGCTCATGGTTGACCACAGAGTCCGACATTGTGCCAGGGGGTTGTGGCTCCTTGTACTTGTATCGTTGGAGATCCTTCAGCATGTAGCAAACGATCAAAACAGCTAAAACGTTCTGGCCATTTATTTGATGCCACGTTGGCGACGTTTTGCTGCTTTGCTCTCGTTTCCCGGTGCCCGTTGGAGATGCTCTTATCCGTTTTGAAACAAAAATGGTTTTCTACTTTGGATGGAAGCACGTGGGTTATAATCCTTCCATTTCTTTGGAAAACACTTTTACAGGTGCGCCCCGTGTACGTGTGTACGTCGTGTACACGAAAATGACTAATGACTAATAGGAATCCAATGGTATTTCAAAGCACGCAGAAGCTGATTTATTTGGAGGCTGGCCAGGCGGCGGGAGCCGATTCTGCTGGCGACTACGGGGCACTCGCGCGCGAGTCAGCCTGCTAGCTCGCCCGTGCGTCGCCGTTGTCGCCCGCCGTCCGCAACCGCGCACAGCCAGCCAACTTTTGGTTGCTTTCTGCTTTGTTTGTCTACGCGTTGCCGCCGTCACCTGCCGCCGGAAACCGATCACCGAATAGGCTCTTCGATCAGGAACCCATCAAATCGCATCCACCCTCCACCGCAACGAGAGAGCCCATTCCGTCGTGTCTTGTCAGTCGTGTCCGGCCTGGGCGGCAGCGACAGCGCTCAGCCCACTCCGACCATTTGCTTACGCCTTACCACAATCGCATCATAGTGTTCGTTTCATTGTCACTGTCTATTACCACATCAGTAACGACAGCCGCGAAAGCGTACCTCATCTTCCCGCATCATACCTCCTAACTGTCCAACAAAGTGTTGAAGATGCACACTGATCGGTCTCACAAAGGTTGGATCGACTCCTCGATCCGCAGTTTACTTGTTTGAGCTACCTATTTATCTATCGCTAGCTTCCAGCAACCAAGTCACAGACTACTACGAATGTTTGTATTTTCGGTGCTTGCTGTCTCTTAATTAGAACGCAGCCCGTTTGGAACTCTCTGCTGACTTGTTGCTGCTCACCACTGCACAGTATGCAGCACAACGTCCTGCACCATGTCGCTCCGTCCAGACGTTGCAGCGTAGCCGGACTGCAACGTCTTCGAGCCACATGTGCGTGTTGGTCAATTCAGATTCTCCACACTCCCTCTTGAGTCAAACGCACCAACGTCATACCAAACAGTTCGCACAATCGTCTGTGGATTCTCGTGTTGTGGCGCTTCGTGAATAAATCTGCAGCAAGCCCACTGCTCTTCCTGTATCCAATTCGAACAAACCCACGTTCCACTGAGTCCCTAAACAGGTGATATTTGACTTCAATGTGCTTTGTTTTCTCGTTCATAACTTCATCATGACACATTAATATCATCCCCTGGTTGTCTCCAAAAATGTCAATGCTTCTCAGCGCTTCGTGTCCTAGCAGTTCGTTGAACAATCTGCGTAGCCACACTCCCTCTCGAACCGCGAAGGACATTGCCACATATTCCGCTTCCAGAGTAGACTGAGCTACGACAGTCTGTTTCTTGCTCCTCCAAGAAATAGGTCCTCCAGCATACGTAAACACGTAACCACTGGTTGACTTCCTGTCCTCTCTGTCACCGGCAAAGTCCGCGTCCGAAGTCCCTTCAAGCCCGACAGTTTCGTCTGCGCGATACACAATCTTAGCATCCTTCGTAGTGCTAAGGTACTTGAGGACATTCATAGCCGCAGTCCAGTGTTCCTGCGTGTATTGCTGCATGAATCGAGAGAGATACGAGACCGTGAAGGCAATATCAGGACGCACAGTGTTTGCGAGGTGTAGCAAAGATCTTACCAACACTCTGTAAGGGAGATGGTCAACATCATCATGGGTACCTGAAGCCTTCGTCAGTAGTGTGTTCTGCAAGGGAACGTTCACTTTGGCATCACCCTGTATATGAAACTGAGAGACCAGGCGCTCTATCATCGGTTTGTTGTGCAAACTGAGAGATTTTCTGTCGGCACTACGCTCCATGATCATGCCAAGGAACTTCTTTGGTTCGTCGTAGACCCTTAGGTCGACATGGGCCTGTAGCTTCTTCACAAATTCCAGCAAGATTTATCTACCTTTGCCCACGATGATACCGTCATCGACGTACACCAATACTGTCACACGTCCTTCACCACTGTCATAAAGAAAGAGACCAGGGGCGTTCTCAGACACAGTACACCCAATCTTCTTCATGATAGCCTTGAACTTACTCCTCCATGCGCGCGAAGCCTGCTTCAGGCCATAAATAGCCTTCTTCAGCTTGTACACGTGATCTCTACATTCGTCATTTATGAAACCCTCAGGTTGTTTCATGTAGAGTTCCTCTGAGAGATCACCATACGAGAAAGCTGTCCGGACATCAAACTGAATAGCATCAAGGTCATTGGCCACCATGTGTGACAGTACGGCTCTGACTGTGCTATACTTCACAACCGGCGAGAATAGTTCCTCATAGTCTAGACCAGGCCGCTGAGAGAAGCCTCGAGCTACAAATCGTGCACGGTATCGCTCTATCTGTCCCGCTTCATCACGCTTCTTCAGAAATATCCACCTGTTAGTGATGGGGCGGCAGTTCTCTGGAGGCGGGACCAGTTCCCACGCAGACCTTTCTTCCATATGGTCCATCTCCTCACGCATGGCTGATCACCAGTTGTCTGCGTCATTTCCCTGCAAAGCCTCAAGAACTGTCAGTGGGCTATCATCGACAGGGTTTCCCAAGGCACTTGTGGTGAGTAATGCCATGGTGGCGTCTGGTGTGTATCGATTGGACGCTTGGCGGAAGCGAGTGGACCTTCGCGGCTCATCTGGGTAGTGCGTGACATGCTCTGGGTCATAGGAGAACTCTCCTTGTGCATCCACAAACTCTTCTTCTTCCTTCACTTCATCATCCACCAAGTCTTTCTTCTTCTGATCTTCTTCCTTCATCGATTCCATTCCAGCCAAATCTTCATTCTGCACTTCTCTCTTCACTTCATGATCCTCTTCGCTGTGCTCGACCTCACTGAGGTCGACATTATCTGCTCCAGGGGCAGATCCAGGGTCAGATGCTGACGTCCATCCAATCACCTTCTCATTGAATGTCACATCCTGAGAGACAATTACTCTGTTCTCGTTCGGGATGTATACCCTGTAGCACTTTCCCTTCTCATATCCGACAAGGATACCCTTGATCGCACGCTTCTCGTACTTCGCGCTACGTTGACGGCGCTCCTTGGGAATGTGTACATAACATTGTGCCCCGAAGGTTCGTAAGTGCGATATGTCAGGCTTGAAACCAGTGAATGCCTCTATCGGAGTCATGTCAGGCTCCCCTTCCCGTCGAACGAATATGCGGTTCCGAATGTAGTTCGCTGTGTTTACCGCTTCTGCCCACAGTTCGCGACTGTGTGGTGTCCCTTGGATCATCCGTAACATCGTTCGAGCCTTGTCATTCAGTGTACGGTTGAGTCTCTCTGCCTTTCCGTTGGACTCCGGGCTGTATGCGGGACTCGGTTCCATGATCACTCCTTTGCTGTTCAACCAGCTCCGCATTGTACCCGACACGTACTCGCCTGCGTTGTCAAACCTGAACCTCTTCAGTATTCGTCCAGACTGAGTCTCAAACAAGGTGATCATATCCTTGATTTGGTCTCCGACCTGCGCACGTGTTCGCAGAAACCGCACGGCCGACAAGCAACTCTTGTCATCATAAGTAGTCACGACGTACTTTGCTTTCGACAAGCTCTCCACGTTCATGGGTCCCATGACGTCTGAATGGACAAGGTCAAGAACCTCCATGTCCTTCTTCGATGCATCGCTTCGCTTCCGCGGCGCTCGAATTGCTTTGCCTTCCGCACATGCCTCACAGTGTCCGAAGTCGTGTATCGGTACCTGTCCTACGCCATTGATGATTCGCAGGGTCTTCCTAATGTAGTCTAAGCTTGCGTGTCCAAGACGTCTGTGCCAGGTAACAGCATAGTTCTCTCCGTCTTGCGCAATCAAAACGTTAGATCCTTGGTAGTCAGACGGAGCAAGCTTGATTTCGTACAGTCCTTCATCAAGTTCCTTCCCTACTGTGAGAATCTCCATGCTACTCTGGTCCACAATGACCGTGATCCCAGATCCTTCCTCGTCCGACATGAACACAGTCATGTATCCTCGACGACGAATAGCGCTGACGGACAGCAGGTTACACATAAGCTCCGGCACGTAGAGTACGTCATTCAGTCCGATCTTGGTTCGTTGACCTTCAGTGTCACGGATCCAACATTCTACTGTGCCCTGTCCATGCACTCGAAGCCTTGCACCGTCTCCCACTGATACATTCTTCTTTGCGGAAGAGTGGACACCATGAACAAAGTAGTTCTGGTTATTAGTCATGTGCTTTGATGCACCGGAGTCCAAGTACCACGAAGACTCCTGTCCCTGATGAACTCTATGGTTCGCGATGTACCCGGCTTCCTTCAGTACAATGTCATCCTGACATCCGTTCGCCTCAGATACATCAATTTTTTCCATCACTGGTGCCTCTTCATCCTCGAGGTATACCACAACCAGTCCAGCGACAATCCCAGCCATACCATCGTTTCCATTTCCACGATCCGAATTCTTCTCTTCATGGCTGTTCTTCCTTCCTTTGTAACTCTTGCTGCGAGGATTGTCCCAGCAATACTTCTTGATGTGACCCTTCTTGTTACAGAAGAAACATTTCCGATCTTCCGAAGTCTTCTTCGTACGCGCCTGCAGTGCTCTCACATGTCCGGTAGTGGAGCTCGAGAACCGACTGTCCTTCAGCAACTGCCCCTCTCGGGCGATCAACCGCGGTACGGCGTCCTTCGGAGTAGTTCCAGTCTGATTTATGACCTCAGCTGTCACATCAAAGTCCTTCGTGAGGCCCCTCAGGATAGCTCTCAGCTTTTCTGCATCAGACAGGGTGTGTCCGATACTGTTTAGCTGCATTTCGATGACGGCAAGACGGTTGATGTAGTCCAATACACGTTCATCGGTAGTCATCTTCATATCCTGATACTGTTCCAGTAGCGCATCGATGCTCGCCTGCGACACCATTTCGAAGTTTGACTTCAGTGTCTTCCATATCTGCGATGGGTCCCGAATAGTCATCACCGATGCCACACAAGACTCATGCACCGAAAGCAGAATGCAGGTCAGAGCGATATCCTTTTTCTTCTCGAACTTCTCCGCAGCGTCTTTGTCCTCCGGTTTGCACTCGGCACCCGTCACCAGAGGCCACACACCTTTAGAGCGTAACACCAGCTCCATTTTGTGTGACCACATGAAGTAGTTATCCGCTTTCAAAAGCGGGATACGAAGCTTCGCAACGTCAACAAAAGTGTCGTCCATGACGATGCGGTAGACAAAGAAGTAGTAGAGAAAGAGACAGAAGTACAACACGCGACAGCAGTTCGCAGTAGGCCCGATAACCTGTTGAAGATGCACACTGATCGGTCTCACAAAGGTTGGATCGACTCCTCGATCCGCAGTTTACTTGTTTGAGCTACCTATTTATCTATCGCTAGCTTCCAGCAACCAAGTCACAGACTACTACGAATGTTTGTATTTTCGGTGCTTGCTGTCTCTTAATTAGAACGCAGCCCGTTTGGAACTCTCTGCTGACTTGTCGCTGCTCACCACTGCACAGTATGCAGCACAACGTCCTGCACCATGTCGCTCCGTCCAGACGTTGCAGCGTAGCCGGACTGCAACGTCTTCGAGCCACATGTGCGTGTTGGTCAATTCAGATTCTCCACACAAAGACATTGTGATTTCTAGAATATGGGTTGTCCAGTATCCCTCTCCGCATCCCGTTTGACCCTAGCAGCGACATTCATCCGAGAAAAATATATCAAAAGAGCACATACTACTGCCACCACTATGCAACAAATCCCTCAGCATCAAAACATGCCGCTACCTCCCTCTGATGTCCACATTACTTTTGATGATATCGACCAGCATATTAGCCACTCTTTGGTTGCAACCAAGCAGTATGCGCACCCGTCAACATTGCGTTTCCTCAACACAGCCTTTCAGTGCTACGTTTCTCTCAAAAAGCTCAGCACCACCCCCTTCGAAGCGACTTGTACCACAAACCTCCAGTTTCTCACTTCCGGTGAAAGCTTCTTTGAAGAAAACCCACTTCTGGCTGCTTCAATCAATGCAAGTACACAGGTCTAGTACATTTCTGAACTAGAGGCTTTTCGAGATTCTGACATTGCCAACTGCTCAGAAGGTGTCACTTTTGACAAACGTTTGTCCATATACACAGAGGAGCGGTTCTTGAAGGACCCCAGACTAGGCCAAAGGCAAGAAATGTCTAACCTGCTTTGCATGCTGCTCATTATGTACCCCAGGCTTCGAGACGAGCTTTGAATGTCACGCCGCTGCCTACAGGGCTGGAAGCATCTCAAACCAGCCGCATCATCCTCCACTTTTACCCAACAAATGATACATGCTTTTTCGTGGAGCCTTTGTAATCAGCGCTGTGTCAATGCAGCTGCTGTGCTTCTGGTCAGCTTCGGTGCTTGCTTATGAGTGTCCGAGGCTTTGAAATTGAAGTGGGATGACGTCGCTTTCCCGGGAGACATACGGTTATCATCGTATGATCCTGTAACCGCAGAAATCAACATCGCAGATGCCAAAACATCCAGAAAGACGGGAAAACTGCAGTTTGTGGCACTGCGAAGCCCCGAAGTTATTTCGTTCTTGAGAGCCCTCAACAAATGTCATCCACATCAAAACACCATTGCCGGAGCTATGACCTATCAAACTTACTTAAGGGTAATCAAGTGTATAGCAAAACAGTACAAACTCTCCAATCCCAAACTGACGACGCACTCCGCACGTATTGGCAAAACACTAGACTACTACGTCCGCGGCATTCCCGTTGAACAAACAGAAATCAATGGGCGATGGAAATCATTGAACTCGCTTCGTTACTACCTCGACAACGGTAGATCATGCCTTCTCAATATGAATGTTCAACCAACCGCACAGATCCAAATTGAAACTGACCAACAGTCATTTCTGCGGGCAATCAATATGGAAGGATACCCAAACAATCTTCGTAGATGAGCGAGTTCCTTTGCCCAACTTATCACACATATTCATCGGGCCCGTAACGGCTAAATCTGAGATCACCTAAAGATCCAAGATTAAAGTGGTTTCCACACCTCTAAAGCGCATTCGCTTTCCCCGGATCAAAGTCTTTCATAGCCGAGTAGCACCTTCCCATCAGAACACTCAGGTTCGCGACTCCGCCTCACGAGAGCAAACGGTCTCGGTGAACCACTCACTCTCCCGACGCAGCCTTCCCTACCTTAGCGCTGAGAGAAAAATGTCTGCCGATCTTGGCGGGAGCAGCTTGCAAATCCCATCCTATGGCTCCATCGCATCCAGAGACCATTTGTTCTACCTGCAACCACTCTCCAAAGAGCAACTTCTATCCATTTCCCAATCTGCACCCCTTTCAATTCGAAAGAATATAAGCTCGTCCGCAACCCAGCCGGAGCTGCTGGCAGATGTCTTTCGTCTACGCGATCTAGAAATCGGTTCAAAGGGCCCTGCTGCTACTTCAAACCCGGCAGCCAGCCTCAAGGCACTCATGAACATGTCTCCGGCGGATACAATGAAGGCATCCCAGGACCAGCCTGAACACCTTTTGCAGCTCATGACTGAAGGTCTCTTAGCCGACCCAAACCTCACGCCGAGAGACATTCCAATCTCTAACCCATTAGAAGCTGCCGCTATCGACATCAGGTGACAGTTTGACGCCTATCTCCCGAACCACCGGATCCAGGCAATGGCTGCGTCACCGGTTATCGACAACCCACCGCCAGCGCCGCCACTCACACTGCCTCAGTTGGGACAGACAGAAGCCAACTCAGGCTCCATCGCTGCCCTAATTGCAAGCCAGGTAGCTCCCAACCAGCACCGCAATGAATCCGACAACTCGGATGAAAAAGGCGAAGAGCAGCCTCGTAAGAAAAGGAAGAATCTAGTTATCCCGCAAAACTACACCATTGGTCTTGAAGAAGCAGAGAATGCGACACTCCACCATTATCCGGGAAAGGGGACATCTTCGGCGAGACTTGTTGTAGACAAACTCCTGGGCCCTTCGGTTCTTAATATGCTCACGGCGGGAGGATCATACATACCAACCTTTCTCTCCAGGGAATTCCAGCATTGGAAACGACCCCCAAATGGGCAGCCTCTAGCCGCCGAGATGGAAGCGGAAACGCTGGGGCGCATTCTGCATCTAAACATGCTTACATTTCCGACACCAAAAGACGAGATAGAACGCCTTCCCTCCATGGAAGTCACTTTCCGCCGTCTTCTCGCAATCCTCCACGTAGAGGAGTCGGTATCTCACGGCAACTACGTGGACAAAAGGGAAGCCTGGGAAGAGACAACTCCTCTCCTCGAGAACGTACCGCAGGAACCGTTCGATCCTTGAGCCTCCTCGACGAAATTCTCAGAAGCCTAAACCAAAAGAAGAAAAGGTGCACAGCAATCAAGGCAATCCACGACGCTCGCAGCAAGAATCGAGGCAAGAGACCCATGAAGCTGCGCGACGGAAAGCCTACCCCAACCAACCAGCGACCATCCCGCAAGTGATCAGCCCCATTCAGTGCTTTCCCATCCCTCATCGAACCTTCCCTACCCCTCACGTCCCCGAAATCTCGCACACCAATCAAAGAGCAAACGAAATCTTCGACTCCCTCTCTCTTCTTCACCACGGACCTTATCCTGACGTAACATCCGCGGCCTTCAATTCAGATGCACCAAACCTCGCCCAAGGCTTTGTCCAAAGTGCGTGCTGCAAAGGCTCCAGTGCTTCAATCCCGCCGCAAATGTGAAAAACCCCTCTCCCTTGCCCAGCCTTTTCCCTCCATCCCTTTCGAGGCAATTCCAATTTCACCAATCACTACAGCATTGCTTCGAAAACCCAAAAGCTTCTTTCCGCCGCGGTCTATTCAAGCGAATCAGACCGAACAGCCTCTCTCTGCCACCACCACGGAAACCACTGTTGCCACATCAGGCCCAACTATGGCTCTCTCGGCTGAACCCGAAGGTCCAAACTCTTCTGCGGCAAGGAACAGACAGCTTTTACCAAACCTTACAAAAGTCCTTGAGCTTAAAACGGGAGAAGACATCCGCAACACTCCCGGACCCAGTTCTTCATGCGAGCAGGGCTGATTATGCCAGTCTCCTTGAAAAGGCGGATGCCTCTGGCATGCTTCGCTGGTCTCTTGTTGATCAAGAACATCCAGAGTACTCTGCGCTGGCCGAAAAGTTGGAAATGACGCTATTTGCAGTGACGAAGTCACCGAGCGAAGACCGTTTGATATCATGGCCACGTATCCAAAATGAGTTGCTGCCAAAGCCCCCGTACACACCGTTACCAGACCCGAGCGTATTCAGCCGAATCCATGCAGGCACACAACAACTCTCTGGTTTCTTCCTCGACGTGGCTAATATGTTTCACAATATAACCCTCCCAGAAAGCCTAGCCCGCCTTTTCCCGATGCGAAAGCTACCGCTGACCGCACTCCCTACTGACCTTCAATCCAAGCTCCGACAGCGCTTCAGACTACCGAATAGCACACATGGCTCGTTTCTGTTTCGGCCCTGCCAAGCGACGGCTCCCATGGGCTTCAAGTGGTCCGTGTATATCGCCCACTCTTTTGTGGCATCTCTTCTGCAAGAGGCTTTTCATATTTTTAAGCAATCGAAACTCTCGCCCTCCCATACCACCGTCTTGCACCCAATGACAACCCAAACCGCACCCTGCTGTCTTACACCGCAGCGTGCAGCTCTGCTGCACATCATCGACGACATGTCTGTGGTGGGCGCTGGATGGCCTGACGACGCTGTAAAGGCCCTTCATCGCATCGTGCGCGGTACCTTCACTGCCGCCCGGCTTCCTATCAAGGACGCAAAGTTCTGCTGAGTATGGAATGTCGTTAAAGACTTTATACCTTTCATGGGATGTACATGCAACCTCCAGCAAGGAATCGTGCACCCCGACGAAAAAACGGCAGTCCAAATAAGAGCGCAAGCGATGGAACTGCTTCGATCGTCATGCGTTCAATACAATGAATGGCAGTCGTTCTAAGGAAGTGCAATATGGCCACTGATGCTGAATAGAAGACTTTTATCGCTACTGAATGCTGGGTTTCGAATGTAAGTACCTGCCAATCCTGTCGAGAAATTTGTCATACACACCAGGGTTCACAAAGAAATTGGAATGATTACTGCACTTATGCCACTCAGTATGTCACAATTAAACCTACCTGTCTCGAGCATTATAATTTCTTTTGACGCCTCTTTGGTCGCGGGAGCCATTGTGTACGCAGAAATAGACCAAAATGACGCGACATATTTATGGGAGCAAACACAGAACCGGAAAGTTTCCCAACTCGAATTTAAATTCAAGCCACCTGTTCTTGGTAAGCGTTGCCAGGAAAATTTACCAAGAAGCAGAGTGAAAAAAGCCTGCATTAAGAAATGGGAAAAAGAAGAGCACATCAATTGTCTTTAAGCAGCTACAGCAGTTCTTGCTTTGGACTTTCTTTTCAGGAAGAAAATATTCAACCAACGTGTTATTGTGTTTACAGACTCCAACGTTACGCGATGTGCTATAGAAAAAAGAGGTTCTTCTTCTTTGGCAATATTATTGAGATGTCGCAGAGCAGCTGCTATTTGTCTTGCATTTAATATGTGGCGAACTTTTGTTCACATTTCGTCAGAGATGAACGTCGCAGACAAACCATCAAGGTGGTTTAACAAGAACACAACTACTCCTGGACGGCAGCAGAACTACTGATTCTGTCTGATCATCATTGGGTTGGGGACAGTCGGTCTTCTGAGACTCTCTGTGTGCGACTCAGTTCTGCTGATCGCACGAAGGGGAAGATGCTGTCTACCCCCTTCACACCTGACCAAAGAATAAAGATCGAGCGTAAGCTGTCTGAGAAGCCGTAAATAAGAGTATAAGGGCCGTTCCAAAACTTTGTTTTTGTATGGAAATAGTATATGGAAGCATTCCCGTCACGTGGCGACTTCTAAGTAGCCATATCTAATATGAACGGTTGCAACATTGTGTGACTTGCAGGGCACCTCTCTGCAAGTTCCATAGTGTATGGCTTGCCGTCTCTTCCTTCTTCGACACCACCCATCGCCCGTAACACAAAATGGTCCATCGAGACGTGATCTCCCAGAATCTTGATGGCGATTCTTCTCGCGTAAACCATGGCATTTCCTTGGTCCCCAATTTTGCGCACGCCATATCTTAACCAACTGCGACTCTGCAACAACTCGTTCCCTCTCTTCAGCCTCAAACTACCGCCGCTGCGCAACCACCCCATGTGTCTTCCCCTTCTTACCACAACCTAACCCGACAGGTAGGGCTTGATTCCTCTTCATGCGCTCCGACAGAAGACGAATCAAGTGGAAACGCAACACAGCCGCTTTCCGTATCAGAAAATGCCAGAACCCCCCGTCCTCCGGCGATACGCCTCACGCAACATATATTGTCTGCAGCACTACTTCGCATCGGTCTCTCCGGATCTGGTTCGAAATCGGTTCTAACGCAAAGGTTGAAGCAAGCCAATGTGTGCACCTCAAACGATTTCATTTGCCTTGCTAGGCTTTGGGAGCAACACAAATGTGTAGACGGCGAAAGGTTGGCTCTAAGAGCTGGTGTTGAACGTGGGCGGGCTCCTAACTGGACGAAACACGAAACAGCGCGCCTGTGTCATGTAATCGCTGATGCCCGACACTGGACCGTTGTCTCCCGGATGTACCAGAGGATCGAGACACGGTCGGAACTTGATGCAGGGCGCCATGACCCGTTCTCTAACGAGTTCTTGCAGCTTTTCAACGATCAGAGCTTTCAACCGGACGTTCCTGACGCCACCTGTGGGGTGACGGAGGATGTACTTCTTGCGTTCAATCCGAATGAGCACCCACACGTACGAAATGGAACACTTTTGAAGCAAAGATGGGGTACATTGAGATCTGCCTACACTATCGCATGTGAGAAGTACAATCGTTTCGAACAGGGTGATCCCGACTCCTTCCCGAATTTTACATGCGGTGACGACAGTATTTCCTACGTTCATTGCGTTTTTCATAAGCATCCAAGCTTGCATGCCGTTGTGCGAGTCACTCCTCCAAATGCACAGGTTGAAGCAGGAATCAGTGATATTAACGCCTGTAGATCTGCTATCCTACCGGTTCAGACTTCCTCACGAAAGCGAAGAAGAGAGAAAGGCATTGAGTCGGTTGCTGCTGCTTTGAACCAGATGGCAGAAAGCAGCACATCCCCGCAGACCATTGTAATCCAAGACGGCTCGTCGGCGGTAACTTTAGATGCTGGAATCGTAAAGCTGGAAAGGGCTACGAAGGTTGCTTCTACTGTATCGTCTTTGATGGAATTAGAGGTCAAGATAATGGCCAGCATTGACTGTACTCGTAGCAGGGATGGAGGGGCTCATAGCGGGACTACGAATGTGACTTTGGCTTTAATGGAGCGACGGTTGGCTTGCAGAAGGCAAATAATTGACAAAGCCATGTCAAGCATGGATGAGGCTGATGATGATAGGGAAGAAGAAAGCATTTAATATGGAATGTGGAGGAGCGAAGTCATTCAATATGTGAACATGCACACACGGAAAGTCTACGCGGCGCTTTGTACTCTGTCTAGACATATGGCCTGCGCCGGGCGCTGGCTTCAATCTCTTGGGTAAAGTAGATGCGCAGCTGCGATGCTTCCACGTCTCGGCGTCTGTGATGCAGAGCTTCGTTCAAATCGCCTTCATCTTGACGATTTAGCGATAGGTCAGCCGGATCATTGTGGGGGGCACTGTCTGCTTCCGAAGGTGGCGGAACCTCAGAGGAGTTATCATTTTCGATGAAAAAGTTGTGAATCTTGCAGCAGACTGAAATGACGGTAGCGTTCTTCACAAGAGAGCAACGTAGTGGTCTCCAGAGTACTATCCATCTTCCTAACAGAATCCCGAAGCTTTGCTCGATGAACACTCTCGCGGACCAGTGCCAGTAGTTAAAACAACTTTTGGCCGTGCTCAAAGACCTTCCAGGCCAAGGGGTTAGAATTCTTTTCGTACAGGTATACGCATCGTCGCGTGCTATCCAATACCCCGGCACAAGGCTATTTTCCTCACGTTCGAGGAGGGTTGCAAGACTGCTCATTGCATAAGCAGTGCTATCATGCGTGGACCCCGGTGACATGAATGATATGAAGGTAAAACGATATTCCGAGTACACAACGATTGTAGATTGAGTGCAAAAAATCCTTTCCGATTGTAGTAAGTAGAAGAATGAGCGACTTCCGACGATGAAGGCTCAGTAATTTTGATAGCAATACCATCCAATGCACCACAATACATGTCTAAGGCACTTTCCTGTTGTCGTACAAATACCGATAAGGTGTGGGGTCCGCCTGGTAGAGAGAGCGCGCGAGAGCTCAACCTAAGAGGAAAAAGCACACAACCGATATGGTAGTAGGGCACCTGAAACCCGTAGGGGCAAACGGCGGAGAATGTAGTCTAGACCGTGTAGGTGTACGGTAGTAGACGTCGACGCGCGGTAAAACCTGAATAGTAATAGAGTAGCAAGTGATCAAGATGGTATAATCACTGCCCTAATGGTGCCTCACTTTACAATACCCGAGGGGGAAGGCGAAGTGCACCACAATATATACAAGGTGCACCGACGCTAATCTCCCATGCGGGCATGAAGTCATCGGCTGTGCCCATGACCTACTGTCATGGGCCAGCAATGTTAAGCTAAACTAAATTAGAAATTAGGAATTAGAAATTATAAAATACAGAATACCAATTGGGTACAGTGCAGGCAGCAAGACACACCAGTAGGCCCACGTGGCACCAACCCATTGAGGTCTCATTGTACTACACCTGTCGTCTTGAAAAGCGTTTCTAAACTCTTGAAAGCCAAGCCTCATTCTTGTAAGGAAATGATAGGTCGAGCAAGCTGTTTAGCACTCCCATTGTGTTGTCTATGTAATAATAAACCGTTGAAGAAGGGAAAAGGTGTGCCATGCCGATGTCTAAATACGAATCCCTGGCTAAACATCTTAACGATACAGATCGTCGCATCAAGGGTGGGCTCCTCCGAAACTTGCAGTTAGAGAAGAGAGCCAGTTTTCCAGCAAGTAGCATGTAAGAATTCCTCGACATTCTATATATACGCTTGAACAAACGAGGGGACGTTCCAGCCAGTACGGTAGAGAAAAATAATTTTCTTCGTTGAACAGTGTGCTCGCCACGTCCACGTCCAGTCATGCTGGCAGTGATGATAACAGAAGCAGCCGAAGCAGCAATTTGAAACGTGTTTCTGTTTCGTTTAGATATAATCGCAGCAACACCTATTGCCGTACGTTTGCGTTCTTCCATAGCTCGTCTTAGTGTCAGACGGTGACGATTTGATGTAATAGTCCGGATGAACAATAGAATTAGCTTTATGCGGCTGGTTCTTTCTCTCAACAAATTGTACTACTTTGTGGGACTACTTCTACGTTTATATAGATGATAGAGATGTTCTTTGGTAAAGGAAAAAAGGTTTTCAGCTACTCAGCAACTACGTGGGTTCCACCAAGGATTTTACTCAGAGCTAAAAGATGTAGTGTTAAGCCATAGTCCAAGTACGTTGCACTACATTATATGCTCCAACTACACGGAAGACTGTAGTTGCAGGCATGGATATGGGTGTCGACGGGCATGTTGGGAGAGCTGGATAAGGCTTAAGGAAGGCTTCAGGAAGCCAAAGCGGAAAGAAACAAAAATGGGTGAGAGACAAACAGGCCGTGTAGGAAGACGCCGGGGTGTCATCACGTTAGAGCCGGATAGGTGAAAAGAAGAAGAAGCGGGGAGATAACCGTTGCGGCTGCATTAGCTTCAATGCTACCATGAAATGACGACATATGCTATTTTATGTTGGCAAAGCATATGGCCGGCTTTCAAAACCGTCATATTTTATTCCCATACGATAATAGAAAGTATTGGAACGGCCCTAAGTTATTTAAGTCATCTGCTTTTCTGACCGTTGTTGATCAGTCGCAACTACGGGCCTGGAAATCTCCTATAACATGAAGTGGAGAGCACAAAAGCTATTCGGAAATCTAAAACCTCCAGACTTCAAATATCATTAAGGGCTGGCATAGTCCATTGCGTGTCGACACAGAAAACAAACACTTCATAGCATGATGCCAAGCACTTCTTAAAGCTGAGCCCTCTTCGCGTAAAGGTAGATAAAAGGGCTAGCTGTGCACTTGTATGACAAGAAATGGTTTGAAAAAGTAAGACAAAGTTCTTCACAGACAATGTGATGGTGGGCCGAGTAACAAGTCTCGTCCATGATTTGGCATTGTCAATAGATACGATGACATTCCATACAAATCGTTGTTCTCTGGGTTGCCTGTAATAAGAGTGAGTGCGAGTGAAGGAAAGCAGCTTATGCGGGCTTGAGCTGTAGGTAGCCGTTGCAGTATCTTACCGGAGGTAGGGGACCTAAATCGGGCTTCTGGACGAACCCCGTAGGCTTTGGAACAGGGTCGCATCCCTACAACAAACTTCTGACCAACTCCAGAGCTTTTCGACGGTCATGGGTCAAATGATTGACTTGTTCTTCGTAGGTCCTAATGTATTCAACGTGCTGAAGTATATGGTGATGTCCCTGACACTGGGTTTCGCCGCCGATATTCTTCTTGACTCAATATACGCATATAACACGGCCAGAAACTTGGTCAGAAGGGGGTGGGCTCATCCGGCCGGTTCGTCATTTCAGTTTCGATTTAAGCGCGGTATAAGGATTGGAAGGTCTTTAGGAAACCTGTTCGTATTCCTTACGGTGCTTGTCATATCTGTAGCAGAGATGGCATTGGAGTTCTCCACTGGGGCCGAATCAGTTTGGACTTCAAGAGTGGAGACGCTTCGAGTTTCAAAGAACGCTTCAAACATAACCTCGCTGCTTCGAGGAGGCCCAGACTACATCTTGAGAATGGAGAATGCTCTACAAAGAGTTGAAAACATATGTTTCAACACCGAAGAGATGTGGTACTTTCCCGTTTTTTTCAACATGACTGGTGAAAACCGATATCAAAAGTTGGGGAAGGCAGCACAGTGTCTTCAGAACTACTCGAAACCAGTCGATGCGAAAAAGGCCCTTAACAAATCGGGGTTTGCTGCAGAAGAGGTAGCAATCACCAACATGTGGAACAACTCGCAACTGGATATCGGTCTAGACGTAAATGAGGAAGAAGTGGCGGTTCCATACATGAAGGTGAAGAATTCTTCAAAGAATGCAAGGATTGGTGCTTTGGAGTTTTATAGCTTCCTAGCAGTAAACTTCACGAGCAATGAAAGACCGATAAATGGATCCGAAAGAGCCTTGAGCGGAATAAGTACGACCAAAAGAACACCAGTAGCACTTTACACGGCTCGGTATAGAGTTGCAATGGGAAGAAGCATAGAATGTCTGGTGAGAATGCAGTGGAAAAAGGAGGAGGAAACTGGGTTGTTGAAACGAAAGCGGCCCTTAGTTGACGTATGTTTGGTGCCAATCTCCGGGAATCGCGGGGTCCTGGGCTATTTCTCTAGAAACCAATTGGTGATGTCAGTTGCTTTAGACAGAGCGAAGACATTTCATGACTTGGAGGTTCTTCGGGCGACGGCGTGGATGCTAGGAGAAACCGCTGGGCTTCACACTTATCGCGAACTGGCCGTTCTGACCACAATTAGCAGCAGGATGGTCCAGAACATAAACATAGATGGGTATGAAGATCTGGAGTTTGAAGTTGGGGATCGACATTTAACAGTTCCTACCTGGACGGTTTGGGGCATCCTTCTATTTGCATTTTGTCTAATTGTGCTAGTGCTTGCTAAGGTTTGCTTGACAGTGTGGATAAGACAGTTCAAGATAAGAGGGAATCTAGGCACTGCGAAAGGAATTGCTGAGAGTTGGCTTCTTCGAAATGAACAACTTGAGTCATATTCCGCCACGGGCGGAGAGGTTATTTTGGCACTGGAAAACTGGCCAGAGGACGAAAGGCCAAGAGTTACAGTGAAGAGAGATATTGAATTTCAGGAGAAGCCAGAGTATGTACCTGTACTTGGAACGCTCAAGGATGGAAATGGGTAGCGGTGTGAATGAAGGGGAATGAGCTGGAGACAGTACAAGATCTGCCTCTTCATGAAGTGCACCTTGGGTCCCTCATGCAGCGGCAACATACGATAAAGCTGCCATTATTAGGATGATCTTCACATGATCTTGACGAGGAAACGACCCAGCAGCCGAAGCGAACTTGTGCAACAGTAAACGTCCAAAACTGGAAGGTGGGAGTTTCCAGCGACATCTTGCACGGTGTGAATATTGCGTTTGTTGCGAAGTCGAGTTGTTTTCCACGAGCTTGACATAGAGACCCCGACCTTCCGGATCGACAGGTAACATAGAGCTTACGACTTTCTTTGTAGATAACCTCAGGTCCAGGTGCAGGTTGGATTGTAGAGGTAGAGATGAGGATCGTAAACACTAATCATCAGCTTGCAAATACTTTTCGTCGTATCCCAGTGTGAGATCTAGTGCTCTCACCGTCGTTGGCGTCTGCATATTTCAACTATCTTTCGGTACCGCATCCGCCTGAGAGCAGAAGACACATTGTGAGTAGTGGATCGTCTTGGGCGAACCGTGTTGGCGCAAGATAATTCAGGCGCAACGACCAGAGCCCGCTGTGTAATCCGATGAGCTGCCTCGTAAAATGTGGCCAGGGAACACCCGATATCGGAAAGCAGTATCTTCACTTGTGTCATAAAGTCCGTACTCGAGCGTTCCATCGTCGTATTACGCGTCCTCTTTACGATCTGAAATGCAGCTTGGTAACAAGACTACTGACAACATCGAGGGAACTGGATTTCGGCGAAGACGTGTACGGTTAAAATTCAGCGAAGAGGTTTTGTACAAAACTTCAAGCTACCCTTCGAAATAGATTCGAAGGTCTCACCTCATATTTCTCTTTTACTTATGTGCAGAACATCAGCACCCAGAACAGGGAAACATCATAGGGAGCTAGAATGCCGCCTCACTCGAACGTAGCTGCGAAGCATGTAACGGAATCTCGTTCAAGGTGACGCATCGATTCATCGATTTGTATTCGCGGACACAACGAAGACTTAGATGCTATCGATCATGTCAGGTTGGATCGAACTGGGTTTAAAGGCCACACACCGATGATATAACAAGGAGCGCATGCTTTCGATGTCAGTGGCGAATCACGGTTTAACGGCGATGAAGCTTCTGTGTCGTGGTGTCGTGCGTTCTGAAGTAACTTGTACAAAGCCCGCATCCGAGAGTACTTGTGCAACATCAAGAAAGTAGTACTGGTCCATATAGGGTTCTGTACTCTTCATTAGAGTCGCCAACGCGGGTGGTAAGTTTCGAATCGTCTCAGAACGAGGGTCCTGATCCATGAAGGCAAACACTCCACCAGAACGCAAAACGCGGAACGCTTCGCGGACAATGGCGGCAGTAGCCACGTCAGGAAGTTCGTGAGCGACAAGTTGCATGGTCCACAGATCAAAAGTATCAGACTCAAAGCCGGTATTCTCTGCCATAGCATGTACGTATTCTACTTGTGCCCTGGATGAAGCGGGCTTGTTCTCGTCGTCTTCAGTCTGAAACCTGTTTGCAACGGCAAGAAAGTAAGGGGAGGCGTCAAGGGCCTTGACGTTTGGAAGCGGTAACGACGAGCCACGAGAAGCAATGACTCGAGAAACAAGATCGCGAGTTGACATGCCCACACCACAACCTGCGTCAATGATGTTGAACTCGGGTCTCATTAGCCAGTCATGCGGGGCGTTGGCCTTGATAGACTGGAAGAACGGCGCTCGAATTCGAGAGGCAGCTTCCTGTGGAGAGACATCGGTGAAGACACGCTTGGACATTGACAGAGTGGCGGATCGAACCTCAAAAGCTGGTAACCATCCAAGGTTACCCTCCGGGTACGCATGGAAGGGCTTGGTGTAATACGAAGGGTACTCGAGCAGTGGATCGAGGACAGCATCCAAAGCGCCCTTTCGTTGAGAAGAGCCTTCCGGCAAGGCGGCATTGAGCGCGGCAACCTCACCGCTCCAATTGATGCCAGAACGCTCGGCCGTGGAGATGAGCACCCGTCGCGCTCCGTAGCGGAGAAGAAGCGTGACCGGCGGAAAGTGGATGAGAAAGTTGACGACGCGAGAGGCGAGGGTTGTGCCGGCCCAGGTCGGCGCGTCGGGCTGCTCGTTGAACGGCGGGTTGGGGGTGCGAGTGGAAGGCGGAGGCGGCGGCACGGGCGCGGCGGTGCTGGCGGATGGGACTTGTGGGCAGCGCGGCCTTCGCGGGGAGACGGGGCGAAGGGCCGTGGAGGGGTGATGATACAGGGGAGATGGCTGCAAGAATGCGGCGGACGACATTTTCGGAAGCTGCTAAAGGCGGAGTGGAGGGCACGAGGAAGAAGCGGGTATTGGTGAAGTTAGTTCATCTATCTACAGGATTCGAAGGTGTAAACGACCGCACCTCGGCAATGCCTCTCCACAATTAGCGGCTGTGCTTCGCTGCTGCGGTCCGCTCTGAATCAGATCGGCGCGCCCACGTGTGCCACTGGGCGCTCACTTCTCCGCGTGTGCGGAAGGCAGACACCAAAATGCAGAAGCGAGTCGTCTGGTGTGAACGACGACACGTGCAAGACAAGCCGTAACTTATCTTACATAAAGTTATCCTGCAAAGGGAATCCATAGAGTTCTTGGTCTCAGTTAATATGCGTACCATTTCTCTTCGCCTATACGCAGTGCAGAGCTCTGGATGATCATCGTTTATGATAGAGGTCGTCAACCACTGCTTAATCAGCACTTCGGGCCCGACTACAAGTCCCGTGTATTTTCGGGTATCGTTAAACTTTCGAAAGCCTTGTAGTCTTCGACTCCATTCAAAGCCAAGCTATATTTCTTGGAAGCAGCAAGCACGACATGTGATTAGTTCAACTTTTCATATTTCGCCACAGTGCTAATGGCACTGGCTTTCTACGACATTTCATTG
This sequence comes from Gracilaria gracilis, assembly GCA_030374805.1. Lineage (NCBI taxonomy): Eukaryota > Rhodophyta > Florideophyceae > Gracilariales > Gracilariaceae > Gracilaria > Gracilaria gracilis. The sequence continues at coordinate 1,634,424 of JARGSG010000189.1, forward strand.
TACTCCATATAAAAGCATCCCTATCAAAGCCTCTTATCAATTCGTCGGTACCCCTTCGTCATCTTCCGCTCCCCAAGCTTCTCTGTTCGTCTTAGGTGCCAACAACTACCAAATGATTCATCTCATCACCATCGTTCTTTTCTTGTGCGCATCTGGAGCTTTCGCCGTTATGTCTCGTTTCGAATCGTTCGACAAGATCGAAAGAATGCTTCGCCCAATTTATCGCTTATCCGCCGTCGGCCTGCATGCTAGTATAAACCTCTTCATCTCAATATGGCTTGCTTTGTTGCAAATCACCATATACAGTTTTTGAACCATGCTGCTCGGCGAATTGACCGTGATAGGTAGACTGGTCTTGGTACTGATGCGCCGCTTTCAGGTTCACCTTTAACAATCTGCATGTCTCTCATACATGACCACATCAGACGAATCACCGATCTTTGAGCTCTAAAGAAAGCACCAAACTCCTGACTGTTTGAGTATCCTGTGTTTCTGTGCAACCAGAGGATGGCCTTAATGTTCGTTCAAAGTACGGCCGTAAAGGCCCTAAAGATCATGCAAGAGGGAGACCGACAACCGGTTCGGGCGGCGGTCGTGTTTAATGTATTACTTGAGGTAAAACTAGAGTTACTGTCTATCTATGAACTTTATTATTCGAGCCGGTCAAGAGCCCTCAGTATCAACCAAATCAAAGCGATAATCAACTCGGTATCCCTGAACCCTCAGTTCCTTCCTTAACACCCTCTCAAGCTGCCCGTAGTCAGGAATCTCGTCCTCATCAATGTCAAAGATCATGTTGAACAGATCTTCCAGCCATTTAATTCCTTCGCAGTCTACTTCATGGAGGAACCTGTTCCTCATCTCGTACGTCACCAAGAACCGGTCCGCTTGGGACATCGGGGAGGAACCAAAGCACCTCAAATCCCATGGCAGAATCCCTCCGAACAAGTGCCACAGTGTATAGCCAAGTGATTCAAGATCATCCATTCTGGTGGGAAGTTCGCCATTGAAAGTCCTTGTACTCATAAACAATCTGTTAACTATCACGCCAACATTTTTGTTCTCTGCCTCTGTTCGGGTTTGTTGTTCTGTAAAGCGATAGCTTAATGCAAAGTTGACTAAGTACAGCTTATTCATGCCTCTTCTACCTGTGCCGACCAGAATGTTCTCCGGCCTGATGTCTCGGTGGAGAATGTTGTTTGAATGAATGTATTTCAGAACTCGAATCATTCGGATTCCAATCATGAGCACAGTTTTTATCCAATGTTTCTGTTTGAGGTAGAAAAAATGTTCGATGGACGGACCAAGTCGCTTGGTGACCATCACTTGGTGTCCGGAATGAATGCCCAGCACTTGGAGCTTGGGAAGGCCTCCTCTGAGTCTTCGAAACCGAGTAGTCCATTTGTTAAGTTTCGCGAGGGAAATAAGCTCGGCGAGGATTTGTTTTTGATAGTTATATGATACAAGTTTGAGGGCCACGCCTTTGCCTTGAACATCTGTTGCAGAGTATACGCAGCTATATTCGTCAGTTTTGAGCAGTTGGTCAATGGTGTACTTGGAACATACTAATGTGCCTTTTGGAAAGGTTTGAAGCTCCATCTTGCCCATTTGTTGTTGGGACTGCAAACGTAGGTGGCCAAGTGGTTGGAAGATGAAAGGTGGACAAGGAAGAAAGTCAGTGGATGAGAGTTGTGACGCGGGTACATGAGCTGGGCACAGGAGAGAGTTGCTGGAACGCACATCGTGCTTAAGTAGTTGGAGCTCGGAACGGATAAGAGTCATGCTAGTGGTGCGGACAACTGACAATTCAAGACTGCACAGAAACAGAATAGGAGAGGAAGGTCTCTCATAGTTGAATGTAGATAGCGGGTGGATGGGTGCACGAGCGCTCAGCGCTGGGAGTGGAACCCATGATCTGCACGGTGAGAGCGCTATCTATCTTCATACCGAAGGTACATTTGCATTCAAGCTGAAGGATCGTCGGCAATGACGTGCGAGCTACGAAGCAAGTCTCCTCAACGAGAAATGTGGACATTTTCAGTTTTACCTTCACTGCGGACCCGTGCCCGTGGCCAATCAAAACAGCATTACAAAGGTCGAGTGGACACTGGACAGGCGCCAAAGAGATGGCAACACTTGTACGTGTTCCTCACCGCTTCCCCACCTCGCTCGTCGTAACTTGCGACGCGCACAGAAGGGCGGGGTGCGGCAGCCTCTGTGCTCGGTCGCTCGGAGATGGTGCGGAACTCCAATGCAACAGATACTCGTCTCCAAGGCAGATGTGCGAAGTACCAAGGTACAATACAGTATGCAACCCTTACCGCTAGAGCTTGGGAAATGATTGGATACTAGCACCGGTTGGTCATACAGCTTCACCATAGGTGTGGTGACATCTTCAATTGATGTGTTCCCACTTCCAATGCTTCTGCGGTTCCACCCGCTTCGTCCCACTAACGCGAACCGGCCCGCCCATGCGCAGCGAAAGCCATGTTTCACAGCTCACACTATGTCGTCTTCAAAGTCTTCGACCTTGCCAACTCCGCCATCGTCATCCTCTAAACAATTCAAACTCTACGTCTGGGACACAGGTACAACAGGGAAGGACCCAGAGCGCAACGCCATTAGGGCTCTTGCAGTCGTAGAATACACCAGCTCCTCCAAGTTTGTCACTCGATTCAGCTCCGCAGTTTGCCCTCGAGATGTCTCCACCGTGAAAGCACATGACCCATCAGCGCCCTCATTCTCGCTCGCATGGAAGCAGTTTGGGTCCTTTATTCGCAAACTTTCCGGGGAGGAAACACCTCTTCTCGTTTCACATAATGCCTTGTTCCATTTGTCTTTCTTACAAGCTGAGCTTGCTCGTGATGGAATGCAACTGCCGTCGGACTGGCACTTTGGGTGTTCTCTTCAACTAGCCCGAACCCTAAATATCGCTTCTTTCTCTCATGCTCAAAACGCTCTTGCCGAACACTTTGGTATTGGTGCTGACCGCGAACCTTGTGCTGAAAATGACATCCTTGTTCTTCGTGACATCTTGGTGGCCATTGATGGCGAGTATTGTAAAGACGGCTCCACAGAAAGAAGAACTTTGCCCATGCTGTGTCATGACCCCAGTGCCCTTCACCACTCAAACTTAGCTGCGGACAAAGGAAAAGGTCGTCTCGACACAGACAAGAGAGAACCGCACAGCCCTCCTCTCTCACACACATCCAAGGAAGGAACCGATAGCGGAAACGCATCTTGCTTTTGTGTAAAGCGAATCCTGGCAGGGAAGGAGTATCGGTCTTCCTTGACCTCGCGAACCATCAGGAGATCACCCTTCGCACCACCCCTATCGGAATCCTTCCATTCGTTAGAATCGCAGAAGATCGCTTCTTCATCAGGAGAAGGCAAGTATTTCATAACAAAGACGGGATCAAAGTTTCACGTCGACGGATGCAAGTGGTTAGCGCGATCACGAATCCCAGTATCTTCCCCTCCGGCTGAGCTTGGCCCATGTGGCACTTGCCTCCCATTCGAAGAGCCTCACGTTGTTAGGTCGTCTTCCCCGCCAGTACTGAGCCAAGCAGCACAGTTGTTCTACATCACGAGGACGGGCACCAAATATCACGTTAACAGCTGCAAATGGTTGAAGGCATCTAAGATTCCCAAAGCGCACCCCCCTGCAGGTTTTAGCCCATGTGGCACGTGCCGCCCGAACAAAGAGTATGGACAAATTTCTCGCGGGTCAGGAGCAAAGCGAAAGTCCTACAGATCGCCAATCTCAGTCGCGGACAGGGGTAACGCTAACCTTACGGCGCGGTTTTATTTGACGAAAACTGGGACAAAGTATCATGTTGAAAGCTGTCCAAGTCTGAGACGATCAAAGATCGGTACAGACTTGCCACCGGTGGGCTATGATCCGTGTGGAATTTGCATGAATGGAAGCAGTTCGGCCGTTTCGGGAGCGTCCAAAGTAGAAGGATTGCAAGAAGCGGTTGGGGATACGAGTGGATCGAATGGGGCGAAGTTGTACGTGACCAAGACTGGAAATAAGTTTCACATTGAGGGGTGTGCATCATTGCGGAAGTCGAAGATTGGGTGCGATCCGCCACCAGCTGATTATACAGCTTGCGGTCGCTGTCTGCCATTTGGAATCGATAAGAATGGATCTGCTTCCTCCTGCAATGAAACGGTGGAGAGTATGAGACAAAAGGTTTCTACGTTCCCAAAGACGAGAGCGAATGTGAAGGAGTAAGACGGCAACAATATGCCTCGTCATTAGTTCTGCTGCGGCATCTCGAGATAGAACGCAATTGTGATGATCATGATGATGAAACACTCGGTGAGCTCGAACATGTGGGCGCAATAGAAGTGACGACGGCAACAAACGACATGGGTGAGACTCGGAAGCGTCACCGGTGCGAGTATCTATCTATAGATAGCTGTCCAAGTGTTTGTTGTTGTTCATAGACAAGGCGGCGTTGGAGGACATGCGGTGACGATATTTGTTGATAAGCACGAGTCGTGGCCACGGCGGCGTTCGAGGACAAGTACGGGAGAAAGGTGTGGACGAAGGTGCACTTGATGACGGAGCATGGATTTTATCGTAGTACAAGAGTGGCGTTCCATTTGAATTGGACAGAAGAGGTGGAAGAGGGGAAAAATGTTGCTGCGCCACGCGGATCTACAATTGTGGAGTGGTAACACTGCAAGCTGTAGCGCTGGGATGGGGCGGCGGCGTTGTATGGAGGCGGAATCGTGCGTTCGCAATAACATGCAGCGAATCGGGGCCGAGGGAGGCACAGGCTGACAGGGCATCTCTCGGCGTCTATGGTCTAGAGGTAAGATTCTTCCTTAGGGTGGAAGAGGTCCCGGGTTCGAACCCCGGTAGACGCCCTCTGCGTCACCGCTTTGCTTTTGTCGCTGGTCGCTTTTTTGGTGGCTTGGCTGGCATTCTGCTGTCAAGAGCAGCGCTCGAGACGGGGCTGCTGCGAAAAGTATCTACGAAGGCATGACGTCAGAGCAGTGGGCAAGATGGGAGCCAGGTGAGGTTGCATAACTTGCATTGACATTCGCTCTATACATAATTCACTCACTGTGTTCACGAGCTGGATCTGCAGAGGTAGATCTGCAGAAGTAGATCTGCAGAGGATGAGGTGCGGCTTATTAATCTCATTTTTGGCACCATGACTGCGGCGGCGATTGGTGAACAAACAGGCGTCAAGCGCGGCTTGAATAAGAGCAAGCCTTTGGCCAATTGGGTAAATGTTGTTATCGAGCGCTCCAGCCGCTGGAGCCGCTCCGCTTTTGTATCATAGATAGCTTTTACGATGTTTTGTGTAGTGGGCATTAATGGACGCCAACTAACACACAATATCGTTACGGTCCTCCCCCCAAGTTGTGGATGCACCGCCGGGTGGAAGCAGCTTCCAGCGGGGGGGGGGGAAAGGGGGGTGCTCCCGTCTGTAAGCCTCCACGCCTCGGCGTGAAAGCGCCTCCGCCGCGCGCCACGGCGCCGACGTGTGTCGCGCGCGTATACGCGCGTACGCGCGTGCACGGCTGGACGCAGCCGCCGGAGCGGTACAAACTTGTAACAGAACAGTACGAGGTGGCGCTCGCGCGTGGCGCCGCGGCACAGCCGTTTACGTCAGCCACCCGCGCTGCGCAGCAGTTTGTCGGGCTCACGCTCCACGTGGCGCGCGTCGCCCATTGGCGCCGCGCGCCGCTTGTCTGCACAGCCTCCCACGTCTCCGTCGTCGCGCGCCGCCGCGTATCGCGCGCCGCCGCGGCCCACTGCGGCTCCGCCCGCGCCCGAGTTCGCCCGTCGCGCGCCATGGCGCCCGCGTGTGCGCCGTCAGCGCTGCGTCGTGGCCGCCTCTGCGCCGCCATGTGTTCGCCCGTTGAGATGTGCCCGTTTTCGCCACCCAAGTCGTTCTGTTTGCAGACGCCAACGTCTCACCGTGAGGCCGTGCCCGCCGTTTGGCTTCTCTTTAATACTGTCGGATCCTATAATTCGCGCCTTGCTTACCGCCGCGCAACTGTTCTCATTCCGTCAGATAAGCTTAACTTTCTCACTGTGCGTTCATGCACACCTGCTCCTCTTCATTACTGCACCTCAATTCGCCACTCCACCCCCTTCGTCCGTCCTTCATCCGCTCTTCGTCGTCGTCTCGCTCGCCCCCACCTTCATCGTCGCGATGCAACCGCTTGTCCACGTGCGAATGTCACTGCTCTGCCCGTTATTGGCCTTGCTGATCGCGCGTGCCGTCGCGTATTACAAGCATCCGTTGTTGTACTATGAGCCCCTCCCACCCAAGCTGCCCACCGAGCCGCACGGGCCCGGTGCTCTTCAGTCGGACAACGATCCCAACCCCCCGCGACCGCTCACCGCCCAGATCCTAGCCGCAACCGCCCCACCTCCGCTCTCCACGCTTCACCACTTCCTCCGCTGCCTTCCTCGCCCGGACTACGGCCCGACCGTCACCATCTTCGGTTCGCCCGAGTATGAAATGCTCCGACAGCGTTCGTATCAGTCCAACCGCTCGGCGCCCATGGCGTTTGCCGAGGCTCGTACCGAAGGCGATGTGCAGCTACTCTTGTTCTGCGCAAACGCGCTCCGACTGCCCGTGTGTGCGCGTGCGGGCGGCCATTCGCTCGTTGGAAAGTCCATGTGTCAGGGCATCGTCATCGACGTCGGCTTCATCGACCACGTCACGCAGGTGGGCGACGCCAGAGAAGGTTTGTTCGACATTGGCCCCGGCGTCACCATGGGCGGCGTGTTGTGGGATCTACATTCACACGGCAGATGGTTTGCAAGCGGCGTGTGTCCGGCAGTGGGAATGGGCGGGTATACGTTGGGCGGTGGACATGGGCCGTATGAAGGGCGATTAGGGTTGGCCGTCGATCAGGTGGTGGGTGTGCGCATGATCGATCGCTTCGGAAGAGTGATTGTGGCCAATGACCATACAAACGCAGAACTGTTCTGGGGTGTGCGTGGAGCGGGCGGTAGTCAGTTTGGAATCGTGACAAGCTTCCGTGTCAAGACGGCCAGCGCGGCGCCGTTCGATAAGGCGGTGGTGTTCCGCTTCAAGTGGCCCACGTCGGTGGCCGGGCAGTTTCTACACGAGTGGCAGCAGTATGATGAAGACGGAGGCGACGTTTGGTTCCGCGTGGAGATGTACCTGGAAAAGGGCGGCGATGGAGGAGTGCACGGCTTCGGAGCTTGCTACAATGTGACGGCAGGATTGGACGAATGCTGGGGACGACTTTCCAGAACAAAGTTCTTCAACTTGCCCGGACGCAGGACGATTTTCTGGTCGGAGGCAACCAACGCGCTTGACGTGCATGCATTCTTCGGACCGGAAGGTCGGTGGGGTCGACAACGAGCAGTGGATATTAGCAAGGCACTGCGGGTGCGAAGATACCAGGGCGCCAATGCTGGGAATGATCGGTTGTATCAATCAACGTTCCTGAAATGGACTCAGCCGCCACCGGCGGCGTTCTGGCAGACATATGCGGAGTTTTGTGCGAATCCCGCAGGGAGGGACAGCGTGGACTTTGTGGTGTGCGAGATGAATTTGTTCAACAATGCGATTGACAAAGCACAAAACAATTCGTTTGCTCATCGTGACGCGGAGGTGATCACCCACTACATCATAGGCGGGGGGAATTTGGATGACCAGATCTTCATGTATGAATGGATGAGAAGACATTTTAGCGCGTACACAAAGGGAGTGTATGTGAATTATCCGGAACTGAGACTGAATGACTACGCAACTTCGTACTGGGGGTCGAGCCTGCCCAGACTTCAGCTTCTGAAAAGCGAGTATGACCCCTTTTTGTTCTTCTTGAACGCGCAGCCGATTCCCACGGCATAGGAGTAGGTAACTTATATAATAGAGTGTCTGTTAGTGTTTAGAAGAGAGTTGTGTAAAACAAAAGAGTTGTTTTCGACCAACGGGGAAATGTGCGCGGTGGCGCGACGGAGAAAAGGCGGAACGAGTGATCATTAATCTGAATTGGCGAATTGTTTGTTTAAATGTGCAACGCTGTTGCCACGCTTCTAAGAAGCACAGCGGATGATATGGCAGAGCGGTCTAATGCGTGTGACTAGAAATCACATCCCTTCGGGGGCCCAGGTTCGAATCCTGGTATCATCGTCCGAATCTTCTTCGTTTTTAGTTTTTGCATCCAAATTTTTTTTAGCGAAATAATTCCAAAAAAACCTTAGACTTAGCTCGTGCCGGGAATTGAACCCGGATCCCCTCGGTGACAGCGAGATATACGGTGGCCACTTTTAACCATTATACGACACGAACGTTGCCCTTCTTCAAATTTTCAGGAAACAGCAGAGCATTTTATTTGTCAAAATGCTTCTTTTAATCGTATATTCATTAATAATTTCTATTTTAAGCCCCCAACTGGCGCTGTCGTTGTTGCGCGCGCGCTGCGCGAAACGTGCGCAGCGTCGCACAGCGTCGCGCAGCGTCAAACAGCCGAACGGCTCGCCGCTTTCCGCGACCGCCTCCGCCAGCACCCACAGAAGCGCTGGTGAGCGACTGAGCGCCCCGCCACTGAATTTGGCGCGCATCAATGTGCATCTTCGCGCCCAACCGGGTGGTGCGGCACCACCCGGTTGGGCGCGCCATTGAATTTGACACGCTTCTTTGCACCCACCGCACGCCGGCAGCATGGCACACCTGTTCTGCAAACCGACGCTGTGCAAGCGTATCGAGCTTGTCAGCCGCTGTTTGTCCCCTCGCTACGGCCGTCCTTCAGCCCGCTCACCGTCAGCATCCTACTGCGAAGCGAATGCCATTGTTAACAGCGCGCCAAAAGCGCCCCAGCATCCCTTCTCCTCTTCAATGCGTTCGCTGCCTTATCGATAAACGCCATCGTTCGTTGGCTGTAAACACAACCGCAACTGCGCGCGCTTCTCCGCACCTGCTGCCATAGCGCCAGCACTCGTAGCTTCAATCCATTCCCATCTCCGCAGCTCTCTTCGTAGAAACCCCAGTACAACAGTTCGGTAGAATCGTCAATGCGCGCCGGAAATGCTCCATTATGCGCAACATGAAACCTTTTGCATCCACTTGCCGTTGCTGTGTCCAAACCCGCCTGCATGCACACGCAGCAACCGCTGCCTCGGCGAGCGGTTGCCGAACTATGCGTTGTGAGAAACGTGACGCGAGCCACACGCTTTGTGTCAGCACCGTAACTGTTAACTGCCCAATTTTCCTGCACTCGCTTCGCCACCACCGCCATACATATAAGCGCTCCCCTTCGCAATGGAAACGCGCCTTCACCCTCATTCCCCAAAGCAGCTCCCCTCCGCCACCAGTCGCTTCCCTTCCGCCGCAGTGCCGATCCCCACCGCTACCTTCACCAATCATGACCGGATCCACCATGCTGCTCGCGTTGCTCGCCACCGTGTTTGCGCTCTCGTCCGCGCAGACTCTGGTGCAGCTCAACCCGTCGTGCTCGCCCACCAGGATCAGTGCCGATATCGGGTGCGCGTGCCGACTTGCCGACCAACTGTCCGGCGCTCCGGCCGGCTGCACGCCCGGAAGCTGCGCGGCCAGCGCCAACGCTCGTACGGCCATTGCCGATCTCAGCGTCATTGTGCGCGAGTGCCTGGTGCTCAAGCCGGGGCAACTGGGCGTGGTGGAGGACCCCGTGTTGGGCGACTTGTCCAACGCACGCGCGCTGGCGGCCAACACGGCCAAGGTTCTTGGACAGAGCTTGGTCGGCCCTAGTATTGCGCCCACGTACAGGCGTTACTCCGGCGACGTTCGCAAGGCGCGACTGCGTCGCTTTAACCGTCTGTGAGCGGTGGGGAGCTATTCTCCACGGTCGTCGGTTTTGTTTTTGCGGTGACGACTATTATAGAGTGGGGGTAGAGGAGGCACATTGCAAACTTAGTTCTGCATTAAACAATCGACTGCAATCACGTTAGTACAGCAGTCTGTTACTAAGCCCGAGTTATGTACACAAAAAAGAGAGGGCCCGATGGCCTCTCTGCACCTGGCCGTTTTGCCGGGGCTCGTTCCTGGCCTCGGTGACCAAATGAGGCGCGAGTGTAGCGCTTGTGGAGGGCATCGCGACTGCTGCGGCGGTCGCGTGTGCTACATACGTGCCGCGGCGGGCGAGGCGCGTCACTGCGCGCGCTGGCAGCGCCGGGGGGGAGGAGGGGAGCGATGGCGGTGTGGAAGCGGTGCGGAACTGCAGCGCCAACGGCTTCTACTCAGCGCGTTACACGGCACGTGTGTTGTCCGCGGAAAGTGGCCGTCGCCAGCCGCTGTGTGACACGCTGCGCCAGAGCTGCGCGCTTGCCGCAGGCGCGCCGTGTCACGCTGTTGCATTTCCACTTGTCATTGCTTTTTCACTTTTGAATTTTCACATTTGTTTTCGAGTTTTGTTCCGCTTATCCTTCGAAACTCAATAATTGTGCATGTACGTGTTTCGTGGACACGTGCACTGCTTGTACACTGACTTTACACGTTCTCCACTGTTCTCACCCCGTACTACTCTCATCTTCTTGAAATTGGGCAGAACAATTCCTTTGTCGCAGGAGATGGAGGTAGTACACTACGAAGGTAGATAGGTAGTAGTATGACACTACCGTAGTACGCTGCCAAGAGTAAGGCAAAGAGCTTCCCTCAAGAAACCATGCTTGTCGAATAATACCGCCAGGGGACTGTAGCACTTGAGACTTATCCAAGTCCTCTTTGGTAGATACGTTTTTCTCGCATCCGGTTTCCTGATCAATAGCTTGTCCACTGCGTCTCCCAATTCTTATTAGCCTGAGAGTCCTTTTCCATGTCACTGCCTCTCAAGGATACTGATCTGGTATGCATGTCAACTAAAATATTACTTTTGCTAGACCTCAACTTGCTCAATACTACGTGTCTTGCATGTGCCTGCAAAGCTCAACTTCCCTCCTTCAACCAATTATTTCTCGCATGATAACGGTGCTTGGAGTTACGCCTTTTGTTCTCTGTATGAAGCTCAGCACTAATTCCCGCGTTCCAGTCGACTATGAAATGAATCTGTTCTCCAAGAAGCTTGCACTTGAATCGTATGTTTTGCAATGAAATACCAGCGCAGCTGCAAGAGTATCTTTCGGTCCCTTGTGCCTGTATTATTAGATTGGCAGCTCGAGCAATGAATGGCCACTGCACCACGTTGAGAGGTTCATCCGGGATGGCAGCTTATTTTCGTCTTCCCCTTTGCGTTCGTTCTCACATAGAAACGTCAAGCCAATTTGCGTGGGCATATCACTAGCCACGTACTTCCTCATTGTCGAGAGTTTCTTAAACCAGTTGCAATTCTACTGAGTACTTCATATTAGTGGAGCTCGCGAGTAGATGACGTGTTTCGAGACACAGCGCAGCCTGGAACGGAATTTGCGAGCAATGTTGTTATTAGAACTTTGACCTTGTAGGAGATGCTAAGTCAGAGTGAGGGCTTAGTCGAGAACACAACAAATCGGAGGAGCTTTACAGTAGCTAAACCTTATGATGGGTATACGCGAACGTAGCTATTACGTGTGCAGGAGAGGACCATGGGTAGTCTCTGTAGATGCGCACTTCTTGCCGCATATGAGAATGACGAAATGCTGAGACATGCGTGTTGTCTTACGACCGAGAGGGGGAACGAAGTCACCACTGATTGCCACTTTGAGCGACTGAGAGCTCCCGGTGAGAAATGAGAGCTCAATTATGGCTAACAGCATCCTGGTCAAGTAGAGAACCGCAAATGTGCCGAATTGTGTTTTGTTGTTGTTGAGAGCGCCTATCTACCGGTTGCTCCACGTGTCTCAAACTGACGTTTCATATGAAGCCGTTGTGCTCGTATCCTAGTCGAGCCACTTTGCCCTCGCCAACACAGCGTTCCCCACACGAATGCTTACACGTAGAAGGTAGGACCACGAATACTTTCTCGTGCGTGTCCCCCTTGCTCTCGCTTGCCTGCACCACTCTATTATCACCCCGATCCCTGTGTGCCGGCGCATACTTGCCGGGCACCTCGGAAAACTTTGCCAGACAACCAGGCTACATTCGGCCACCTCATCGCGCAATCTCCCCATACAACTGGTATCTCGTAATGCAATTCAGATTGTCGGAACCCAGCCGAATGCGTTACTTGTTTGGGAGCGTTTCAAAGCCTTGGAGTGCCGCACTGCAGATCGTCCTTTCAGAGCAGGTGGAGAACGTATAACATTTAGTAATCGAAGCCATGTTACTATCCGTCTTAATGGTATTATATATACACCTTTTCTTTGAGAAAATAGACCAACAACGTGAAAAGACTGCGATCAGATTATCTAACATGGAAGACGAGAACTCCAACTTTTGTTGCACTTTTCCTTCGCAACATTTTGCTTCTCAGAGGAAAAAAAACATGCTTCAAATTATAGCATAGTCCATGGCCTCTTCTAATCGCCTCTCCTCCGAGGACCTCTTTCGATACAGCCTCTGAGGCTTTTCTCTTTCTATAATGTTGTTCCACTTTGCGTAAAAGAAAAACATATTCATGGCAGTCTTCATCCTCGGAAAGCCTTGGTGTGTATGGTAAATCACTGGCTCAACGGAGCTGAACACCTCACGTCATCACCAATTAATTACCTGTGTCCTTCTGCCCTCTTTGATATCACCATGGCAAAACGACAGGTGAATTGGATAACCGAGAACACGAAACTATTCCTTGCCTGTGAACAATCGGCAATAATGCACGACAGATAGACGATTCGATTACGGTTGACCAGTGCCGCACGATACACGATACATGTTGATCAAGTGTGAAATTTAGTCCACGTCTCCTCTAGCTAGACAGTAGAGCGCTCTATCCACGAATCCTGAACATGTGAAATGTACAGCATCGCATTGTCGGGCCTGGGATTGCAAGGATCTGATGGCATGTACGAATATTGTACGGATGTCTTGATCCACAGACATCTTTGACTATTGTCGAGAATCTTTGGCAAATGACTTGATGTTACTCTTTGAAAATGTCTGATTGGATAGACGGAATTAAAAGCCCTTCGTGGCACCACAAGGACACTTCAAGGTAGTATATCTCAGCACGTGATATCTACAAAGAGTCCTTTTCGAAGACGATGGACCACGGGCCGAGCAAGTTTTTGATGAATCACTTTTCGGCAGGTTCGCTTGACCTTGGTTTCACTTGTCAATTACAGCCGGTGAGGTGTCATACCTTGCCATTCGAGGGACAACCTTTAGCGCACTTCTTATTGTGAATTCTTCGTCTCAGAAGCTGCTGATGGGCATAATGTACGGCCCCAATGAGAAACCCGGACACAGAGTGGCTGGCAGCGTGCAGTAATCCATCAAATGCTGTATTGCCAGACGTACACTCTTTCCATTTCAGAAGATAAGCGTACGCATGGCACAAGCAGAGGCTTTTGACTTTGAACTAGCGCATTGCGCTCGAATACACTTTTGCTCTATGACAAAGCACCACATGCTGAGTTCCAATAAAAAGCCAACTGACGAGAGAAGGTCATCAATGGATGTTGTCTACGACCTCAAATGTCTCGTGGCTATATTTAGCACATTGCGCCCTCAAGTGTGATCAGAGATATCCTTTCACTCCACGCCATCTGTCCCAGAGGGACGGACCATGAATAAGGCAAACCACTCTGACGTGTGTGCTGGTTCACGGCGACGAAGAGGTCACCATTATCTAACGTGCCCTGCTGCCATTCAATACCAAACGCTTACTTGGGCGTATGACAGGTAGCTTGTACTCCACCCGTAGTACTAGTTGCCCAACGAGCTAATCTATTGTTTGCGTTGCTCTGCTCTGGGGCCAACGTTGCAGTAGCTACGCGACCCCAAGCTCGACCTCAAATACATCATCAAAATCAAAAGCCCCGTAATTCTAATTTTGGCAGAACTATATCTGAGAGACAATGTGAAGGGAAAGGTCGGTCATGCAATTCAAACAAGACTTTCGATTCTCACCTTCTCATTTTGTATGTTTCCTCTGCTGCGGCATCAGTGGTCAGTAGGGGGATTCAGAGGAGGCAAAAGGATCGCGATAAACTTCTACTTGTATCAGATGTAAGTGCACAAGTATATCTCAAACCCCTTTTTCTCGACGACCTTCAATGCAAACGAAGACGATTAAATCTTCCCTGGAATACATTCCCATTTTCTCGTTTCAAACCAGACTGTAATGATATCCGTCGAACGAAATAACTTGGACTTGAAACTCGATGGTGAGGGAGAAGTTTTGATTGCAATATTGATAGGTGAGGATGAAGTAGCAGTCCAACAAAAAAACTTTACACATTCTGCAATGGAGCCAGCCATTTGTCATTTGATAATCAGCCTTGCTTATTCTGCGTGAAATCGAGATGCTAGAGATGGGAAGACTATTTGAAACAACGTTTTCAACCTGTGTTCGGGCCTGGTGGTGGGTCTCCTTTCGGGAACCTACACATGCTTGCTGTCGGCTCAAGACCATGGATGGATTTTATATGTTTCTGGTCCGTAACAGAAATTGCACGCGGGTTAGTTGTCAAACGACTCCCAACGCAAAGATATAAGCACAATTCTTTTGAAGAGCTGGAAACTTACATAGCAGTAGTCCTTCCTGGTGAACTGTCGGTTGCAGAGTCCACATTGACTTTCAATTACCTTGTCATGTACGACGCGTTCATGTTTACTGGCATCAGACTTTCTCGTAAAAGTACGGGAGCAGCGAGAGCAAACGTACAACCTTTTGCTGCGCTTCCCAGGATGTTGAAGGGGAAGGGCGCTATTGGATGGGCTTGCAACACTTTTGTGTGAAGACTGAGTTCGAGTGAGAGCAGAAGAGTTCGATTGAACGCCTCTCAATACTTCAACTATGGAAGGGAGGCGGGTGTTCTCCGAGGTACCTTGAGATCTTGAAGAGGAAGAAATATGTTCGGACATTGTTCTTGTAACCTTAGCTTCGTCGTCATGAGAAGATGTTCTTGAGTGGGTATCTAAATGGTCGTCCGTGCTGGATGAAGAACTTCCTGCGGGTGTTCGGAATACGCGGGAAGTTCTGCTGTGCCCCTGGGGTTTCCGTGATGTACCACGAGTGTCACTGGCCTTTAGAAGAGATGAGATGGCCGGAAGTGATAGATTCCTGCGATTACCAGACATGAAACGGGGTTGATAAGCAGCAAACCCGGAAAGATGAACGTGAGAACGATGAGGACTTGCTTCCGAAACTGGTGAAGCCGGTGTGGTAGATAACGGGTGGGTGATGGAAGGACTCTTGTATGGAAAGTGGGTGAGGTCAAGACAATTCAGGTATACAACTTTTCAGCTGAGGGGCACCCAAATGTACGTGTTCCATAGTCTTCAAACGGCCTAAACAGTTGAGCTATTTCCACTCGTTCAGCTGTACTAATTGATCAACGTAAGTCAGAAAATGAATGGATAGCAACAAACTTGACGTGTGCTTTGGGAAAGCGACCCTTTGGTATATGTAGAGTGCACGGCGTGACTACCGTTACCCTTGTAGTCCGTGAAGCGTCTACATGGTACGAACAAAAAGAAAATATATCCGCAAACGATCATATCATCCGCCCCTTTTTGGGGATACTAATGCAAAAGATTTCGTTGGAAGGATAATTGCGTGTTTGGCGATAGATAATCATTAGTAACCATTTTGTGGGTTTTCTCATGCATGGTGATGGATTGCCGGGCGACATTCGTTCTGATTGTCTAACGTGAATAGTTGGCAATCATTGCCCTATTCCAAACGGTTTGTCGTCAGGTTCTCACGCGAACGTTTCCACTTTGCATCGGATTGGACAGGTGACGAGATATTATATGATACGGCACATTTTAGCTCAGGCATCGAGTGGAAAATGCTTGTGATAGCTATGACCGTGTGCAAGGAAGAAGTTGTTGGGTAATTATAGCCGGGGCAAAATGTTTTCTCGGAGCAAAAAACGAATACGTGTCGTTGTAATCTGGAAATGGTAAACAGTTTGAAAAAGTTCCATGGGGCTGGCGCGTGAATGAAGCGGCATCTGCCCAGGGGGAAATTGGGAGTCCAACTGAGTGCAGGACACTTGCAAAACGAAGTAACGGCGAAAGCTCAATACCTTCACAAGTGTGACCGCCGCAAACAACAGAGCTGGGCAGTCAGGCGGAAATTGAGGCCAGAAAAGGCTCTATGTGTGGTGTCAAAGTGATGCGGCATGGTGAGCGGGAACAGGGCTCTCGCTTTTCTGCGTTTTGCGGAACATCGGGTGTGGCAGGCGTAGGGATCAAACATGTGCGCAAGTATGAGAATGCTGACGAGACTGCAAACATGTTGTAGAGGGAATTCCAAAGTCTGAGCTTCACGAGCGAAAACTCGGATGTGATGATTGGAGTGACTCGTCGTGGCGCGACGTTCCATTTTTGGGGGAGGAGGAACGGCATCAATGCAGCCCCGATGTTTGATTGGAGACGCAGGCACGAATACGGCGCTAAAGTGCGCTCATTGCGGGCGGCATGCTCGCCTACGCCGTCGACGGCGGCGCCATCTGTGCGTCTTACCCAGGGTAGACAGATCCTGACAAGCCAAGTTCTGAGTAGCCTCAAGTGGACGTCTACGCACCGTTAGCTACCACAACATGTTGTTAGTGATACCGTTTATACCAGTTTGATACAGCGAAGTTGTACACGTGGCATTTCGTGCGGCATCACACGTGTCCACGCAAACACTCCAAGGGCTGCGCGCATATGCATGAACTGTATGCCTTCGTCATACTGCTGTCAACTGCACACCATTTCTGACAGTGCACCTGAATAATGCTGACTCCACGGACTGCAGCGCAGAGGGCGACGGGGCTGCCTCTCCTAAGCCCGAAGTTGTCTTTTGTGTACATAATGTACTGCTGCTCGTCTTCGCTACTGAAAAGCTCCACTGCATTCGGATGAAAGTTCATGCTGATCCTTTTCGAGACGTGCCCCACAGGCAAAGTGACTCAGTTAACAAATACCTTGAAGGTACCTTGCCAGATTGCGCGTCTTCCACTCCGTCCAAAATGCCAACGGCTCAGCCACCTGGAAGATAAACGATTCCCAATAACTTTGTGCCACCTGCATTACAAGAGCTGGTGTCATCCTCGATTCTACAAATCCATTCGGCATTACACGACTGCAGTCTTGAAACAATTCAGCGCCTTACTGCTTCTTCTCGAGAGTGTGTGGCAAGCTACCTTGTGGCGTACTCGACGCATCTGCTTCTCTAGAACAAACGGGGTGTAGAATATATCCATATGGGTAGAAGTGAACGTTGCATTACAGATACGTTCGATATCCCACATGTTCCCTCCGTAGCAACAGATATGCCTCATCAATCAAAGCATTATGCTTGAGAGAACCGCGTGTGATCACAATTTATCTTTGTTCTGTCGAATTCAGTGTTTCAGTTGTATGGAAACGCACCTAGGCAACACCAATACGTCAAAATGATACTATCTTACTTCAGTACATTCCAGGTTTAAGTGAGCAAATTGTTCTCACTGAATGGTTATTGGCTCTGCTCATTCTACCGATACACATGAGCATCAAAATATGTGCTGTAAACGAGACAAGATGTACTATGGTAACTGTTCCACCGAAAACGTTTCAAGTTCATTCGCAGAAAAAAGTAACAATCGTGCTGGGTAGACTGGAACGTCACAAACCTGGAGGCGTATTAGCGATATTCTCGTAACTCTTGCCATGTTTAGAGCCTGCCACTGGGAACAACATACTTTGAACACCCATAATACTCGCTTGTGCCAATCAGCATTTGTTCCCGTTTTAGGCCTGTGAATTCTATCAACCCGTACTACTCATTTTCGTCCAGCCTTCTTTTTTCGGAACCCTTCTTATCCTGAATGTAACTAATGTGAGAAACTGCGTAATGGTTCGCCGCCAAGATGAGTTGGTTGGACGGCGAACATTGTCCATTTTCCCATGCATAAAAGTGGACTGGATGTCAGAAGTTTCGCACCCTTTCTTGTCAAACCACCCAACTACCCACCCTCTACCTCCTCATTCAAACCATTCTAAAGACCTCAAATCATGGACGGCAGCAGATCTCAGTATCGAAAGAAAAAGACGTCCTCCAAAGCTTCCAGCAGTTTGGCAGAGAGTTCTGCTCCTCATGGTGAGGGAGAGAGAAATGACTCCCATGCCGATGCCACAAAAATGAGAATCGGTTATCTTCTGGACGGCACGAGCTCAGGATCAGCAGGTTCTTCATCTGCCACGAGGGGTTCCATGCCAAGAAGTGCTTCAGCATGGAATATTGGGGATCTGAAGAAAATGAGTATTGGCAGCATCTTGAACTCTAGCCGTGGCCCAAACAATCTTCCAGCTTCTTCCTCGAGTCGGTCTCGTCAGTCCCGCTATACCTGCACTTCTCCGCAGTGCGGGGCACAATTCTCTCTGTTCTCGGAAATAAAACATCATCGTGCAACCGCCCATGGACTTGAGTCTCATCAGTGTATCTACTGCAAAACGGTTCTTGCTCGAGAAGCGAATTTGATGTATCACGTTAACTCCAAACACAAGAAGGCTGGTGAGCATTGGTGCTATAAATGTTCCTTCAAGACACACGACTTACAAACTCTCAGGAAGCACACGGAATCTGTCCATGCCATGAGGAAGTGTGGCACATGTGGTGAAAGGATTTTAAAGAGTAACCAAGCTCAGCATCGGGCCAAATGTCATTCTATGAATCCTCAGGAAAGCAGAGGAAAGAGGGGAAGGCGGTGAAGGAGCATATTGTGAAAGAAGGATGACTGGCCAGCAGGCCCGTGTCACTACTTCAGGTTGAATTCGAGAGCAAAGTTGAAACTTGTTGAGTGGATAGGAGTAAACTTTCCTTTTTGTTATGAACATCGACAGTTCGACGTTCCATTTTAGTTGACAAGTTTCAATTGAGACTTTGAGCTATTCGCAAGATGTTTGTCGTCCATAAGTTTTTAATGTATCCACAACTTGATCAAGCCATCCTTGTCCTTCTCCGTGGTGAAGTGTTTGCATACCTTTTGCCATGATTACAGTGTACTTAGTTAACCAGCTTCTTTCATGCTTGTGCAGTACTCGTTCCTGTATCTCTAAAGGCATTATTAAGTTCGGCTTACTTCTTGTCTAAGCGTCTCAGAAACGATGAGAAACACAGTGGGAAGCCATGTCCTTCTTTGCTTGTTTCATAGCTGAGTCAAATTGACGTGGGAAGCCTGGCTCGAGTAGTTTCCGCTTGTACTTCTGCCTTTTTTAATCAATTTCCACTCAATGTAACCATGTGTTCCACCTCTTGATAGCAATAAGCCAGGGATTCTGCGGTCGAAAACACCTTAGGTACCTAATACTTTCTTTGTACCATATTATAGCCCCGTAAGTGTAGCACGGCTACTGATTTGTGGTTTGTGGCTACGGTGTAGAGATAAGTGTTATATGTTGTTGGGGTTCTTAGCATACCCCGCGTACGAGTAATTCACATACGCGTTTCATAAATGAGAGAGAGAGAGCAAGCCAGGAGACCTCCTCCTGGTCAGTTGCATGCGTCCTAATATCGATTGTCCGTAGAACAGGTGGACAGATGGGTTCATAAACTCTTGGATTAGTGAATGAATACTTTCTACAGATGGCTCACTGACGAGTTCCCAGAAGCCTCCTGTGAGTTCTGTAGTGAGGTTTGTAGATAAGAGGGATACCGCATGTCAATCTGGAATTTGGTTCTTTCAGCTCTTGGAGTTCCCGTCGTGGTGGCGTTTCACGTAACAACCTTCTTGGAATACTAAAATTCTCCGGAACTAGAAGTTGTATGCGTGTAGCTCCGTTGCGCAGCGAGCACCTGACATCTCGGCTTAGGCGGGTACTTTCTCCAACTGGGCGGAGAAGAAAATATACTACTCGCAACAATGAGTTACATTTGTTCTCTGGCTCTGTCCTCCAACGCAGCCTTCTCTAGGAAAAGTTTTCCCTATCATCTTGGGGATAATGTTACTCTGTAGAGCGCTTCCTGCTGTAGGGCGACGACTCCAATCTGCAATACCTTTTGGTAAAAACTGTGAGACAACTGGGGTATGATACAAAAGCGACTGGCCGGAACTGATGAACGTGGACAACGATTCTTGTCGTGAGCTCTCAAGAATTCAACCTATTCTGTGCACAAAATCTGTGCGCAAAAAATTCTTCAGCCACCACCGAGATTTGAACTCGAGACCTCTTGATTACTAGTCAAGCGCTCTACCAACTGAGCTATAGCGGCTTCAATTTCTGTTGTGCGATAGCTGAGATTTAATTTTATTTATTCAAACTTTACGGAATAGGCAAACCATCACCTATTTCATGGATCAAAGATGGTGCTCTCCTAGGAGCAAAGGGGCACAGCACTCACAATTCTTAAATAAATGTCTCGCTCGTTCGTTCAGCAAGGCCGCTCGAATGTGCAACTCTGCCGTACATCTTCATACATTGGAATAAAAAAAAGAAGGACTTCAGGGTAACATTCACGCCTCTGTGCGTGTTAATTCTATGGATTGAGAGACAATAGTTTTTCGCACAGCAGACATCGTTAGAGGAGAAGCAGTTCTTGTACGATGCGCTTTGTACGATGTGAAGAGTTCGACGCCCGTGCAGAAGTTGAACGTTTTTCTGCTCCTCAATTCTTGGAGGAAAAATGGGGGCAGTGAGAGCCAAGACAAACAATGTTTGGAATGTCATTCCATTCGTACCTCAGCCTGCAGTTTTTGGGCTTTGGTCCGCACAGCACTTTCCAAACAATTGTAGTCAAGCAAACTCCAGTTCTGCGACTCTCTGCGGCGCCAACCACTGTGCGACATTGCCTAACGGTAAGGTCAAACGAAAACACTCTTCACAAGTCGATCAGTTGTGAAATCTTAAGTCATCTTCCTCATCTTTATCGAAGTCTAGTATGTCAAACCTAAAACCTAGTATCAGAATGAGAAAACCTCGAAATCGTTTGAGTCTCAGGACGAAAAAGACAAACAAGCAACTGGTGGCATCAAAAGCATCCGTGCGTAGTCATCACACACATGCCAATGTGCAAATGTTCACTGAAATCATACAGGAGAGGTACTGGTCTCAGCAGGAAAAACAGAAGTTCATTAATGCGTTGTTCACTGTTTCCGCTCCGACCGAAAGGGAACGAACAGTACTCATCTCCAAAGCAGTTGCCTCCCGGAATGAAAAGCAGGTGAAGGCTCATCGACAGAAGTTCTTCATGAGAGTAATTCGGGACGCTAAGGAAGACTATTTTGCTTCTGTCGTAGGCGAACGTCTTGAACGAACAATTCCACGCCCAAATGGAAGCTACCACCCGAGGCTCGTCTGCATGCATTCAGTTTCTCCGAAAGAAAATCGATTTCATTCTAGAGTATGTCACACATGTGAAAAGCAAGGGTTTCTTAAGAATTCGTCGCTTCCACAAGAGTGTGGGCTCTTTCTTCTGGCAAGAGTCACTGAGCTGGCTGAAACAGTATACAACTCGTAGTACCCTATACTCTGCAGCAGCAAGTTTGCTCATAAATGACCAGTAAGAAGCATGTCTCCTTCTTAGCGGACTTCAATGGCTTGAAAATTTGCTCTTGCATCCCTCAATTCACTTAGACTACGTACGAAGAACATTTAAGGCCACATAAACTCCACATCATCAGTGCGCCCTCCACTACAATGGCTATAGTAAGGAAGTACTTTTAAACTTCTTTTTTCTTAGTGAATAGCTGCGCCTTTATCTTATGCCTATGCACAAGCAATCTGTTTCTTTAACGGCATTTCCAAGGTACTGCTAAGTATATTTATTTGAGCCAATTATGGCTGGAATAGTGCAAAAGATGTCGATGCTTGATCCTGATCCTACCCTATAGGCGCAGCCGATCTGCACCACAGCTGACATGATCAGCACGATCCGGAACCTTTGAAACGCATCAGTCGTTTCTGATATCCATCGTATCTTTTGCATTTCAGATTCCCACCCACCCTTCCGTAGGGAACAGTATGATCTTTCTAGATCACACTGCCGGATCTCAGCTCAACTGAGATCCTTGAAACTGGCTTGGTGAGCCGTTGCAGCCCCCTCTTCCAAAGCATAAAGATCTATTGCCCGGCTACGGCCTTGTAGCGAACAATAACAGAGTAACCCAGCTCTTCTTGTCATGCATATGCAGGGAGTGGAGGTTTCATTTTTGCCAAAAGCTTTTTGGGCTCCCTATGTGCTCTGCATGCCGATGTACCAAGTTGGTACTACCAACGGTACAACGCGTTGGGCCAATCTGCAGACATCGCCCATTGTACGCCCCACATGTATTTGGAAATGTAGAACCAGCTTTCAAACAAGTTCAAAGAGAGATGTTCTCATTGCCTAGTTAACTTCTTTCGAGGAACTACTCGAAGTTGTTATGCAACAAAATGCCTGGATATCCACTTCAGTCGTAAGTTGGACTTACGAAGCTGGGGGTCAAATTCCATCAGAAGATCACAGTCAAATAGAGTGATTGGCTTCGTGGAGTAGAACGAGGCTTTCTCAGGGGCAATATCTGATCCCAAGTGTCCGATCTGCCATAGATGAGCGGGTGTCACCAGTCCCGGTAACTGTAGCAATTTTGCTTTCATGTCCATATTGCGAGTAATACTTCCCTTCTCACATCCAGCAGTGGCCTTTTTGGCATCCTTTTTCAGCGTGTTTATATCAGAAAGCTGAGAAAACTCTGCTCTGTACCGCTCTCTTCTTCGCCTTCTTATCTTTTTGTCGATATACCTTTCCAAGTACCTTTGCCTACCTTGATTTTCAAGCTTAAGTGCTTCCAATTTCTGTCTTTCATTTTTTCTCAGCTTTTGCTTGCCAGCCAGAAACTCCTGGTACTCGGTTAATCCCAAAGTCCGAGTCGTCTTCACATTCTTCTGTATACATTGAGATTCAACGCTGTCCGTATCATTCCCAATTGACTGCCTCATGGCTAATCTTTCGTCCCGCATACGAAGAAGACGAACTTCTTCTACTTCACGGTCTATTCTTAGTAGAACGTTGACGCGATTTCCCTCGGGTTTCAAGAGGTTGAGCTTCTGATTCCGTCGCCGAATACTCGAATACTTCTTCAAATCCTTCAATATGTGCTTCAGACGAATTCGAACAGCCAAGTCAATGATGTCGAGAGTACCCTCCTCGAAATTACCCAATCTATGATTCTTGATAGCTCGTTTAATAACTTGGTTCAGGAGACTCCTTTTCACTGTGCTATTACTCTCTGAAGTTTTCATTGCCAACCAGTGTTGCTGATCTTCAGATTTATCTAACTCCTCGTCGTTTTCATCTTTTTCCAGCCTATTCTCTTTCTCATTGAGTTCTATCCTTTCGAGCCCTTCCACTCCCTCATTGTTGTCCTCAAAGGATACGCTGCTTTTGGAGTTTGTCTCTTTGATTCTTTTGGCGTCTGGGTGGGCTGTAGGGCATTCACTTGCCCTTTTCTTTTTGCACTCTGCAGGCTGATTTCGAGCCCTTTTATTAGGAGGCACAACCTGTATATCTCCTTCGTCCTGCTCCACCCTTCGTTCAATGTTGTATTGCTTTGGATTATCATTTCCCCCTTCTTCACAGAGGAATTCCTTGAAAGATGGGATAAAGTTTTTCATCCGATGTTGCGGAAACACTGTGTAGAATATGTCCACGACATTTCTCTGAATCTGTTCTGCCGTTTTGTCCCCTTTTCGAAAATTGTTCCATTCTCGCTCAATATTCCGTTTAATGAACTGCCGATATTCGTTCTCCTTTGAAATACCTCGCGTAAGAACTCTTGCAACATTCACAACGTGTTTAATGTACTTTCTAATTTTCTTCGGCTCGTCCATGCTACCTTTTGGTGCGCGGTAGGAAAACTGCTTGATTCTTTGCCGCTTTTATTCACAGGCATAAAACACCTTTTGAGAAAATGGCAAGTTATACGACGAGATACTCAACCCGCAGTGCTAACCGCTTCTTCTCCGAAAACGCAGTCAAGAATTTGGCAAACATTCACGGTCAATTGAGCCCACGAGTCAGTTCGATACAGGGACCAATCCCGTTCCTTCATGTCGCAGGGTTTTGTGGAACGTAAACGGACATGAGTGCCTCCCCAGCGGTCGGGAAAGGGTTCCACTGGTAGTAATGCGGTAAGAACGGTTGCCCATACTGTACTACAGCAGTTAAGAGGGCGAAAAGGCGTATGGTCCTATAACATGTCATGTTTCCCCTCAACCAAACTCGTCCCTTTTTTCGAGCCGGAGCGCAACGCTCGGTGAAGCACACATCCTTGCAGTACAAGGCTTGTACGTTGCAATCGTACGTCGTTTTTTTGTGAGTACACCGCAAATTATTAGTAGATCGAGCGAACCCTCTCCTGTAAAGCTAGATTTGTAGAATGGCATTCTACAGATTTCACACGATTGGAACTGGAATGAAGTGGCACCCGCTTAAACTTTTTATTTGAATTACTTTCCCTTGGAAAAAAGGAGAAATACCCTCTTTGGCCAATTGACCAATACTGACGGAGGTCTACAACGGTAGTAGTGGGCTCGACCGTCAAGGCCGCACAGGCCCATGAGTAGCAGCGGACGGATGTACGAAAGCCAAATATCGAATAGGGATGTGTTGGACAATGTTTTGTTTACCAGAACAAATGAAGTGACCCATAGTACATATCAAGTTGCACCGTGTCAAAGGATATTCAAGCAAACGCACACTAAAGCAAACGCACACTAGAGAGCAGTGAAGAGGAAAGACGAAACCATGTTCTTCCATAAGCTGGGTAGCTGGCCAGCTAGCCACATACCTGTCCGCCCCGGATTACTGGTTTTAGCAGCAGCAAGACAACTGCCCCTTCTTGCACTTCGGCGGGCCGATCAACCAGCACTTCGAAAAGGAAAATCCTTTGCATTGGTCCAAAGCCTTCTTGTAGCTAGTGCACTGGCATGGGCATGAAATGGGCCTCGGCGGCGGCAACGGGATCGGATGAATGGGATACCCGCATGAACGAACAGCAGTATTAAGGAATTCGCGAACTTCAGTTGGGGCGTTGGTGTTGATCTTACGAACCGCGGCGTGCAACTCGTAACACGGGAGTTTGGTCAGCCTTTCGGCCTCGTTCATGCTTAAAACCCCATGAGAAACTGCATGAACAGCTTGGAATGAGACGAAGACGGCGATTAAGACGAAGACTTTGATCATTTTGTCGTAGAAGCACAGATGGGATGCCTTTCTCTTGCTGGTGGAACGGGGACGCCAGGGTCTGCAGCGCCATCTACCGTTTATATACACATTGGCACATGACATAGCTTTTCGTCCTCGCCTCTTGGCTGACCATTGAAGGACATTTTTTAATGGATATAGTGGTCAAGAAGCATAGTGAGTGCGTGTTGTAACCTTGCTGAGTTTCAATTCAAAACTGCAGTACTGAACTGATTTATACTACTCGGGGATGTATCATATACATCGGAAAAACAAGAACAGTCTTGTTGCTAACGTTCTACATTACATACGACAGTAGATGAAGCCATGGTTGCCACATGCCCTTGTTGCCGAGTCTTGACTTCAAAAGCCCGCCAGTCGCGAAATCCAAACGCTTTTGGGACATTACAGCGTCAGCCAGAGGCTAGGAACAGCAACCTTATAACTTATAAGGTTGTCCGAGTCCTCCAAAACGAGATAGATATTGTACCTTCGTAACGTTACATTAAATAGAAGTCGTGAATGAGTGGGACCGGTGGCTGGCGAACAACGGGCGAATACTAATCAAGATGGCAACAAGGAAACTCGACAGCTTGAAACAGATCACCAGTAACTTGAAGGGTTTGTGAGCTCGCCCCCGTCTAAACGTGCGTCTGTGCGTTTAGCTGGAATCTATTAGATCTCTTACAGCCCCCGAAATTTGAAACGCAACACCCCTAGAAATAGTGGTTTGCGAGGATTGGAGCGGGGCTATTTGGATAAATATATACCATTAGAAAGCTCTATCAGATCCAGAACGTACATGTTATAGGTAGAATAGCTAACGTGCTACTGTATAGTCTAAAGAGTAAAATAGGGGTGGGTTGGGGTGCGAAATTGAACGCGTCAAAGCCCAGAATCACCCCAAATATTACGAAGAATCCAGTTTCCAAATGTGCGATTTTGGCCTGGAATCGCGTTTTTCTTCATTTTCTAAGAAACCACAGCTGTTTATCTCAAGTTTGGCATACTATTCAAATCTAAATAGATATTGACTAGGATATGCAAAACCCCGATTAAAAACGCACAATATGGGCGTAGTTATGGCTCTTGGGATTTTTCAGATTTGAAAAATGCGTTTTTGATATCGTTTGTATTTTTTTTTTAGTGCAAAAAGGGTTTATGAAAAAAATGGTGCTTCCAAATGGCTATTAAAACTTGCTAATTTGGTCCACATAGATACTTTAGAATTTAAATGTAGATGAAAGCCGTAGTTTGATTTGATTTACGTGTACCAACTGGACACGGTACTCTGATGCAAGTCTTTTAAAAAGACAAAATTCTTTTGCTTACAGTATCGAGACGGCCCCCTTTCCCCGACATTCGGAATAGAGCTACCAACGGTAAACATACTGTACCAAGGGTAGCGTTAACGTTCTAACGTTGTAACGCTCTACACGTAGTGCTTCCCCTTCTGGCTCATTCCATTCCCCTAATCGGGTTTTCTCTCCCTGCGTGAACTCAGGCCTGATGAACATGTTCTGATGTCCAGGGCAGCGAGCCAAGCGTTGGAACAGCCTAACAATGTGACCAAAATCGTTCCTCTGGAACAAGCACACGCAATAATTGGTCAAACCTGCTGTGTAACTTCTAGTGCGCTCTTGTTCTCGAGAGCTCGAAGATGCGAAGGCCCGTAAGAGGGCTACAGTGTGAACCATGTTTTTCGGATATATGGAAGTCGTCGACGGTGCTATGCTTCAGCCCATTCCTAAAGATTGGCTTCCTGAACGGTCGTGATTCTGTCGTGTCACAACTCTGCCCAGATGCATCTTGAAATTGAAAACCAAGAAATGAGATGCAAGAGATGCACACTGGAAGTAGATAGGCATATCTTGGAGCATTGCTTCATGTCTTTCATGCGAGAGAAACGATCCTCAGGGGATGAAGGCCGATACGGCAGTGATCATACACGAAGTCTATGATGATGCAACCTGTGAGCTTTGTTTTGGCTTCATATCTCTTGCTCATTATCGTTCCTCACGTTTCTTCTTCAGCTAGTGCTAGCTCTGTGAGCGATATCTCTATTTCCTTGAAGGAGAGTACGATTCTCCAACAATCACCACATTCATCTCTTTTCGGAAATGTTTCGGTTACACCTGCTCCTTCTCCAGCTCTTCATCCTGGTGTCCACCCCCGCATACTTTTTGATAAGCAGGAGTGGGAAGAGCTTGTGTCACGATATGCTGACCCAGCTGTCTTCGATTTAGCTGGTTCATGGTCCCGACATATTCGTTCAGTATCCTCGCCGTTTGGAACAGAGTCAGAGTTTCTCATTTCCTTGACAGAAATGGAAAGAAACGGGGAGACCGCTGCATATGACGAGAATGAGGACTATACTCAGCTCACCGAATTGCAACGTGCAAAACTTGAACCACTTGCTACCAAGATCATGGAATCCTCTGAAGGTAATTATCAGAGCTTTTTTGTCTGTGCTCTTTGGGCCAGCGTACAAGAAGAAGTTGTCCAACAAGGAACTGCTCCGGCCTTCACGGAGAGAACTGTTGATGACTGCATCCTAGCTACTGTCGCTTGGGCCAAAGTGTTGCTAGCTCATCGTGCTGTTAACTGTGCCGATGATTGCCCCACAGAATCGAGTGGTGAGCGATCACACCTGTGGGATACGAGTCGCAGATATGAAGTGTCCGACGACTGGTATGCCGCTAGTTTTCCAATCGCGCTCACTCTCGACGTTTTGTATGAGAGGTTTACAGATGCCCAGAAACGTACTGTCAAAAGTGCAATCGCTCTCTTTGTGCACAACAAAGCTTCATGGGGTTCTACCGTCGTTAGCGACCGCTATTCCCCAAACGCGGCACTGCACCCTCATCGCATATTTAGCAACTGGGCAATGTATCATTCATACCTTTACCTGGCGAACCTCGTCCTCGAGGGTGAGACTGACTATGACGCTTATGCTTCCGCCGTATTATCCGAGGCGGAAGAAACGGGTTTCAATGTGGGTCTCAATTTCAGGTTTTCGGCGTTGATTGACGCTTACGTGAACCATTCAATATATCCAGATGGAAGCACATTTGAAGACGGGTACACCTATTTTATCGCACTTCGCGAAGGGGGTCTGGGGCTTTTGGCGGCGCACAGAAGGGGATTGAACGTGTTTGACACCGAAAGATTCCGCGGACTGATTCACAACGCTGCTCAGATGCTTGAGCCGTGGCACTGTGGTCGAATCATGGGCCATTCTTCCGGTGGAGGACTGCTCTATCCAGCCTGGACCTCGTTGTTCAGATACGTTTACCAAAAGGGCCCCATATCCCAGATGATCTGGAGGCACAGAATGGGGAATGAATTCCGGAACAACAACCCATGTCGTATTCAATGGTTTCAGGATCTGGCCCCAATGTTACTTCTAGGAGGTGAACATGGTACAGCAACGTCCGCATCTTCGCCCCAAGGTCTCGGGCAGTATTTGGAACACTTTCCGCTCTCCTACTATTCTCCTCGACGGGGGCTACTCATAGCCAGAAGCAGTGAAGATGAAAACGCGATCTACGTCCATTTTGATGCGCGCCCTGACTCTTTCTTCCCTGGGCACGACAATGCTGATAGAGGGTCATTCACTTACACTGCGTATCGGAGCACATGGATTGATGATCATTGGTGGAAGGAGAACCTGGATTCTCGAAAGCACTCTCTGCTCCACATTGATGGTCTGGCTCAAGACGAGAAAGCACCGCCTGTGCGAATGTTAAAGCGAGAAGATGATGGAGATGAGGTGATCGCAGCGGCCGACTTGCAATACGCATACAATTTCCAATGGGCGCGGAACTGGCCTGCGGGAAATCCCTTGCGTCAATACGTCAACGTGTATGAGCCAGATGGAACAAAAGTGAGAGAATTGCAATGGTTCGTTGATGCCGAATACGGACATCCCCATTCCTATGGATGGCCAAGGGACGACGACGGAGCGGACCTTGGCTTTACCAGGGATCTGTTCAGTCTGAATGGGGACCCTGATGTCGGGTTCCGGGGAATGTGGACATGGCGCCGAGCTTATCGGGAGATCGCTTTATCATGGATAGTGAGATCGATAATCCTGAGGCGAAAGGCAACAGACCATGGTTATTTCTTGGTTGTGGACTCAGTTGCGGTTTCTGGAAATGGCACTATGAATACATTCGAATCGTACTTGATCCTCGCTGAGTCGACCACCGTGAACAACAACGCATCTTCGTGCTCGGGAGAGAGGTGTCGGATCGTGTTGACTAACGGTGGAGAGGCACAGGTGGATCTGCACGTGCTTGCAAGAGGGGACCAGTTGTCATACCGCGTTGAACAATACATGTCCGAAAAGGTATACAGACGAGTGGTGGTACGCAGCGACCGTGAACAGGCGGAGGAGATGTGGTTGGCGCTACACGCGCACATTGGCAACGACGCAAACTTTGTCATTTCACGAGTGAGCGACGACGTTGTGAGAGTTTGGCACGGCGGGCAACTGAATCACTACACGGTGCACGCAGAGACGCATGCGGTGGAGCGGACAATTGCGCCTAGCCCATCGGCTAGCGTGACGGCGAGTGCTTCTCTGAGCGCTTCATTAAGCGCATCACCGAGCGCATCTGTGACGGCATCAGCGAGCGTATCGCCAAGCACATCCATAAGAGCGTCATCGACCGCATCGCCGACTGCATCGGTTATTGCATCGGCTAGTGCATCGGCTAGTGCATCGGCTAGTGCATCGGCGAGTGCATCAGCGAGTGTATCGGCGTCAATGACTTCGACGCCTGTCCCGTCGGTTTCTGCGAGTGAGGTACCTTTCGCAAGCGTTCCTGAGGAAGAGTTCCAAAAGCCTCCTCCGCCATACGTGACAACGTTTCCGATTGTGCAAGTTGAACCGATGGAGCCGCTGAGACTGAGGTTTCAAAAGCGACGCACGGTCGGGGCGTCGAGAATGGAGACGGACTTGTCTCATTTCCTACACGAGACGGAAGCGGATTATCAGGTGGTGTTCAAGCTGATTGGGCGCTCTCGGCGCAAGCGGCAGCTGGACGTGTTGACTACATGCTCGAGGATGACGGTGGGCTCGACGTCGCTGGCGCTGTACGACTGCGGAGACGACTCTGAGGCAGACGACAACTACAAGGCGCGACGGTGCACTCTGGTGCACGTGAGTGCGGAGAATGATGTGTGCGATGAGCGCAAGACGAAGATGAAGCGGCGGCTGACGCAGTACCACCCCTACTTTGTGGCGGTGTCGGTTGACACGGACGGGCTGGAGCCAGCGCAGGTGCAGGTGCGGCACAAGCTGAGCGGCGGCGGCGGCGGCAGCTCGAGTCGTAGGAGAGCGGCACGCAGCAGCAGCGCGAGCGCAAGGCATAGGAGAGCGGCACGCAGCGGCAACGCGAGGGTCAGTAAAGCAGCGCGCAGGAATAAGTAAAGCAAAGAGAGTCGGTGCCCATACGAGAGCGGTGGGCACTCCTTGGCGTCTGTGGTCTAGGGGTAAGATTCTTGCTTTGGGTGCAAGAGGTCCCGGGTTCGATCCCCGGCAGACGCCCGAATATCGACTCAAGCGAAATCTTTTTTGCCCATTGGCGCCTTGCTTGTGCTTGCGCGGCTTTGCTTTGATGGCCACGGCAATAATGAGGCGCCCACAACGTCACAAAACGGTGACGCATTGTTGCGGCATACAGCGGACGTGGCAGCGAGGTTAACGGCAGCGGTGAAGAGGGCGCCCCTCGGCGCGCTTCTCCAGCCCCTGTCTGCCGTTGGCGCCGAAGAGAGCTTGGCCTCCCCTTTCATTAGTACCCCGTGGCACGCGATAAAAAACACCTGTTGAGCGACTTCACTACCGCCATGCTCCTCACCGCACTACCTTCTCCACACCGCGTCCGCCCCCAACTCGCACGCACCTCGCAACATGGGTAAATACGCTATCGTCGTTGGCGTCAACTACGTCAAGTCCGATGCAGAGCGTAAGTTTTCGCATCCAGCGCTGCCCGTACCGTTCGTCGCATCCTTGCTAACCGCGCCTCCGTCCTACAGTCAAAGGCTGTCTCAATGACGCCAACACAATCACCTCCATCCTGCTCAAGAACGGCTTCAAGGTTTCAGGGCTCTCGGACGCGCACCCGAACTGGTACCCCCCCACGTATGAAATCATTACCCTCAGTCTGAACCAGCTCGTCCGCACCTGTCGCCCCGGCGACCACGTCCTATTCTACTTCTCAGGCCACGGCACCCAGGTGCCGTCGGAAGACGACGATGAGCGGGACGGTCTGGACGAAGCCATAGTCACCTCCGATTGGCGAGTCATCACCGATGATCAGCTGAAAGCGTACTTTGCGCGCCTTCCGCCATCGGTGCGCGCCACCGCCATCATGGACTGTTGTCACTCTGGCACCATGTTTGATGGAACAAATCGCGTCATATTCGGCGACAAGCTCAAAGATGCCCACTTCCGCTCCATGCCCACGCCTTCCTTCACGGGCAACCGAGTGGATCGATTCATCCCGTACACCGATCTCAAGCGCCATCGCTGCGTCAACGATGGCGCTTCACGCTCGCTGTCCAGCGCGGTGTGTGCACCCAGATCGTTTGACCGCGGGAAGGGTGACGTGTGCGTTTTGATCAGCGCAGGCCAGGCCAACGAGAAATGCAAAGACGTGCAACCAGAAAACGCACCCGCATACGGCGCCTTCACCAAGGCGCTGGAGATTGCTTACGAAACAAATACTACTGCCAGGTACGACGAGCTTGTGCTCGACGTTAGAAGGCTGCTGCTCCGCGCCGGCTTTTCGCAGAACCCTTGCCTCGAATGCCCGCCAGTTTTTGCTCACGTGCCATTCCTTTCCTAAATGCTTTGTTCTCCACCTGTATCTAATTATTCTTTCGACTGAGTGAACGGATCTTCAATGCATTTGGTTCGGTTCAGCTCAACGCTGTTTCATCTCATATGCTTTCGAATAGTGCCCCGGGGATACCCATTTTTACTTTTCACCACTTCGCAGTACTGTAGAGCTTCGGTAGGCGGACGACGACCTGGACAGGAAAGCGTACTTCTGGGAGTCTCCGAAGTTGGGTCTCCTGACACCCCGTCTGGACACTCGTCGACGCCAACCGCCGCGGAGAGAGACTTGCAAAGCCTCTTTTTCTTTCAAATACCCACCCTGCCCTACCCGTACACTGCTGTACCATCACATCAAAGAGTGCGCGGCATCTCTCGGTACATTGCTGTAACTCACAGCAAGGACAATTTGGATACTCTCCAATAATATTGAAATACTCTTTCTACGTTGTCAAAAATACCTGACAACTTCTGCAGCCAAACCCTCCCAACGCAGTTGGAAGTTCTGGCCGACGCTAGTGCGGCAAAAGTAAAATTTGAATAACCGCTAGCTGTTCGTCAGTGGGCGTCTCCT
This sequence comes from Gracilaria gracilis, assembly GCA_030374805.1. Classification (NCBI taxonomy): domain Eukaryota; phylum Rhodophyta; class Florideophyceae; order Gracilariales; family Gracilariaceae; genus Gracilaria; species Gracilaria gracilis. The sequence goes on from JARGSG010000189.1 coordinate 1,667,039, forward strand.
GAAAATACAAAGACGCTGTTTGTTTGCAGTAAAATCGTCACGATTCGTGTAGTTTCCGTGACTTGCGTGCTCGACTTCGCACGACGTGCGGAAACGTGCACAGCAAATAGCACGGCCACTCAAGCACGCTTTCCGAGTTGCATACTTCTCGATAACCACATCGAGTGCCATACAAAACCGATACCAGCTCCCGTTCTTATCAATCTTCCGGTTTGAAGCGAATGCGCTCGTGTCAGCAAGCGAAAAAAAACCTGCATACTCCCATTGCGTACCTGGCGCTTTGGGTTGTGGTTTGCGCGACAGCGATTTTCAGAATTCCTGTCCAAACGCAAACTCGAAAACTCACTGCGAAGCGTGTTTTCAATTTGGTACTTCAAAAAACCCCCCAGTATCCGAAAGAAGAATAGTGCTTAACCCTTCTGAGACTGAAAAGTTAAGTGTGTTGAAGTAGACATGACAGATCCATATGATTGGGTTTGAACCGAAACTCTTGGATGTCGACCTGCCATGTGTTCGCTTTGCTTATCTCTGTCTCAGAAGACATAAGCAAGCTAACGCCATTGGCAGTATCTGGATCAGAGGCGATGAGAGCCAATGACTCCGTCTATCGTGGTTTCTGTTGTCTCGTAAGAAGACGTCATTTTCACACCACCGCATACAGTGCACAACCCGAATTACGGCAGCAGTGGAACATGCTTCCACAACCAGAATTTGCACATGGAGCTCCAAGCGAAACCAATTCGTACCCGCCAAAACAGCTGGACCCCTCATCGTCCCTTTCGCTTTGTTACCCTTGCGTTATAGACATCTCAGGACCATCAAAGTCTCCCAGAACCCACATGATTGCAGCACCACCTTCTCTTAGTTGCATTCAAAACGGTGAACAAGATGAAGCGCTCCAAAACGCTGCCGAATACACTCTACAGCGCGCAGGAGAAACCTATTGGGAAGCTAATGAGGAGGAAGAGTTTATGATGGGGGCTCTGGGAACCGAAGAGAAGAAGTCGTTGGCCAAAAACAATGCGTACTGCGCAAAGTGGGTGTCAGTCAGTGGCCTTCACTTGGCCAAGCCACACCTCATCAGAAGAACTTACGGTCACAAGAAAGAGATAGGCTTGTTCTACTTGTTTCTGAACTCTTCATTCCTGAATTGCATGCGAGCGTGGACGAGCAAAGAACTTATAGAAAGGGGAAGGCGAACCAAATCTCTTCGTATGGACGAATTATTGGCGTACATCGGACTAGAGCTCGCGACGTCGGTTCATCGCTTGAATAGACTCCATGACTACTGGTGCAATTCTGATCTGCTGGGTGTCCCGTTCTTCAAGAACGTTATGGGACGCGATACATTCAAGCACATTCGTAGCGCTGTGCGGACTTACGCTTCCTACGATCCTGATGTAGCTGTACTGGACCCGCTTTGGCACAGTCGCACTATTCTAGAGCACTTTGTGCGTAACACAGCTACTCTGGCCGTTCCCCTTGGGGTGAGCTCGTTGGATGAGAATACTATCCGCTGCAAGGGCCGCACCGCTGCTAGGTCATATATGAAGAGCAAACCCGTAAAGTTTGGGATTCGCTTTTACGCAGTGGTAGGCTGGTCTCACGCGTATTTGCATAGTTTGCAAGACAAAGGTTCTGGTAATCAAACCAGTCAAACCCCTGTGCAAAGATATACCTCTTTGTTTCGAAACCTTCGTGGCGCCGTAGAAAGAAAGGTTGATGGTACATTAGTACCAAAATCAAAACCGTCGGCACTATGGTGTGCCCAAATGGCACATCAGGTGCAGCTGCATCCAACAGAAGGCTCAGGGAGGCTTATGGTTATGGACAATTTCTACACAAGACCCTTCCTAGCCAGACAATTGACACGTCTTAGTGACGGGGAGTGTAGGGTCTTGGGTACTGTGCGCTTTACGAACGTGGACGGCTTGAACCGTCCAGCGTTGAAGGAGGCTATTGAGAGCGTCAAGCATGCGTCAAGGGGAGAATGGCGCCTAGTCCAGGTATTGGAAATGGCTAACGGCACAACTGGTGTTGTAAGAATTGCATCTAATGCAGGTTTCATCGTATTCAAGGACAGATCAGTCGTAACATTTTACACAAATGATCTAGCAGATACACCAACTTCCCGGATTCAAATGCCAGACGAGCACGCAATAACGTGCGTACACGGCCTTGCACCGCTACAAAGGTGGATCGGAGATGAATCATTGCGAAGGACGACGCTCCAGGTCCCATCAATCATTGTAGCGTACAACTTGTTCATGAATGGGGTGGACAGATTTGATCAGTTTCGATCGACGTCAGCTACAGAACGAAACGAGAAACGCGTGACGATGAGTATATTTACCTTCATTCTTGATGCTTGCATCATCAACGCGCATGCTCTCCTCCACGCCATCGCAAAGCCGGGAGAGCCCATTGTCGACATTGGGTTAATGAAGCGGCGCATAATACAGCAACTTGTGTCGGATCATGGGGAATACAAGCAAACTCGAGCTGCACTAACTCTTATATCTGAGACAGGAAACGGGGCCCATTCAAGTGAGAGCGATCAACCGATGACATCTACAGAACATTTTCTGTTAGAAACCGAGGGAAGAAAAAGTGTCCACTGCATGCTGTGCACGTTGTTGTCTCCGAGAGGACGCGGTGGTTATACGATGTACTCGTGCACTCACTGCAAACGAGGTTTTCACGTCAACTGCTTCACGCTTTATCACCACGCGGAACACATTCGCCATGCACGTCCCGATCTCTATCATGCAATATTATTCGCGAAAACGTCCCTGTCTTCCAAATTCCATCGCAACAGACGCAATACAGTCACAGCCAAACTATCTACAGCAAAGGTACTGTTCAAGACGTAAATCTACTCTTCCTTGAAGCCCATGTAAGCCCCGCGATTGTCCGGCCATACGCTCCGAATTCCTTCTAGCACACAGTGTGGTAGCTGAATACGTTTTCCTTTACCTACGAGCCCGTGTCGCTCATATATAAACGCCTTGTACGCCCGTTTTCGCGCTTGGTTATTGTTCTCGTGGTACTCCCCGAACCTTGGGTAGTCAACAATAGTTGTATCCACGACAGCAGGTCCCAGTTGCATCCAGTAACACGGCGTGCCGCCGCATTGCCGACAAACCACATCTTCATTGTCCATCGTTACCTCTGGGACAAGAGTCAGACGATGAAGCTGTTGCTCATGGCCAGGTAGTGTCACAGACTTTGATGGTTGAACGTTGACGGACGCACTAGGCATTGTACACTGTGCGATTTGTTCACCCGCTCCATGACTGGTACTCTCTGTCTGTGTCAGAGAAGCTCCTGCAGGAATCTGTTCATCTTTGTTAGCTGTGTCCATGAAGAAATTGAGGGCCTCTGAGATTACGGGAACGGTGGCGTGAAGCAAAGCGTTGTCTTACTCGATGTGGAGGCACGTCAATTGTATGCTGTCATTTGGATGTGGCCATGGGCCACTTGTTTAGAATGCACGGACGCAGTTGATTGACTCACACTCACACAAGTGTGTATGTCAATCAACTGGTAGTCTGCTCTGAACCACCCACTTCAGTTCTTTTCCTGCAATGTAATTGGTGTTTCTTATGTCTATCCATGTGGACGTAACTTTTTTTAGTCTCAAAAGGGTTAACAAAAGAAGTCTCTGAGAAAGTACCCAATAACTTCACTTAAATTGCAAATATAATTTTCTAAAATTAGATTCAGCAAAAGTTTGAAATAGTGGCGCCAAAACTGTGGATTTTGAATTATATACCATCCCACGAAAACACTCCATAACCTCTGAAGACACCTAATCTTTATTAGAAATAATGAAAGCGGCCTTCGACCGCAAGCAGCGCTTGTGTCACAGACAAAAAAATAATTTTTTGCAGGATAGTATCAAACTAACATTGAACCAAACAAATTTTTCGGTAAACCTTTTTTTGTTTGTGAAATTGGGAACTTTTATTTCTATAAATGTAAGTTTTTGTAAACTAGAGTTATGATTTCTAATCTATATACCTTTTTTTGGTTTTTTAAAATTGTTTTAAGCTTATATAAATACACTTGATGCAAAACAAATCGTATTTCAATACTTTCACTATCCCAAAAAAATTTAATATTCACTAATCTCTCAAATTTGTTCTGCACTAAATTTCTCACGCTTAAACACATACAAGTTTAAAATTATTCTTTTATTCATCTTTAACTCTTACCGGCATATCAGAGGACAAATATTGTAGCAAAAATCTTCAAATGTATCATTTTATCGCTAGAAGCGCTACGGCGTTTTGTTACTAATTTCCAAACCACTACTTACAATCCTGATGCTACGTGTACAATATATTTAAGTTTTAGGCCTAATACTTTTTAGAATTAGTACGAAAACTAGAATTTTTATGCATTGCTCCAACCTTGTAACCAAGATCCATACACAGCAAATTTCTTTAGGCAAATTCCTTGGCAAGACGACGACAACACACAAAGCAGTTTGCCATGTTCCTCTAACTGACAAAATACACGAAATGGAGCACTTTAGCAGTAAAAAGGCTCGATGGCATACAGTCGTGCGATTTAAATGAGTCCGACCGGAGAAGGAGGTCGAAAGAACCGGACAGTCGAAGGAAGAGTGGAGTTTTGGCATTGCCAGAGGCGCAGAGGTGCGCGCAAAAGAAGACGAAGGGTTTGAGAGACTTAAGTAGAGCTACAGTGCGGTCTATCAATAGCCCGAGCTGACAAGAAGAACATTTGTCTGAAGACGCTTGTCGTTTACCATTGGGAGGAAGCGAGATCCGAGCTACAACTAAATATCGGCCCTGGGCTCCCTACTGACTACTGTACAATTGGTCCTATTTGCCTTGTCACTACCCCATCTGCACACGTATCCAACTTGTACGTAATTCCAATCCGTCCGGCACTCGACCATCAAATAATACACGTGGTGGTGCCAATGCACCGGCTCATCTTGCGCTATCTCTTTGTACGTAAACCGCCAGTTGGATACGTTGCGCACTAACTGAAGCCCACTGTACTACAGATATCCCTCCTACACTTGCGCTACGTCCTTGCAGCGCCGCGTAACGCCGCCAAGTCGCTCACTAATGTCCGCCTAGTTGAGAGGGCACCAGGGCAAAATTTCCTCAACGAGTAAGACGAGAGAAATGTTAGTGGGCCTTGTACAGCCCTAGCCAAGCGAAATGATACGCATTGGTACGCAGAAGGTAGATCAAAGATGCACCAGGTGTTCGTAGCGTGCGAGACGGTCCATAGAGGAACAATCCACGCGTTGTCCTTCACGTATCATCGTCGTCTGTGGTATAATGCACAAAAAGAGAGAGTGCGAAGCGGCGTTGAGACGGGAGCGGCGGCGGCGTACAGTCGTGTGACAGTAAAAAAATCCGAACGGAGAGAAGGGGCGGAAGCCCCGGGCGGTCGAGGGGAGAGTGGACGGTTGGGATCACCAGGCGCGTACAGGAACGTGCGGAAGGGTACGAACGGTCGGATAAACCCAATAAAGAAGTAGCCGTGCGGTCTATTGTGATTGCGAACTAACGAAGAAGACCTTCTGCAGAAGATGCTTGTCGTTTACGATTGGGGCCTCGCGAGATCCGAGCTACAACTAAATATCGGGTCTGGGCCCCCTACTGGCTACTGTACGATCGGTCTAATTTGCATTTTTACTACCCAACCGGCATACGTGTCCAACTTGTACGGTGTGCCAACCCATCCGGCACTTGATCACCAAATCGTACACGTGGTGGTACCACTGCACCGTCCCACCGTGCACTACCTCTTTGTTCATGAACGGTCAATCGTATCCACCGCGCACCAACCCGAACACACTATACTGCAGATCCCCCTCCTACACTTGCACTCTGCCCTCGGAGCGCCGCGTAGCGCCGCCAAGTCTCTACGCCTATGTCCGCGTGGTTGAGAGGGCGCCATCGTATCCGTTGGGAAATTTTGCCCGAAAAGGCGGGGCGAAGCCATGCCCAATTTTCCTAAGTTGACTGTAGAAGATACTATACGAATGGACTCGTCGCGGAGCGCTCACCGTGTTACGTACGAGTGGCCATAACGACAAATGCTGATCGCATATCCGAATTGGCACGTACAGTTTACCTCGAAGGAGAATATCCGACGGCTGTCCGAATCGGCTCGCATGGTTCCTCTCGAAGAAGAACGTCCGACGGGTGTCCTAATCGGCGTGCACGGTACGTCTCGAAGGAGAATGTCCGGGAGGCGGGTCCGTAACGGCCGAACGTGTGCTTGGTTAGTGCGATTACGTCGTTTTTGCATCGGTAATCCACGTTCGTGAATGGACTAACGGTCGAAGGACCGTCAGTGGTCATTATGACCGTACGGGCGAGGGGCGTTCAGAGGAGTAGGGTGCGCCCGTACGAATTGGGCGCGATGCGGTGACGGAGATCGAGCGGTGACAGTCACAGTGTGATTCAGGGTACGGTGCGAACGGAAACGGTCGCGCCAGCCAGATGAGTTTTCCAGCAACGACACGCACCAGTCGGGCTCAAAAAATTGCGAATTACTCGGGCATGGAGCGTATGCGCCCCACGCGTGCGTCACTAACCGATTCGGTACACTGTATTGTGTTTACACCCAGTGACCGTAATTAAAGTAGGCCACACTATATCTGCTCTCTTTCGGAGCGTGGTGAAAACCCATTAAAGTGTGGCCCACACTTTCCAAGGTACCACCTTATATAAGGTACGAACCAAATTAATGTGGCCTACATTAAAGAAAACATGCACAAATAATGTGGGCTGTCAAGGCCTTTACTGTGGCAGTATAGGAGCCCCAGCGCTCACCCCTTCCACTGTGTCAACCTCTGGAGTCTCTGTGCTGCTCCCACCAGCACCAACAACTTCTGAAGAGCCAACTTCTTCGCCGTTGAAGTGATTACGATGCTTGGCAATAATGCCTTGCAGCCTTGGGAAGAGCTGCTTTTCCTCCCATAATCCATTCACGTTAAGAGCCAAGCCGGTTCGTATCATAGCTTTACGAGCAAAAGTCAACCCGTCCACCTCTCGTTGCGCATTACCATCGTTTACGGCCAACCGTGCCAAATTCAGAAAGTAATGCTTACCAGGGTTCTTTATCTTTCCCGAAGAAGACCAATTTGACTTCGCGATCACGTCCATCTTGTACGATTCCCATCTCCTACTCCATGCCTGCTTTATCTTCTGGATAATAAAGGAGTCTGCCGGCTGTATCAAGTGCGTGGCATTCTTCGGGAAATACCGAATCTTCGTCTTGACATTACTTGCCGCTTTAGCGAACTCCGTTGTCATGTTATGGCCACTGCAATTGTCCATATACAAAACCCTCTCTCGATTAATAGGAAGCTTGGGAATGAAATTTTCTTCAGAAAGCCATTCAGGCATAACGGTGGTGTCCATCCAACCTTTTGGACCCGAACGATAGGAAACATTCGGGATGTCATCCGGTACCCCTCTTATTGGATAACTCCGTTCTGTGTTTTGAAAGACCATGAAAGTAGGCTCAATTCGCGCATTTCGTCCACCGCTAACCCGAACAACCATTGTCATCCCTTCACCACCAGAAACCACATCTGCGTACTTTACTTCAGTATCACCACAGAACCCCAACGTTTTTTCGTTATCAACACTGATAACAAAATGGGTTTCGTCCGCGTTCTCAACATTATCTTCCTCCAATTCATTCGAATCAAATGCCCTCTTTAGCTGCCCCAAATGATGAGCAACCTCTTTGTGAATCTGTTCCTCTTTCGCCGGGGAGAGAAGATGTTTCCCAGTGTGCGATCTGCTGACGATTCGAAATCGATCTGTGAAATGTTGAATCCATCTTCTCGTTATCATCTGCTTGATGTTCTTTTTCGAATGGTCATCGATAAGATGAGAATGATATTCCTAACTTGTCGAGTTATCAATCATGTGGCTGGCAAGAGCATGAAGGGTTTTCCAGTTGAACTTTACGCCAAGTTTGCGGAGGCGGTCAAATTCAAGTAACATATCCGTCTGCAGTGCACGCACCCAGGGTTTTATCTTCCTTCCTCTTCCAGACAAGTCTTTGAGATTGACGCGCTTTACTCCCAAGTATGTGTTCCTCGTGATTTTGCTGCACACATTCATACAAATTTCTCCGTCTTCGTCGATGTATTTTGATTTCGTCTTCCAAAGACGGCTGGCTTTTTGGAGATTGGCTTTCATATTGCCACGAAACAGTGTAGGGAACTGTTCTACTGCCTTCGACGGAATTTTTTTTGGGCCAGTGGATAAGCTCGTAGATATCATTTATTTTGCCAATGCCCTCCTGTCCTTGATTGTAAGGACATTATGGAGGTTATGTTTTTTTGAAGAATCTGGCTGGGAAGGCTGGTTGGTGGGGTTGCTGCTTTGCACTGGAGGTTGGGGTGTGTCTGGGAATGTTGTGGTTTGCTGTGCTATGGCGGACGCTTGCTGAGCCCTTTGAAAGGCCGCAATAATTGGAGACCCCGAGGTTGGAACAACCATTGGAATGGTGGCCATTGATTGCAGTAAACAAGATGTTCACCGTCGAACTGGAACCACTGCTGTTGTCGAGTCGTTTATGTTCTTACTGTTACATTTTGGCGCGGAAAGAAGCCCTTTGAACGGCTACATTAATTGCAGTTGAGGCAATTATAATGTGGGCCACACTATATCTTTGTCTGCCTCATATTGAATTACTTCAAATAGTGTGGGCCCTCTTAATTAAGGTACCCACACTATCGTTGAACCCACTTTATTTACAGTCATTGGGTGTAGAGGCACGCGCGTGCGAGCCAAAAATTCATAAGTTCTTGACCGTGCGGCGAGTCTAAATCGGGCATTTTGAGCGCCAAAAACGCCACCGTTTCGGAGCTGGCGGCCAAACACTGAATCTCTGTTTTTGCTACCATACGGGCAGGCAATTTCCGCGACGGATTCTTTGATTCGCCTTGCAAGTAACCGCTGCGCGCTGCATCGCTGGCAGCGCGTATGCGGCGCAAAAGCGCATGCAATTCCGTTCGTGTACAGCGCACAGCTGACGTGGCGGTGTACGTTCGCCGTTACGAAGAAGTGTTGCCGTCACGCGGTGACGTTTATCGGGCGCACGGGTTGTTGATTAGTCCGCATGCATCCGTGCGGAGAACTAAAGAGTAATACCTCGTTGGTGCTCGCCAGCAATTCTGTGTCCGTTCGGAAGTTCCAGCCAGTAGAGCCAATAGAAAGTACTGTAGAGAGAGTTGTTCTCGAAAATATAACTCCGTGTATCCAAAAGTCGAAAATGTAAACCTTAATTAGTATAAGTTCTTCATGCGTTACCGGTACGTACGTTCGGAGCCTGAGCACGGCGCACGTCGGTGTTATCGGAATGCTAGTTTGGCGGTCAAAAATGACCGAATTAAAACGAACGAAAAACCGGTGAATTTGTCCAAATTTTGTAAGTTCTAATTTCCGAAAATATTTCCACCTTTCCACTTGTGCTCGTTTCTTTCGAAAGAATTATTCCAAATCATTTCCATCTTTGCTAGTTTGGATGGAAGGGAAACTAGCATACTTCTTTCGTTTATGGGAGTTTCGCAGCTCAATGAAAGTGTGTTAGTGTCACCTACGTTCATGTATACGGGAGCGATTAGCGAGATAGACAATTAGATAGAAACGTAAATAGCTGTTTATCGAAAAGGAATAGGAGTATGCAAATAGATCGAATACCTTTTCAGTTTGTGGAGATCGGTTCACTAGTCAACACCTTTCACATCAGGCTTTCGTTTACTAAATATATGAAACGCCTTCGAATCACGTGCAATCATCCCCATCACTCTGTCTCACCGTCCGTGCGCCATATTACGCTCCCCGCTACGTACCCCCAATCTTCTCCAACACCCCCACAACCTTCCCCGCCATGCCCAACTGCTGCTTTGAAGGCTGCTCCTTCTTCGCCCGCACCATCCCCGCCATCCAAAGGCACAAGAGGAGATGCCCCAATCGCCTCAACCCAAACAAGCGTTTCCTCTCCCCAGGCGGAGGCCTCCCCCACTTCCCCCCACGCATCAAGCGTCACAAGTCTACCCCACACCTCCATACACCTCCCCCTCCCACAAACCGCCCTTCCGACAACGTCCTCATCGCAGACAACGACTCCTACCACCACGAGCAACTCTCTCTCTCCCTCCACACCCAGGACGCCTACCACATCGCCACCACCCCCGTCTGCTCCATCTCTCCCTCCCCTACTCCCCCTCCTCCCCCTTCCTTCCCCCTCCTCAAAAACCCCCACCTCGAACGCATGGTCCTCTACATCTCTTCCATCGCCTCCTCCCTCGGCCTCAGAAAGGCTGACGAACTCATCTCCCTCCTCCACGACCCCGCCTTCTCCAAATCCGCCTTCCACAACGCCGTCTCCTCCGCCATCCAGTGTCTCAAACTTCAAACAGACGTCTTCCAACACCGAGTCAGCAACATTGGCTTCGCTCCCACCACCCTCTCCGACCCACAGCAGCTCTTCTCCACCACCATCTTCCGAAAGGACCCCATCCAGGTCCTCAAACAACAAATCGCCCTCGCACACTTCCACAACACCTTCTTCCACCCCGTCTCCCACACAACACCTTCCGGCTCTCCCGCTTTCGCCCACCCCATGGCCTCCACCCTCGGAAAAGAAGCAGTCCCCGCCCTCAAAGCCGCAATCATGCACTTCTCCAACGACTCCTGCATCTGGCACACCCCCGACTCCACCGGTATCGACTCCTTCATCGGCTTGGTCCAAATCTACTCCGACAAGTCCTCCACCTCCCTCAAATCCTCTTCCATCACCTCCTACCCCCTTCATATCACCCTTCTCAACTTCTCCGATGCCTTCCGTCACAAGTGCATCACCGAACACCTCACCCTTCTCGGATACTTGCCAATCTCCTTCCTCCCAACCAACCCCTCCCGAAACCACGACTCCATCCCTCAAACCTCCTCTCACATCCCCCGCCACACCAAAATGGAACTCATTCAGCTCGCCATCTCCAACCTCCTCGGCCCCCTCCTCTCCTCCGGTCTCAACGGCTTCCTCTTCCGTGGCGCCCATGGCATTCTCCGCCACTGTCACCCAATCCTCGCCAGCTACTGCGCCGACATCCCCGAAGCAAAAGACATCCTCGCCATCTCCCACGTAACCCGCCCCCAACACCCTTGTCATAGATGCACCGTCTCCCGCACAGACCTCCCCCTACGCATTCAATCCCCTTCCCCCCGAACTCAGCACCAGACCCTCGCCGCACGCAAGTCGCACTCCACTCTCCTCCAACAATCACAAGACGCTCTCCTCGCTCGTAAGCCCAGAATATCCCGCAACACAAAGGAAAAAGCCCTTGAAGCCCTCCACTCCCTCTCCCTCGCAAAGTACTCCTTCCTCTTCGAATCATACCCTCTTCTCAACATCACCCCACTCCTCTCCCCTTACAACATGTTCACCTTCGAACCACTCCACAGCTTCCACCTCGGCGTCTCCACGCTCATCAAGCTCGCCCCCATCGAGAGACTCCGCTCAGAAGCACTCTTCACCACCACCCGTTCCTCCAAGTTCCGTCGCTCTTCAATTCCGTCCGCACTTCTATCTTCAAACATTCAAACACTATCCTCTCCGCCATCGAAAAGCACTCCCCCGCAAACGGACTCCACATCGAATTCTCCACTTCCGACAACGGTCAAACTCTCAACGGTTTCTTCAATACCGACGGCTTGCGTGGTATGCTCGAAGCAAAAGACTACCGCGCACTCGACATGGTCTTCTTCTTCATCGGCGCTTTCTTCGACCGATGCTGTGATGAAGTCGATTCAGCTCCCATCACTTCCGTCTTCTCCAAGTACTCAAACCTCCTCCTCGCCTCCATGCGATACAACACCTTCACTGAATGGACTGACGCACGCCTCACCGACCTCCACAACCAAATCCGCTCCTTCAAGCGCACAGACAGCCGTACTCTTCCTCGGCCCCTACCACACTTCCAGCCTCGGGGCCCTCAAGTTCCACCTCCTCGACCACATTGTCGAGGACATTCGCCGCTTCGGAGGCCTCTACTTCAATGATGCCGGCATATTCGAGGACCGCCACACCCTCTTCAAGTCCCACTACTCTAAAACCTCAAAGCGCAGGTCCACCGCACATCAAGAAACCATTCGTGCCATCCACCGCTCCAACGCCATCATGGGCGGGAATCCCGTCTCCACAAACCCTTCCATGACCTCCTCCTCCCCTGGCCTCGCTTCCCTCCTCCAATCCCGAGAACCCGGTTTCGTCCGTGATGGCAAACACATCATCTCCTTCGCTGACCTAATCACTGCCCACAAATGCATTCGCTCCAATCCTCACCTCCCTCACAAATCTCTTCAAGACCTCTTTCCCCCCGATACCCTATCCATTCTTGCACAATTCGGAAGAGACGCCCTCCCATCCTTCATCACCCTCTCTCCCGAAGTCCTACAACTCACTGACAACTCCCCCGCCCTCCGTCAGGCTCGGCTCACCATAGTTAACTCCGCTTACGTCGTCGGCGGTTACATCCCAACACTCGACATCTACATCACAGAACGAAACGAGCTCACCCTCCAGTATCCTCCTGTCGCCATCATTCAACGAATTTTTGCCACCCCCTCCTTCGGCCCATCCAAGTCCCCAAAGTTCTCCCACGTTCTCGTCGCTGGCTCCACTTACCCCCCTCCACATCCATCGTCTGGGTCTGCAAACTCATCTCCCTTCTTCGTTTCGCCCTTCCTTCTTCAACTTCTTCTCCCAAGGAGTTCGCCTTCGTCCAGTTCATGGAACTCGTCCCACCCAGCAACGAAGTCGATCTCACCCTCAACTGCGTTTGCCTCCGATGGGCAGCAGACGACGAACATAACCACACCATCCACCCAGTTTCCGTCTCTACCCACTCCACTTCCGATAACGTTTCCCCTTGATATGGACTCATCCCCTCTTCCTTCATCCTTAGCTCCGTTCATGTTCTCCGCCAGAACTACCCCGCTCCTCCCTTCACTTCTCGTCTACACTGGCGCTTTCACCGATTCTATATCAATCGATTCTATCGAGACCCCACCACCAAGCCTGATTTACCATCCAACACGTAGCCTCTATTCCCTGTTAGCTTCCGCTTCATAAAGATTTCAACCCGCTTCCTCTCAATTGGAAGGAGTGAAGAGACGCATGACATGAGAAAGAAGAAGCATCTCTTCCCCATCCCTTCATCCCCCACTGCACCTCACCCTACCCTTAGTAGCCCGCCTCTTCCCTACCATCCACCCCTGTCCCTTCCCTGCGTTTCGCCCGGTGTGCCACCAACCGCGCGAAACTCGCGTCCTCCGGTCGACAGGCCGCTATGTAACAATCAAGAACTGCACCTAGTCTCCGTGTTAGTTTTGCCATAAAATAGTGCTCCCTCACAGCTAGGTATATCTTCTCCCTCGATGGTACCTACAGCCCAAGTGTCGCAGTTCTCCCAGAGTTTCCAGACACACACCTCGGATCTCCATCCACAAACCCATCGTTCTCAAACTCCTCGGCATGCTCCTCCTGTAGCGATTGCCAGGCTACCCCCAGTATTCCTTCAACAGCCCCAGGTAGATAATTCCCATACAAAGTAGAGAACAAAAGCTGTCTTTCCCCTCCACGTCCCACAACCTCGTTCATAGTTTGCACCAAACAGGCAATCCAGGCGTCAAGTCTCGCAAGGTGCATCACTTTCCCATCGACGTACTGCCGTTCACCGTTACTTTGCCTCTCCACTGCGTATCCCATATACTCCTCCAACAATGCCACCGCCATCCCATTCTTGAAGTACATATCTTCATTATCAACCTCTCATAATGGCCCAACCGCACGAGACCCGGAATACGCAAGGTCTTCGAACCGGCTCGTTCTCCACGCACACAACTCATTCCCTTCGCTCTCCTCCCTTCCCATCAGCTTCTCGCGCGCCTCCCCCATTTGCTGCTCTAGCTCTTTTCATAGCTCAGTCCCCTCAGTAGGTTTCGCACGTTCGCAATAAAATCATATCCAAGGATGGAGAATAACTTGTCGCGAGCCGCCCACTTCCGCACCCCAATCACATCGCTTAATGTCTGCTTCATCCGCTGCCTCAGACACTTGTCCACACTCACATTATCCACACACTCCTGTTTCCTTCTCGCTTCTCGTATCTTCTCCCAAGTATCTCTCACTATTTCCGTCTCCACCACATACTTCAACAGCACATCACTTCCTCCCTCCGTTGATGGCTTATACGCCCTCATCTCATATGCCACTTGATACGGCACCAAGGTAACATCTCCTTCTCCCCAACCACAAATATGCTGCCCTCCCTACTTTCTCCCACCGTCTCACTCCTGTTCTTCCAGCTCCTACCAACATTCTCCGTGTCAAAACAGAGTTCTGACGCCTCCAACTTCGCATAGTGGGGAATCTTATCATATACAGCCCTTGCAAATCCGTAAAAACATTCTGGCACCTCTATATCATGTTTTTGACGTTCTTTCACTTCCTTCCCACACCCCCTTCGCTTCCTACCCTTCACAGCCTCGTTGGTGTTATCGGAATGCTAGTTTAGAGGTCAAAAATGACCGAATTAAAAAGAACGAAAAACCGGTGAATTTATCCAAATTTGGAAGTGCTAATTTCCGAAAACATTTCCACCTTTCCACTTGTGCTACTTTTTTCCGAAAGAATTATTCCAAATCATTTCCATCTTTGCGAGTTTGGGTGGAAGGGAAACTAGCATGCTTCTTCCTTTTATGGTAGTTTCGCAGCACAATATAGGTGTGTAGGTGCCACCTATTTTCATGTATACGGTAGCGAATAGCAATATAGATACTTACATAACTGCTTATCGAATAGGGATAGAAGTATACAAATACAAAGAGTAACTTTTCAATTTGTGGAAGTCGGTTCACTAGACAACACGTTTACATCATACATTTATAAAAGGAATATTTGAAACGCCTTCGCATCATGTGTAAACGTTCCCACCATTCTGTCCCAATGTCCGTGCCCCATAATGCGCTCCCCGGTACGTAACCCCTCATCCCCCGCCAGCCCTCCACCCTTCCTCAACATTTTAAAAGGCTGCTTTAAAGGCTGGTCCTTCTTGGGCCAATCCATCCCCGCAATCGAAAGGCACCGGAGAAGATGCACCAATCGCCTCACCGCGACCAAGCGTTTTCTCTCCCCCGGCGGAGGCACCCCTCCTTCCCCCCATGGACCAAGGGTCACAATTCCACCCCTCAACTTTCTTTATATCCCCTCCCACAATCCGCCCTTTCGACCCCGTCGCCATCCTATACCACAACTCTTATCATCACCAGCAATTCTCCCTCCCACTCTACATCCAAGACGCCTACCATAATGCCACAACACCCATTGGTCTGTCTACCACCCCCTCCCCCACTTTCCCCAACCACCACTCCCTTCCAACTCCTCGACAACCCCCAACTCCAACGAATGCCCTTATGCATCTCTTTCATCACCTCCTCCCTCGGCCACCGCACGGCGCACAAAGTCATCTCCCTTCCCACACGACCGCGCCTTTTCCAAATCTGCATTCCATAATGCCGTCTGCTCCGCTACCCAGCGCCTAAAGCTCCAAGAACACCACCTCCAGCACCAATTCAGCACCATCTGTTTCGCCCCCACCACCCTTACAGACGCACAGCAGCTTTTTTCTACCACTATCTTCCACAGAGAAGCCACCCAGGTCCTCAAACAACCTCTCGCCCTCGCACACTTTCACAACACCTTCTTCCACCCCCTCTCAAATACCATTGCATCCGGCGACCCTGCTTTCCTCCACCCCATGGCCTCCGCCCTCGGCCAAGAAGCATTCCCCTCCCTAAAAGCCGCCATCATTCAGTCCTCCTACAACTCATGCATCCGACCATCTCCCGGCACCACCGGTATTGACTCCTTCACGTGCTCTTCCAAATGTACGTAGTCAAGTCCTTCACCTGCTCAAATTCTCTTCCTATGACCACCTACTACATTCACATCACATTCTTCACCATCTCTTATTCCTTCCATCGCAATTGCGTTACTGGAAACTCCATCCTTCTCTGCTACTTGCCAACCTCCTTCCACCCAACCGCGCCTCCGAAAGCCACGAGGGCATCCCCCAATTCTCCTCTCCAATCCCAGGCCAGACCAAAATGGAACTGATTCAGCTCGCCATCTCTAACCTTCTCAACTCTCTGCTCACCACCCTCAACGGGTTTCCCTTCCGTGAACCCCATGGTGTTCTCCACTACTGTTACACAATTAATTCCAGCTACTCCGATGAAATTCCGGAAGCGGAGGACATCCTCGTCGTCTCCCACGGAACACTCCCCTAAGACCCTCCTCACAGGTGCAGCGTCTCCCCCTCATACCTCGCTCTACACAATCCATACCCTTCCCTCCGAAACCAGGAACAGACCCACGCCGCACGCAAATCACACTCCACTCTCCCGAACCCAGGACCAGACCAATGCCGCACGCAAATCCCAATCCACTCTCCTCCGAGAATCACGAAACATTCTCCTTGGCCGCAAGCACTCAGTATTCTGCAAGACAAAGGAAATATCCTTTGAAGCCCTCCACTCCCTCTCCCTCGCAAAGTACTCCTCCATCTCCCAATCTTATTCTCTTCTCAACATCAGGGCGCTCCTCTCTCTTTACAACATTTTCCCTTCAAACCACTCCACAACTTCCACCTCGGCGTTTCCGAATTCATCATGGTCGCCGCCATCGAAAAACTCCGAACACCACCCACCCAGTTCCTCTCTCTACCCACTCCACCTGCGAGAAAGTACCTCCTTGGTTTGGAATCCTCCAATCATGTTCGATCCTCGGCTTCGGTCAAATTCTCCGTCACAACTACCGCGCTTCTTCCTTCACTTCTCGGTTACATCGGCGCTTTCACCGATTCTACCTGACGAGGTTCTATCGATACCAAATCGCCAAGCCCTACTTTCCCCCCTGCCATATAGCCCCGATTAGCAATTAGTTTCAGTTTCACAAACCTTTCACTACCGCTCAATGATTACTCACTAGCATCGAAATCACACAAAGTGCCCTAGTTAACATAACTGGGAAAGAAAGACCAAGATCTTCGAACGTACCTCGTGTGTTACTCCGTCCGGTCAACAGAACAAGTACAGATAGTCCACTTCACCCATACGGTGCGCAGAGATATATTCATGTTCTGTAACGAGCAAGAGACCCACGCGCTTGCTGTGGCAGGAAGAGAACATATCCCGTGAAACCGTAACGTGGTGGTAAGGAGCGTTCCGCTTACCGTGTAATTCCGCGGAGGGGCAGGAGTGCTTAAGTACGCACTACAAAACATTAGAGACGTGTACCACGTAACGTGGCCAGAGGCCCTCCATACACGTGGGCATTTTTACAAGGTACGGAAGTGAATGCTTTCTGTACAGTGGAGCGGGGTGCAGTGGCGATTCATCGGGGTCCCGAATAAGCTTAACCCCACCCTAGTATGCTGTCCAGGCCAAATAGGTAAATGTTTTTGGCTTGCCACGAGGAGCCGACAGTGGAAGGGGGGGTGGACTGGCGCTTAATCTATATATATCTCATGCTATCAGTACGTGTACTATCTATAGCAAAGGGCTGCCAGAAATGACATGTTAGCTTAATTGCGTGACAATATTGTTACTCTATTCACACTCCATTGCTACCCAAAAGAACACTCAGATCCTATCTAATATCATGGGATGGTATACAATAAGTAAAGAACAACCTGGGATGTGTAATGAACACAAAAAGTGTTTTATGAAGTATGGAAACCCAAAGCTACAGACCAGGTTCTCGAATTTGCATGGGGTCCCATTTTGGTTCACAGGCTTTCCATTGTTATCAAATTGAGCTGCAGGAACCTCAAAGTCCTTCCAAAAGACCCGAAACACCATAACCGTGCGGCTAATCTTGCGTGTCATCGCTTCTTTTAATGGAGCGCAAAGCTGACCAGATCCTCCAACCATAGAAATAAGAAAGCCGAAAGCAAGGTTTGACAGCGGACCAAAGTGGAGTTGCGCTTCATAGGTACACCGATGAAACGCTATACCACTCCGGTCCGCTGTTCATGTTCAAATAGAATTGGTAGTTTTTGAAGGTCTGTGCCACTGGACAGCAAACCGAGGTAGAGCGGTGCTTCATCGTTGCACTGATGAAGAGGTACAGAATTGTGCTCCGCTTCACACATGCATTTGGTGTCGAATCTAAGCTGCATTGAGATCCGCGATGTACTGGCCTTGAATGCTAATTGTGAAATGTGAGGACATCTGCTCTACTTCGGCCTGTTTTGTTTGGCGTACGTCCTTGCATATGCTCTTCAAGTAGCGCCAATAAACGTTTCTGGGGTGCCTGGCATCCCCCGAAACTCGTCCACGACCGCGGTCTACACAGTGGGCCGGACAGCGGTCCGGGGTGGAGTGGCGCTTCATCACGGCCGTGATGAAGCGCCACTGTACATCGGACCGCTGTCCAAAAAATTACAATGTTTTTTTGCATTGCAGACCCAGTCGGTCCTACAACACTGCATCTGGGGCGCGCGTGGTACTGCTACTGTGCCCCGCATGTGTAGCACCTCTCGAGTGGCGCGCGCGTACAACTGCTTTTCGTTGTCGTCTATGAGAATCAGCATGGCAGCCTTTGCAGTTGTGGATGGGCCGCTGGAAAGGAACCAAGCTCGAGCGGCACTTCATCGATGCACTGTTGAAACCTCATTTCAGTCCGTCATCTACGCGCCGTGGACAGCGGTCAAAGTGAAGTCGGGCCCCATCGATGCCTTGATGAAGCGCCGCTCGACCTCGTTCAGCTACCCAGACACCCTGGCCGGGATAATAATAAGTATTTCTATGTGGTTAAAAACTGGTACAGGATTTTATGCTATACATGGTAGTACCATTGTGTAACCATGTAACTAATCCGTTAGTACCTTGGAAATTGAGATAGAAAACGACTAGAGATTAAACGGGGTAGTCCGTAGAACTACCATATTTAGTTTTATGGGATGTAAAGTTCCTGATATAGAATTCATCTTCTACCAAAAGAATGGGGGTCCGTAGTGTCCTCCAGCTTCATCGGCTACGGCGCGTGGACCATCGTCCGAGGTGTCGTCCAGCTTCATCGGCCATGGCGCATGGACAGCGGTCCGGGGTGGAGTGGCGCTTCATCAGGGCACTGATGACGCGCCACTCCACCCCGGACCGCTGCCCGAAAAAATAAATTTTTAGGGCCCATGCGCCGTGGACAGCGGTCAAGGGCGGGGTGGCGCTTCATCAGTGCCCTGATGAAGCGCCACTCCATCCCGGACCGCTGTCCGAAAAAAATAAATTTTTAGGGCCCATGCGCCGTGGACAGTGGTCAAGGTTGGAGTGGTGCTTCATCAGGGCACTGATGAAGCGCCACTCCACCCCGGTCCGCTGCCCTTGCGCCAACTTAACGGACGCAATTCAATTCTTTTTTCCTTCAAAATTGGGTGCCTTTATTTTAAAGCTACACGTACGTAGTAGTTATGACGATCATGTAACTTTCTAAATAAAGCGATAGTGAATTATAAAACGTGAAATATTAAACCACTTGAGTTCAAACCTATATTGAGCTGGCGCATTGTTCGGTCAAGAAGTGAAGGCTACGAACGTGATTGAGAAGGGTACGTCCATTATACGTTCTCGCGAGCATTCTCGACGATCATAACCCACGTTTCGAATTTTTTGAACCCCTTGTATTCAACATTGCGCCTCTGAACTATAAAAGGAGGCGGGAGTCAGCACGATCGAAGGGGAACAGCGACGCGTCAGTAATGGACGAATAAGAAGAAGAAGAACGGGGAGATTCCGGGATTCTTTATGATGGCCCCCGGGGGAGCTCTTTTATGATATGGGTAGGTGAGAGGTCACATTATATGTATGTGACGGATGAAAAGAGTTTGAAGAGGCTGTATCGTACGATGGTTGTGAAGAAGTTCAGGGTTCCACCGTACTCCATGTTGATTGGAAGGGGAGATGTGTTCCATGCTGGGGCTGGGTACATGGATGCGCTGGTGAAAGAGAATTTTCTATGGTATCATATGTACTTTGTGCTCGAGGGATACAAGCTCCCTGATGCGGTGCACAGGCAGCGTGCTTTTCGGCCCAAATTCTTAGATGAAAAATTTGGACTCGGGGAAGACCCGAACGACCAGCTGGACGAGGAGGAAAGTTCTGTGAGCAACTTGGAAATGGAGGAAGAGGAAGTTGGAGAGGAGGATTACGAAGAGGAAGATGACGAGGTACAAGGCAATAAGGCTGATACCACGGATGGTGACAAAGAGGAAGGACCGATAATAATGGATTATGAGGAGGACTAGATATAACATGTAGGGCGTGTAGTGTTCTGTGTGTGAGAGTGAGGTGACTTCACTAGTACTGATAAATGAACGAATGTTTTGATGTGATGTGAGCATAAAAGGATTGTTGAAGAAAGAAAATGAGTTACAAAACGTGGGATAAGAAGAGAGAGTATTGTGGGACGATATTTTTTTACAAGAAGAGAGCAAAGATGTACTAATACTAAAAGAGAATGTCATTTCTAAGGACATTGACATAGTTGGTGTGAAAAGGGGCAGGGTCAGGCAACCCCGCTCTCTTGGTATCCTCGGAGGAAAGGTAAAAGTAAGCATTTCTGAATTCGTACTCAGAGAATGAGGCGGGGAAGATGGTAAGAGTGCTTCCGTAGGCGAGGAGGGATTGCACTGTGGAGGGGATATTGTAGGAGATACCTGTCTTGGAGGAGACTATGCCCAAAAGTTCCTTCATTATCGTTGAGACTATGGTATTGTAGTGGGTGGCCACGTCATGCATGGTAATGAAGTCGTAGGAGGAACCAACTAGGTTAAATGAAGAGATCCAGACGAGCTTTTCGTAGTATGATTTAGAACAGGCTCTTCGTCAACGATATTGCAAGTGAGATCTGCGTTAAAAAAGTGCTGTGCTGGTGCGAAAGCCCATTTTCCGGTGACAGTTGTGAGGCCGTTGGGAGTAAGAGGGGTGACGCCATCCTGTGGAGGTGCGCCGAGAGTGGGTACGGCGATGTAAAGAACTGCTCGTGTGGTGTGATGAAGACCATTTTTTGAGAGAATGGGAAGAATGTGGCCGTTCTGAATGAAGACCAAGTCTTGTTTACGAGATGTAGGGCATAAACGAAATACTGTTTCCAACAAGTTGGTCCTGCCGTAGAAGAAAATGGGACCTTGCGGAATGCTGTGTACGGCTACGAAATCTTGGAGTGAAAGAATAATATTTTGAAGGGTTCCGTGGTCGTAAGGCATGGAGCCCATGCGGCCTCCGCATACAACAATAGCTGGGGTGTGGGAGAAACGGTGAGAAGAGTAAGGCGAGCTCATTATGTCGAATTTGTTGGATGCTGTGAGGAGATATTGTGCTACAGGAGAAGAAGGGGGAGAGGCTTAAGTAGAGAACGACGTTGCCGATGTATATATCGATAAAGTGGTTTCAAAGGAAAATATAGTTTTTATGACTAGGTAGTTGAAAGAATGAGGTAGATGGGTATCAATGGATTAGGACTGATGAATGCGTTTATGAAAAGATATGTATCGGAATGAAGTATAAAGGGGAAGATGTTATGGTGAGGAGTTAAGAAACGGGCGCTATGGAGGGCTTTTGTGGGATGGTACTGAAAGGAAAACACGAAAATATGGAAATATCCGAAGAAAATGGAGTTTTTTGGGGAATGGCGGGAAGTTGAGGTGTAGAAAATTGTGATACAAATAGGCCTGGGGGGTAGAGGGGTGTGTAGCCACGAGTGTAATGGCTGTGATCAGGGGTGGGAAGGACGAGAGTTGTTGTGAGCCACTCAGGTCTGTTCAAGTCATTTATCGCAGGACGCCGTCTTTTCTCGGGATGTCGAATGGATACGTTGGTGACGAGGAGCTAATGGCTCTGCTGCATAGGACGGAAGTGCCAGAGACGCCGCCGCGGAAGGAAAAAGGGGGTACTGAAGGGGGGTTTGTGTGAGGCAGAGGGTTTGAAATGGGGATGGAGGAGGAGGACTGGAGAGAAGGTTTATGGGGGAGATGGAGGAACGGGTGAGGAAGCTTGGGGGGAGTTTGAAGGAGAGTTTGGACGACGTGCTGTCGGAGATGGTGGCAGAGATGGGAGGGGTGGTGCTGAGTGTGTCGGAGGTTGGTTTGCCAATGGAATTGATTTCGACGATTCGGAAGAGGATGAAGTTGACTGGGGTGGGGCTGTAGGACATGTGAATGGGATGTTGGAGTGCGTGGGGAGGGAGCCGGAGAGGCTGTGGAGGGAGAACATGGGGCTGAAGGGTAGGGTTGAAGTGTTGGAGCAGCAAGGGTGACAGGTGGAGAAGGCGGGCAAATTGATGTTGGAGTTGAAAGAAATGGTGAGGGGAGGGGGAGTAGGGGTGGGAGAGGGAGCAGGTGTAGGGTCGCCGGGGACGCCTGGTTCTCGGGGTGGGCGGGAGAGTGTTAGGGAGAGGGGTGGAGAAGAGAAGGGAAGAGAAGGTGTGGGGAGTCGACTGAAGAAGAGGAGGAACGTTGGGGTGATGGTGGACGAGGATGGGAAGGTGTTTGTGCCGCCACAGCTGCCAGGTGGCGCGCCGTTGGTGGAGTTCGAGAGTGCGGCGGCGGCTACGAGGACGGCGGAGCGTATATTGGAGGAGCAGGAAAAGAAGAGGCTGGGAGGGGTTGGAAGCCGCTTTGGGGCTAGGAGGGTGTACCAGAATGGAGAGAGTTGTTCGTTGGACTTCTTTAACTTGACATTTAGGGAATCTAAGACTCAGGATCCGAATGCCGAGTTGAAATAAACCAGCGCTGGTAACCTCAGAGTATATTTTTAGAGTGATTTTGACCACTGCGACGAATTTGAGGTAACGAAAATTGGCGCACGAACTGCAAAGTAGCATACAACTTCAACAAATGGAGTTAAAACTGCGGCACGTGGAAATGCAATTTCCAAAAAAAATTTCTTTTACCTTGCCAACTAGCGCAATCTGCGAGATTGCTAGTTTTTTCGCACTTTTATTTTCATAACTAGCGATCTAGCATACTAAACTAGCATTCCTAGAACACCGACGCTCCCTTTAATTTTCAATCAACACATTTTTCTGCTTCAGCCCCTCCCTCACCCGTTCCAATTCTTTCTGCGTGAGCTTCAAACTCACCATCATGGTATAGTGATCCTCCTTCATATTTCCCAGCTTCCCTTTCAACGAATTCACCCTCTCAACCAGTGCAGACCTTGGCAACACGCGTAAGTTCTCTTCTTCTCCTTCTGCTATTCCTGTAGTTCCATTTCCCTTGCTCCGTTCCTCTCTCCACGATCCCCAGAATCGTCGACTCCTGCCTCATGCACATCGTCCTCAATCCTAACGGCATTATGCCTCACACGTATTCCTTCAGGCGTTCGTACCGCGGTTTCCACCAGGTTCCCTCCAGTTCTATGCCTGTTTCGGACAACGACATCTTCTCCTTCGAATACCCATCCATCCACTGGTATATTGTCTCTCACATTTTCAGTCACTGATCCACCACTGCTACGTCCTACAACTCTCCCGGGCAAATTGTCTCGGAGCCATTCCATCCTCCCCACATTGGTGTGGCTCCCCATTTCATCGCCCACACGCCCAATTCGCCTCCCACTGTCCTCCGCGTTTCCATGCTCCCTCATATGCCTCATATCACCCATTTCCTCTTCCTCCCGCATCGTAGCATGTCGCGGTCCACCAGTTCTTTCTCTGCCCACCATTCGATTCCTCCTAACATCAACCACAACCCCCATGCCCTCGTTCCTCGCCTCCTGAACGCCTCCTCCTACTTCTCTTTCACGACCCCTCCCCTCCCGAACGCCAACCCCAGCCACTCTCTCTCCCTCCTTCCTTCGAATACCACGGCTAGCTATCCCACTAGTACTTCTTGCTATCGTCCTTCCCTCCCCCCCACTGCGACACTCCCTTCCCTTCTCTATGACATCTCCAAATTCGTCTTCTTCCACAACTTGCGTGGAGTCATCGCCCCTTCGCCGCCCACCTGTATCCCTACCGCCCCGCGCATTATTTCTCTGCCTTCCTCCCATCTCTCCCCTGCTTTCCCCTCCTCCATTTCCCATCTAATGTGGAAGCGGAGTAGCTTGTGTTACCAAAGCACTTACCGTTCGCTCGGTTCGCTCCGTTTGCTCGGTGCGCTCGGTTCGCTCGGTTCGCTCGGTTCGCTCGGTTCGCTCGGTTCGCTCGGTTTGCTCCAAAGGTCGGCCTCGATCACGTCTCCCCGTGTTCTTCCTACCTTTCCCACGTAATCCGCTTCCAGAAGCGCGCGAACTACGCCCAATACCGCCCTCGCCATTTTCCACATCGCCGCTTCGAGGCGCACGCGTAGTACTACCCAAGCCATCCTCGCGACCCCGACCTACCACCTCTGCACGCGTTCGCCCTTTTGACGCGCGCCCGCTTACATCCTCCGCATTCGCATTCGCACTTCTCGTTTTACGTTTCCCCATATGGAATCGTACGACGACGATGCGCCCGGCGGCGCGCTCTAGATGTTGTCGCCGCTCGCCGCAAGACTTGTTCGCCGCTCGACGTGATCGCAGGTCCCCCGTGAAACGCACACCTCCACTCGAAGTGTGGTAGAAATATCGCACCGTTTTAGTACTTTTCGGAATCACTTTCCGAAAATTGGCACGGAAATTTCCCTTCCTATACGAAACCTCACAGCCAAAAACTGTTACACTTTCACATGATATCACATTTCACTCCGTATCTTCTATTCTATGTACTTGAACGTCAACCCACTCCCCCGAATCCTATCCCCATTTTGTTCACGTCACTGGATGATTAAAGTGACGACACCCACTCACTTGGGGGAGTTCTCGTCCTCCCCTGTGGAACAGGAGAGTTAGAAAGAAAGCGTAATAAAATGTACACACTTCGATTTTACACATACTACGGTACACCTTTCGGTTCTATAAGTCATAAATCAATTGAGCTATAGTCGACTACTATAGGATTCGAAGACGTACCCCCTGTCTACTCCATTCCATAATCTGCAAACAACTCTTCTCCCACTTCTACAACCCGAAGTGCCCGGACGGCAAGCATTCGGTATTCTCTTAATTGAAGTGGAGCTCGCCCAGTTCCTGGGGTTCAACTCACCGCCACATTGGCAGTCCGACGCTGCTTCAAGCCGTCCCCCACTGCATCCCTATCTTTATCCCCTTCCATATATTTGGGTCATTAATTGTTCCACCCAACGAAAATGGAGCGGGGACAATCCATACAGGGATTATAGATACTTCTCGTCTCCTTTCCGGTAGTTTTCGGAATACCTCGCCTCGCAGGCTAACCTCCATCGCATAAGTTCGAAAACGCGCGGCGGTGGCTCCCAACAACCCTTCCCCATACTTCTTGTGTACCTCCTTCTTCTTCGTTAAGTCATGGTACACTAGAGTTCTGTAAAAGAAATATATCTCTTCGTTCTTCATGAAACGGCGCGTGGTAAACACTCTCACTCTTGCGTCATGGTGACTAATCGACGAGTTTCCAATGCGACAACCACACATAGTGGCCTCCAGTGCCAATATCGCGTTTCAATCGAAGGGACCCATTTTCCCTTGCAACGTTTTCGGCCACTCATGCAGCGCTTTGCGCCTGCCGATCATGGCCATGCCCTCCTCCTGCCACATCGATGCCAGGAAGTCTACAATATACGGTGGGAACTTCTGGTACTGTGGGAAGCCGGATGGAGCCTTCCATGATCGTGAAGGACGAGCGTTCTATTTGGGAAATAAGTCCATCACGCGATTCACAGAGTTTCGGACCTCCTGCGTAATTTGAGTGTCCGTCTCATTATCGCACATGCACATCGCGAACTGAACAATGGCCGCGTACCTAGCATGCGCAAAACAGTCATGGTCCAGCTCACAACCAATAAAATTCCAAGGACGTTGTAACTCCATGCATACCATGGCAGTCGAAAAAGGTCCCGCGAACAAGTCCACCACTGTATCACCTGGCTGCGAAAATCTGCTGATCAGCTTCTTCAACAACGCGGGAGGTTTTTGTTCTGACCTCACCTTTTGCAACATGTAGCTGCCACCCTCCTTCTTTCTTTTCCATTGAAGAGTCTCCCCATTGGAGATGGGCGGTACCTGGTCAATAACACTGTGGTACCGTGGATACCTCGACTGCACGTAGTTGAAGTTCTCATAGTTCACCATCGCATGCTGCTGTGCATAAGCGAGGCCACTTCGAACACCATGTATCGCATACTCCATGGCAGGGAACAAGGAGCAGGACCTGCGTCCCGGGTTTCGCATGGGGTTGCCTTGCGACCTTATAAAATGATTTGGGACCTGGTCCACAACAAACGATCGCCTCGGAACCCCTTGCTCATCCTTTGCCCCAATAAGGGAAAGCATTCTCGTCCACTGGTTCACCGGTTCCAATGCACAGAAGATAACGAAATGACCCCCCGGACGTAACAGCCTTGATATAAGCTTTGTCGCCTTCTTCATATGCTCAGCGCTCAGCATATCGTACCAACTGTTCTCCGGTTCTTATCGGCCCTTATGTTGTATGATGGGTCCATACGAGCCAGTTGAACTTTCCCCAATGGAGGGACTCCGTTGTTTCGCAGAGTCTCGTCCGTTTCCACCATATGCTCGAACCCGCAATTATACATTCGAAAGTATTTCTCTATCTCCACTTCACAACGTTGGAATGCCATTCTATCATCCAAAGAGGAAATGGCAGGAGAAGGCTGTATGTCAGCGTCGGACGACTGTTCACCAACATCTTCATTCCCACTCTCACCGACTACATCCATTCCACTTCCACCATCTCCATCCCCTCCTGGTTTCCTCTCCGAAGGATTCCTCCTTTCCAACTGCTCATCGTCATCTTCATTAATTTCGATGGCAGGCTCCGGTTTCGATATCGGCGTGAGATGTATACCAGGGACCCTGAGTGTTTCTTTGATTTTCAAAGGGCTTATTGTCTCCAAGATGGAGGACATAAGCGAGTTAGAGAAACAATCAAATCTCTGAGCAAACGCTCTTGACGGGTCCCTGTGAAACGTCTTTAGAACGGCCCATCGTCCAGGTTCTGATATTGTGTACAACTGCTTGTTCGCAACAACCTTGTTCAGGTCAGAAATGAACTCCTTTGCAAGCGTTCGGAGGGCCACATCAATGTCCTCCGGAAGATTCCATGCCCACGGTTGGACCTCGTCTTCCCGAAGAGTTTGCGTGTTGCTCGGTAGCAAACGATGGTCGTTGTCCTTGTGCGGGAACCCCTCGGAACGCGTTTCAATGGATTTAAACTGCATGTCGTCGTACAAGAGCAGTAGGAAAGGGAGAACCATGACCTCCGCGCGAGGGAATCCCAGAAATTGGGAGAAACAATCCCAGGCCTTTGTTACCAGCTGCATACCAAGACCCGCTCGCTGAGCTTGGAGATTCTGCGATATTTGCACGTTCCCGAAAGGGGTGGAATATCCCTTCTCCCCGTTACGCCTCTTATGGCCCCGAAGGCGCTTTTTTATAGATACTTTTTGAATAAGGGAAAGAAAGAGAACTCTCTGGAAATGTGTAGCGATGCTCGTACCGAAAGGGGGAATTATCCGGCCCAGACGCCGGGGAGCTATACTCATGGACTTGAAGAATTCGGTTAACGTCACATTCTTCGGTATTCTTTTAAAGTCTACTCTGGTATAAGCATTCCAAAAATCCCTCACACGCCTGTCTCTGTCTCCGTCCATGATGTCAAGCAACTTCGTCGACAGATACAGCTGACGGTACGAACCCTTCCCGCACACAGCCTTGAGCTCATCGTCGCTGTATGACGGGTGAGTGGGTCCGAGAAGGATAGAGAAGTACTTCTTGGCAACGTCTAGGACAGTGCGATTCTTGATGATATATTGAACGAATTTGCTGTGTCCCACTTTCCTAGGTCCGTCTTCCTCTCGCATCGTCGACGCATAGTGGTCACGGATGGCGAGACACGCGGTGAGAAGCTCATCCCCAGAACCGAACATTTTTCCAACCTTCATGTCGGATGTCGGAGGGGCCGGTGACGGTGACTTAGACCTGGATGTGGTTGCGGCAGCCATTTTAAACAATAACGGGGGGCTGTATTATGAATACGGAAGGAGAACCGGAGCGGTCGTGAGAAAACAGATGATTGACGTCGGCAGCGGACGGCGAGGGCAAACGGACGGTAGCTGACGAGAGACGGCAGCGAACGAGAGATGTGTGCGGATGGTAGACGGGAGCGGACGGCAGACGGCGGCGGAATTAGCGATGTGAAGGAGAAGTTCAGACCCCAAAACGGTATCAGAACTCTAAAGTAGAGGAATAGAAGGGAATTGGGCGATGTTAGGGGGCCTTATGCGGTGATAAACAGTTATAAGAGAAGGCAGGGATGGGAGGGGGGTGCGGTAATTCCTATATATGGAAGTATAGGCGAAGTTATAACTTAAGGGTCTCCGGACAGCGGTCCGTGGTGCAGTGGCGCTCCATGACGGCTCCGATGAAGTGCCACTCGAGTTCGGTCCGCTTTCCATGCGCCGTGGGAGAAAAAGTAAAAAAAATTAATTTCCACCTAAACAGCGGCCCCCTCGCGACTGGCGCTTGTTTGTAATGTGACGCTGCGTGTACTTACGCACTTTTGCTCTCCTGCCAACTGCCTCGGTAAGCACAACGCTCTGTACCTCCCCGTTACGGCTACCAGAGATCTCTTCTTCTCCTGTCACAACCAAGTGATCCTCTCGGTTGTGACAGAAGAAAAAAAGATCGCCGCAAACTGTATAAGGGAGGTGCGTTTTCCATCCTTGTTCTGTTGCGCGGACGTAGTGGCACACAAGGTACGTTCGACAATCTTGTTCGTTTTCTGTGAATCGTACTAACTGGCGTACTCTTCTATTTTCCATGCTATTGCGTATTCAAGCCAGAGGCGCCGGACACAGTGTATACCGCTTCTGCATCCTTGCTTTACTGAGAACATTCGGAAGTGCTTGAGCTGGCCGTGATGGTCGAGTACGATTATTTGAGTTATTTAACTCATGTGATCGGCCTTGGCTCTGACAGCCAGCTCAATCACTGTTGGACTGTGGTTACTTATTAGACCGACTAGATTAGACTGTGTTAGGTCGAACTATCGGAAGTGGTTGAGCTACCGGTGATGGTGGACTACGATTACATGAGTTGTTCAACTCATATAATCGTGTTTTGCCATTACTGATATTGCAATCACTGAAGAAGAATAGTCCCCAATATAGTCACTAGAAAAATGTCGTGGCCAGTGATGAGTTCTTCTTCTCCCACAACCACATATTGCTCGTGGTTTTCGCAAAGGGGGTATTCATTATCGGTCACGACCTTGGGTGCTACAGGAAAATCTACATCATATAAAGTAAGAGAAGGTAGTCGGTAGAACTACCTTCTTCGATTTGATAGGATGTAAAGTTTCTGATATAGCTCATATTCTGCCAGAGCGATGTGATGTATTATTTGTTTTGTTTTACACATGACCAACAAGCTGCGAACTACATCTATTCTAAACTGTTCTCCGTGCTTATGAAGAGCAATTTTTATTGCTTTCAAACAAACTCACCGAACGACAGTCATATGATTTGACGCCCTTACGTCCTCCCGTCATTATAAGAAGATGCAGGGCTTTAAATATTCATAAAACAATCATAAGTGAAAACCGTCGTCAAAAGCGGTCCGCGGTGTCGTCCAGCTTCATCGGCCACGGCGCGTGGACAGCGGTCCGGGGTGAAGTGGCGCTTCATCAGTGCCGTGATGAAGCGCCACTCCACCCCGGACCGCTGTCCGAAAAATTAAATGTTTTTTTCGCGTGGACAGCGGTCCGCGGTGTCGTCCAGCTCCATCGGCCACGGCGCGTGGACAGCGGTCCGGGTTGGAGTGGCGCTTCATCAGTGCTGTGATGAAGCGCCACTCCACCCCGGACCGCTGTCTGAAAAATTAAATTTTTTGCCGTGGCAGCCGTCCGGGTTTTCGTCTAACTTCTTACGCCACAGCACATGGACAGCCGTCTGTGGTGTCGTCCAACTTCATCGGCCACTGCGCATAGACAGCGGGCCGGGGTGATATGGCGCTTCATCAGGGTACTGATGAAGCGCCACACCACCCCGGACCGCTGTCCATGCCGAAAACTTAACGGACGCAAGTCACTTTTTTCCTTCAGAACTGGCTGCCTTTATCATGACTGTTAGAAAAGTACACAGCAATGAAGGCTAGCGAACTAGGAATAGCAAGCAGGGACATCTTTCGTATCACATGCCGAGCGTACCGATAATGACATAATGATATATCCGCGCGTCTTGCGACAATTTTGCTGCATCAACAAGCAGACGATAAGCGTAGACGTTGTCGCATAAGAAACAAGCTCTGCGTCGCCCTTCGATCCCTACTTGCCCTGCCTATGTCCTTTTCTTTCGAAACCCCCCTTCCCATCCGAAGCGGTGAGATCTTCAAGCCTCACGTGAACGTAGCGTGAACAAGACCGAACAAAACACAGAACCTAAGAACCTTGTCCAACTTTGGTAAGAAATGAAAGAATCTTTGAAAACGGCGGAGTGCTCTCACGACCAATATAAGAGAATATCTTCCGCTCTGGCCGATGCTAAGAATATGGGCAAGATTACTATGTTCGAACGGGGTGCATACGTTCCGATCAATCATATGGCATGTTTCAAGCCCGAAACGAACGCGTTCCTCATGGAATTGAGAAATCGCGATCGACGCTCTCATAAAGAATGGGAATACCTCAACGCCGCAGGGGTGTGGCTTGATATTGGCATTGTGGCATGGACGTTCCTGTACACGACAGAGGAAGCAAGTGATGCATTCAAGTATCTTAAGTTGGTAGCAACCGCGATGAAGGCGAGCCTTGAGGTGCTTTCCATGAGAGGACAGTACTTCAAAGATATTACGGAGAAGGGAATGGCATTTGCAAGGCAGTCTGCGTTCCTTGTAGAGCAAACCCATGATGCCGTGTATTCCGAATCTCATTGCTCTTTGCGAGAAGCGCTTTCGAACCGTTTGGAAATCGAAGCCGCCAAAGAACTAGCTAAACTCATGCTTTCCCAGAAAGCCTCAAAAGGAAAAGGACTGCACTCAGCCGAGCCTGGTCCGTCCCGAACGTGATGTCCTTCACATCATACAAAGCCAAGGAGGGGCGCGGGATCAAACCACTTTCGCGGAAGACCTCCGAGAAGTCCGATTCATGGATTCAACTGCTGGGAGCCTGCAAACACGTCGCACGCGCCGTAAAGTATGGTATACTGTACCTTCCAACAGTCCCCTTTGTAGACGGTGTCATGTTGCCTGCCATCTCGCAAACTCGCGAAGATCGCGACTATGCTGAGCAAGACCTTTCCAATGGGCTTGCTGAGCACATTTACGAAGAAGTTACTAAAGAATACGCATATGCTAGGGTCGCCGAAGGGAAGATACTATCTTCTGCTTTCACAGTATGGCGCACGAACTGCAGTGGGGTTAGGAAATCCCGCTTCGTCGTCAACTTCAGCCGACAGTCCAAGCATTGGAAACGTGGAACCATTAAGATGGAAACCCTTCCCTCCTTTGCGCTTGATTTGCAGCAGTATGATCATTTGTTGTCGTTCGACATAAAGGGTGGTTACCGTGCCTTCTTTCTGCACCCTGCCGTGCGCGACTTCTTCATATTTTACTATATCGGACGATATTTCCGTTGCGTAGCACTCCCGTTTGGTTGGGGGCGGTCCGCCATGTGGTTCACAAAGTTGTTGAAACCTTTGGTGCGTTATATACGGGAACAGCTAGGCTACCGAATGCTGCCGTATATTAACGATTTCCTAATCGGCCCTTCCGCGTTCGGGAGAGTCTCGACTTTTTGGCATTGCACCCGTGCCGTTAAACGCCTTGATTGGTTGCTCAAACGTTTGGGGATTACCAGACATCCCACTAAAGAGAAGTGGTCCGGGTCGAAACGAATAGATCATTTGGGGTTCAGGATCGACACCGTAGCAGTAAAGATCCTGGTGGTGCCTCATAAGATGCAACGAGTGCACGAAACTGCCATACAGATTCTGCGCACCTCCTGCCTTCATCGTCGCCTCGTTCCCCTCGCGCTCCTGCCTCAGTTTGTTGGAACTTGCATCGCCCTCTCTCTGTCATACCCACTTGCTCGGTTTTACTCGCGATCACTATACGACGACATCGCCCAAGCATGCCCTGGCCAACGCCAAAGCAAAACCACACGGGTTCGTCTCTCTCGCAAGTCCCTCCGCGACTACCGACACTGGCGATCATTTACGCAAACCCGTGGGCGACCTTTGCATTCTCCGACTCCGAACCTCGCCCTCCACAGCGACGCCGCCGACGTCGGATACGGCGGAACCCTGGGTCCATGCCTGCTACAGGGCAGTCCCGGTTTGTGGGCCGGCCGTGGCTTGTGGACGTCAAAGAATTGGCAGGAATCAATCACTCTCCGAGAGTTGCAAGCCGTGCGGTTACTAATGGCCGACCATTTTTCACGCTTCCTTCGCAAAAAATCCACCGAGTACCTGTTTGTCCACGAAGACAACCAAGCGGTAGCCTTCGTACTGAATGTCATGGTGTCAGCATCCCCTGCAATGATGAGCGAGCTACGGAAACTCCATGCCCTACTTCTCCAACTTGGAGTGCAGATTCAGGCGCAGTGGATTCCCAGCGCCGTGAAAAAGTTCGCAGACCGCCTATCCCGGACGTGGCTCCCCCACGACGCTCGGGCCACCTCCCACTTGACTCTGCATTAAAGCACGAATACGAATTCGACCGCCACGTCTTTTGGGACCGACCACTCGGGGAGCGACTTGCCGCCCGAAGGAAGTACATGTCGGAACACCTGCAATAACGGTGGTCCCCGGACGTTTGTCATCTGTGGACGCCGCCGTTTGATTTCCTGAATCTGGTGATAACCAAACGAGAGAAGGACTCCGCCCGCGGAGTAGTCGTCGCACCGTACAGGCCCAACCAGGGCTGGTATCATTGCCTTCGGCAGCTGGCCAGAAACGTGACCGTACTACACCCACACCAAGTACCACACGGTCTGTTGCACGGGAGTCGCCACGCCAAGGAGTGGTCCGTAGCAATAGCCTGGATTCATTGCTAGCCGCTGACAAGGCCACGCTCCGAAACTCGGTGCTCCTGCACGCAGACTCGACTCAGAAAACCCCACATGCACAATCGGCAGCGGATCTGGTATCCAGTTTGGGCTATTCACCGTCATCTTGACAGAACAGGGCGACCCAGCTCAGAAAGTGGTTTACGTTCTGTAAGTCACAAGGATTTCCCACAATTGTGGACTCCGACGCCCCAATCGTTTCTTACATCGGCTTCCTCTCTGATGAACAACGAATATCAGCTGCTTCCCTTCCCCACTACCTTTCGGCGATCGCCAGATATCACGAACACCATGGTAAACCTTCCCCGACACGCACGCAGCTTATCACCGATCTCCGGAAAGCTTACGCCCGGAAACACGCCACACGGGAGTTCTACAGAGGTGTTAGATTGGGATGTTCAGCCGACCTTTTGCAACGCATCGTCAAACTGGGTTGCGAATCTTCCGATATGCGGATCACAGCCAGTACCTGTACCGTGGTCGTGGCATATGTGTTTCACCTCCGGTCTGTGACTGTGGCCTCCATTAAAAAAAATGACCTTAAAGCTCGGCTGGACTGTCTTGAGCTCTTCATTCGAAGACGCAAAGGCGAAGCAAATCGCCGCACACTCATTTTGAAGTACTGGAGGAAGACAACATGGCATTCGACTTACTTCCCTCTTATAATCATCCGCAAATGGCTTCGCCGCTCGCCCACAGCGATCCTTTTTGGAAACACATCCCTTTGTCAAGGACTTGATATTTCACTACGCACAGTATTGTATTCTTTATCCGTTGAAGCTCCAGAAGGTTTTTCCTACAGCTCCCACAGTTTGCGCATCGGCTCACTGAAGAATTGATCCTACTTGGTTGCTCTTGCGAATTGATTATGCATCGATTTGCCTGGACCTCGAAAGGTATGATTCAGACCTATATGGATAGTTCACTGAAGCTTTCCAAAGCTTCGGAATGGTCCTTTGCGCAGCTTGTCCCGAATTCCAAACTACGCCCTCCGCTTGCGTAACCATCCAGGTTCCACTTTCATTGGACCTTCAGTCTCCTTCATCATGACTGTTAGAAAAGTACACAGCAATGAAGGCTAACGAACTAGGAATAGCAAGCAGGGACATCCTTCGTCTCACATGCCGAGCGTACCGATAATGAAATAACGATACATCCGCGCGTCTTGCGACAATTTTGCTGCATCAACAAGCAGACGATATGCGTAGACTTCGTCGCATAAGAAACAAGCTCTGCGTCGCCCTTCGATCCCTACTTGCCCTGCCTATGTCCGTTTGTTTCCCCCATTCCCTCCCACCCTCTCTTTCACATGTCCGTTTCTTTCCGGTAGCGTGCAGCTGTACCGTCGTTCTCAGCCAGAGCCAGAGGCCAAAAATAACACGCACGCTGGACATTCTGTTTGTTTCATGTAAAACGTTCGAGCTAAGCGCTTTATCTTCAGTCTCCTTCATTCTATAGCTACACGTACGTAGTAGTTATGACGATCATGTAAAATTCTAAATAAAGCGATAGAGATTTCTAAAACGTGAAATACGGAACCCCTTGAGTTCAATCCTATATTGAACGGGCGCATTGTTCGGTCAGGAAGTGAAGGCAACGAACGTGATTGAGAAGGGTACGTCTACTATACGTTCTCGCGAGCATTGTCGACGGTCGTAATCCGCGTTTCGAATTGTTTGTACCCTTTGTATCCAACATGGCGCTTCTGAACCATAAAAGGGGGCGGGTGTCAGCGCGATCGAAGAGGAACAGCGAGGGGTCAGAAATGGCGCCGTTTACGCGAGGAAGAGGAAAGGCGAAGGTCTCCACGCCTCGTAGGCCGACATTGCCTTCCGAGCGAGGAACATCGCGCGCGATGAAGA
Organism: Gracilaria gracilis; assembly: GCA_030374805.1. Taxonomy (NCBI): domain Eukaryota; phylum Rhodophyta; class Florideophyceae; order Gracilariales; family Gracilariaceae; genus Gracilaria; species Gracilaria gracilis. The sequence goes on from JARGSG010000189.1 coordinate 1,702,120, forward strand.
AGAAGACGAGTACTCTCGCGCCACATAAGGTAAAAGGTGGCGACTCTGTATCTTTGTTCATCAGCCTTGAAAAGGACAAGAACAGGGTTGAAGTTGGCACTGCGGAATTACGTGGCGTGGGGCCTGCTGGGGGTACCGGGAAGGCACTCTGCCGTTCGCTGCATGGCCATCTTCTAAGCGCCACCGCCTTAGAGGGTGAGGATTTGGTGGTTATCTGGAGGACGACTATTTCAAGTCATCTAGACGCGAAGTACCCTTACCGTTTCCAAGGTTCGGAGCAACCCCCGAGTAAGCTCGCCGAATTGGTATCGGCTGGGTTGCATGCCTGGTATACGTCGATGATGGCCTCAATTTAGATTCCGCAGAGTACCACTTTGCACTCCACTCCGCACCCTGGGGCCGGGAAGTCGTCCACCTCTCAGCCTGAGAGTGAAGATGTTGAGGAGGTCAAGGAATCGGCTTAACAGTGTTCTAAAACCGCCAAACTCCAGTCTCCCCCAACGAGAGGAGGAGGACGAAGAGGTTCTAAAGGGATGAAGAAACCGGTGGGAGCAATTGAGAGGGTTAACATCGTGGATGACTCCGATGACGTTGTTGTGGAGGTTATTGGGACTACTAAGGCTTCCCTGGGTCGAACTGAGGGGGATTTGTTCGATGAAGGAGATAAAGTTCCGTCGGATGAGGTAGACACCACGCTGCCGCTACCGAAGATATACCTCGCCGACTATGTTCAGCAGCGGTTGACGACGGATATCGAGATGATTGAAATCCCGAAGAAGACGGTTCGCAGTGTGAACCTGGCGCACAAGGAGGCCACGAAGATAAAGTGCCGCAACTTTGGTTGGCTTCCCTCCGCCGGTTCGATTGCCGTTACACTTGCAGGCGATTTGGATGCGAGTGACATCGTTGACGGGAGACTTGTGCCGCCTGTAGCACTTATAGACAGATATCACCGATTTCTTGTGTTACAGGACCTGGGTGAGGAAGGAGGGAAATGGGAGGATATAGTGAAGTCTCTGGATGTTGTGTTATGGACGAGGAAGGATGGTAATCCGATGGTCATGAATGAAGTGCTAGGACTTGGCAATCTCCTGAACGAGATGAGCCCCAATTTTCTGAAGATGTCTTTCGCAGACAAGCTTCAGAGCACGGTGTCCTTCGTTAGAAACATCATTGACGAAGGAGGAGTGGATGTGAGGAAGGTGACGCCCAAACAGATAGCGGGCGGGTTGAAAAGAAGTGGGGTTATCGGGGAGTATAGTATGCGTCACTTGAATCGCTATTCGGCACTGGCTCTGAAGTTTGTGCAAAGCGAGGGGCTTCTCCAATTTTTTGAGAAGGTGTGTGAGGAGGAAACGCCGTTGACGCTCACACATGTGTCCAGTGACCTCCTTATGGGACTCGCAGATGGGGAATTCCGTTTCGTCGTCCGTTGCTTGCAATGGCATGTGCGACTGAGAATGTTCTCTGCAGGGAGGACGGGCCGTTTTGAGGATATAGGGAAGCACTTCTTTCAGTGTGCAATTGGTATGTTTAAGCTTTGCGACATGACTGCCAAGAGGAAGAAGATGACAGTTGAGGAAGTGATGCAGACGGTTCTCAAGATTGGGGGAAAGGGGGTATCTGTCTTGGAATATCTCGGGAAGCAAACAGCCAAAATGCAGCTCGCGGGAGCAAAGCGTTTGTGGGACGGGATGGTGTCTAGGAGGGTGAAGACTGCAGGTAACAAGCTGGAGCAACACTTTAAAGTACCGCTGCAAAGTTCAGAGGAGGAGGAGGTTGTAGAGGAGGTTATTGAAGAGGTTGTAGAGGAGGTTATTGAGGAGGTTGTAGAGGAGGTTATTGAAGAGGTTGTGGAACCGGAGGGGACGGCCAGGGCTCCATCTGCTGAGGTGGAGAACGATCCCATGGTGGTTGAAAGCCCTGAACCGGAACCACCGGTGTTAAGAGGTAGCACAAGACATAAGGTGGTTCCGGGTCGCTTGAGAGAAGAGGAGGTTGGACGGGTTGTGGGGAAGAAGGGGAAAACGAGGAAGAGAACTTCTGTGGTGCTTACTGACGACGAGGATGAAGATGATGTGCAACCTGCTCCGAGGCGAAGAAGGAAGGGTAAGGTGAACACATCTTCTCCGGACATACCTTTGGAGGTTGTTACCCTGTTCAGGAAAATGACGAAGACTGCATTGAAGAAGTTCTTTAAGAAGCAGAAAATCAATATGATGTCGTCCATTGAAGGCGAGGAGGAGAGTGATAGTAGTGAGAAGGATATTGGATTTGTTGGGGATGAACCGGGGGGGGAAGGTGAAGGAGAAATGCGTAGCTTTGAGGATAACAATCAGGATGTCCTCCCGAAGGGGATGAAGACAGCTGGGGAGTACACCGGGGGATCAGATATGTCGTGGATGAATATGGTGGGTGCACTGCCGAGTGAGTGGTCGGAAGGGAAGAATGCTGTGAAACACCAGCACCCGTGGATGGATATGCTTCACCTACGAAAGCAGCATAGGGCGGGGTGTTTAACGGTGGAGGATTTGAGGGCGGTGCATCACGCGGTGTACTGGCATGCAGCCCGGAATGTGCACAAAGAACTGGGGTCTACGAAGGAACCAGTTCTTGGGGTGAAGCTCGGGTTGAAGGGAAAGCCGAAAGGGGAGGTAGGGGCTCTTTGGATGGCGGCGATGGAGAGGGATGATCTCGCGCGAGAGTATTTTGCCGTAAAGAGAATGGAGTTGATGGATAGAGGATTCTGTGTGCTGGAGGAATTTGGAAGTGACGAAGGCATGTCAGATGAAGCGAGGAAGAGGGGGGGGGGGGTGTTGGATGAAGATGTGACAGAGAGTATGTTGGAGTTCTTTCACAAGGATTTCTTGGAACAGCCGGACCTCAAGTTCGAGGAGAACCGCAAGAATGGAACCCTATCATCAATGCGGGAGATGGGAAGGACGCGGGGAATAGGATGCAGGGAGTTGGGCGATAAAATTACCACGAAGAAGGAGATTGTGGATTACATGGAATCCGATGAGAATAATTTGATGATGGTGAGAAAGAAGGCTTTGTTGGATGCTAGGTTTGGGCAGATAGCAGCCGCTCTTCGTCTGTGTAACAACAGTAAGGCGAAGAAGAGGATGTATGTGCCGGAAACAGGAGGATGTGTGTTGTGTACGGGGGAGGGATGCCCGAGGCAGGTGTTGCACACCGATTTCCGAGGGTTGACGAATAAGAAGAAGAACAATGGGGAGATTCCAAGATTCTTCATGATGGCCTCCGGGGGGAGCTCTTTTATGATATGGGTATGTGAGAGGTCACATAATATGTATGTGACGGATGAAAAGAGTTTGAAGAGGCTGTATCGTACGATGGTTGTGAAGAAGTTCAGGGTTCCACCGTACTCCATGTTGATTGGAAGGGGAGATGTGTTTCATGCTGGGGCTGGGTAGATGGATGCGCTGGTGAAAGAGAATTGTCTATGGTATCATATGTGCTTTGTGCCCGAGGGATACAAGCTCCCTGATGCGGTGCACAGGCAGCCTGCTTTCGGCCCAAATTCTTAGATGAGGAATTTGGACTCGGGGCAGACCCGAACGACCAGCTGACGAGGAGGAAAGTTCTGTGAGCAACTTTGAAATGGAGGAAGACGAAGTTGGAGAGGAGGATCACGAAGAGGAAGATGACGAGGTACAAGGCAATAAGGCTGATAACACGGATGGGGACTACAAGGAGGGACTGATGATAATGGATTATGAGGAGGACTAGATAAAACATGTAGGGCGTGTATTGTTATGTGTGTGAGAGTGAGGCGATTTGACTAGTAATGAGAAATGAACGAATGTTTTGATATAATGTGAGCATAAAAGGATTGTTGATGAAAGAAAATGAGTTACAAAGCGTGGAGTAAGGAGATAGAGTATTGTGCGAAGATATTCTTTTTTACAAAATGAGACCAAAGTAGTACTGGTACTAAAAGAGAATTTCTTTTCTAAGGACATTGACATAGTTGGTGCGAAAAGAGGCAGGATCAGGCAAGCCCGCTCTCTTGGTATCCTCGGAGGAAAGGTAGAAGTAAGCATTTCTGAGTTCGTACTCAGAATGAGGCGGGGAAAAAGGTAAGAGTGCTGCCGTAGGCGAGGAGGGATTGTACTGTGGAGGGGGTATTGTAGGAGATACCTGTGTTGGAGGAGACAATGCCGAATAGTTCCTTCACTAACGTTGAGACTATGGTATTGTAGCGGGTTGCCACGTCATGCATGGTAATAAAGTCGTAGGAGGAACCAACTAGGTTAAATGAAGAGATCCACACGAGCTTTTCGTAGTATGATTTAGAACAGGCTCTTCGTCAACGATATTGCAAGTAGGAACGGCGTTAAAGAAGCGTTGTACTAGTGCGAAAGCCCATTTTCCGGTGACATTTGTGAGGCCGTTGGGAGTAAGAGGGGTGACGCCATCCTGTGGGGGTGCAGCGAGAGTGGGTACGGCGATGTAAAGAACTGCTCGTGTGGTGTGATGAAGACCATGTTTTGAAAGAATGGGAAGAATGTGGCCTTTCTGGATTAATACCAAGTCTTTTCTGCGAGATGGAGGGCAGGAGCAAATTACTGTTTCCAACAAGTTGCTCCTGCCGCAGAAGAAAATGGGACCTTGCGGAATGCTGTGTGCGGCTATGAAATCTTGGAGTGAAAGAATGGTATCTTGAGGGGTGCCGTGGTCGTAAAGCATAGAGGCAATGCGGCCTCTGCATACAACAACAGCTGGGGTGTGGGAGGAGCGGAGAGAAGAGGAAGGCGAGGTCATTATGTCGAATTTGTAGGATGCTGTGAGGATGTATTGTGGTACAGGAGAGGAAGGGAGAGATGCTTAAGTAGAGAACAGCGTTGCCGATGTATACATCGATAAATTGGTTTCAGAGGAAAAGATAATTTTTATGACCAAGTAGTTGAAAGGATGAGGTAGGTGGGTATGAAGGGATTAGGACTGAAGAATATGTTTATGAAAAGAGATGTGTCGAAATGAAGTATAAAAGGGAAGATTTAATGGTAAGGAGTTAAGGAACGGGCGCTGTGGATTGGTTTTGTCGTATGGTACTGAAAGGAAAAACGAAAATATGGAAATATCTGGGGGAAATGGAGTTTTTGGGGAATGGCGGGAAGTTGAGGTGTAGAAAATTGTGGTACAAATAGGCCTGCAAGGTAGAGGGGTGTGTGGCCACGAGTGTAACGGCTGTAATCAGGGGTGGGAAGGACGAGGGTCGTGGTAAGTTGCTCAGGCCTGTTCAAGTCGTTTATCGCCGGACACCGTCTTTTCTCGGGATGTCGAATGGATACGTTGGTGACGAGGAGCTAATGGCTCTGCTGCATAGGACGGAAGTGCCAGAGTCGACTCCGCAGAAGAAGGGAGGGGGTACTGAGGGGGTTTGTGTGAATCAGAGGGTTTGTAATGGGGATGGAGGAGGCGGTGGAGGTTATGGGGATGGGGATGGAGGAGGAGGACCGGAGAGAAGGTTTATGGGGGAGATGGAGGAACGGGTGAGGAAGCTTGGGGGGAGTTTGAAGGAGCACTTTGACGACATGCTGTCGGAGACGGTGGCAGACATGGGAGGGGTGGTGCTGAGTGTGTCGGAGGTTGGGGTGCCAATGGAATTGATTTCCACGATTCGGAAGAGGATGAAGTTGACTGGGGTTGGGGATGTGGGACATGTGAATGGGATGTGGGAGTGCGTGGGGAGGGATATGGGGAGGCTGCGAAAGGGGAACATGGGGCTGAAGGGTAGGGTTGTAGTGTTGGAGGAGCAAGTGCAACAGGTGGAGAAGGCGTGCAAATTGCTGATGGAGTTGAAGGAAATGGTGAGGGGAGGGGGAGTAGGGGTGGGAGAGGGAGCAGGTGTAGGGTCGCCGGGGACGCCTGGTTCTCGGGGTGGGCGGGAGAGTGTTAGGGAGAGGGGTGGAGAAGAGAAGGGAAGAGAAGGTGTGGGGAGTCGACTGGAGAAGAGGAGGAAGGGTGGGGTGATGGTGGACGAGGATGGGAAGGTGTTTGTGCCGCCGCAGCTGCCGGGCGGCGTGCCGTTGGTGGGTTTTGGGAGTGCGGCGGCGGCTGCGAGGACGGCGGAGCGTATATTGGAGGAGAAGGAGGAGAAGAGGCTGGGAGGGGTCGGAAGCCGCTTTGGGGCTAGGAGGGTGTACCAGAATGGAAAGAGTTGTCCATTGGATTTCTTTAACTTCACGTTTAGGGAAACTGAGACTCAGGATCCGAATGCCGATTTGGAATAAACCAGCGCTGGTGACCCGAGAGTAAATTCTTTGAGTGATTTTGACGACTGCGACGAATGTGAGGTGACGGGCAGTGGCGCACGAACTGCAAACTAGCACACAATTTCAACAAATGGAGTTCAACTGTGGCAAGTGGAAATGCGATTTCGAAAAATTTTTTTTTTGCCTTTCCAACTAGCGCAATCTGCGAAATTGCTAGTTTTTTCGGACTTTTATTTTCATAACTAGCCATCTAGCATACTAAACTAGCATTCCGAGAACACCGACGCACTCTTCCTCCCGCTCCTGGAGGTGTGGCAGATACCGCACGGTTTCTGCGACGCCAATAGCGAGCAATGAAGTGCTGTGGGTTGTGCCCCGCCGGTTCGAAAGTCCCCTGATCGGTGCGGTATCCGTGCAATCGTACGCGGTATTCTTGTCTGTTCGGGGTTTCGCGATGGTCGACGACGCGTTCTACCATGCTCGGAACTGTTCCGGGCAGCGAGGTGGATTGGCCGTCGACGGGTTCGTCCGCATACGGTCCTTCAGAGTCGGCAGCTACTGTGCCGCTTGTCCGTTCGGAAGTAACCGGTGTGGTTGTTTGCCGTGCGGTTGGAGCTTTTGTCACTCTTTCCATACTGACGGTGTTATGAATACAGTCTCGGTTCAGAGTGAAAATAGCGTCCGTTGCGGATACAACCTTAAACGGGCCAATTGTCTTCGGTAATAGCTCCCGATACGTACGTTCCTGATCCGTAAGGTCCCCATCTGGGTTCTTGTAATCCGGTCGGTCAACGAAAAATTCTTCCCCAGGGGTAAAGCTCGGCGTATACCGTACGGAATTATCGAAGTTTTCCTTATAGTGCTGTTGGGCGTGGGTTAATTTTGTCCGAGCGGTCTGCAGTGTGGCTTGTAGGAGCTTCAGCGCGTAGCGTTTTAACCGAGCGGCTGTGGGCTGTGTAGGCCTCGTTGGGTCCAACGACGTACTGGGCTCATCGAGAAGAACGCTTGGTGGCTTACGCGTTAGCGCAACGTCGAAAGGTGCGGTACCGAGAGATCGGTGAACCTATAGGTTGTAGCCGTACGTAAGAGGTTGCTCATACGCGTGCCAAGTGTTCTAATGATCTGCGACGTAGTGTCGCAGTCTCTCCATAAGCGTCTTATTGAACCGTTCGGTCTGAACATTCGTTTGGGGGTTGTGCGCGGTTTTCAGCACATGTTTGGTCTCCAAGGCGGTGCACACAGTCTCAAAGAACTTAGAGACGATTTGAGTTCCGTTACCGGTTAGCAAGTATTTGGGAATTCTGTACGGATAAACCCAGTTTTCCAGGAAGGCCTTCGCCACTGCAGGAGCTGTAGTTGACCGCATGGGTATAGAACGAGATATCTTGCTAAACCGATCGGTTATGACAAGTATGTACTGGTAACCGTTTACGGACTTCGTGAATGGACCGACGATGTCCATTACGACGAATTCCAGCGGACCGGCGGCGGGAACAGATTCAACAGCTTCATCGACTTGAAGTGTGTTCTCTTTGTCGCCGGGCATGTGCGACAGTCCCGTACGGTTTGGCATACATCATTTGTCATATGTGGCCAGTAGAAATCTCGACGCAGACTTTCATACATCCGAGTGGAGCCAGGATGGCTGACCAGACGGAGGTAGTGTGCCAAGTACAGGACGCGTTCCTGCAGTGATGCAGGTCTGACCTTTTGGATGGCACCGTCCAGTAGAGCTGTGTGCAATATAAGTCCGTTTTGGTCAATGTCGAACAGAGTGACACCGTTGCCGATGTCTTTCCGTACGGACTCACATAAAGGATCATATGCTTGAGCTCGTACCAGCTCTTTGACCGTGACCGGAACGATATTTGTTTCCTCCGAGGTGACAGCAAGCACCTCGGGGATGCCAGCAGATTTCCGTTCGGGCGTTGGCCATTCAACGCAAACGTCACTGTACTCATCACCGTCAACGGTAATGTTGCTGATGAGCTAGCCATAGTCCGTACGGTCATTCACAAGCAAGCAGGAGACCTCTTCGTCCAATGGGGCATCGTCTTTGTCCTCCGTCTGGATCCGGGAAACGGCATCAGCCGCTTGGTGCTCGATACCCGGACGGTGGACGACTTCGAAGTCGTACTCCATGAGACACAACCGCCACCTCGCCAGTCGTGCTGAAGCGTCTACAAGGTTCAGTACCCACTTCAAGGAGTGTTAATCCATTCGGACTATGAACCTTTGACCTTCTAGGTACGGACGGAGGTGCAGTATGGCCCAGACGACCGCAAGTTATTCCCGTTCGGTAGTTGAATATTGCCGTTCGGTTTTGGATAGAGAGCGGCTCCAATAACCGATTGGTGATAAGCCTCCGTCCTGTTGCTTCTGTAGTAGGGTGCATCCTACCTGTCGGTCGCATGCACCCGTATCCAGAAAGTATGGGTACCCTTGGCGGGGAATGGCCAAGATGGGCGGGCGTATCAGTCTCTGACGTAACTCGTCAAAGGCTTCGTATTCCGTATCGGTCAATTTCTCGAACTTCGTGGATCGCCTCTTTTCCAGCTTGCGGTTCAATGGAGCCGCAATTCGGGCGATGTTCGCAACAAACCGGCGGAAAACGTTACAGAGCCCCAAGAACGATCGAAGCGTCGTCTGGGTCGTAGGCGGTTCAACCTGTTTGATAGCATTTTGTATCTTAAGAGACATTTGAAGCTTTCCCGGTCGGATTACGTGGCCTAGATAGTATACCGTGCCACTGAAAAAGTAGCACTTGTACAGTCGGAGAGTAACACTAGCCGAACGGAGCATATGCAGTATGGTCCGCACATGGTCATAATGCTCTTCAACCATCCGGGAATAGATGATTACGTAAATCATCAAGATACACCAGTGCGTACTGCCATTTCACCCATGAAAGAATGATATCGAGAGCACGCTGGAAAGTAGCCGGTGCGTTCTTGAGTCTGAATGGCATTCTCCGGTAACGTTACAGTCTCATGTGCGACGTGAACGTCGTTTTGTCCCGGTCAGCTTCTTCTATTCCGGTCTGCCGATAACCACTGTTGGCGTCCAAAGTGGAGAAGTTTTGTGCATCCCCTAGAGAGTCGATGCACGCGTCCATTCGGAATAGTTATACGTGTCTCGTACGGTAGTACCGTTGAAATGGCGGTAGTCGACGCAGAAGCGAAGGATTTCGTCTTTCATGAGCGCAAATACGACCGGACTGGAACATTCTGCCGATGAAAATTCTTCGACACCAGCAGCGGCTGCTTTGTCACCTCCTTGCGTTTGAGTTCTCTCCGATCGGGTCGGGCACGGTACGGCAACTGGAATATGAGCTTAGTGCCTGGTTCCAGATCAATGCGGTGCTTTGCTGCCGCAATCGTTGCGAGATGGCCGTCCCACATATCCGCAAATGGTCGAAGTAACTTAATGACTTTATCCCGTTCGGAAGCATACTCAGGACTGGTCTGTACCTTGCGGGACCATTCGTCTTCATCTTCCCGTACGGTGTTTTGCTCCTTTTCGGTATCCTTGTCTTCCCGTTCGGAATTACTGTCCGAAAAAGGTATGTGTTCCAACTCCTTAGACTCGTCGCTCTGCGATGATGGTTGCAAAGTGATTAGCGCTACAGGAGATGGAAGAGCAAGTCCGATAACGATTTTCTTGTTTAGTCGAACCGAGCGGTCAGAAAAGTTCGCTACGCGAACGAAAAAGGGTACGTGCGGTCGGAGCTCCATAACTCCACCCGCAAAGAGTGTTAGTTCAAGAGTCGACCCCGTATGGTGATGAGACTGTAGAAAGACCAAGCCGGATGTTTTGGTGGTTACCAAGACGTTGGTTTCCGATATTAGGGGTAGAACAACCGGGCGGGCAACGTGTATCTTATTAGATGGGGTTTACCGTTCGGGTTCCGGTTCCAGCGCGGAAGGTGCGTTTGGTCCGTAGGCGGAAGACTGTATAGATACCGGTTTGGAGTGACGTAGGAGAATTGTCCGCTTCGGTGGTAGTATTGCCAAGACGTACTTGTCAATGAAACAAGTACCTAGTACTACGCTGGTGGAGAGTTTGAAAACCCCCAGGAAGTGTACCCGTACGTTGAAGTCACCGATTCAGACCATAAGGGGTAGAACTCCCACTACATCCATGCGGTTCTTCGTTTCGTCCGTAATTCGGGTTCTTACGTCCGGTCGGAGTTTTGAGCGCCATTTCGGAGGGAGACGGCGTTCGTGAACCATACAGGGCCTGGCTCCGGTGTCACTAACTCCCGTTGACCGATACATAAGTGCCGTGTTGAGGCCAAGTGACACGTGCAACTTGTAGTTCGCGCTAAAAAACGAGGACCGTTTCGGCTTCTATACCTGTGTCGCTAGGTCACATGTCAGGACAGTAGGCTCCCCTTGGATGTAGTCCGTTCGATCTGTCTCTACGAGGCGAAGTCAGGTCTTAGTGGAGAAGGCGGTGCCTCTATGCTTCCTCCCGGTTGTTTTCCTGGTCAATAGTAGGCTTCTCGACCAGCATAGCTGCCTGTGCCAGTTGGGTACGTCTGGTGGGGTTGCCCACCTAGGCCGTATCTGGTGTTGTCCCTCGTGATATCAGCTTTCCGACCGGTATGACAGCTACTGTAATAACAATCTTCGTTGCGTTGCTGATAATTTGCCTCCTGCATGGGCAGGAGCTTCTCCACCATGTCCGGTGGGAGTAACCGACAACAGTTGGGCTTCCGTGAAAGGCAAATCCGACACGGTCTAACCGGCGCCTCCCCCTGGGGTTGTTATGCTCTGGAGCTGGCAGGACTGGGGTAAGACCGAACGGACTGAGCCGGTGTTGAAGCCGAGGGCGTAGTGGGAGGCGAGGGCTTGGAGGACGCGCAGGACACCGCGAGAATATGTTCCTCGTTTTTATCCGATACGGAATAGATCGATTCCGACGGGGTATCGATACTGTGAATTATCCAAGCGGTACGAGATGACTCTTTCTGGGCAGTTGGTTCTTGAGTTTCGACCCGAACAGACTGTCGACGTGAGGCACGATGGGTGTCTCCGTACGATTCCGCGTAACGGGCAAGTGCGTCGTATCCGATATTGGGATGCGAGCGGAGGTTATTTCTGTCCTTCGACCGTATGGTGGCAGGGAGACCTTCAACGAAAATCCCCATTAAATTCCGATCGAAAAAGACATTTTCGCAACGGAGGGCTTTCGTCCAGAGCTTCTGGGCGAATTCCGTTTCGGACATGCCTTGCGCTTGGCGGTTAAGGGTGACCTCTGCGGCCTCGTCGGCAATAACCTCATCCGTTGCGTACGTGGTCAACAGGAAGTAGACCACCTCTCCGTACGTGTGGAAAGACTCATCTCGAGTACGGTGGACAGCGCCAAACTCACCTTCGAGTCGTGAATGAACCAGAGCGTGCCCCGGTCCGGTCAGGTAAAATTGAAAACACCAGAAGGCGGCCCCCTAAGTGAGTTCGTTATGGTGGCAAACGGTTTTAAACCGCTGCAACAAATTGGGAATCGATATCGGATCTGTCCCGGAAAAGGAATGACCCTTCACCTGGACACTCAATGTTTTTTGGGTAGCGCGCAATCTTGCGCGCGACCAGCAAATTGTACGTTTGGCTCCTTCTCAGCAACCTGTAAGTACGGTAGTCCACCATTTCGGCAAACTTCTTGTTCAAGGGACTGATGCACTTCAGCATCAACCTGTCCGAACGGAAACGATACCGATCGAACTTCCCCCTCCGTCGAGGGCTGCGAAAGTTTCGGTCGAATTCCGAGTCCATGCGGTCGTCATCCGACGATGACTCCGAAGAGTCCCAGTCCGTTTTGGCTGATCGTCGCCTTCTTTGGCGGCGGCGATCCTTCCGTTTACGGAGCGCGTCATCCGAATCGGAACTTCCGTTCGGTACGGTTTTTGAGGCGGCGATTCTTCCTCTCGTTGGAGGAATCTCCTGAGATTTCGGGCGGATCGTCCTGCGGGTTGACTGGCGGAAGGTACACTCCGGTCGGACCATTCGTCGAGCCCTTCTTCAGTTCCGGTCAGTATTGCTTCTCTCCGCTAGCGGGTGCATTGTCCGTATATCCAATAAAGAATTTGGGTGGGTGGTTTGGTAGCTGAGCTACCAATGCGGCCAGTGTACTGTTCAAAGCTGACGTTGCAGGTTCCGAACGGTCTGTTTTTAGGGTATTCCTAACCATATCCTGTACGATCGGTGGTATTTCATGTTGCAGAAGCGCCGGGATTCCGACTTTGAGGTACGTTTCCAAGGCTATGGGGACGTGGAACTCTATTTCAGTTCGGAGACTCTGCAGAACCTAGGGATTGATCCCTGCCCAGATTTCCTATGCGGTAGTCCGTTCGGTAAGGAGTGGCGGCGCGGGGCCAGCTTCGCCCCGCGGCGTCTTCCACGTTCCAGGAAACGAATCGAGAGCAGTTGCCTCCTCATTGTTCCGTGCTGGCTTTGACCTGTTACGTGCGGGGCCGTCCCGAAGAATCCGTTCGGGCTCATCTGAAGGCATGACGTAGGCTGTCGCCTTACTTCAGGTGCTCCGGATGCCAATCAGAGTGGCATCCGAAGCGTCGCCAATTGGGATCGGCACGAACTTTGCGGAGTCGTTTTCGACCAAAGACCCTTCACCAATTTCTCCGTGCGGTCGATGACTCATACTGTACTCATCGGCTCCAAAATCGGTTTTGCCACTCCGTACGGTTTCAAATTCTACTTATAGCTCGGGAAACCAATGTGGAACAACGAAATAAAGTAGAGAGTCTGAAGCGATCTTAAGAAGAGAGCGGCAGCGGCGTACAGTTGTGCGACTGTAAATGAGTCCGAACGGTGATGGAGGGCGGACGCACCGGGCGGTTGAAGGGAGAGTAGACGCTCGGTATCGCCAATCGCGTACAGGTGCGCCCAAAAGGGTACGAACGCTTTGTGAAACCTTAGTAGAGTTACCGTGCGTTCTATAGCTAGCGCTAACAGGCAAGGAAAGCATTCGTCAGAAGACGCTTGTCGTTTACGATTGGGAAGCAACGAGATCCGAGCTACAACTAAAATTGGGTCTGGGTCCCCTACTGACTACTGTACGATCGGTCTAATTGACCTTGTCACTACCCAACCTGCACACGTGTCCAACTTGTACGCTTTGCTAATCCGTCCGGCACTCGATCACCAAATCATACACGTGGCGGTGCCACTGCAGCGGCCTGCCGTGCACTACCTCTTTGTACGTTAACGGCCAATCGGATACGCTGCGCACCAACTCGGGCCCACTATACTACATGCTTTCAGGTTGTAGGCCGTAGATATTCCTGTTTTCACACGGTCACGACATGGGCCCTCAAACGAGAGTAGCGCGGCAACAACAACGTGTCATAAACAAGCTACTGAGAACAGGGCAAAAAGCCAAACCCGAAAAGGGAAGGAAGAGGGCCACCAGAGTAGAGAAAAGCGAGAGAAAGTGGAACAAACCCAATTCAGGGGCTAGTATACGATAATACGTCGGAACGAGACACAAAAACAGTGGCATCCACTCCGTTGAACCCTTCACTCCCAACACCGGCTACACCATCTCTAGTTCCATCGCGGTCTCAAACTCCCATTATGTCGATGACGTTCTCACAAGCACGTGAGACCCGCTTTGTCCGTAACAAAGTAGAACGCAAATGGCTCCGCACTCAACTCCCCACGTTGGGCGAATCTGTACAGAAAGCTAAAACCTTGGAGAAGACATGCTCTCAAGTAGCTGTAATGGCTCGCACTCGACACTTTACCGATGCCGCCATACTGGAAGAACAGCGAACGTGCAGAATGTCGTGGAGACGCGATTATATGGCAGGAACGAAGCCCAACAACGTTTTGCACATCGCATCAATCGCTATGAAACAGGCTAGACTCGTGTCGGTCGCTGTGAACAATGGAATTGTGTTAATGACTGTGATGGTGATTGCCTCGAATCGGTGGAAGTTGCACTGGTATGCCCCGGTAGTATAGTTGGGGATACTCAAAACGTGTTGGACCAAGCTCTTCTAATCTACAAAGCTGGAGCTGCGAAGCATGTGTCTACTTCCCCCGATGAGGCGGCAAAATTGCAAGCTCGTCGCGCGAAATCACGTAGAGAGAAAACGGAAAGAGGGAAGAAAAAAAGAGGGACTACGAAATGGAGAAGCGAAGGAAGGCATATGCAAAAAGAACGAAAGAGGAAGAAAGTCGTGCTGCAGATCGCCATACACTGGCAGCACAGACCATGTGCAATAATGCTGCATCCGAGAGCGCTTCCATCGCTGCTCGTCAATGTGAGCAGCTCGGGTCATTCTTAGCTCTGTATGCAGCGAAAAACAATCTGGCTGTACCTGTTGCAAATACGCCCATTCTGAATGGGAGGGAAGTGTTACCCTTTACTTTGGGGGAAACACTACTCGCACCGCGCCCAGAACAGGGTTTCAGTACCGTTAGTAAGAATATAGCAGCCTTAGAAATTCTTGCTACAGAAGGGTCTGCAGAGAAACTTGTTACTGAGCCGGAGACAGCATCTGGCAGGGACGTCTGACGTACGTGGGCTTTCCATCCTCCACAGTCGTCGAGGTTCATGCGAAGTTCTTTGCTGCGGTCGCCTTCGGCTCCCTCCGCAGCGGACTTTGCGCTCTCTTCTCCTTGCGCCTTGCTGAGATGTAAAGAAGGCGCTAGAAGGTTTTTCATTCAATTTCAGTGTTCCTCGTTCCTATCTAACTTTGCTTCCTACCTCTCCCTCGTCTGGAGCGCAAACTCTCTATGATCGAATACCCAGTTTTCAAACATAGAAGTTCTCTGAAACGCTAGAGGAAACAGCTCTTCTTCTAACGGCCAGCTTCCAAGAAATATCCTGTGTCGATTATTAATAAATCCTATGCCTCACTCGTTCACTATACGTTGCTTCCTAATTTTCCGATTGTGGGTAACAAGATACATCCACGACGTGCTTTCGTTGCTATTATACGGAACCACAAGATCTCTGTCACAAGCAAATCCCATATCCGCCATACCGTGCTGCCTACCTGACAAGAAGAGAGCTTTGTTGCAATAGACCTCGGAGTCCACAAAGAGAGTTCGGTCGGTTTCAGCACCCTTGTTCGTGATTTCAACTTGGATAAAGTGACCATATATGTCACAGAACACGAGTAAATAAAAACAATGTGCCTTTTTATAGCCATCATACGCCCTCTCTTGCTTTCCATTTTCCTTTGGCCTCCATCGCTTGCTTCTGTCCCCGTCTACGAAAAACACACAAACAGGAAACCTAATGATGAACCCGTCTATGGCCTCTCTCTCTATATCGCAGGTGGCCACCGAACAAAAGGAGAAGAGAGGTTTTCTAAGGCTCTATGTAGACCGCAAAGGACGTGACGGAAATAGTTTGATATAGAGCCAGCAGACATTCCGTACTTCCAAGCAATGTAATCTAGGCCTTGACTACCTTCGTTGGCACCACCAAGGATATCAAACAGCATAAATAACATCTCCTTAGTTCCGATCCGACGCTTTCTTGGTGTCCTGACGACATCAACATGCTCGTAATGAACATCAAAGGCCTTCTCGAGTTCAATTGCACATATAGAGAGTAACAAATCAAACCTTTCGCGTATTATATGGGTTATTTTCTCAAACAAATGTATGTCGGCGTCTAACTCTCGAACAAAGTGATAAATGTGCGAGCTTTCTCTTCGAACTTATGGAGCCTTTTTCCAATGACAGCTGTTTCCACATCCGGGTTTCGCCTTTTCGGTGTCGTCTTCGAGCGTGTTGGTTTCGTACATTTAGTATGAGAGTGATGTGAAGTGTAGAATATGAGCTTTTGTGTGTAGGAGTTGTGGTTCGCACTCGTGGAACATTGCTACTGCAGTAAAAACGTCATCTTCATCGCCTTTTCTCATCATTTGACGCTTCTGAGTTGATCGCAAATATGTAGTCCACAACGCTCCACAGCTGAAATTGGGCAGGCAGCGCAAGTTACCTATTTGCCAAGCGGAGGCTTTACTATTTCTTTACTATTTAAAAAGAGTCAGTTTTGGGGTATTAGAGATAACATCTGTTTGCGTTTATTAAAACGGCCAGTAGCGGTGTAGCTCTTATATTCATACTAGCGCATGATGCGGTTATTTAAGTCTTTCAGATCGCCTCTAAGGAGAGTCGTCCTTCAGGATGCGCATTTTAAAGGTTCGTTTTATGTTACAACCAATCAAAGTGGAACTCTAAGCAATTACATTTCGAGTCAATTGGTTTTGTAGCAATCAAATTAGCGTACCAAACGGGTGCGTTAACGCGTGTGTCGCGCGCGTGCATGACGCATGTACAACGCAGCGTAGAGTTTAAACGCCACCATGTTACGTGTACGTACCGATTGTGGCAGAATGCTTTTGCCTTGCATCACTTTCTTAGTAATTCCCGACTACCCATTTCGATTTCGCAATCACGATGCGTTTTCCCCTTCCTTAGGGGGACTGCCTCATCTATAAGGTTGACCCATCATCCGGCATGTTCTCTCCTTTGCGATTTTAGTAGCTTACTCTGAAGTGGTGTGGTATGGCTGAGGGCGGCTCTGCGGTATCACCGTCGGCGCCCCAGCTGTACCAGCCTACTGTATTCTTCAGAACTTCTTGGGTACGGCGCTGACCTATCATGCGTTCCACTTGGAACTCCTTAGAAACCTGAAACGGTATACGTTCACCATTTGGTTTAGATGAGCATCGGTACCACTAGGGGCTGGTGTTTCCTATGAATGTGCCATCGTAATCGCCGTGGGTGGTACGTAGTCTGGGTCGTCACCCTGTGCTTCAACGTTAACCAAAATGGGTATGTCGTCTTCTCTGGGCTGAGTTCTCACGGCAACCGCTTGTAGGTCACGCACTGATTCTAAGCGTTTCTTTCTGGTTTGAACCGTTTCAGGTGCAACAGTGATTCGGTCAATAGAGATCATATTTTCTACACCATCTTAGTTCACCGTTACCGTATGGTCGGCGGCGTGCAATACCTTAAAAGGTCCCGAATATATCGGAAAAAGCTTAGAGTTGATATCTCTATCGATCGCTTTATCATCAGCTTCATCACCTGGTCGAGGTTTAGCTCCCTTCGAAAAGTGGTCAATAAAGAAATACGGGCCCGGCCTAGCCGTTACCACCTGGGTTACCACTCGGTCGTAATCGTCCTTTTACCGCTTCCGGGATGCTCTCAGCACGCTCTTAGCATATTTGAGAGCGCACCTCAACCTCAAAAGGGTATTCCGTCTCACCTGTGACTGTGTGAGCAAACCATCGGCTTCTTGTTCTAAACGCTCTCCTTCAACAACAATACCTTGTGGGTGACTTGACAATATTTGATCGAACTGCGTAGTCTGCGTCGCTCGATGAACCCAAGTGCTGCACCAGCTCGTCCCAACCAGTTTGGTGTTCTTCCGTAGAGTGGCGGTATCTAGATACCAGTGTTCGCTAGAGCGCTCCACTTGTCCATTAGTTTGTGAATGATATGCAGTGGTGAAGTAATGCTTCATACGCAAGAAGTTACAAACACTTCAAAGAACTTAGAAGCCAATTTCGAACCATTGCCGTTAAGTAGATATAGCGGGGCACCATACGTGTCAAGCCAGTTGTTCAAGAACGCTACCACGAAGGTCGTATACTTTGTGTCTCTCAAAGTTATGGCTCTGGTGAGGAGATACCTGAACGAAAGGATGATCGTTCCACAAAACCGTACTTGGACTCTAATAAGTATCAAAAACGACACACCAAGCATACGCATGATACCGAAATGACGCCAGATGATAAACAAGAAACGAGGATAGGACACAAGTCGAAACCGAGAAGGCAGATGAACCTTCCAATACCAAAAGGGCTCCCAACCATCATAAGACGAAATCCCACAAAAAGAGTAGAAATGATGACTATCGCAAAAGATCTTGGAAAACTTATTTTAAGCAGGGGATTCGTGTATACATTCTCTAGACCAGAATCCCATACTTGAAGAAAAGAGCCCCATATCTTCTGGCGGCATTATATCAGCTCAACGCCTGTGTGACGTCTTAGGCATCACGTTTGAGCCATTTGAACCAAGAACGAAGTACCCAAGAGGTTGGGGACACAATTGCGTCGACTCCAAAATGGTATCATGCTCATAGACACTATCCCCGCAACATATATAGCAATCTATTGATCTCAAATTCGATTTAGTCGGATATGATTCGCCATTCATGATTTGAATGGATACGAATTGCCATAGTATCACTGACTTCACATGAGATCCACCCACCATACGCATCAAGAGAAGTTTCGATAGAGAAACACGAATAATGGTAAGTCAAACCCACTCTATGACACACGAGCATATATACTGATAACACCCACGATGACAGCTCTCCTATCAAACAGAGTGAGTGAGTTACGCCCGAGCACACTTGCTAAAAGGCTGCACCGTCTCACACATGCTCACGCCGAAAAAATCATCGCCTTGCGTGAGCGCGCTGGGCAGAGCTCCAATGAATTGAAGATCGAGATCAAGAAGATTACGGACAGAAGCAGAATATGCACTGAGTCAGGATTGCCAGTACCAACGAAGAAGATTTCTATCAACCATGTCAGTCAAGCATTTAATGTCGAAATACAAGCGAACTTCATGTTCTGCACTATACGAAACACAAAGTATCTCGTGCTAGACCTTACTGACTGCGGGACATGATACGCCGAAACAGTAATGAAATCCGACAGGAACTCTGAAACAGTTGCGAATACCATAGAAGTAGAATAGCTGAATCGACAAGGCAGTCCAGATGCCCTTTCAGGGGACGATGAGTTCGACTCGAGGCATGTACACCGGTTCTTTTCAGGCCGTGATATTCAGTTCAAAGAACGTCCAGTCTGAAGACATAACAAGACAGGGTGGTGGAACTAAAGAAAGAATTAATTAAGTCCGTTCTCGAGAAACTACAGAAAGGGAACACGACAGGGACTGATCGTACTCTCCTATCGCGTGCCGTGGTCTGGCAAACTCCTGCACAGGATCCAAGGTACTCAGTTCGCGAAAGAGTATACCCCTCCGTTACTAAGAGATCTCAGAAGACTCGTGTCGGATGAGCTCCTAAATACTTACGCCGAACAAACCGCCACTCGTGCGTTACATAAGGCAATGAAGGCGTGCAGCCGATCGAAACACACCGGGTCCTCTATAAAAGAGGGCGAAGAGGTGCACTTCTTCTTTAAAACAACTGCACAGAAGGTCTTGGACGAGTGGAGAACGGCGGTGGTCGTTAAGACGCATAAACACGTCGTAGAAGTACGAAGACGACAAGGTAGACCGATTTCCAAGGTCGAATACGAAGATATCCGTATTCGGCCGAACTTGAAGGACAACACTCCTTGGAAGCAATTTGAGGGACTTAGTTAATTTCCGCATCATGCGTTAGTAGATATATATGAGCTACACCGCTATTAGCGTGTCGCCTCGCTGAGGTAATTTCCACACATGTACACGTGGATTTCACGGTTCGAGGCGCCGCTTAGCGGGTGTGACTAGCACACGTGTAGCACGGATATGCCAGAGGCAGTGCACCCAGCATTGTTGTATTTACTTAGATATTTTATAGATTATTTTGCCCGGCGCACCCATTGTCAGTGGTGCGCCGAGCTCAGTACTTAGAGGGTTGAGCCCTTCTGCCCCAAGTGAATTGCCTCTTTACAAACAAGGACTTCTGGTTCTAACTATCACGCCTTCGCGGATTGTTCACCTCCAAGTGGAGTGACGACCGTGTTTTTCACGTACAGTTACCCACCCTTGTGGCGCTCAGAGTGTAACCACTATTTGTGTGTCTCGTTCCGACCTATTGTCGTACACTCGCTCCTGTATTGGGTATGCTTTATTCTCTCTCTCCTTTCCCCACTCTGGTGGTTCTCTTTCTCCCCTTTTTTGGGTTTGTCTTTTTGCCCTGTTCTCAGTGGCCCGTTTTAGACACCTTCTCGTTGCCGTGCTACTCTCTTTCCAGCACTCATCTCGTGACCGTGTGAAAACGTAAATCTCCACCGACTACTGCCTATTCTCAACACAGTGACGCTTTTCGTGACGATTTGGCCTCGGATATACCCCCGGCTTAGCTGCGTCATTCCCGGAGTGCTTCTTTCGCTTTGCTACCCCATCTAGGGAAAGATTCCGAACTTCTTCGTGAGATTGGTCTTTTACTGCCAAAGGAGTTGCTCCACAAGTGGTCTCCCGACTTAAAATCGAATTAGTTTGGTCGGAAGATTCACTCGTGAATTCACTCTTTTGAGGTTATTTCTTTTGTCGCCGTCTCTATTTGGAATTCTACTGGACCTCCCAGCTCATTGGCTGTTGAGTGATCATGTTGTACGGTTGTTTTGGTCATGGCGTTGTCAGATCGTCCAAAGACACGCAACCAGACTGGAAAAACGGATCCGCCACTGCCGTCGCGGATCCCCACCAGTTCACGGTATCGTACCGAAAGGATTACGGCTACTGAAGCTGTGTCGGCGACAACCTGACTTCCGCCCACGTCGTTGATTAACCCTCATCGTGGTGATGGACCGGCTTCTGCCGTTGCAGGTCTCTCTCTTCCTACTGGTGGAACGGTCCCTACAGGCCCTGCCAGTCAAGAGCCACCTTCGAGGAGGGATACTAACGATGTTTTCAATTTAACTGTAGAAGAGGAGCTTCGCTCTTTGCGGGCTGCCCACGCTATCCTTGCCAAGGAGTTGTCGCTCCTTCGAGAGAAGGTGGATGACACTGCTTTGCAGAACTTTTCTGAGGATCTCCGCGTATTGCGTGGTGATGTCAACTCCCTCTTGGAAGCTTTTAGAAAACCCACCAATTTCGTGGAGGACGGGGCTGAGAAGTTTACTCGCCTCCGCGCCCGTTTAGAAACGCTGGAACAAACAGTCCTGGTTGGAGCCAGTCGCACGGCTAAGCCGGTTACTGTTTCAAACCGTGACAAGAAGGTCAGTTGATCCAAAACACGCGAAGAGCGGAAGAACTACGACTCTGATTCTTCATCATCATATCTTTCTTCACGCAAGTCAACCGGGTCGGACTCATCCGATTCGTCGGTAGAAGAAGCTTCTCGTCAACGTTCGTCACGCTCAAAGTGGTCATCAGCCACCCAAGGTGTGATACGCGCCTGCTCGAAGGGAAGGAAGCACTCTGGATTGAAAGAGTTGAAGCCTACCAATCTGTTCTACAAGAAGCTGTTGTCATACTGGTATTACCGTTTGGAGGACTCCTCATTGGATAGAACTCCCCGAGGGACAGGGAAGGTCAAAGACTGTATCAAACGGATGCAACTTTCGCTCCTTAATCAACTCTTGACAGTTGATGACCCCATCTTGGTGTTGGATTCTATATCACGCTTCGTAGCGGAAGCCGACATCCTTGGGATGAAGGAAGGACAGGCATTTGTCGCGCTGGCTTACTTTCTACGCGGACTTGCCGAAGATCAGTACAACTCTGTAAGAGGTTCATCGCGCGTTTCTGAAGGAAGGGTTACTTTCTGGCCTGAAGCAGTTCAATACCTACTGAAGTCCTATGCCACTAAAACCGCTATCCAGTCGGCACTCCTTGCTCCGAGAGACACCAAACAACGCCCCGCGAGACGGAAACCGATTACTCGTTGCGCCTGAACAAAGCCTTCCACCGCTGTGACAATGTTTATTCTGCTCAAGAGCGTTATACCAGGTTCGTTGATGGACTAGACCCAGCTATAGGGACCCTGAAGGCCCGCCGCAGTGAGGAGAACCGTAACATTACGTGCTTGGAACTGGTGCAGAATCCACGCGCCGAAGGCGACGCGCTACGCGCACCAGTCCCTGGTAGCCGGTTGAAGCACGCTAAAGCGTTGATGTTGGAACCGAGAACCCCGTGGGCGTCAATGCTGGTTGATGAACTTGCCATTAAGAAGTATGACAAAGTGCACTTTGCCCGTACTGACGTGCTT
This sequence comes from Gracilaria gracilis, assembly GCA_030374805.1. NCBI lineage: Eukaryota > Rhodophyta > Florideophyceae > Gracilariales > Gracilariaceae > Gracilaria > Gracilaria gracilis. The sequence goes on from JARGSG010000189.1 coordinate 1,724,313, forward strand.
TCACTCCCGACAACGGAGCTTCCCTCAACCACGGATGCATCGTTTCCAACGGCTCCGGACAATACACTGCTGTATGCCAATTCGAACCAAGTTTGACCGCCTCTACTATCCTATGAGAACGGTAGAACCCGGGCCTCATGACCTGGCTGGCAAGCTTCCCGCCCAGCGGTGCGATTCTCGAATACTCGGAACGCAATGCCATCCTTGGATTGGTCTGTTACCTCTGCAATACGCGAGGGCATACTTCACTGCAGTGCGTGTCCACCCTACGTGAATGGGCACAAGTCCTTGCCAACTGCGAATCCCTCTCACCTGAGGAGAAGGCTTCCGTTTCGATGGCATCGTACATCGGCGCGAAGATGGATATTCCACGTACAATTGCGGCTCCAATTGCTCAGAATATGGTGACCTCTCACCTCCGTGCCCCTTTCGAGGGAAAGTAAACCGCTACGGAGGACGCTTCTGCTGCTGGTTTCCAGGCATCAATGGTTCAGAACACTGAGCACCCGCCTCAGGCGAAATCTGCTCAAAAAACTAACTGTCGCAGTCTCTTCTCATGAAGAGGCGCCCTCAGAATTGAGGATGAAGGCGCCCGAGGCGTCCCTGCCTCGCTCCCGGGTACGAATTTTCTCGAAGAAACAGACCGAGCACCTTGGTGTTCTTCGTCGACAGTGGATACGGGTAAGAAACAACCGGTTCCCGGATAGAGTTATGGTGATGGCCAAACGCAATTTCAAGGTCTATGCCGACCTTGGCCTTTCACCCCAATTTATGGTGCGATATCTCACTGTATTAGATACAGGCGCAGGTCCGAACTTCATTTTTGAGACAGCATTGCCACCCGCCTTGCGGTCACTCATTCGCCGTGGCGACATTCCTGACGCCGGTGACGCGAATAACAACCCGTTGTCAACGGTAGGATACATCGAGTTGGTAATCCGCTTGGGCTCATGCGTGGTGAAGCTCGACTTGTCGGTCCCTGGCCGCCCCAGTCATTTTGGTTTGTGACTTTTGCGACCGCTTTTTCGATGCCATTAGGCCCCGCCAGAGGCGTGTTGAAATGAAAGATGGTTCGTCCGTGCCGATTGTTCGTCGCTCTTTGAGGCATGCCTCCCAGAAGCATGTACCTCTACCTGCTGCGCAGGAAGCACCATCTCGGGAATCTACGAAGCTTCTTGTAGCCTCCGAAACACGCGTGCCTCCAGAGTGAAGGAATTGGAAGAACTCGACCTCGGACATGTTCCGGGGACACACCGCAAAAGACTGCGTGATATGCTTCGTGAATTCACCACAATTTGGGATGGTTCTCTCGGAGAGATAAATACCACGGAACACCGGATTGGTTTCCTTCCCAATTCTCGGCCGGTAGCCCAACATCCGTACAGGGCAGGGCCCAAAGCCAGAGAAGAAGAGCAATTTCAGGTAAACAACATGCTCCGTGCAGAAAATTTTGAACCGGCACACTCGCCGTGGGCATCACCAGTGGTACTGGCTCCAAAACCGGATGATTTTTGGCGCTTTTGCATCGACTATCGTCGTTTGAACGCTGTTACCGTCAAGGACGTGTACCCCATTCCACGTATGGATGAACACATCGATTTTCTCGGAAATGCTACCATATTCACGGCATTGGATGCTAATTGGGGATACTGGCAGGTGCCAGTGAGGAAACTAGATCAGGACAAGACAGAGTTTGTCTGTCATTCTGGGCTATACCGTTTTAAACGGATGTCTTTTGGTTTAAGCAATGCCCCCGCTACTTTTTAGCGTGCTATTGATATCCTACTGGCCCGCTTCAAGTGCCGTACTTGTCTCTCATACCTTGAAGACATCATCGTATTCTCAGATAATATGGATGACCACCTCACACATGAGAGAGATATAATGGCCACGTCACGGGATGCCTGAGTGACACTCAAGCTGAGATAATGCGAATCCTTCACGGGTACTGACAATCATCTGGGTCACATCATCCGTCCAGAACGTTTCATGATCGAGGACGCCCGTGTGAAGTCGCTGAAACAGGCCACGGAACCGACTACCCAGACCGGACTGAGATCCTTTCTAGGATTGTTCAACGTCTATAGACGGTTTATTCCCAACTTCGTGAAAATCGCGGCACCTCTCAATGCGTTTCTGCGGAAGGGCCAAACGCCTAAGCTGGAACCATTCACGTCTACTCAGACGGAAGCCTTTAAATCTCTCAAAGAGGCTGTAACCACGGCACCAGTGTTGTCACTATCGAAACCGGGACTTTCATATACGGTGCACACAAATTCTGGTGAGTACCAGGTAGGCTGTGCCTTGTTTCAAATCAACCCAGAAGAGGAACGCAAGCCAATTGAATACTGGTGCCGTTCGTTGAACGTGCATGAGAAGAATTACTCCGCCTCGGAGAAGGAATGTCTTGCCGCAGTATGGGCGTTAAGGCCACTACACCCCTACATCACGGGTGCTCATTTCACCGTCTACACGGATCCATCATCATTGAGATGGCTACTCTCCATATCGAAGCCCTGTGGTCGCTTAATGCGTTGAAAACTACATCTTGCAGAGTTCGAAATCGACGTTGCCTACAAGAAGGGCCCCAACAATACATAAGTCGACGCCCATTCTCGCCTACCACCCACAGAGAAAGCTTTGACCGTCGATGACGAAAAAATACTCTGCTTCGCAGTTGATAATTACACAGTAAGTGAAGTGGATGATATTGAAGAGGATTGGCCAGGTTAACTGGATTTTGACCAGGAACTGGATGACCCACTTGCTGGTAGCGAGAGTGTGGAGCAACAACTTTTGCAGGAAAAGCGCAATCTCACGAAGACGTTCGGAATGTTCCCCTCGATCGGGTAGCACAGCGAACAGAGCACAACGGGAATGAAACAGCTAAGACGGGTGTAAATCCGAGGTCAAACCGTCACGACAAGTGTCGGAGTGTTGATACTAGGCAGTAGTCAGTAGAGATCCCCTTGTTCAAACGGTCCAGATGATTCCTCTAAAAAGAGTAGCGCGGCAACGACAAGGTGTCGGAAACGAGCCACTGAGAACTGGGCAAAAAGTCAAACCGAAAAGGGGAGAAAGAGAATCACCAGAGTATGGCACAGAGAGAGAGAGAGAGAGAATAAATCAAACCCAATACAGAGGCGGGTATACAACAATAAGTCAGAAAGGGACACAAAAATAGTGGTTATACTCTAAGCACCACAAAGGTGGTAACTGTCCGTGAACAACACGGTCGTCACTCTACTTGGAGGTGAACAATCCGCGAAGGCGTGATGGTTAGAGCCGGAAGCCCTTGTTTGGCAAGGGGCTATTTACTTGGGGGAGCAGGGCTCAACCCTCTAAATACTGAGCTTGCCGCAACCTTTGACAGTGGGTGCGCAGGGCAAAATAATCTATAAAATATCTAAGAAAATACAGCAATGCGGGATGCGTTGCCCCCGGCATATCCGTGCTACACGTGTGCTGGTCACACCAGTTAAGGGGCGCCTCGAGCTGGGCAATCCACGTGTACATCTGTGGAAATTTTTTCATCAAGGCGACAGGCTAATAACGGTGTAGCTCATATATATCTACTAACGCATGATGCGGAAAATAATTAAGTATCTCAAATCTCCTCCAAGGAGTGTTACCGTCTGTGTTCTGCAAATGCTAGTTTTTGGTGAGGGTCGTGTGCAGAATTTGGCAAGGATCGTTCAGTAAAATTTTTGGAAAATTACATTGTGCTGCTTTTCCAAATTTTGCAGAAAATTGCTTCGGTCGCCCAGTTTTGGTCCGCAGGAAATACTCCGTGGTATTCCGGTCGCGCTAGTTTGCTCTGCCGGGATTAACTGCGCAGTTTTCCACCAAGCACAGTTTCTGTTTCCACATTGGGTGCACATTAAACGTCTCAATAAGTGCAATACTCGCATCCACCCTATGGAATAGTAGCGCTAGTTCCCATGCTTCTTATTGAACCAGAGTTTCCTTTACCCAGTGAACCAAGGTGATGTACCTTGGATGCGCACTGGATTTTATGGATCTACGTCAGACACACCAAAGAGGTTCTATGGATGTCCGTAAAAGATGCACTTTGGATGTCCCACAGATGTGCAATAAGATTTACATGAGATGCTCATCGAATATCTAAAAGATACCCGTTGGATCTACCAGAAAATCGGAACATCCAACGGACATATTATTGCACATCCGGCGTACATCTGGTAGAAATAACTAGGACATCCAATGCATATCTTTTACGCTCAACTGTAGGACGTCTTATTGACATCTTGTGGATATCTGAGGGACATCCAGGATGTCCGTCGGATATGCATAAGATGCACTTTAGATGTCCAATATCGAACATCCAATGGACATCCAAGGAACATCATTTTGTCTCACTGGGTTATTTGTATCTATTCAACTATCTGATGCCTATCTTAATCGCTATTCTAATTCCTATTCACTACACTACCAGAGCTCTATTCAATGGCATCGGCGAGCATCAACCTCGCCAGGTTCATGCTCGCCAGCACCATTGAACGGCGCTCTGCGCGAGCATTTTCGCAGAGAATGCGAGCCGACTTGCGAACTGCAGTACCGCCATGAGGCGAAGCGCCTCATGGCGGTACTGTACTACTTGGTTCGTGCGTCACATATCAGTTCGATCATCGCACGTAGCGCTCACCGCCTCGCAAAACGTTCAAAACTAGTTTTATCTGTATTGGGATCGGAAAGGAAGCGAGTTGTCAGTATTCCCAATCTGGAGTGTAGAGTATTACTCTTGTGAGAAACGTACCACATGTCAAAGTGCTATCTGTTTCTAAGAAAAAAGTCAGTTGTACCACCATGAGCTCCCTGTGTTCAACCGCTAAGAAAATGAAACAACAAGTTAGATTACTGAAAAACGCAGTTCCCAGAGAGTGTAGATCAACAAGACGCACCAATAACATGAACGCATTCAAGAGATTGAGGCACCGTTGACCATCCCCCTATTCTCCTAGTTGCAACACGGGCAGCATAAGAAACAATCCTTTACCTGTTAAGCAATGAAATGATGGAAAAAATGTCAGAATCAAACCAAGAAGAAACCATCATGCCATGAAAACATAGCCAACTTACTATTAAGAATCACTCGTTCTGCCTCGTAGAAGTAACGCACGTGCCCACTATTAGACCAACGTCGTATGCAATCGAATCGAAATCGCTTACCTGTGAATCAATACAATGCCACTTTAAATGTCAGAAACGAAGCAGAAAGTGACCAATCTCGCATTCCCAAAGTTTAAACTTACCATTACGCAGTCTTCTGTACAAAAGCATTCCGCATCGTGCCACATTCCTCGCGCTCAACAGTACCTGTGTTCAACGGCGAAGAAGATAAAACAAAAAGTTTGAATACTTAGAAACGCGTTTCCCAACACACTATTTCAACAAGACGTACCAAGAACATGCATGAACGCATTCAAGAGATCGAGGCACTGCGACTATAGAAGTATGCGGATGGTCAACGGTGCCACCGTTGACCATCCGCATAGTCGTACAGTCGCAAAACAGGCATCATAAGAAACATTCCTTTACCTGTTTAGCAATGAAATGATGAAGAGCATGTCAGAATCAAGCCAGAAAGAAACCAACCCGCAATGAAAACATACCCAGCTTACCATTCAGAATCACTCATGCTGCCTCGTACACGTAACGCACTCGCTGACCATTAGACTACGCGCAGATGCATATCGAAAAGCGTTTACCTGCGAAAGAGTACAATTCCGCTTAAAATGTCAGAAACGAAGCATAAAGTGACCACCTCGCTTTCCCAAACTTAACATTACGAATTCTTCTGTACAGACCAGTTCTGCATCGTTTCAGCATTATTAGTAGTTGGTTCAGAAGTATGAAGCATGGAAGAATAACCTTACCAAAAAACCCAAACGTCCGCACCCCAGCAAAAGGAGATTCTCCGAAATGGTTCGTTCAACTTCCTAATCGCATTATGTCCAACATCATGCGATTAGGAAGTGAGAGAACTGTTTCGGAAAGCATCAATCATGTTTTGCGCACCGCGCCCGAGAAATCGAACGAAACGGAGCAAATATCACCTTCGTCGAAGCGCAATGGGAAAACGTAGTCAGCTTCGGATGGAAAAGGGAGAGAACGTCGTTTTTAAACGTACCAGAAGCCAGTGACCTACATCAGCATCAACTGCGACGCTGGCCCGGACGGCGATCCCAGTTTATGGAGGAGGCGAGGCCACAGAGAATTTTGCGCGTCTTAGGCCGAGATCGGACAAGTGTACAGATATATCCTTGTCAATCCACAGAATTATTTTTAGTGGTAGATAATCAGGTTTGAACCCTGGCGTCAAGGTCGACGTGTCCATGCGTTCCCCTTTTGAACAAAAGCACGTGATTTGAACTCAAATCTATTCTCCACTCCTTCCCCTGTCCTCAGCATCTTCCCCACCGTCCTTCCGTCTTGCGCTTCTCTTCCATGCTTGTTCCCTTCCTCTTCTCTTAGCCCTTTCCCTCCATTATGGTTTACTACTGCAGGCACAAACAGCGCGGTTGTCCGTTCATGGCGCGAGGAGTGTTGTCGCTTCAGAGACACGTCAGTCAGTGTCCTCATTGTCACAAAGCCCTTCCATACGGTGAGCACAGCATTCGACGGAGCAACCGTTTCAAGTTATCTGCCCCACCTCCAAACGCTTCTTCTTCGGAAACCGTTACAGCTCCCTGCCGTACTGCCGAGTCTTTCTCTCCCAAAAAAATGGAGGTCTCCGTTCCACCGGAACCTCTGGAACCGGAACGAATTGAGTCTAGTTCTAAACCACAACCACCCTCTCCCCCACTCTTTGAAACCTCAATTGGAAACGACTCTACTCCTCCACCTTCCGAAGAGTCGCTCGGCGCTCTTCACATAGATTATCTTACCGTCTGTCTCGCTTCAGTAGCCTCCAACTTTGGTCACCGTAAGGCAGATGAGCTCATTGGTCTTCTTCGGAACTCCCGCTTCTCGCAGAAGCGCTTCAACGAAACCATCACCAGTTCCAAGCGCTGTACGGAACTCAAGAACGCTATCTTCGAACGATATGCTTCCAACGATGGATTCAAACGAACCTCTATCTCCCCACAAGGATGTACGTTCGGCGCCACCCTCTACAGGAGAGACCCAATTGAGACCCTCCTCAAGCAGCTCCAGTTGGCTAACAGCGAAAACACCTTCTTCCATCCTATCCCCCGACCCACTCCGCGAAAATTTCTCATCTCATGTCCGCAACTCTCGCAAGAGACGCCACCTCCAAGCGGAAGGAGGTGGTCATGGGCTCCTTGGATAATAGAATAGTTTGGCATACTCAAGAAATAAGTTTCAGTGAATCTTTCGTAGGTCTTCTGCAGGTGTGCACCGATAAGTCTTCAAAAACTCTAAAGCAAACTTCGATCACCGCCCATCCCCTTCAACTCATTTTCCTCAACTTTTCCGACCACCTACGCCGCAAATGTATCTGCGATGACCTCACGGTATTTGCGTACTTCCCTACAGCTCTCGAAGAAGTTTCTTCGTCGCATGCAGATGCCATGCCCTTCGTTTCCCACAAATCTCTGCGCGATGCGAGGATTCAGATTCTGCATCACTCCCTTCGTCGTATTCTAGAGCCTATTCTAAACCTTGCCTTGAAAGGAATTGAGTTCACCGGGAAAGGCAAAATTCATCGGGTATGCCATCCACTGTTGGCAAGTTACTGGGCAGACATACCTGAAGCAAAGGATATTCTGTCTATTCTCCATGGCACAAAGACCGGACGCCCCTGTCATAGATGCCAGGTGCCACGCTCAGCTTTATCCAGTGATGTGCCTACCTCTTTCTCCTAGCGCACACAGAACCAGACAAAATGACTAAGGGAAACATATTCCGCAGTCTTGAAAAATGCAGAGCAAGAAGACCTTGAACGACGTCCCCGTCGAGCTAGAGACAGAAGAGCTCAGGCAGATTCTCTGATGCGCTCCAACTCCGTATCTCTTACCCCATCTTTTCTAGAAAGCCCTTTCATCCTTCTTTTGATCCCAGGACTTTCTTCTTACAGCCTCTTTTCCTTCGAACCGTTGCACAACCTTCATCTTTGCATATCAAAGCTCATTAAAACACCCACCATTGAGCGACTTCAGTCACACACGCTGCCAATCACCATAGAAGCATCTGCACCGCGCTCCTTCCGAACAGTTCGCACGCAACTTCTAAACCATGCAAATGCCATCCTCCCTGCCATGGAAACGGACTTCCCCGCTAGAGGCTTGCACATTGACTTTTCAACACAAGAAAAAGGCAAGTCTCTCCACGGTGTATTCACCAACGAGGGTCTACGCGGAATGCTGGAGGCAAAGAACTACAAAGCACTGGACATGGTTTTCCCACTCATAGGCGCTTTCTTTGATACATGTTGTGGACAACATGAAACAACACCTATCACAACCATCTTCACACAATACTCAGACTTGGTCGGCGACATTTTCAGGTACAATCGAGAACCGCACTGGAAGGAAAGCTCTCTCTCAGCTCTCCAGGCCCAGATTACAGCCTTCAAACAATGTACGACCAGAACATTAGCCGACTTCCACCCCTCTAGACTTGGAACGTTGGAGTTTCATTTTCTTGACCATCTCTTCGAGGATATCAGACGTCTAGGAGGTATCCAATACTGCGATGCAGGGATATATGAGCATGCCCACCTCTTATTCAAAAGACATTATCGGCGAACGTCGAGAAGAACGGCAACGGCTGTGCAGGAAAACATTCGCTCTATCGACCATGAAAATGTGAGAAAGTAATGGATTGGTGATAATCTCCAAGAAGGCATGGCACGCGCACCATACGCTTCCCCAATACCTTCTATTCAACTTTCTCGATTTACGAAGAGGGGTCGTTCGATAACCATGGGACAACTTCGACACTACGTTAGGCGGCTCTCCTCATCTTCACTGACGCTATCTGATATTAAGAAGGAACTCCAGGATAATGATACAATCTCCATTCTAGACCAAATTGGGGAACAAGTACTTCCACCGTTCCTCAGCCTGGTTGAGGAGACGCTCGAAGATAACTCCATATCCCACTTACCGGAGAAGATCAGGATAACACTCGTGAACTCAGCAGTTGTAAGAGGTGGTATGGTTCCCGTTCTATGACATTTTGAGGCCTCCTCTAATTCTATCGTCCTAGGTAGAAACAAGTACCCTGTCAACCAAAGGTTGTTTTCCTCTCCAGCTTTCGGACCGATCAGGAAGCACAAATTCTCGACCATCTTGGTCAAAGGAGAACGAGATGCAACATGGGTTCCTTACGTAGTCGCTCTTGTTCGTGTTTCTGTTCTCGAATACTCGGGCCCTGTTCCAGAAGTGGCATTCGTTCGGTATTTTGAGGTATTGCCCCCCGCAACAGCTTTGGACAATGTTTTGCAATGCATATCTTTACGTTGGGCTACAATTGATGAGCAAAACCACACTGTGCCCTTCCCTGCCCATTCAAAACCAAAGAGCTCAGAACACCTCACCCCTTGGTATGGAATGGTTCCGGGTTCAGCAATACAGGGAACAATACATATAGTTCGTTATAATTATCCAGCCCAGCCATTTTCTTCTACACTCCAATGGTTCCAACATCGATTCTACATTAATAGGTTTTATCATGAGCCTGTTCAAAACCCAACTGAACCGGAATAACCCCGTATAGAAGTAGAACAGTAAAAGATTCCCAGTCATTCTTCTTGTTCATTGTCACCACGTTGCAATCCTCTCCCCACTGGTGTGCTACTTCCAAAACCCAGCATGTCAATCTCCTTGAAATCCATGTCCCTTTCCTCACACTCTCCGGTAAAACAATCTGTAACTGATCCCAATCTCTTGCTCACATTCTCAACGAAGAATCGTTCACGCAACGTTAGGTATATCTTTCCGCTCGAGGGCATTCGAAACGCTATCGTAGCCTCCCTCATATCATTCCCCAGCACTCCAGCCCATTCATGTGCTGCACTCCCATAGTGATGGAACTCGTTGGAATAATCTCTCGGTACATGTTGCCAGACATCTTCCAACAACTATTTCAAACAGAGAGGTAATAACTCCACATACTTCTTCGCGAACTGTTCCTGCCTTTGCCCACCTCTCGGAAATTGAGCAGTAACAAGAGTGACAACCGTCAGAATCCATGCGTCTAAACGTGCAAGTGTCAGTATCGTGCCATCCACTAATGTCCCTTCCTCTTCATCCTCAACATCATACGCAACGAAGTTCTTCAACACTTCTACGCCTACCGTGTTTCTGAAGAACAAGTCCTGGTCGTTCGTCTCCATTTCATCCCCGTCATTCTTAGCCTTCGAATACTTCAGACGATCAAGCGATGCCTTCCTCCAATATGACGTGGTGGGGGTTCCATTCGCACCAAGTCGCAAGATGTTCTCTTGTGCTTCCCTCAGCTGCTGTTCAACTTCATCGGCATTATCTTCTACCACTTTCGTTCTTCTCCATATTATATCATAACCCGACAACAAAAACAATTTATCCCTTGTATTTCTCTTTCGCACCCCCACAACATCACTAATTGTCTGTTTCATTCTCTGCCTTAGACACATATCTGCACACACTTCTAATATGCATCTTTCTGTGAGAGAGGCCTGTCTAATTCCTTCCCAACTCACTTCTTACAACTCACTCTGTACCATAGTCTTCAGCAGCGCATCCGAACCCCCTCCAACAGATGGTTTTAACATTCCAAAACTGGCGAGGAGCTCCAAAGGATTCTTGGGAACCATCGCGACACCATCCGCCTCGTTTCGAAGTATCCCTTCTCAATTCTCCGTCGCTCCCTCCAATATCTCAGCTCGATTGATCCAATTCCTTGAAGGTTTCTCACCTTCAAAACACAGTTCACTGGTCTCGCTCCTGGCCCAAGTCAACATATTGTGATACACTCCTCGCGCAACCGCTCGAAACGCATCGCTTACAGCGATTCGGTGCTTCTTTCGTCCGGTTCGTCCGGGTTCACCGGTACGGGAAGTGTTACTGCCCTCCTGCTTCAATGCACCACGTAAAACTTCAATCATCAGTTCTTTCTTCTCAAGCTTAGTCTCCAGTGCTGTGCTTTGCTCTTGCGCATACTTTACAAGGATTCCCCGTATCATCAAATCCTCCTCCAACTTCTTCACTTTTGCTTTCAATATATTGATTTCTTTCAGCAAATCTCTGTGGTTTCCAGAAGACGTGATTTTTTTCTCGACAGTTCCCCTGTCTTCTTCCTCCTCCTGCTCCACTTCATGTACCTCCCTTTGTTCTCTGTACTCCATCTACTTCTGTTCTTCGTGGAACAGTAGAGGTTAGAGTCCTCTTCATTGCACGATATATTGGATTTTTTTAATCCCCTACATTATCCGCATTGTCCACAGCGTCAGCCACGCGCCGCTCAGATTTCTCCTCTCTGAGTCTTTTTCGCCCTGAAAAATTCGAGTTCCGAGGATTTTTCCCTCCCACACGCTGTATGCCGACCCGTCGGGGCTTCAAGGCAACTGTAGATGCCCTTCGCGTCGAAAATGGTGATGGCCGCGGAATGGTTGTGGGATCGCCCACACTCCATTGTAGGTCTCTTGCAGTGAAACTACTTTCCAGTTCAGAGACACGGACATTCTCTTGGTCCTCTTGTGAAACTCGAACCTTTTCCACAATATCCCTTGTCAACGAACCTGCTGGTTCTCGAGCTTTCGGAACCGGTGAAATTCTTTGGAGTTGGGGTTTTGTTCAACGTTGCCAGTGGCCTGCGTTGGGGAGCTCGGCGATGGCCTACTTTGACGTACATCGCTAGTGTTTCCAGAGGTACCTTTGCGCCGAGAATGGTGGTGACCGACGATGGGATTAGGCCCGTGGTTGGCCTTCGCTGCTGGTGATTGACGTGGCGTTGTTTTAGCAGCCACTCGTGTTGAACCTCTGTTATCCTCACCAAGTTTCTTCTTCTTCCCTACAGGCTTCTTGCGCGACTGGGTGCCCCGCGTTCTTGCCTTGTACACCATGTTGTTAATTGATACCAATGCCCAAGTTGAGGAAAGAAACAGGGAAGACAAAGAGATTGGAGATTAAAGGGGATTTGGAAAACGGTGTGAAAGAGCGAGAATGGTTGGACACGGAAGGGAGTATGATGAATGGAATAGCGGAATCAATGACGGTCAGTTTACAGAACCTGTGTAAGTCATTGGAAACTACAAATCGTGCAGCTACACAAAGGGAGTTGCCTATAGACCTCGCAACCACTCCTCGTTCTCAGCGGGAGCAAGAGTGAGAGCCCAGTCCCAATTGTACTCCGCGCCATAACTGACATGGAGCTCCTCACCAACTTCTATCTGTCTTTAAGCAGTAACTCGAAGAAGTGTATACTTCATAAGTTCGGACTTCGACTGTATGAACGGTTTGGTCTCGCGAATTATCACATTTCGGCTTCGCTTTCTTTCGGACCTCGGCAGTGCTAGGTCCTCATCTCCAGCATGGTATCCAGCATCATTAATATAACGTGCTATACAGAAAGGAGCGGAAACAATATATACCTCGCTTTCTTTCGTATCTCGCTCTTCACCAGGCCGGTTTCAAGCTTAAGAACTCTCGACCTCCTACAGTCACCATCATCGAGAAAAACGTGTATCTCTGAAGAGTAGCGCGAAGAATTCCCGTTCCGGTCAAACACAATCCACTCCCTGATACGCTTCCGCTCCATCTCATACAGACAATTGTGCGTGCATGTAGTTTCTATATCATTCAGAAAATCTGCAGCCAAAAGTCGGAGATTTCCATCCAGTTCATTATCGAGAAATTGTGGAAACCCTCCGATGTCTGGTTGTGGAAGTACATCCCTCTCTATACGCGTACTTTGCGATGGAGGAGCATATCCATCTTCTCGAGATTTAAGAACCTGGTACGTTAACGACTGCAAGTCCATAAATATATAAGGACCGAGCATATTGTCAGCATTAGGATACCCGATAAACCTCGCGAAGATATCCCAGGCACAAACAACCTCACAAACTGCGAACACGAGTCGATCAAAATTGCTCTTCTCGAAGGACGTCAAGCTTAGTATGTACGGAGTGACTTCGTTTCCCTCCAAAGCACGTCTCCTTTTCAATGGCCTTCTCGAAAGGACAGCTGGTTTTACAGAGATTCTCCTTTCTTCCTTCTCATTCATGATATGTCCTAGCATTGACATAAAGAGAACAGCCTCGAAACGAGTTGCCGGTCGCTCCACCTGAAACTCTTTACCCTTCATAATAGAGAATAAGTGATTGTTCAGGGCTCTCAGCGGAGGGAACACACCTTTTTCGAGTAGAAGAACGAATAGATCCCTTGGACGTTGGTCTTCGTCATCGTCCGTACGCTCCATGTGACGGCAACGATTGTATTGCTGTTGAATTGGACCCTTCCCTACGACACTGGCCCGTAGTTAATGTGTGGCCAAATTATGGAGATTCTTCGTACAAGTACTCTCCTCAAACATTAACCTCGCTTCTGGTACATGGATATAGTTCTCGGCGGACCCGGGTGTCGTGGCGCTTCATCGGTGGACCGATGAAGCGCCAAGCCACCTTGGTTCGCTGTCCCAACGCGCTGTTTGTGGCAAATCTGTGTTAGTGGCATACTTGGCACCACCAACGCGCTGTTTCCAGCGGACTTGGGTGCCATGGCGCTTCATCAATGCAATGATGAAGCGCCACGCCCACCCAGTCCGCTGTACCAAAACTTTTTTTATTTTCAACTCATTGAAACGAAAGGCTGCGACAGCGGAGGGAGGTGTCGTGGCGCTCCACCGATGCTGTTCAGAGAACCAGGCTTTTTAATAATGGAAAAAAAAAATTTTTTCGGACAGCGGACCCGGGTGCGGTGGCGCTGCATCGGTGCACCGATGAAGCGCCACGGCGCCCAGGTCCGCTAGCAACGGCGCGTTGGTGGTGCCACGTATGCCATAAACACAGGTTTTCCACAAACAGCGCGTTGGGGCAGCGGACCAAGGTGGCTTGGCGCTTCATCGGTCACCGATGAAGCGCCACGACACCCGGGTCCACTGTCATCGGCACGCCGGTGGTGCCACGTATGCCACTACCACAGGTTTGCCACACACGGGGCGTTGGGGCAGCGAACCAAGGTGGCCTGGTGCTTCATCGGTGCACCGATGAAGCGCCACGACACCCGGGTCCGCTGTCCCAGGCTGTCGTTTTAATTAATTGGAATTACATAATCTTTTTGGGACAGCCGTCCAGGGTGGCGTGGCGCTCTATCGGCGGAGCGATGAAGCGCAATGAGACCCCAGTCTACTGTCCTACTTGTCCTTATTAGTAATTTCGCGTATATCTCCACATTTATTTAGTTCCGTGTCTCTCACGTTTTCAAGCTTTCCTTAACATCTCTTTGACACATCACCTGCCATAGATGAAGTACCACTTTCTCTTGATCCCCTCTGCACGCGCCATGAAAGATAAAGCTGGAGTTCTTGTAGGTCTGCTTTGTCGGCGTGTCGACCAGGGAACCTGTTGTGCGACCCGCTACTGTGCATTCACGCGGTACACGGTAGACCGAGGTGCTTGAGCCTAGTAAGATACTTATGGGGCTGCATTTATTAGTCACGTTAGTATAGTGAGCATTGCTGTGGATGCTCTAGAAACACCCTAAATTAGTGTGTTAGGGTGGTTTTCAATCCCTCCAAACGCATCCAGGACCGTTGGTCTAGCCCCCCCCCCCCCCCCCCCCGACAGCGGGCCCGGGTGTCGCGGCGCTTCATCAGTGCACCGATGAAGCGCCACTGCACATCGGTCCGCTGTCCAGAAAATTAAAATGTTTTTTGCCCTGCCGCCCCGGTCGGTCCCGAATATCTGTATCCGGGGCACACGTGCTACTACTACTGGATATCGCGTTTGCAGAAACATCGCAGCCATGTACAACTAACTCCCGTTTGGGTCTGTTTCACAGCCCCCCGTACTACATTCTTCAGTAGCTTACGCAGGTCTGTTGTCCTCACTACGGCCCGGGCGTCATGGCGCTTCATCGGTGCACCGATGAAGCGCCACGACACCTGGGTCCGCTGTCAACGGCGCGCTGGTGGTTCCAAGTATGCAACCACCCGTGTTTTGCTTTTCTCAGAACCAAGTGAGGTTATGGCGGAAGAAGAACACGTCGCGGGTCAAGACGGAGTGACTGGAGAGGACGTGCGAGCGTCAGAGGAGACATGGGTGGGGGTTAAATAGTGGAGTGCTGGCGAAACGTACAGTACAGTGACGGTTCTGGCGCGAAACCGGTCGGAACAGAAAGGGGTAAGTTATGGTTTCAGATGTAGGCCGTGCGCATAGGCAGTGGCACGGAAAACGAGGACGGCGTTCATTGCACCGTATGGCACCAAATTCTTGCTTTCGGTGACGCTTTTGGCTTTTCTAAGATGTCGAACGGATACGTGAAGGACGAGGAGCTTCTTGCGTTCCTGGAAGGGAAGGAGATCGGAGGAACGCCGTCTCCGAAGCGGGAAGTGGCCGAGGTTGCGCGGGTGGATGAAGGGTCACGAGAGGAGGAGGTTGTGGCTGTGGGGGAGGCAGAGGCTGCGGATGTAGGCTCGAAGGTGGTGGAGAAGAAGGGGGAGAAGGATGGGGTATGGATGAATGGGACGGTGCACCTGAGCCAGTTGGGGATTGGGGAGCACATGGAGGGTGGAGGTGGAGCGGGAGGTAGGAAAGAGCAATTTATGAGGGAAATGAAGGCGGGTGAGGTGGTTGGGAGTTGTGATGAAGGAGCGAATGGATGATTGTATTGCGGAGAGTGTGGCGAAGATGGGAGGGGTGGTGTTGAGTGAGGAGCAGAATGGGGTGTCATTGGAAGCAATATCTAACTTGCGGAATGGTTTGAAGGTGCTGGGAATTGAGATTGGTCGTCATGCGGATGGGATGGTGGAATGCGTAGGGAAGGAGATACGGGAGCTGAAGGAGGAGAATTTGATGCTGAAGGGGAGGTTGGAGATGCTGGAGATGCAGATTGGAGAGGTGGAAAAGGCGCGGCTGTTGTTGGTGGAGGTGAAGAGGATGCTGACGGGGACAGGAGGGGAGGTGGGAGGAAGTTGTGCCAAGGGGGGAATGAAGGTTGAGAAGGGATCGCCTGTGGCGCTAAAGACTAAAGAAGTGGGTAGTAGCTTGAAGAAGAGACGCAAGGTGGGAGAGAAGGTGGGAGGAGAGGAGGTGCGGCCGGGGCTGGGGGTTGCGACGTTGACTGGCTTTCGAAGCGCAGCGCATGCGGTGCAGACGGCGGAGCACACTACTGGAAGAGCAGAGAGAGCGGAGGATGGGAGGTATGGGGAGCCATTCTGGGGCGAGGAGGGTGTACGAGAATGGGGAGAGCTGCCCGCGGAACTTCTACGAGATGACGTTTGAGGAAACGGAAACGCAGGATCCGAACGCGTGAGGTGCGGAAATTGACTAAAGTATGTTAAGGGGGTGGCGGTGTTGAGTGAAGGTGGAGATGGGAAGGAATGGGCGGATGTCTTAGGGTGGCTGGGTTGGCAATTGCTTCGCATTTTCGGGCGAAATGGAAATTGGAACTAGCACGGATGGAAAATTTGGAGAGGGTCGTGGAAAGGAGTGTAGCTGGGGTGAGTTGCGAGGCGAAACTCTCGAAATAGTAGGAGACCATAGCATTAAACTGCGCGAGATGGAATGCAATATTTCAAAATTTGTTTATTTTTTGAGTGCCAGCCTCTGCCACCCCCGCGCGCGCCCAGATAACGCCTAAAACTAGCAACTATTCCACACATAGCACCCAGTACTCCACTTTGCAGAACACAGACGAATCTTCAGAAAGTGCGAACCCTCTACCAGGGAACTTCGTACCAGTTACCGAGGTTAAGATGGCCATTGAACTATTCGGAGATCCCTACTGAACGAAGATTCGGGCGAAGATTCGGGCGCAACTCAATGAAAGAGCTGACCTCCCTTTCCGAGTGAATGATATTGGATATCCCGTTTGCACGGTAACTGGAAACCCACAAATAGTGGTGCCACACGCTTTACTATCTCGGCAGTTACACTTATGGCACTATGCCAAACTTAGTGGCCACGTCAGAGGAGGGAAACTGTACCTTACATTGCGATGGGAATTCTACTGGCCAGCAATGGCTGTATATTGCTACGCAACTGTGCTGTTCTGCCCCGAATTTGCTCGGAATAGCGTCAACTTCTGCCACCATGCAACGAAGTTGAAGCTCTTCCCCGAAAGGACGCCCGTGGAATTCTTAGCCATGTATATTTCGGGACCGTTCGTAGCTACTAAACCGCGTAACAAATTTCTGCTCAGGATGACGGATCGTTTTTCACAGCTCGTTCGTAGCGCACCACTACAGGGAATCACGTCATTGACGGTTGCATAAGCATTCGCCAACCATTGGGCATTCGTCAACGGTCCACCGGTGAATCTACTCTCCGACAACGGGAAACAGTTTGCTTCCCGGTTCTTCGGGGATGTATGCAAAATTTTGGATGTTAAGAATCTATTCACGACAACCTACCACCCCTAGTGTAATGGGCAGGCTGAACGGTTTAACCGGACTCTGTTGGCAGCACTCCGTGCATAAGTAGCCGGTCACCCCATCACGTGGGACCTGTTCACCGATGCACTGACATTCGCATACACCACTCAGGTCCACCCTACTACGGAATTGACTCCATTGGAATTGGTTTTGTCTCGCACCCCACCGCCCGTGGCGCTCGAAGCACAGACAACGCTGGATCAATTTCCTTCGACGAAGGGCTACAGGGAAACCTGGAAGACATGGCTTACCAAGCTGATTCCTGCCGCACAACCGTCAATGGCCCGGTCACAAGCCGCATATAAGCGTGATTTCGATGAGCGAGCCCCTCGAAGACCGCCCGCACTTAAGAAAGTGGATTATGTATTCATCCGTAAGGAAAATTGGAATCCAGGAAAGGAGAAACACCCTAAGCTCTCACCCTTCTCAGACGGTCCCTTCAAGACGATTGCTGTGGAGCCCGACACTGTCGTAGTTGAGATGGGTAAGGAACATGAACGCATTTTCCGCGATCGCGTGGTTTTTGCACCCCGTCTGCGGGAAACGACCCATCAAACGAACATTCTGCCGCAAAAGCGGAAAAGAACACTAAGGAAACATCGGACCCACCCCAATGGACCGCCCTAGGGAGTTGCGACACCCTACTAAGGGAATCTTTGATTTGCCGCTGCTATCGGACTTTACGCGCCCTGGTACTTCGATGTTTCAAGCCCCGCCGCCTGGCATAATTATTCGCCTCCTTGGCGCGCGGACACCCACTCCCAATGTCGCTCAGTTTAAGGAGGGGGAGGGACTCGTTTATTCCGCGTCTTCGCGTGATGAATCTCGTGAAACACGGAAAGCTGAAGCGATCACAGCCCTCTAGGGAGCCCGGGGTCTCGACAAAGTCGTCTCTTGTCATCGGAGAAGCGCAATCTTCACTAGACACTACCGCTGCGCGGGACAGTACCGAGGAGACTCAGTCGCTACCGGCGAAGCCGTTTTCTACGCCGCATAGCGCGCCTGGAGCGACTACGAGGCGCATCGAAGTGGAAAACTCGTCTGAGGTGCCGTTGAGATCGCCCGTCCACGACGGAGAACAATCGCCGGAAAATAAGTCGCGCAGCACGGCCAAGGCGGAGTACACCGTGAACACGTCTCGAAATGCCCAGCAGGGAAGTGCCAACCGTAGCACATGGACTACAACTGTAACGGAGAGCAGCTCGGCGAGCGAGTCACTTCGGCAAACCGAGCTGACACCTTCCGTGCACACGGAGGCGGAACACGCCACAGCGAAGACCAATGACGACCACAGGTTGTCAACGTAATGTGACACGACGGCGAGGCCGGTTCAATCACGGTTACCGTTGACGCGAGCGCCTTCGATGACACACCCAACTTTGTCAGAACTGTGCCTTGGTTCGGGAGAAGGAACTCTACCGAACCAAGGCAACGGGAACACCGACACCTCGAGAAGCGTGACAATCGACCCAAGTATGGAGCCACACCGCGATGGCACCGGGCCACAAACTTTGTTGGACAACACTCGGTCTAACCGGAGTATCGACGCACTGCCATACACCGCACTGTCGCCGGAAAGCTCTCCGAAGAAGGATGTCATAATCACACGGCAAGGCCGGGAATTCTCCCGACAGGAGTTCGTAGTCGACCACATAGTGAAACACTCCTACCATCCGTTTGGGTACATACAGTATCTCGTACGCTGGTACGGCTACGGGCCCGTGGCTGACTCGGATGAGCCGATCGAGCATCTCTCACGACCGAAAGTGGTGCAGTACCATCGACGTACTCTCACAGGTCTTTCGGCGACAATTGTCAATGCCGAAGTGGGATAACATGCTCCGAATGGGAAGAATATAGCTCACCTGGAAGGAATTTCAAGAGCGGAAGAAGACGAAAAAAACACTTGGATAAGAAAAACATACGTCACAGACGGAAGTAGGTTTAATGGCCATCAAGGCTACATCCTACGACAACACCGCATAGCGGGAATCAGGTGGAAAATGGACTAAGCCCCCGACCCTTGATTGGAAGGGCCCAAAGCCCCGTCGCCTCCACTCCCATTGCTGGAATTGGATCCGCCGGTAGAGCGTGCAGCCAACGCATCCCGCATTGCGGCGAGCTTGCCACTTGCAACATTTGCGGAAAGCCCAACTCTTTGGAGGAACTGAGCGATCACAACCCCATCACTCATCCCACTTACGGAGGGCAGGACGGCGGGCACCTCGATCACGTCGGGCTCGTCTAGAAGAGAAGCCACCACGGCGCCTACTGATGAAGGTTCGAGCCCGGGTGGATTCACCGGCTCCGCTGCCGTCGTTGCCGGCGCTGCCCTGTCGTGGGAGGTCAGTCCAGCCACATCAGTGGGAGGAACCACTTCGACTACGTCGTCACCATACCCCGTCTCGGGTTCGTCGTCCATCATTTGGTCGTCCTCACCGCCGTAGGCGTGGTAGAACTCGTCAGCGTCAATGAAGCCAACGGGATGCCCGTAAAACATGTACCTTGGAGCCATCCAGAGAGCTGCCGCTTCAGCTGCGGTGATCTCTTGCACCTCCCAGGGGTTGAAGAAGATGAAGTATGCCGCCAATGGCATGCATCGTTGCGAGACCGGTCGAAGCCGCCGTCCTCGTGACCACGGCCGCTTTGAGTGAAGGGTATACTGGCCCAATCAACTCGGTCGACTATGTCGAGGAGCCCACGAACTTCGTCGGCATTGTCCTCACCTCCAAGAGAGACACGCAACGAGAGATCTCGAATGCACGCAGGAAGGCGAGGCAGAATATATCACAGTCGATACTGGTCATATACTTCCCATGGGAGATAAGCCGCGGTGGGGACTGCCCACTCGGTGAGCAAAACGGAACACAGTCCGTAATACGGATCCTCGATGAGACATGAGCCCAGATAAGAGATGACCGAGGGCAACTAGACATAGCACCCGCGGCACACCTCTACCGAGGACTACCATGTGAGAATGGGAACATAACGGCCCAGCCGGTGATTATGCCGGATTCGATTGATCTCCGTGTTCTGATACGAGACAAGGAACCCGAATCGGGAACGCGCACGACGCTCATGGCGGATAAAGTTCTGTAACCACCGCGACCGGGACTCCCGGCGAAGGTATCTGAACTCCGCACGGAGGATTGGATGAATCCAACACACCGCCTTCTGGCGTACGATGGGACGTCCTCTCCAAGAGTAGGTCTCAATCACCGCCAAGCGGATACAGTACGAAATCTCGCCTTGTGTAAGGTACAACCGGAGGTCGAAGCTGATGGAATTAGGAATTGGGAACTCAAAGTTTGCCCTGCTCTGCCGTGCATACCCCAAGCGAACCAACGCCGCCTGAGCGGAAGCCAGCGATTCGCCAGAACGCCGCAGAACTGCGTGAGGAGGAACAGCCACCCGTCGACGCAAATCCCACGAAGTGGTGACTATCGCCGGAAGATCTCCGGAAAGGCGATCGGTACCGTCAGCGTAAGACGCGATAAGCTCCTCGTTGAAAACGGCCGTAGGATGAAACCACGGAGCAGTCCGGGAGAGATGCGCGTGAACGCAAACGCGAGGGTTCTGCCCGACTAACTAGTCGTATGACGGCCACGGCACTTCGTGAATGATGTGAGCGTGAGGCTGCTGCCCCGCAGGGAGAATGTGCCCGCCACTGGTTTTGCGACCCTGGGACGCCCCAGAAGCATTACCGCTTTCCGGAAGAGGCACGGAACGAAATCTGGAGAAGTATTCCGGGTTTGGAGGTTGACCACTCATCGTGCGAGGCACTCGAGAGACAACAGGAAGATTGGTAGGATGACCGTGAAAGCGAAAAGCGGACTGTTGGGAACAGGAATGGTCGTCGCTGGAGTGAGAGTTGCACTGTCGAGTGGAAGTGACTTGGTCTTCTCGAGGCGCGGGGGAATCCGAAGACTTCGAAGATGCGCTTTTATGCCCATCGTTGGGAGTTTGACCCGCCATCGCGACGGTGGGGCTCACTTTTAAGGAGGGGGATATGAAGCACAACACTCCTTGGAGGCGATTTGGGGTACTTATTTAATTTCCGCATCATGAGTTAGTAGATATATATGAGCTACACCGCTATTAGCGTGTCGCCTCGCTGAGGTAATTTCCACAGATGTACACGTGGATTACACGGCTCGACGCGCCTCTTAGCCGGTTTGACTAGCACACGTGTAGCACGGATATGCCGGAGGCAATGCATCCAGCATTTCTGTATCTACTTAGATATTTTTGTAGTGCAATTGGATGCACTGTTCCAATGGGCGCATATTAGGATAGTTAGATAATTATTGTGCACATGGGTGCAGCTCAGGGATCTCCACGTGTAAGGTGGTGACAGTTGTCGGCCACCACCTACGCGACCCCTTGATAGGTAGATTGTTTATTAATATCGACACGTGGCTATTGCCCTCGGAGATGTACTTCAGCACCTCCCGTTGGGCAGAGCTCACAGTGGTAAACCGCAAGTACCCCCTAGCCGATTCTTCATCGTCTAGTTTTCCATAGGGCCGTTCTGACGTCACTACCGGTGCTGCATGCCTATCTCGTGCCCCGTTATTAGCGTCCGTCTGCACGCTCCTTCGTCCCCGCTTGGGTACTGCGCACACTACTTCCTAATTGAGGCATAGTACACGGCCGTAGCTGTCGCTGTACTACAACTGGTCTCCCGACTTAGAAACTACCATCTGGGTCTTTCTGGTGTAATTGGCTCTCTCAGGACTCCACATTTCATGTAGGGACTCCCACTCCCCATCTAGGACTCGCATTTCCTTTTGTTGGATCATACAATTCACCTGGGAACGGTTGGTACACACTTTGAGGTCGCTTACTTTTCAGGGTTTTTGCAAACACGCCCACCTTTGGAATTCGTTTGCCGCAAACAGGACGAAAATCCCCCTCAGTATACCGTAATGGCTACATCTCCGGAATCTTCTCGTGGACACGCTGGGCGAGCTCCACCCCTACGGGACAGCGGCACTGACGAAGTGCTACCTGCTCCCAATTCAGGGGCTCCGAGCACCCGAAATGCCCATGGAGGAATCCTACCACCTGTGGACAACCCGGAGCAAAAACTTCGGCAGTCCACACCAACCGACCTTCGGAACCGTCTTGAGGCGGTGCGTCAGCACGCCTTTCGCGAAGCCACCCTTCAGACGCCACATCCCGCAGTGAATGTGCCGCCCGAACTCCTTCTGGGAAGCCCGCAACGCCCAATCGAGCGATTCGGAAGACTCCGACCCCGAAGTGGACATATCGCACTTACACCGTTTACGACCCAATAAAGGGGAATTTATGAAAGTGCTTAATTTTAAGCAATGTTTCCTCAATGATCGAGGTTCTCGTTACAACTTCACGGTAGCCCGCGCCGTGGCCAAACATGCTAAAATTATGCAGTTGCAAATGCCCTTGAAGTTCTCGGGCAAGGATCCCATATTGGTCTTACGATTTCTAGCGGCGTTCAAGAGCGCGTGCAACCAGAATGGTGTCCATGAGGGCACAGCCCTCGGTCTATTCAAGTTCTTCTTGGACCCAACCGCTAGAGATTCTATCACTGCAAAGATCACCGGCGAATCTGGGGCGGTGAGCGCTAGGAGCTCTGAACTCCTCGCGTCCTACCCGGAGGTGGTTAATTACGTACTGGAGGTTTATGCCACGAACGATATCCTATCGGAGGTTTATCACGATATAATCATATACCGCCAGAGTTCATCGGTAGCGGAACGCGAATTCGTGGACCAATGGTGGATTAAGAACCTCCGATGTGGCAACATATTCCCAGATGCACGGTTGAAAGCTCTCTGCGTCGAGGGATTACTACCTGCGATCGGGACCAGAGTGCGTAATTATTCCTCTACTCATCCCAAAATGGTCTTCCGCCAACTTGTCAGTTACGCTGAAAAGCTTGGCGATGCCCAACGGGGGTGGTAAGAAGTACTACAAAACACTGGAAGCTGTGAAAAACAGCAAACCCAGTCGGATCACACTCAGTTTCTCCTCTGACACCGCCGAACCAGACTGGGGTGTACGATTTGAAGATTAGGGCGCTTTAGCCCTCGATATCCAACCTTCGCCCCCCCTCATTCCCTTCAATTCCCTCCACGGCGCGTCGACGCCATGAACGATACAACCCCCTCGGGATCTTCGCTACCAACAGAAATCCCCAACGGAGACTCATACAGCACAACAAATGCCGTCTTCGTATCGAACGGCACCGACTTCGGTGGACAAAATGACACCATGCCGCATTTGTTTATCCACCTCACGCCCATGCTGCGAATGGCTCCCTACCGAGTACCGTAACACCCTGTTGCAGCTTCGAGAAGCGAACTACCACCAGCGCGTTTTTGAAGGGTACTACAAGCCCAAACCATTGAGCAACCAGCGGCCCAGCTCTAATAATCAACAGCCTCTCCAACCGGCCACGCAAAGGAGCCTCACGGCCCAGCCGACGCCCATCCCTCAAGAACGTGCTTTTTTACCCCCACAGCGTCCTCAGCAGGTGAACCAGATCCTCACCTTTGCAAATTCCCAACCGGGTGAAAACACACCTGAGAACCGACATGGAAACGAAACGGAGGAAGCGTAGAGGCCATGTCTTCCTCACGAGATCAGAGCCTCACCCCACGGGTTCATTAGAGCCTGACCGGCAGAGGGAGTGTTCGAGAGCGCAATCCGATAATTCTCCCCCGAACTTGAAGGACAACACTCCTTGGAGGCGATTTGAGGTACTTAGTTAATTTCCGCATCATGCGTTAGTAGATATATATGAGCTACACCGCTATTAGCGTGTCGCCTCGCTGAGGTAATTTCCACACATGTACACGTGGATTGCACGGCTCGAGGCGCCGCTTAGCGGGTGTGAATAGCACACGTGTAGCACGGATATGCTGGAGGCAGTGCACCCAGCATTGCTGTATTTACTTAGATATTTTATAGATTATTTTGCCCGGTGCACCCACTGTCAGTGGTGCGCCGAGCTCAGTACTTAGAGGGTTGAGCATCGCTCCCCCAAGTAAACTGCCCCTTGCCAAGCAAGGGCTTCTGGTTCTAACTATCACGCCTTCGCGGATTGTTCACCTCCAAGTGGACGAATGCGTTGTTCAAGTATAGTTACCCACCCTTGTAGCGCTCAGAGTATAACCACTATTTTTGTGTCTCGTTCCGACCTATTGTCGTATACTCGCCCATGTATTGGGTTTGCTTTATTCTCTCTCTCTTTTCCGCACTCTGGTGGTTTGCTTTCTTCCCTTTTTGGGTTTGCCTTTTTGCCCTGTTCGCAGTGGCTCGTTTCCGACACCTTGTCGTTGCCGTGCTACTCTCTTTCGAGGACTCATCTCGTGACCGTGTGAACACGTGGATCTCTACCGACTACTAATCAGCCTTACGCTCCGACGCTTGTCGTGGTGGTTTGACCTCGGATTTACACCCGGCTTAGCTGTGTCATTCCCGGAGTGCTCCGTTCGCTGTGCTGCCCTGTCGAGGGGAAGATTCCGAACGTCTTCGTGAGCCTGCGCTTTTCCCGCCAAAGACGTTGCTCCACCGAACTGGCCGCCCGACAACACCGATCTCGGTGAGGTTTTCGTCATGACGTGGGAAAATTACAAAGTCCAGTTGGAAACTGGACTCACGCCTCGTACCACAAGAACCCTCCAAGGCATACTGGATACTGGCGAAGGACCAAATATCACCCATGTCAAGAACCTCCCCGACGGGTACGAACCTAACCTGAACAACCACAATACCCCACCGGTATTCAATGCCTCTAAGGATCCCATGCAAATTTTGGGAACCATCATCCTTCGCACCTGTCTGTGAAATTTAGTCCAACGCGTCCTATTCCTGGTGGCTACCAATCTAGCTGCTGATGCCATTTTGGGAACCTCCCTTATCGACCGTCATGGCCGCGCCATCTACCCCCGCGAATGCAAGGTAACCCTCTATGGGTCCCCACCAGTAGCGATAGTTAGCGCTTTCCATGGCCCAGCTGGGGACAAAAAAACAGTAGACCCAACTTCGCCCCCTTGGGATGAGAATGACGTCGCGGGCAATGCCGAAAATGACGCCGCAAACCCGCCAGAACTACTCAGCAATGACTGCACCCACAAATGAGTAATCTAGAAAGTTGTGGACCAGGCCATATCACCCTACGGGACACCAATGGTCAAGGTACGATGATACGGCTTCCCACCTTCCCAGGATACATGGGAACTCCGTACCAGTATAAATCAAAACTTCGTCGCTAGGCTCCGAACCAGGAAACACCGTTAAACCCACATGGATCAAAATAACGCGTCTAAGCTCACTCGCTACGCACGCACTTGGTTTCACCGTGGCACGTGATGTTGAGTACAAGCTAAAACACGGCACCGCATGCGCCGTGTATCAGCGCGGCCATGCGCATTCCGCATGTACCACGCGGGCCTGCACAGTGCACACCCACGTGGTATACGCCCAGTGGGTAGCCGACTCGGTGTACAGTAATACCTCTAAGGACGGACGTGCACCACCTCAAATTTTTCTAAATGTTTCGATGTCGCGGGTACCCCAAATCGGGCATTCCGAGCCTCCCAAACGCGCTGGTTGCCGAGAGACAGGCAAGAGAAGAAATCCCTGCTTTTAACCCCGTATGGGATGGTGATTTCCAAGCCAAACTTTTTGATTCTCCTTGCAGGTAACCCTTCGAGCTCATCGCGCACACCGGCACGTACACCGATACCCACCGTATACGACAATGTGGCACCGCCTATTGTGCACACGCGCCCATTGCTATACGCGTACACATTTTACGACGTAACACCCTTGGGGTCCAAGGCCACCCTAAGAGGGGGGGAGAGACCTACGCGAACACATGCAAAGCCCCAGCACGGCGCGCAGGTTATTCAATACGCCAAAGCGAGGCGCGACCCCTACTGAGACCAATATCATTGGCATTCCACCCCCTTTGGGATATGAAATGTGAGAAACGCGTAACGAGGTTGAACATGCGCTCTTTCTTGATTCGAAAAACGCAAACCTAAGATTTCCGATGACGGGTGCGACGTCAACGACGCAGAGCGTCAGCCGGGCCGCTCTCCAGAGGTAGGAGCGTCTTTTTGGAGGATCTAACCTGTCCCGCAGCGGAGGACGCGGCAATGAACAGACGCCCGCCACCACCAACGAGCTTGTACTTACCCTCTTCGGGCTCTCCCACATCCGCACCCGCGTTACTGCCCTCTGGGGAAGCTTGCCCACCACCTCGGACCCGCCGCAGACGAACTACCACCCACGTCGGGTTGCGCCGCCGGCGAAGAAGGGGCACCCGTCACCTTCGGGGCGCCATCCTTCCTTACCTGGAGCTGCACAGTCATCAAAACCTTAGGAGTTTTCTCCTCCTTAGTACACGGCCCTTCGGTGGCATGACACGGAAACAGAATCCCCTCCACCCCGTCATCCACGTGATGGAAAGCCATCCCGATGAGTACACGCATCGAAGTCCCGAGGATGGAATCCGTACGAGCATGCACGTCTCCCTGTCCAGACGAGACGTGCGGGAGATCGAAGCGTGCCTTCACGTCCTCGACAAACGTCCGCGCAATCTAGGAACGTGACGAGTAATGATCTAGATCAAGGCCTCTCGAAGGCCTGTCGCCCGTTGGGACAACATGCAAAGAAGTGAAACGTACCTCACTCATCCTTGGGCGGCGGTCAGAGCGCTCAGAAGCAAAGCCGGCGACGCTAAACCCTTCTGCTGGAATTGTGCCTGAAGGGCATCGAACGCCGCACCGACTTCGGAACTCGCCGCGCCACCTGGCGCTAAGTTCACGCCCTGAAACAGAGAACTGAGCGCTAGGGAGACACTAGTCGGCATGACGGAAATACCCATTGCGGGAGGAGCCACCGAATGCGACGGTCCCGTTGGAGCAGCGGACACACCCATGGTGGGAGGAGCCACCGAATGCTGCGAAACCGTTGGGACAATGGAAACCCGACCACCACCGAGAGTCATCGGCAAACCGGACGAAGGCACTCCGACAGACCCAGAGGGAGTCGCGTTCTGATTCTGCCTAGATGGAGCACCCCAGGCAACGTCTGCAACCTGCAATTCCGACGGGACAGTGGCCAGAGCAGTACTCGGGTCACCAGCGAGACTCCTTACAGGGACAGCACTCTCATTGCCGGGACTGACTACATCCACTGGAGGGAGAAAAATATCCTTCTCATCATCATCCTGCTAACCAAGGAGCGGAGCGGGGTTCGCGGGCTCTGTAGGACCGGGAGGCGGCCCAGATGGGTCATGTAGGCATTCGCCTACGAAATCGACCCCGTGGGGCCAGTAGTCCTTGAACTCAGCCTTGTCGGTACCTGGCATCCTTTCCCCAACGGTACGAAACGGTGGCATGTTCACGTACGCCTTCCCGTCATCATTCCCAGCGGGATGCTTGAGTATGTCGTGATAAATGTCCTCCTCATAATCATACCAGAAGAAACTCAGGGTTTGGGACCACTCTACGCGGCAGACGTCATCCAGAAGCGACCGAACGTTCTGAAACCCGTAATGGGAACCACGAACAATGTTCTGCACACCTAAAGCGCGGACATATCTTATAACCGAGGCCGGAAGCAGGAAGAGACGACCCTTTGGGGACTTCAAGTTCGCGTCCCCGTATAGGCGCCAGTCACGACACTTGGTGCGGACCGTAACCCTATAACGGGCCGCGTACAGACAGCCCATGAACACGAATACGACGCACTCTATAAAGAAGATCTGCCACAGGGAATTCCGTAAAGCTGTCTTTGGTCCTAGCAGGAGATTCGTGTAATAAGCGCTGAACGACGGAGTTGGTATACCCATATAGCGGGATACTGACATGATTTCCCCCAGGGTTTTGCCAATACGAATATAATGCTGCACCCTCGCGTTGCTAGGCATTTCAAAGTACTCCTGGTTGTGCCAACCAAAGAGGAACTTGTGCTTCTCCCTGATGCAAGCGTCATCGGCGACAAACTCTCCCCAATATTCACGGTCGCGGACCCAGTATATCTGGTTATACGGCGCCTTGAATGCCACAACTCCAAGAAGACAGTGCCCAGGGGGTGAAATCGACATATTCTCTCCCAGTTGGGCATAATCAGCTGCCAACCACCCGAAAATATTCGCCACCCGACGCTGATAGTCGATCTCATCTCAGCAACGGGCAAACGGCATATCCGGACGCCGATTCCCAGAGTCAACAGTCCGGATGTCCTGCGAGGGACTGATAGGCATGTGCCCCAAACGGGCATGCCACAACTTCACACGCCCGCGGCGATTCTTCTGTGAGAAACCCTGGTAAATTGGGACCGACTGGAATCGCTTCGCATCGAAGAAGACTGAACCCATCGGGAGATACTGGGATACGGGATACGGAATCGCCACATGGCGAGCGCTGACGTGAAACCGCCCAGAAGCGGTGGTGTGATCGTAAACCTGCGTAGGATTTAGCCAGCTCGGATTCGACCCAGTGGGAGCGCTACCCGTAGGCGCCGAGGACAAACCCGCGGCGCCGCCACCCGTAGGGGCTGGGATTCGTGGAATCGTCCCCTCGGGGCATTTCAACTGCTGCGGAAGGCTGCACGCAGAACGACGACGAAACCGGCTCCCGCTGAGGGCTTCTCTTTTGTACCCCTAGGGAAGACGTGGGGAACGCCTCCTCCACGGGGGGGAACCTGGCGCCATCGGCCGCGGGCGCGCTCGTGCCCGACTCAACGGACACGGTGTTCCCTCGAGGTAATCGGTCGCGTCTCGCACCACGCCGAGCAAACGCGCGTACAGCCATGGTTCAAACGTAACCCGTACGGGATGCCCCACACCGCAGCGGAATGGGACTCGACTTTTGCACCTCGCCAGGCTTTATTTGAATACGGCATACACCAGATGCCACGCCTCTTATACCCGTACCGGACACTGCGCACCGGCCGGTGACAACAAATCTGGACAGCCCATTCCCTCCCCAGGTGGTATGCACTACGCCGCATCCCACCGCCGCCTGCTTCTCCCCCCACTGGGACTACGACGCATTCCCAGCCACGCGCGCCAACTCTCAACAGATAATTGGTACCCGCACAGCGAAATGCCGAGTTAACAGGCGCAAAACTGCTCCTTAACACACCGGGACACTCCGCATCCTGTGGTGGGAACGCGCTCACATGGCCTACGGTCACACATTGGGTGACAAACGTAGCGTGCGCCCGACACGGCACTACGCCGAAACTCATTGTTGAACCGCATACCCCTTCGGGAAAGTCTGCCGTCTGTCACCAAGCACACCCGGATGCGCTACGAGTCCACCCGCGAGGTTGTCCGATGGAGACCTGAAGGGGACCGCTGTGGATGCGAACTCGACACGGTCGTGTCGGGCATTCGTCGAACGCCCACTCGGGATTCTCGCCATCGTGACCGACAGCCAGCGCGCCTACGTCGCAGACACATTCGGGTTTCTCGCCATCGCGCCCGACAGTCAGCGCGCCTACGTCGCACGCCCATTCGGGTTGTCGCCAGCACGACAGAAAGTTGATACGAATTCGTCGCGCGCTCCCTTGGGTCTCTCGCCATCGCGGCAGACAGTTCATACGCTCCTCGTCTACTGAGGTGGAACCGTTCGACCTCGAGACGAGGCCGGATCTAATGAAGGGAGTCTGTAGTGCAATTCGATGCACTGTCCCAATGGGCACATATTAGGATAGTTAGATAGTTATTGTGCACATGGGTGCAGCTCAGGGATCCCCACGTGTAAGGTGCTGACAGTTGTCGGCCACCACCTACGCGACCCCTTGATAGGTAGATTGTTTATTATTTTCGACACGTGGCTATTGCCCTCGGAGATGTACTTAAGCACCTCACGTTGGGCAGAGCTCACAGTTGTAAACCGCAAGTACCCCCTAGCCGATTCTTCATCGTCTAGTTTCCCATAGGGCCGTTCTGCCGTCACTAACGGTGCTGCATGCCTATCTCGTGCCCCGTTGTTAGCGTCCGTCTGCACGCTCCTTCGTCCCCGCTTGGGTACTGCGCACACTACTTCCTGATTTAGAAATAGTATACGGCCGTAGCTGTCGCTGTACTACATCTTAAAGATTATTTAGCGCGACGCACCCACTGTCAGTGGTGCGCCGAGCTTAGTTTTTAGAGGGTTTAGCCCTGCTGCCCCAAGGAAATTACCTCTTGCCGAGCAACGGCTTCTTGCTCTAACTATCTCGCCTTCACGGGTTGTTCACCTCCAAGTGGAGTGACGACTGTGTTTTCCACGTAAAGATAACCACGTTTGTGGCGCTCAGAGTGTAATTACTACTTGTGTGTCTCGTTCCGGCCTATTGTCGTATAATCGCCCCTGTACTGGATTGTTCTACTTTCTTTCCCTTTCTCCCACTGTGATGGTTCTCTTTCTCCCCTTTTTTGGGTTTGCCTCTTTTCCCTCTTCTCAATGGTCCGTTTTTGACACCTTGTCGGCGCCGTGCTACTCGCTTTTGAGGGCTTATCTTGTGACCATGTGAACACGTAGATCTCCTCCAACTACTGTTTATCCTCAACACTCTGACGCTTGTCGTGACAGTTTGATCTCGGATATACCCCCGGCTTAGCTGTGTCATTCCCGGAGTGCTTTGTTCGCTGTGCTTCCCTATCGAGGGAAAGATTCCGAACGTCTTCGTGAGCTTGGCTTTTCCCGCCAAAGGCGTTGCTCCACCGAACTCGAAACAAGCTCTCAAATTAAGTGAAGGACTCATGTTATACTACATGGAAGTCATGCTCACCACGGGCTCTGATGAAGAAATCGTGATCTCTGGCTCACTCATTGCATCTAATGCATTGACCATAGAAGCGGTACAGATGGATGGTGAAGAGTACGCAAAGGAGCTTATCAACGAGCCAAACATGAGGCACAATCCTGACCTGTCTTCTAGCGGGTAGATACTACTACAAGGGATGCAGAAGGTTTTCGGAGCGCGCCAAGTCTGGGCCTGCGAAGTTCAATTCGTTCCTCCATAGATATTGGAAAAAGCCTTTAACAAGGAGCATGAAGACAACTGGACAGACTGTTACGAAAAAAGCAACGATGACGACGTGCCACATGAAGCAAATATCATCTCCTCACACACAGTGCTCAAACTCAAGCAAGACGAGGACGGAAAGAGCAAGCTGAAAGCGCGATTGGTAACACCCGGGAATCGCGACGATCTGAAGGATGAGATCAGGAAAAACTGCACCAACGCAGATATGATCATTGTTCGCCTTGTTCTTAATGTCAATCTGTGTCTTGGGTTGTCTATTGGTGTTACGGAGATCAAAGGAGCCTTCTTGCAAAGTGACCAATCCAGAGAGGCATATATTTTAGGCTTGCTCCAGAATTCCGAACGAGAAAAGGCGTGTTATGGAAACTACCAAACTCTCCTATGGTATTGTAGAAGCCGGAAAACATTGAGCTAAACGCAAAGAGTTGTAGTTGTTAAACGACGAAGGCTTGAACAGAGTGGATGCGGTTTACCAACTATTCTTGAGACACAACAAAGAACGAAATATTACACTGGCCATCGCGAAAAGAGCGGATGATCTCTTGGTGGCTGGCACAAATCTACTGATTAAAACCTTCATGGAGCGCTAGCAGAGTGAGTTCCAAGTCATCGACGACGAGGACAACAACGTACTTCTCACGACCACTCCTTACCTGGATCGACTCTACGCTATGAAAGTGTCGCGCGCGGGAAGAAAATGTGCTATGCACGTGTCACGGACAAAGAGATGAGAGTCTACCGATCATTGTCCGGTACAGTCATGTACCTTGGCTCCGCTGTGCTTTCACAGGCATCAATGGTGACATCTAAATTGCTGCAAGAAGTTTGCGACTTGCGCGTGGGACACCTTATAGAAGCAAATGGCATGCTGAAAGAGATCTGCTGTTTTAAACTGACGGTCAAGTACCACTGACCGTTGGGGGTAAGATCAGCGATCTTGGTCAGCGTTTAGACGCTTCAATTAGAACTAATAAGCACACATACGGTCAGACGAGCGTCAAATGTGGAATCCATGTCACCACTTCTTTCGACGACCAACCTAATTCTCGTCCTCCTTACTGTTGTAGCACAAAGCAACGTCGAGTAACATACTCTTCTTTTGGCGCCAAGATATTGGGTTGCTCAGAAGGAGTAGATCGTGGATTAAAAATATAGGAAACCTTGAACGGCATCTTTTCTCACTGCAAGATTTTTCACCATATCTTTGTAAATTCAAAGGCGCTCTTCTACACAATTACTGGCTTATATGAGTGCAAAGGGTTTAGGTTTGGCAAACTGTCATAATAATACGAGATACGTTTGAGTCGAAAGAGCTAAACATGGTGATTTTGATTTTGCACACTTTGAACATTGCAGATGTATTTACAAAACGAAGCAATAAATATTTAGGGAATATGATCAACATGCTACGTGAAGGGTTCTGGTCTACTGACATCGCAAAAAACAAAACGCAATGCTTCAAATCTTCGATATGAGAACTTCTTTATGTTTATGGTAGGATAATACGGCGACGGGAGGTATGTGAGAATGTTGAACACATTTCATAGTGTCTCACAAACTGCATTAATTTGCTCTTAGGACGTCACATAGTTAGCAAAACGATCGCTTAGTATCCGTACATAAAGGAAGATTACGTAGTCTTTCAGCTCGATAAGAGCAAATCAGCTTGGTATGTTACATTGTATTGCTTGTGAGAAGCTTTTCTTCCCACTACGCTACGATGGAATTTTAGCGCATTGCTGAAGAGTAAACGATAACAGTACAGTGAATCCTCGTTATAAAGATGTTGCGCAATAAGGATATAGGCCTTACAAGGATCTCAGACGCGTTTCCGATTTGCGGATCGCTGTCTGAGAGGTGTGAAGCCATGTCAAAAGGATAAGGATACAAGGATGACTGTGCCAAGAGCTCATGCGCCGTGTCCCATAGAAAAGGGTTTATTCGAGCATTAGAATCCTCGGTACAAAGATATCTATCGATACCCTTTCGGTAGATGCTTGATATCAATACAAACCTTGTTAGTAGCACAAAAAAGACGTTACTGCTCGGAAAACCGTTCTACATTTCTAGCGACTAGATAAAGCTGCAGCTTGTTAACATAAACAGTATACCAGGACGTAGGACGTAGATACGAAAATCGCGGACACAACGACCTCGCGCATCTTCGTTTGAAAACCAAACTACGATGCCAAAACGCCAAACAATTACACTCCTGCAAAAGCAAGCAATCCAACACGAGTTTAAGAGAAGGAAGGAAGAAAATATTTCGTGTGACCAAGATACGCTCGCACGGTGGGCGCAAACAGCTTTTAAGCTTGAAAAACAACCTGGCCAGTCAACCATATCCCGTATCATAAATGACACTCCCATCGAAGGAACGGTTGGAAATAGAGCCCGTCGTCGGCTGGCTCAGTTTCCTGAGTTTGAGAGGGCATTGCATGATTGGGTCACAGCCCAATTTGCAGCAAGAAGGGCAATTACTGGACCTTTAATTATTGAAGCTGGACGTAGGCTTATGAATGAAATGAATGCAAAGCTTCCCGCCAAAGAGAGGATAACAATCACATTGAGTAATGGGTGGCTCCAAAACTTTCAACACAGGTTTAATTTACGTAGCCTGAAGTCATATGGTGAGAGTGGAGACGCTGACCAAGACGCCATTGACAGACACATGGAACGGTTAAAGGCAGAAGTAATGAAATTCGATCCAGATGATCGGTTTAATGCAGACGAGTTTGGTCTCTTCTACCGCATGGCTCCAGACCGCACAATTGCGGCAGAAAGACTACCTGGCCGGAAGAAGGAAAAAACGAGAATCACCTACTTAGCTGGCGCTAATGCAACCGGTTCGGAACGGATTCCTCTCTTGTGTATCGGTAGGGCAAGAAAGCCTAGATGCTTCAAAGGCAAAACAGGAACTGAGTTGGGATTCGACTACCACTTTAACTCAAAAGCCTGGATGAACTCAGAGATTTTTAAAGAGTGGCTCGGTCGATTTTCCAGCTACATACGCTCAACCTCCTCTACGCGTAAGGTATTATTACTTCTTGACAATGCCAGCTGTCATGGTAATAATGACGTACTCCCTGTTCATGATAACGTGAATGTCTTATTTCTCCCGCCCAACACCACGTCAAAAATACAGCCGATGGACGCTGGAATTATAGCTTCAATGAAAAAACGGTACAGAAGATTTCAGTACGAAAGAGCTCTGGACAATATTGATGCGGATGTGAAGAATATTTATTGCATTGATCAACTGCAAGCTATGAAGAAGATGAATATTATATGGAAAGATCTTCCAAACACTGTGTTTTGGAATTGTTGGTTGCATACAAAGATAATGGATGGGGTTAAAATGGCACCGAAAGTGGGAGAAACGGAACAAAGGCTCGAAGAGGAATTGACAGTGTTCATAAATCAACTAGTGTTCCCTCATCAGAGACAAAGTGGTAGAATTGCGGTAGATTCGCTTCTGAATTTTGAAGGTGAAGATGATGACTGCGTCTTCGAGCCGTCAATCGAATGTTTGGCTGCGGTTGCTGTTGATGCTATAAATGCAGTGGAAAATGGTGATGGGAATCTTGAGGAAGAGGAGACTCTATTGGAAGACTTTACGCTTGACGATAAGCTTATGTCTTTAGTTGTTGTCAGAGAAGTGCTTAGAGAACAGGGTATTGAATCTCAAGCTGTTTGGAGTGCTCTGCGTAGAGCACAGAACAATTTAAAACGGGATATGAGGCAAACGATGCGTCAAACGCGGTTGACGTCGTTCTTCGGCCTCGACTCAGTCAAGAAGGGTACTCAAAACAGCCTACACTAGGCAGTAGTGTTCCTCTGTTATGGTTTTTTGTTCCCTTCGATAAAGAGATAAACTGTCTATAAGGATACGGGAGTGCTAAACGCTCCACATCCTTATAACGAGGATTCACTGTACTTTTAATTATGCCAAAATATATCATTACATTTTTGAGATTGGTTTCTGATCAATATTAAAATACAACGTTCTTGTTCTTACCGTCAAAAACATTAATGGTTCATTTATCGGTAGTTTGAAAGACAATGCTACGATTTAGCTTCTAACCTGCTCAATTACGGCGTTGAAATGCTCATATTTAGCATTATACCACATCTCCCTGTATTTGAAACAAAAAAGACCTTTTAAATATGAGCATACTGACTAAATTTGAATTTGTACCAAATTGACCAAAACCACTAAATGGATACAGATCTCTACTGCTTTGAATGATATTTCGGAGAATGGATTTCAAGTAAGCCCTAGGTATTGCAAATGGAAGCGTCTCCCGCCTCTCTGAAAGCTCCCGTGTTCTGTCGCCTTTGGAGTAGTTTCAATTGGACGTTGACTAAGCAAGGGACGGAGAAAGAGCCTAATTAAGGCTCTGCAACACCATCAGCAAATAAGATATTGAGAGCCAGTCCACTCACTCTCCCCCTTCTTTCTAATTATTTTGAAGACTAGCTCTACTCTAGATTAAGACTGCCGAACGGTTTTTGTAGAAATCGCTATGCTATCAAAAATTTGCTATTTGGTGGTTGTTAAATGTCTAGAGTATGCAATGTGTCTACTGATGTTTTGAAGTTAATATGGGGAACTAACTTTATAACGACAAACTCTGAATGAATTTTGTTTGAAACACTGTTATACCGGGCTTTTATGGATTCAGTTAGAATAACAAAGTGCTACCACTATTGTGTTGCAGAGTGTAGTAAACTGGGGTGAAGAGTGGCAGGGCCAGGGTTCGAACCATGAACCCCGAGCAAACACAAAAAGAACACGAAGGCGGTTACCGATTGAGCTATGGCCATTCACGGTGTGGTGACCCCGAGCCACACTGCCGGAGGTGTTATGGTGACCCTCTGTGACCGCCAGCTGCAGCTGACAGCAGCTACACAGGGTCTCCTCAAGGGTGAATAATCTGGGCGACAAAGAAGAGTCAATCTTAAGGGGGCGATGACGAGGAAGTGATCCAGAAAAATGATCGTGTGCTTCATGTCTTTGAAGCACATTGGTGATGGAAAGCGCAAACCGATATTGGCTTCAAGATGTATTATAGCATTTTCAGCAGGCGCGTATTTCTGACTATTTATTTTCCGGGTTCGAAGTCAAATAGTCAAGCAGTTATGGCGGTAGTCAGTCAAAGTAGTCAAAAAGTAGTCACTGTTAAGTATTACGTTGTTTTAAGCGTGCTTTACTGTTTTATACAAATTTTTAGTAGTTTAGAACAATAACTAGGTCCTCTTAAAGCTAGATTGGCACTGAACCAATTGCTCCAGAATTATTACGGAACAACATTCGTTCTACAAGGATACTCTCTATCCGGCTTCCGATCAAATATATTTTCTTTGTAGCTTTGAAAACAAATTATGCTCTTATATACACTTTGACTGCTTCTCAAACGATGAAGTCAGTCAGTCATAGTCCTATATTTCTTCCATAGTAGTCAG
This sequence comes from Gracilaria gracilis, assembly GCA_030374805.1. Lineage (NCBI taxonomy): Eukaryota > Rhodophyta > Florideophyceae > Gracilariales > Gracilariaceae > Gracilaria > Gracilaria gracilis. The sequence continues at coordinate 1,761,378 of JARGSG010000189.1, forward strand.
TCAGTCAGAAATACGGGCCTGGTTTTTAGCTTTCAAGTACTTCCCTTCTTCACCAATTGAAAATCCGCTGTTTATTCTTTTCTCCTGGTATAATTTCTGTCGAAAGCAGTGAAGCGACAGAGCCTTTGATGAAGGTAGTACCCACACCTGAAGTTGAAGTTGATGACATCTTTCTATACAGTTTAACTAAAATGAACTGACATGTTAATCATTAACTTCGAGCGTTCCCGATTAACAGGTCGATGATTTTATGAGGTCAGCTCATGACACGATAGTATTATGGTAAAAATTATTCCCTCTGCGCACCAACCAAGACCCATAGAAGGCTTTTTCTCGATTCGGATGAGGGAGACCATTTCAGAAGAATTGTTGTCTCGCATCAACTGGTAGCATCTTTTAAAACTCGTCATCCGAAAGCCCGCCATATCTACAGATCATCGAGTTTCTTTCCCTTCGGATGATTTTTCCACGCCGTCTCCAAACCACAATGATGATAAATCAACCGCAGAGTTCCTTGATGGTGTTTGGCCTCACGGCCATGGTTGTGGGGCTATTCATCAGTATTTCCCGTGACTATGTTAAGAAATCCGTTGCCACGATCTGGCTATCCCACAAGCGGTGTGTGACAAGCAAACCATTCACGATATTTTGGTGAAAGCCTGTAAACTTCATGAATTCTGAACACTTACCCTCGGCTGTGCGAAGCCCAGACTCTCTCGGGACCAAGGAGGGATGGATCCCATCCCTTTTTCCGTTCAAGAGACCCGGACGCTCAACTTACTGGCACAAGACATTAATTCCTTGGGACGCACCAACAAACACCCCAACAATCCCTTTTCTCTTTAGGCCAACAAGAATGCTTACACCACATCGAATCTACAAGGTTTCCAGCAAGGTTGTTCACCCCTCCGGCGCCCCCTCTTGCGCACGCACCTTGAAAAGCAGCCTCTTCTTCCTTCATGGGTTTCCGGAAGACTTCACATTTGCTTTCCGGTCCCATTCCCTTTGGCTTGGGACACCCCTGCAAAGCAACCACCGGCCCTGCTACATTTTGATCGACACAAAGACAGAAATATGGAGCAACCGCGCCCAATTCGAAGGATGAATCCGATGGGAGATAAGGTGCAAGTAGCTGTCCGACTTCGGCCACATCTAAAGCGAGAGCTATGTGCCTCCAAGGAAAAGAAGTCAGCTTACTGGTCAGTTTCACCTACTTCGATCACTCAATGCGTGGATGAGAAACCAGTCCCGTTTCACTCATTTTCGTTTGACCACATATTCCCACCCAACTCCACCAATGAGTTCGTTTTCGATGGCGTCGCTCGTCCACTCGTGGCCTCCGCTGTCGATGGAATTAATGGAGTCATCTTCGCATACGGACAGACGGCCGCAGGGAAAACTCATACCATGTTAGGGAACAAAGCCGATCCTGGCATAACTCTTCGTTCAATTTCAGATGTCTTTGAAAGAATATCAAAGCTTCCGAGTCGCGCCTTCTTGTTACGAGCCAGCTATATCGAAATATACAACGAGATCATTCGTGACCTCCTTGTACCATCAAATGACAACCTCAAAATTCATGAAGATGCAGTCAGCAACATGGTCTATGTTAATTCTCATCGGAAAGTTATCACTTCTGTTGAGGACGCCATGAAGATCATCTCAGCCGGCGAGGCAGTTCGTTCCATCGGTGCGACCAACATGAACGGGAAGGCCTCGCGCTCTCACACCATTTTCACAATTTCAATTGAATCAAGGGAGTTTGTCCGGTCGAACGACGATTTGGTTCAAAACAGTGGAGTGGCTCTTCGAAATAGTACTCTGGCTTTGGTAGATCTGGCTGGTTCAGAACGAGCGTCTTTGACTAAAGCCCATGGGAAAAGACTCACAGAAGGATGTTACATTAACAAGAGCCTATTAACGCTCGGAACTGTCATCAAAAAGCTCAGTTCCGAATCCTCAAAGGTTGTACATATTCCGTATCGCGATTCGAAGCTCACACGCTTATTGCAGCCAGCTCTCGGTGGCAATGCTCGAACAGTGATTATCTGTGCGGTTACAACGGCCGTCCCCCATATGGAGGAAACATTGAGCACATTGAAGTTTGCAAGTAGGGCGAAACGAGTTACGAATAATGCGGAAACAAATGAATTTCTTGACGACCGTGCCAAACTTAGACGAGCTGAAGAACAGATTGCATCTTTGAAGAAGGAATTGAGAAGACTAAGAAGCTGTTTAGCCGCAACTGGTCCTCAAGCAAGCGCAGATGAGGTGCAGACTGATGGACGGGTGAAACACAGCTGGGAGCTTGAGGTAAAAAGAACAATATCGGAAATTACATCTTCAGTCGGAAGAATCAGGGATGAATGTCCCAGATGCTTGATCCCTATGAGCGTCGAAGGTGTACGGGAGAGGAAAGCAAGAGTCAGACTATTGAGAACTTTGATGGAAAATTCTCCTAAGATATTGCGATCTGAGGATGGCATAGAACAGTCAGAAACGGTAGAGACATTGTTCAGTTCTGTGAAGCAGCTTAAAGACAAGCTCTTGGTGAAGGATATGGAATTGGTAGCTTTAGAACGACCACTGGAAACACCCGAAATAACTAACGACATCGGCTTTAGGCCGGAATATGCTGAATCTGATGGTGAGCGACCTATGTCGGTGTGTACTTCCGATGAAACAATGACGCAAGTGTCGCTTGATTCCAATGTTAGTTCAAGAGATGTTGAAGTTTTGGGCAGGAACAGCTCTGAGGTGGTGAATAATCTTCGACGCAGTTTCGAAGAAAAGAAATCTGAGCTAGAAGATTTGTTCAGGAGATTGAGTGTAGTTAAAAGAGAGTCAAAGCATGACACGACCCTGTATGCGTCAATGGTGGAAGGGACAACTATGGAAGGAAGACAAATCACTCCGACGGAGCACAAGGCCGGCCAGGAAGGCAAACCGATCATGTATACAAACAAGGCAAACGGGTGTCTGCAGTCCTTTGTCCCAGGAGCAACGGAGTGGAAAACGGATACTATCAAAAAAGTATCGAGTGACTTTCAACAGACAGGCGATCGTGATGATGTAGTGGGGGTACCTGAGCTTGAAAGGAGCAAAGGGGGGCTGTCCAAGCTCACCATCGTGGTTAGGCGGGTTATGATTGCGTCATGTGCTATATTGTTCCATTGTGGCATTTCAAAATTATTAAACTTCGGTACGAATCGCGGACTGGTTGGTATCTCTGTGGGGAATGTGACCGGGTGTTCATCGTAGTCGTTGCTATATCTTATTGACCTTCAGTTCATCTACACTTAATTAGAGTATTAAAACATTAACAAAGCAAAGCAAATGAATTGAAACTAGAACTTGCACTAACGCCGCAAATGCACAGCAATTGACCTATTTATATCGCTTTATCTCATGGTCAACTAGGACTCCCTCACGAATTGATAATACGTTCTCGAATACCTACTGAAAGAGCCTTTAACATCTAGAAACGCATTTGAAGTGTGAAAGATGATTTTCCCTTAAATGCAAATATACTAAAAATTAATCTACCTCATTCGTATCCACTTTGGAGCCAAAAGATGATCCAGTTCGGAGAGTTAATCTCTACAGTTGCTATTTATTCTATTTTACATTTTTCCCTTTCTTAACAGTCACTGATTCATTTCCATTTTATGATGCAGTTTCATAATACTCCTCCACACTTTTGAGAAAACACAATATCTAAAAAACTAATTACACTTATTTTGTTTAATTATTTAATCATGTTACTCAATTCATTTAAAACAAACAACGTAAATTTACTACCCTTGGTAAACAATTATTTGGTTGTCGACAAACCCACAACAACTCTGACCATCAAATTTACTGGCCAACTTCATATTTTAGAGTTGTTCTACCCTGGCCCACGTCCATTGTTGAGACTCCTTAAATTCTCTTCATACACATCTTTCAGTTTATTGGTAAATATTTATGCGACTAATCCAAACCACGCCAAATTATACAACCTCATCTCCTTGAAATATAGAGAACAGAACACAAGCAATAGCGTTGGCGGAAGATGCAAAAAATGTCTTGTGTTAGGTGAATTTACGCAGGGAAAGGTACACTACCGTTGGTAGTCGCTCTGAGCACCGTCGGCGGTGTAGTGAACTGGGGGGAAGAGCGGCAGGGCCGGGGTTCGAACCACGAACCCCGGGCCACCACAAAGAGCACACGAAGGCGGTTACGGATTGAGCTATGGCCGCTCACGGTGTGGTGACCCCGAGCCACACCGCCGGAGGTGTTATCGTGGCCCGCTTGTGGCTGACAGCTGCAGCTGACAGCAGCTACAGGCGGTCGTCATGGTAGACGATCGCCGTCGTCGTCGTTGCTCCGCCGCAGCATCGCCGTCGTTCTCCTCTCGCGATGGCTTTCGCTGCGGCGTTTCTCCTTTGTTTTAATTTCCCTCTTCACCCACCCAGGAGCAGTGTTGTCCTTGTGGGACTCATTGAACGCGTCCGGTTGTGCCGGGCGGCGCAGCTGAGCCTCATTGGCATTGCCTGCTCTGCGTCTCCTACATACCCAAACAATAAAGATCATCAATAAATGAAGTTGCTTGTCGAACAGAAATTCCAGATATGTCTGGAGTTATCTATAGTGAGAATGTTGGGCTACCCGTATCGTATTTGTTGGGGAGCATACGGGCTCATTGTCGAACCACAGAAATTTCACTTGACTGTCTGTGTATTGTTCAGACTTCAGGGACTTGGCTCAATTTTCGCATTCTCCACATCCATTGCTTTTCAGCTAATTGATGGTTCGTGCTTATTAACGTTCTCGCTTTAGCTGCAAAGAAATATTCAATGTTTTAATAGAATCCTTCCTTAGAGGCAGAGATAAATACCTCTATGTCGTTGCCTTAAGCAACACTGCGCACTTGCGAGGCAACCCATCGCCAACCAACAGAGCGGTATTATTAGCTCATGATCTTGCAAGTATCAAAGTTTGACGCAATTTTTTTGTATTCCTTTTTGGAATATTGTCATCAAGTACTCGTAGTTTGGCTCCTCTGAAAACGAGAGGTTCCGAACATATCGAAAGTAGGTTTGCATCGCTTCCGGTAGCCCCTCACATAAGCTCTCCACAGTGATTTCTTCTTTCATTATACCTGCTTGATCATACATCTCATCATGGGAGTCCGTTCCCAATTCGAAGGATTTAATTTTCCCACTTGATGTGAAATCGGACTCCCATGGCAACATGCCTTTGAACAGGCATATAAGCGAGTACCCCAAGCTTTCCAAGTCATCTTTTCTAGAGCGACTAACACGATTATGGGTGTTGATCGATGAAAATGTTATCGATCCGCCAACGTTGGGTTCTTTCTTAATTGTCCGATGCTTTCCCGTTCTCCAATCAATTAGAGATTCAGCCATGCCATAATCAACGATATAAAGAAAGTTTTTCCCTTTCTTCGGAAAGCCATACATCAGATTGTCTGGTTTCAGGTCTAAATGCAGAAAGCCTTTGGCATGAATAGTTTTGAGGATACCAACGCCTCTATACCCTATGTCAAAAACCTGATTGGCTGGTAGCAGGACGAGTGTGTTACCACTTTCTATATTTTCTGCAAGTCTGTCCATCACCAAAGCTCTGAAGCTCTCATTTTCTTCATAGTGGTAAACTTTGGGAACCCCCTTCACCTCTCCGAACTGGTGAAGTCTTCGGTATATCGAACATTCATATTTCAGACTTGGGCTTCTTGTTTCTAAATCTTCGACCTTCACCGCATATGGTTCCCTTGTTCTAACGTCGGTCGCAGCATAAACCGTACCATAAGCCCCACTCCCTAAACATTTTAGAAGCATGTATTTTCCTGCAAGTAGAGATCCAATAATGCTCTTGAGCGGCATTTCTCAATGATTGTTCGTTTCGATCTGTATCAAAGTGTCCGAGTAATGCACTGCATTGAATGAACATCGGTGTTGCATTCGCCCTTTTTTATGGGTACGTGGAAAAGCCAACAGCATAAAAGAGGCTTTTCTGATACTTTAATTATGAAAAGGAAAACACCTTGCCATACAAACTCGAAAAGCAAAAATATCAACTTCAATTACTCACCTGAATCGAACATGAGTTTATGTATGAAACTAGGATATAAAATTGAATACGGTTCGAAGTGAAATATTTGCAACTCCTTCCTACACGACAGAAAGGGAGAAACTGAAGTTCTAAGGGGAGATTCTAGCTGAGAATTCAAATTCAATATCGTAGTTTGTAAAATATTCAATCATCATTGTATTCCCGCTGGAAAATAAGACTCAAATGCAAACTTCACGACGAAGTACATATATCCTACATTAGAATGTACGCTATCTAATGGAGTTTGAACCCATGAGGCAACCCATGAGGCAACTTATAGTCCCTCGTGAAGCATGATGCGATAGCATGAGCGTCACCCCATTTCACGCATTTGTTTCGGAAGCACTTGTAACTCTTACACTCATCATCGGAATAACATTCTTCACAGTCCTTCTTCTTGAAACACTTCCTTCGCGACGCATCAGTGTCAAACACACATTTGCCGTTCCAGCATTTCTTGGTGGCGCAATCATAGGCCGAACTGCAGTGCTCGCATTCGCCCAAGAATCCACATCTCTTCAGGGATGAAAAGTGATCTTTCACGCATTTCCCAGCCCAGCATTTGTGTGTCTTGCACTCTGAGTCTCGACTGCAGTGGTCACATTCGTCCTTCTTGAAGCATTTGTCCTTATCGTTCTCAAACACGCACTTGCCGTTCCAGCATTTCTTGGTGGCGCAATCAAAGTCCTTACGGCAGTGCTCGCATTCGTCCAAGAATCCACATTTCTTCAGGGATGAAAAGTCATCTTTCACGCATTTCCCAGCCCAGCATTTGTGTGTCTTGCACTCTGAGTCTCGACTGCAGTGGTCACATTCGTCCTTCTTGAAGCATTTGTCCTTATCGTTCTCAAATACGCACTTGCCGTTCCAGCATTTCTTGGTGGCACAATCAAAGTCCTTACGGCAGTACTCGCACTCGCCCAAGAAGCCACATCGTTTGAGAGATGTGAAGTCATCTCTGACGCACTTTCCAGCCCAGCATTTGTAGGTGCGGCATTGGCTATCGTAAGAGCAATGGTCACATTCGTCGAGGAGATAGATTCCACTGTGTACAGATGTTCCTGAAATCTGATTGTCGACAACCGAGCACCAGGCAAAGGAGAACAAGGCGAAGAAGAATACAAGAAGCTTCATGGTTACAAGAGACAAGTGTGGGCAGGTCGAATATGCGATGGAGATGGAAGAGCGCACAATAATTTGAAGAGCAGCTTGGGCTTTATAAGAAGGAAAGTGTGGGTTCACAAGTTTGTCTGATGTTCCCTTTCCAAAGCATTGAATTTGGAGAATGGGTCAGGTTTCTGGTTGGCTCAGAATCTGTGACAAAAAGTTTGAATGACACAAATCTTCTCGACTAAAGGGCAAGAAGAACATACTTGACTTGCTCAACGATTTTGATTTGGTTGATAGAAGCATTGAGATGCTTTGATTTGAGCTGAGAATTTGTGCGAGTCCAGGAGCTTCAATATGTGCATGTGTACGTTATTCTGCATCTTCATTGGGTGCTCATAACCACTAAATGAGAAGCATCGGCTTGCCATCCGGCCGGAGGACTTGTACCACCATGAAACATGTGGACTTCGTTGCATGCGAAAATCACAGCGGGGCGTTTCTAAATGACGTTTAGGCCTCCAGGTCAGGCATGACTGGAGACCTTTTCAAACATACACTGCATACTAGTAACAATACACTTGCGCCAACTGTGTCGTGTTTTGGTCCTCTCGCCAATGTTGCGGGGCGATGCAGGTTACAAGTCGAGGGTTCTGAACATTTCGTCGCCCTCGATGAAATTTGCAAATGCTCGAGCAGCCCCTTTAATTTGACGGGAACCCTCTTGTTTTCAGTGGGGGATCGCGCGGCGATACTTATTGAGAATCTTCGTTGTGAGTACCATAACTTCAGGTGTTGCTGCAGTTGTCTTATTGAATTAGACGAAGCGTTTTAAAGCGGTTGGACTCGCAATGAGCAGTTGCATGGTTGTATCTACCGTAAAACAAAGTCACATGGTTTGTCGCAACAACTCAAACAGGAATTTGCGCGTGAGAAGTAATCGTCGAATTGACCATGATGAACGACTGTAAGGTTTGTATCAGCAGTGTACAAACCCTCTCGGTAGTATATCCAGAGTCCAGAGCTGAACAACAGCTCCATGCGTAAAGTTCATTATGTGGATAGTACCTACCCCCTACCCCCCTACCAGAGCTACTTTTTATCTGACCAGCAGAGGGAGGAACACTTTCCTCGAAAGGAAGGAAATTCAGGTACAAGGGTATATGGTACATGTCGACAGAAGAAACAGTTTTTCGAACAAGGATGAGTCTAGATACGTGGAATAAAACGTTACAGTCTCGAGTGGCAGCCTGCGTATTAGATATGCTGCCGCGTGTAGCGTTCCTACCACTGGAACGGTAGTCAATGTTCGGGGGAAAGGGAAAGATTGCAACGGTATGTAATGATATGCGCGGGATTGTTTATCTGCAGAAATCGCTGTTAGTTGTGTAGGCAAGGACAGAGCATGGGTTAGGCGAGCGGACATGATGACGGAAAGACAAATTCAGAACCAGCAACGTTTCGAAGCGTAAGCCGTTATCCATATAAGTTACTCGATGCGCGTGGGGCATTTTACAGAAACTGCAACATAGGATGCGGACGGTGCAAAGGTAAGTCAGGGATTGAGTGCCATCAATGACGTGAGCTGCGGTGGAAGCGAAATAGGCGAGCTCTATAGAAGGATAACATGGATAGCATTTCAGAACGGAGGCAAATTCAATGCTACGAATGAAGTGGAAACAGTTTGCTGAAGAAGTGAGAAGGGACTTTGATGAATGCTGTTGTCAAGCAAACACAGGTTTGCAGTGGCAGATTCAGAAGAACGGATAGATATGCTGAACGAGTTGTAGCTGCTGGTGTAGGGATGGGAACAAACGAGAGAGTTTGTTTAGGGATGCGAACGAGTGGAACGAAGCATGAGGAAATTCAATCGAATCAAGTCGACCAAAGCCTGAAGCTGTTCTTGTTGGTGGAAACGAACGGCATTGAGCATCGGAGCTCACCTGTCACTGCAGGGCACGAAATGGCTAAGCTTAGCATCCCGCGCCCACGTTGCATAGCTTGCATAGCTTGCATAGCTTGCATAGCTTGCATAGCTTGCATAGCTTGCAGAGCTGCACAGGTGCAAGTACGTGGTGTACGTGTCCACGAATAGAATGACCGCTGCTACAACTGTCCTAGGCAAGCCCCCTTATCTTCCCTTCAAATATTCACTGTAAGTCATACACGTTTTTCAGGTGTAGTATGTTTCTGGCATGTTACTGACCTTACTGACCACCCCAGTGTTGTGGTCACGTCAGACCTACAAGTGACATTTGTCCGTGACAGACGAATGCAGTCTTTCGGCAGTCACTTGCGACGAAGGGACCAAACTGAACTGAAGAGTCCCCTCAAGGACTGCCAGTCCATTGAGAATGCACTCCATGCATAGCTGGTTGCATTTTCCTCTCTTTTCGACCGCTTCCCGTCCGACGTGCGACATGTCCAAAAGCGGCCGTCGCGCTGTGATGACGCCTTTAGCTCTTCCTCTCCCTTCTTGCCTCGTCCATACCGAGTGTAAATTATGAAATTCACACACCTAGCTGCAGTGTTTGCCCTACCCGCCTCTAAGAAATAATTGTTATCTATTTCCTTTTACTTAAGCAAAAATAAAAACTTCCTTGCTGATTCTATTACTTTCTGCTAAAATTGTGCAAACGCCGTCCGTGTCCTTTGCTCAACTTCCACAAATTGGCGCCTCTTCACAAATTTCCTTATACAAAACTGATACAACAACTACATCACATTCTCATTACAATGTAGCTACCTTATAACCGTGTGGTTTGCAAACAAAAGCAAATGAACGATGACAAAGCGTCCCTTATAAACAAACACCAATGAAAAACGGCAAGGTTGTATTCTTTGAATCGTTTGCAAATGAATTACCTACTGTTCACGATGCAACCGCTGTTTTGAATACATTGATAGACACTTTTTCAAGCCAAGTTACCCTCGAGAAAATTTTCAGTCTACTCTTTGACAACATGGAATATCGTGTCTGTCAAAATACGTTTATCGCCTTTATATACTGGATAATGACCTCTTCATCAGATGCGTTGAACATTATACCTGAGTTTTGTACTTCCCTGTGCTCAAAGTGCAATCAAAAACGTAACGTTTCTTTCTTTGTTGCAGAAAAAGGCAATTTTTCTCGACAGTGTCATTCTTGTCGTAGGGAAGCGCAAACTACAAAACAACAAAAGAAAATATATCTGAAGATTGATGTGCGAAACATTTACACCGACTCTATTTGCGGACTTCTGGATATCTCTCTAACAGCATGCAAACGGCTTTCGTTTCCATTGGAATGTCACATTCGAGTAATTAACTACAATGGTTCCCGTACGGAGGTCGAAGAAATATTTCTACGGATTATATCAAAAGAATTCGGCATCACTCACATAGTCAACCACAAAACATCAAATCGGTCACACTACATTTGCAGTCAGAAAAGGAAATCACGTTCTTCTGATACCCAACACTCTTCGAAACGAATCAGGAGAACTAAAAAAGTTTTTGACTGCAATGGCTCTTTAAGTTTTGCCAATGAACCGAATGGAAGCATTTTCATATCCATGAAGCACGGTATGGTTCATTGCAGAGACAAGCACCCTGTTTCTCTAACAAAAGAGCAGAACGATCAGGTACAAATTTTGGCGTGCCAAGGAATGGTTCCATTTCAAATACTGATGCAGATGAGAACAACTACGTCCCCACAGCTGCCAACCTCTTACATCCCGTACCATACTGTTTATAACAGCTGGATGAGGGCTATCACAAAGCAATTTCGATATCATGAAGACGCTTTTCTTTCTGCGAAAATGTACGTTAAGAACGCAAACAACCTTGATCTTATTCTTGAGAAGAATATACCACAAGCTATAGGATTTACTACAAGTCTTGCCTATTTAATTACCGAACAGCATCGGGTTGTTGAGCTGTTTATGGACTCGACTTTCAAGACAAATTCCCAATCAATGGAATTGTTTGGAGTCTTTGCATCAATTGGTGGTGTTGGATTTCCTCTAGCCTACATGGCTTTAGCACCCCACCCCACCGGAACACGGGGATACAAAACGGTAATTATTACTGAGTTCTTGGTTGCATTACGGAAGCGATTGCCTCAGCTTGACCCTATGTTTGTGTTCTGCGATAAAGATGCTGCTGAAATGAATGCGATTCAAAAAACATTTCATTTGTACCCGTCAATATGCCTGTGGCATATGAACAGGGCCATCAAGCGGAAGCTAACAGAACTGAGGAGAACGTACAGTGATCTACTCTCAGAAAGGGTTGAGAAAAGCCTTTTAACGATGGTCAAGGACCATTACTTAGCACATCCGTTTTTTGGAACCAGATGCGTGAGCACTGGCGAATTTCAAACACATTGCCGAAACGAGTTGCAAGCTGTATGTTTTAGTTTCATGCTCACTGTTGCCAATTATAAGGAAGATACAGAAACTCATGTTCCCAGTTCTAGTAACTTGAGATTACAAAAAGTGCAACGTCTTGTGGAGAACTACATGTTGAACAACTGGTATGATGACTACAACTTCTTGTGTTGGGGTCGCCGCAACCCTCACTATGTATCTTTTGCTAGAACAACTATGTATGCAGAGTCGCACTGGTCAGTTATGAAGAACTCATACTTCAAAAACTACAACCGTCCACGAATGGATTTTGTTGTGTACATATTAGATAAGAGGTTTGTCATTAAGTATCTCCATGACTACAATGGTCTACGTACTGGAAGTTATAAACCATCATGGTGGTACGATTTTGTGAAAGATTGGAAAACGATGCAAGTGAAAGAGATTCGCGGTACTCTTAAGTTCGAAACTGAACAACCATGCTATTGCATATGCCCCACATTCCAACGTAATCGCTTCTTCCTTTGCAAACACGTAATCGACAAACGCCCCTTGCCTCTTTATGAACAACTAGTTCGATCACGACGTCCCCCATTCTGGGTTGTCAATACAAATCTTCTTGAAGCATGCTCTCCTGTTTTTGTTGAAGAACAGTTGAAAGAAGTAATGGAAAACACTTCCACTTCTGTGTTGCCAGTTGTTTTAGAACCACAGGAACTGGATGGGATGGGTATCCAGGCGCACTTTGATATTGAGAAGGATGATCAGGACTTGATAGAAAAACTGAAATGGACCCAAGCCCATGCAGAGGACCTGATGAAAAGCAGCTCTGTTGAACAGTACCATACTTTGAAGCGTTCCTTGAAATCACACTTCATTTATCAAGATAAAGTGAAGAGTAATCTGCGTGCCAAGAAAAGAAGACCAACTTGGGGCAACAAAGAAGTGCTCTTTCTCAAATAAACATATTTCGGTTGCCTTGTATTTGAGAACATCTTCAGCTTTCCGATTCCCTTACTTCCATAGAATGTGTAGGTCGACATTTCACAACAGTTTGTCTGCAGAGACAAAAGAACAAAAAGGTCTTGAATGACGCCATAAGTTCCCACATCTTCGTCCCCCAAGGTAGTTGACTTCAACCGCCAGATGTAGGATGCTTTGTCATCAAATATGCCACCCTGAATGTCCATGTTATCTGCACGGTCCCAATGACAAAAACTGCGAACAGCCCCCGTACTTGTGAGTTTGTCTCCATGAAAAGCAGACACTGCGGAACCGTGAGATAGAAATGTCAGGCGCGAGCATCGCCATTACAAAGCTATCGAACAAACAACACGCAAACGCTCGCAAATCAATTAGAAGGAATAGAACCCAAAAGAATCTTGCCGAACAGGTACAATTGTTCACCGCCGCCAACACGCATCTCGTGCGCATCAGTCCAAAACATAAGCCAGCTGCCGTCGGAGTCGCGAGCCATGGAAAGACTAGGCTATGGGTGATTGACGGTAACGGAAGGGGGGCTCATTCGAACCTGGGGGCATTCGTGGCGGCAGAGTTATCGACGAAGTTTTCTTCGGAAGAGGGCGTTGTTCGACCTTGTGCTGCTCGCGATTCTTGACGGCAGCATCCGCGGTGGCGATCACGGTGGCAGATTGGAACTACTGTCTTTCTTAGGTGGAATCGGAGGCTTGGGCGATGCGGGCATGGGCGGCGGTTCATCATATTGATCCTGTGGAGACTTCAGTTTCGAAGGGGAGTACATCAGCAACCATGGGTTCAGCATTGACCTGCGGTGCAGAGGAGTCAAAAAGAAGTTCACCTACGGACTGATTGAAGGCTCACTTCTTCTCCCTAGCGACACGAGATTTGGAGGCTTTCTCTTGCTCTTCCTTCTTCGACGAACTGGTCTGAAAGGTGTACAAAAAAGCGGTAGCAACTTGCTTGGTAGGTGTGCTGTTGGCACGACGGATATCAACGAACATCTAAGAGTGGCGCCGGCGATAACGGCGTCTGTAGGGCAAAAGCAGAAAAACGGTTGAGATTTGATTCTGCAAAACCGGGCTTCTAATTGAAGATCGGGTGGGCGCGCCCACCCGACGCCCAGTCTCACCTGGTCCTCCCGGCCTAGCCAACTAGGCCACACCATCTAGACGAGGTTCCTCGACAATGAGAGCCAAAAATATGGGTGTATTTATACCCTTGGTACGAAGGTAGGATGGGGTGAAGTAAATATGGATGCACACCTTGCCCTCTTTGAACTTATCTCATATTGCCGAGATCGTGTGGAATTGGTGATGGTCTTGCAGCCGAGATCGTGTGGAATTGGTGATGGTCTTGCAGCCGAGATCGTGTGGAACTGGTGATGGTCTTGCAGCACAATCTGTCTCAGTACTTCCATGCCAGGAAAATGTGGGAGAGAGGTCACCAGCAACAAAGCTCAGAGCCATTTCGTTTCCATGTCCACGGGTGTCACCCTACGCGACGTTCTAACATTCTTCCTCACCGACGAGTCTGGCATACGTACTGATGTAGCGCAACGTTTTCAACAAATGGTGCAAGACATTCTCAATCAGTTTGAATAGAATACTTCGTACAAGTTTATTGGCTCTTCTTTGCTTCTCATCTACGACAACTACAACCGTGCTCCATATCGATTATGGTCGAGGGCACTGCGAAATTTACATGTCATAAATCCCAACGTCCGTCTTACAGAAGATCATGTTGTCGGTCTTACCACGGGTACGAGATGTGATGTGCGAATGATCGATTTCGCACATTGGCAAGCACAGATGGAGCGCGCGATGAAGGATATATCACCGGCTTGCATACTATTTCGGATGCGTTGCGTTCCATCCGCTTCTATGGAACAAAGCCTATTTTTTTCGTTGCTCAGTGCTGTGGAGGATGTGTTGGATCATGAGGCCAAGAACATTTCTTCTAGTAGGGATGTCAATTTAAGTCGTGAACCCACTGAAGGGCACACGTTTTCGGGAACGCATATATCATGGAAGAGGAGCGTGCGGAGCTCGCAGTACCAGAGTCTCAATACAAAGCTGAAAACATCTCTGCGCGCGAATTTGTACGCGCCATTGCCAAGTCAAGTGCTTACAAGACACGTTTCTTGGAAGGTGCTTCTCAGTTCCGTTTCATTGAACTCAACTTCATGCACCTTCTTGGTCGCGCGCCCGACTCGCGAGCGGAGATTTCCCTTCATCTTGACATCTACGCCACCAAGGGCGTTGATGCTGATATTGACAGCTACATCGACTCTGAAGAATATAGCTCGGTTTTCGGGGAAGACACAATCCCATTCTTGCGCTTCAGAGGTGCTTACACGCCATGCGAATCGTTTAACAAACAATGCGCTCTCAAAGGTGGATGGGCTAACTCGGATAAAGCCATGGGAGGTGCTGCTCTTTCTGGGTACAACGGCTCGGATGGAAAGCAATTCTGCGATAACATTGATTCTTACATCACAGGCACTCCGACACCTTACGAGAAGGTGGCTGAAAACACGCCTCTCAGGAGCACTGCCCCAAATTGGTATGCCTGCCCTGATCCAGCCCTTGCCCCTGCGCCCGGCTTTGTTTCTGTAGCGGAGGTGAGCAGTCTTGAGGAAACAGTCAAAGCGCTCCAAGCGCAATATGACGCTGAATTAGAGAGGAAGAATTCTACCTCAAAGGATAGTTTGGCGCCCTACCGTGCTATGGTCAGCGACATGGGTCCCATGCTCAAACGCGGTGTGGCATACTCTGGAGGAGACCCCCTTCTTGCGAATCCCTACGCGAAGCAAATGGGTTCTGAGAGCCCACTCACTGATGGTGGTTCCAAATCTTCCGACTACAAGCGGTACATGGCCCAAATGGAGTGCGATACCCTTTCAAGAATTGAGAGAGACCTTGAAGACGCAAAAGCGGAGCTGCGCGTGTTGTCCGCTGCGTTGGCCTCGAGCACCCCTGTTACCCCCCGTCACTTGAATTGCCAGGCCCAGGTAGCTTCTTCCAAGGTTGGAGCTGTTTCAAAAGCGGATTCCACCCAACGCCCGCGTGTCAAGGCTGCACCCAGGAAGCCGCGTGCTGTTGCTCCAGCAGCTGCGGAAGGCCTAAAGGTTGGACCAATTACCTTACCGAAGCTTAAGGTACCGAAGCTTGAGGTACCGAAGCTTGAGGTACCAAAGGTTGGGCTACCAGACATCCCTCTGCCATTTGGTAAGAAATGATCGTAGGGTGAAGAGAGCCCAATACTAGTTGTGTATGTGGCATCTATTGAAGATATGGTAGCGTTTGAGTTTACCCATAAACAGATTTTTCTTTATGTATCAAAGCTGGGCGGGCTAACTCTGGATTACCTAATCAAGAGGTGTAGTGCGATAATTTAACCCCTCGTGCAATCACCCACTTATTTTTTGAGGTTCTTGTCTTCTTCATGATGGTTTAGCTCCCCTAAGTCCGAGACGATAGGATATCTGCCTTTCAAATATGTATTTCGCTCCCTTGAAATCGCCACAAACTTAGACAGCTCTCTCTCTCTCTCTTTTTTCAAAAAGCACAGGCCTAATAACAACTGCACGCGGAACGCTTCTGTTGAAAGTAGCGTTCTCTCACGAGAAAGGTCAACACTTGTTCAGGCCATTCTTGATTGTATCTGCAACAACTAGTCCTTGACTTTCGCGAAGAGGAGGCAGGCAGAAATTTCTAAACGTAGTTCTTTTTGGGTATCTTGAAACATACAGTAGTGGTCCAAATCGTTAAGAACTCCCGGTCTGCAGTTGTACACTAATATCCTCTCAAGCAGATATGACCCAAGAGGATGCCAAGAAGTGTGTGCCCTACAAAAAGCTGCGACAGCTAATGCTAGTCATATCTGGCAAAGACCCATTTGCTCTCTTTTGTAGCGTCGATATCTTTACGCGACGAGTCTGTTAAAGAGATGCACGTTGTACATACCTTCGGTACATTTTGAGCAAAGAGCTCCAGACATCTCTCTTCTATACGGGAATACGAGTCTGAATAGAGTGCAGCATCATCACAAGAGTTGCTTGTATAGGCTTCGTCCACATTGGTAGTGCTGTCCAGTCAACAAAGCGGATGACTTGGTTGACACATAGTCATGTGTTCGGTATAAAAGAGGGCCCATCTTTTAACTTCTGGGACAACACTTCTATCTGAAAAAAGACTGAGGCACTCCTCAATTCCCGGACGGTGAATGCTAGAAGAATCAAGGACCGGAGATTGTAGTCATTTACCCAAAACAATCTCGTCTTCCCTGGATTTCTTTTCAATTCCTCTTCACCAACAGCCTATGGGCAATAGTAATTACAAGAGACAGAATACTTAACGCAGTTTCTCCCTGAATAACGCAGGGGTCAACTCAAAGTAAGTCATTTAGTTAAATATTTGCTGGCTCTGCGAAGGCAGTCAGAGTGGCGGGCCCACTCTTCTGCTCGCAATAAAGCTAAAGGAACTAGCAAACTCCTGAACTAAATCTAAGAATATCGTCAACGACTACCACCAACTCTCAAGCAACCTAACGAATACCCTCGGACTACCACGTGTCTCAGAGCAATGGCCCAGGCCTACCGCAGGGAGATGTCTATCTTCGCGCCTTTTCCAAGACCTAGACCATCTGTGCAGCCTCCGGTTCACATCAAAAGAAGGATCCCAGAGTTCGGCAATGTGGGGAGTACCGAACGCAGAACCCCCTACCATTCAAGGAAGAACCGTCTCAGGGTCTGCCACAGGGAGACACTCAAACGGCCTGTGTGACCTCTAGACGGCATCAGAACGTTCTACACCCACAAGGCGAAAAAAGGTACAGAGAATGAATTAGGTGCCTTTGGTGTTCCGCATAGCAAAGGTTCTTTTTAATAATACCCATACGAGACATCAAAGAGCGATACGGCTCAGTGCAATGAAGTAACTCTATAACTCTATCTTAAAAACATCCTCGATAACATGAGGTAACAAATGAAAGACAAAAGCTGAGTACCACCTAAAGTCCTGCGCAAAAATACTCTTCAGAGAATGGAACACAGAGTGCTTACGAATAACAAGTCCCAAGTATTGCATATGCTCTTCATCTGCTTCAGTAAGATTTTCGAAGACGCCTCGAAATGCGATTGTAAAACGCACATATTGTTTGAAAACACTTTTGACATCAAGTAAAGCAAACTCGTTTGTTCCATACGAGATCGGATATTCATCATGCTGTAAAGCCAATTGACGTAATAGAGCTTTCTGAGACACAAAAACATGAGGTAGAGTTGTTCGTACTACAAAAGAGTAGTATTTGTATTCCTTGGCCAGCAGTCGAAAATATATCGAAGATGCAGGAAGATTCTGAAAGCGAGCGGCGTAATGTTTCATATCGGATTTTTGATTTTGGACGTTGAAGGGGATCATCGCTAAAAAATAAACTTCTTCATCGACGAGAGAATTGACAACTTCTTTGGGATCTGGAACATCTAAGTCTGTGACATTTGGCATGATGGTTTGATTGCAGCTTTTTGTGATAAGGTGAGGAGGAGATTACTCTCAAGTTTGCCTGGTTACCTTCTACGATGTTGGGAGTTCAATGATGTGGGGTGATTGTGCGCTTAAGTAGACCTCGGAAGGAGGTCTTTCGAGAGCAATACTTTGTTGTCGATGGAAGTGCATTAGGGCATTACGATATGCATTTCAAATGCAG
Organism: Gracilaria gracilis; assembly: GCA_030374805.1. Classification (NCBI taxonomy): domain Eukaryota; phylum Rhodophyta; class Florideophyceae; order Gracilariales; family Gracilariaceae; genus Gracilaria; species Gracilaria gracilis. The sequence goes on from JARGSG010000189.1 coordinate 1,779,638, forward strand.
CATTTATCGTCACTGCTTAGACGGCTCTTCACGTTGGGACAGTATCAAAGAGTCGTGACTCACGTCAATACATCTTACATGTCAGACTAATTGTCAGCGAGTCTTTCTACACGTGGACAGAACGCTGAGGCGTACACTCATGCGGCATTACAGCTTTTTGAGGGGTGGTTAAGGTTCAGTGTCCTAGGCCACCACCCACTTATGTATCTCTCGCCCTTCTCGCCTTCCTCATTGGGCAAGTGTGTGCCAATAGACGCTCAGTATTGGCGTTCTCAAAGCACGCAAAGGCGCACCTTGTCATGTCATGTGAGGGCCGCTTGCCAAGTGTTCGGCAATCTGTCCAAAGGTAAAAACCTTTATCCAATAGAGTTTGTCCCAAACTGGGCTTGACGAGAGCGGTATCGATGCCGAGCTCTTCATTCACAAACAATCAACAGTGAATAAAGTTGAAAAGCAGTGAGTACCGTTGTACCTGTACCTTTGTACCTGTCCCTGCACCAGGCAGTCCAAGTCTGTCTGCGTAAATCACCAACGTGCCCCCTTCTCAGCAGCAACAGCTTGCACTCAAGTGGAACGTTGCCGTTAGCCTAACGGCGGAACAACAAGTCTGTGACGTAGCAACAGAGCACCGTGTGCGTATCATACGTACCTCCATCCAGGTAGCAACGGTACCACACATTTCGCGTTATCCACACCAAGCTCATCATCCGACGACACTCACGACGTCACAATCACATGCAATGTGGTGTCAACCACCGCCTGCTCACGGTACGCCTTCTCAAAAGCATTCTCAAATTTTGCGCAGCATATTGTCAGCTTTTACTCCTTGCAAACTCAACAGTTAGCCTACCTATGGGTATTATGAATCCTACATCGAAGGGTAGTTATCTAAACATATCCATCTTCTTGCTCCGCCAGCCATGCTCTGACGGACCCCTGGTGGCCCACCAGTAATGGACGCTTTCCGCGTGTGCCAACACAGATCCAATTAATTAACAGCAACCCCATGTACCCCTGGTACCACGTGTATTCCTTACCATAAGTTAAAAAGTGCCGCTTCTTCTCGCACAGCAGCCGCCAGTAACCTCATCCCCCATCACCATTTCCAAACTCTGCATCGTACTATCAGAATGGATCGCCGTAGAAGCCTGGCTTCGTGCTAGGAGAGCTCGGCACATCTCTGCTGCTGCTGCCACCGCCGGATTGTTTGTCCTCATTGAACAATTCTTGTGTCAAAACGTTCACTTGATTCTCCAGCACTTGAATACGCTCCGCATTCTTCTGAAGTTTTCGAGCCATCTCCTCCTCCTCTGCTCGCTTCCGTTCACGGCTTCTTTTAGCATGTTCCCTGTTCTGCTTCCGTTTTATGGCCGGGCGTAATTCAGCTGGGGCGTCCTTTAGACTGTACGGGATGTTGTCATCATTTTTTTGCCGCGAGTGAGGCGATGAAGATGGCGGCGACATCGAGACATGTCTCGCGTGTGACGATGATGAGCCGGCCGAAGAACGCGCTTTTTGCGATTTAGACGGCGATGTCTTCTTGCTTGGGCTGCGATTATCTTGTCTGCGCGCGCCGGGTGTCGAAGAAGAGCGGCTGCTGGAGTGCTTCGGTGGGTTTGGAGCCATTGTTGCTCACAAAGCGCTCAAAGTGGTGCGGCAGTAGTAGTTCAGTAGTTGATACCGACTGATCGAATGAGCAGCTAGGTCTTGAAGGAGAGGTGTCGGAGCGATGACGGGAGCGGAGGGAATGGAGTGCAGTGAGGGGCAACAAGCATTTATATATTGTCGGAGGAGGGTCCAAGTAGATGGAAAGGGTTCACAAATTTCCAACGCAATGGTGGCGTATGTTTGTTGTTTTTTTAAATCAACATGATGCACTGTGCTGAGAGTTGTATATTCGACGGGGGTAGTGAGACGCACTTGTGGAATTCTGTTGAAGCAGAAGCACGTGACAACAGATGAGAACGCTATCATAGAAACGGGCGAGCGGTAGGACAGTAATACCTGAATGAGTAACCTAAGGTGTTAAAGTATACGTGAGAAAGATGAGGGGCAAGTGATTTAGGATGCATTGTGGACGGTGCCGGGGCTTTATGACAGGGTTGCGGGTGCCTGAGAAAAGAAAGACCAGCGAAATTACGGCGATGCCATAAGGGGGGTCGTGAGAGCTGTAGAAGAGTATGGTGTTCCAGAGTTAGATACAGGCTGATGTCTTGAGGCTTTACGAGATGGGGGTGACGTAGGCGGCTAAGAAGGTAGAGAACGTTTGCTCCACGAGTCCACGGCGATGTAAAGACGAGGAAGAGCAGCTGTCAACGTGGGGTGCGGTTATGGGCCGTTCTGAAAGAAAAGATGCTGGCACAACAAGGATATTGGGGTGGCAGTGCGTTAGATGATAACAAGGCGGGCGGCGAGCAGCGAAGCGGACCGCATTCGCATTGTGGTGCCACTCACGAGCTACAGGACCTGACGAGGAAGTTTCAGGGGGAGTGGAGGGGCAGGGAGCGAGGCAAGCAGGGGCGCAACGGGGAAACAACTCACAAAGGAGACGGGCGCGGCATAGTGAGCGGCTGGGCGGTTAGATGCCGTCGTTAGCCGCTTTCGGCAAATGCGGGACTGTACAAGGGATGCCTGGCCAAAATTGAAAATGCTGACTAACGTACCGGTATGACAGAGTGGGCGCTGACGTGGCACGTGTGAAGCGCCGGCAATCATTGGTGGCGTTGCTGCCGATCGGCAGCTGGCGCGGCTAATTGTTGTGCGTTGCTGGCTGCGTGCACGTAGCACACTGGACACAGCGAGCTCACCTGTCCACCTTCGAGCACAACCGCGCATCAAATCGCCACGCCAAACCTGACGGAGGTGGCGCACACGTCTCCAGCGGATCAGCGATCAACGGCTCCCAAGTTGGGAGCGCCGCCCACGAAAAGCCACGAGAGTAAAGTGCGTCGTTGTCATTCGGCCACTGCGATACTTTTTGTGGTTGAAACAAGACCCAGTCCCAGTCTCTATAGAGATCTAGTAGATACTGCTCGCTCACAGGTTTACTTCGAATGTCTGTGTACACGGATAAAAAGGGTACAGACTGTACTTGTACTACAGACACGGAATGATTGCTCGATCACGTTTCTTTTCCCGCCTTTCATCAGTCTGACCTCACCATTGCCTTCCAGCTTTTGCCTCCCACAATCTCCACCAACGGCGCTCCTGCGCTTCTCACCACCCCAGAGAGCGTCACGTCTTCGTCATCCACCTTTGCGAACAAAGCATCCACCTCAAACCGATCTCTCATTGCTGCCTCCAGCTCCACGTCTCTGGCAGAATACCCAAGTTCCTCCACCGTCTCCCGCCCCATCGCCCGGTTAAGCGTTACACCCAAGATTCCAACGTACTCGTGCTCCGCCTTGGGAGCGTCGAGCAAAGTCACGTCAATGTCCAAATGCCGACGCTCTTCACTCTCCACATGCTCTGCCCGTAGCGTGTACTCGTTTTCGGCGCTTCTTATCACAATTGCACCGTCTTCCTTGCCGAGCAGTACCTGTGAGTCACCGAAGCTTTCGTCATCTGAAAGAACCTTACCGTTCAGCGCAACCTCAGTCGTCCACTTGCCACTTTCCATGCCCTCCTCTACAAGCGACACAGCCAATTTGTCCTTTCCACCGTTGAGCCTCATTCCAAACTGATCAAAGTACGTTTTTTCAATTCCATTCTTTGCCCAGCGTCTGGCCGATCGGATCTTGGTTACCACAAGGTCGCCGCCATAACGCCCGAACAGTGCGTAGAACTTGTTATGCACACCGTGGAAGTCAAACTTCTTTCCATCAAACCCAACGAGATGAGGATCTCCGCGTCCGCCAGGCTTGACACACGCACCGAAGCCATCGGATTTGCACACCACATTGCAGCGGAATCTGACCACTCTCCTCGCAACAACCCGGCGCACACGTCGGCCCTTCACCGTTCTCCACACCACCCTGCGCTTCACGTCCACTTTCTTGTTGACCACCTTGCGAAGAATTCGGCAACGGGCGCTTCCAGCTCCGCCTTTGCACACGTAACCACGCACACATTTGTTGGTGGTGGGGCATTTCTTCATTGCCTTGGTGCATGCTTCAGCTGCGGTGGCAGCTGTTCCAGATCCCCGTCCTCCTTGCTTGCACACACATGATCCGTAGTCAGCACCCGAAACGTTGTCAAAGAGGCAAATGGTAAGCAGCACACCAACAAGCAATCGAGCATACATGTTGAAATTGATTATGATCAAAGCAGAGGTGGATGTCACGTGTAGATACGGTTCAGGACGTTGGCGAAGAAGGGAACGAAGCTGAAGATGTAGAACAGACAAGCGCGCGGTCGATTGTTTGAACGGGAGCGGAGAAGGAATTTGCTCCATCGCCAACTTCCCTTTAAAGGTAGCGGAGCGCTTTAGGCTGCAACGCCGTCAATGTTGCCATCCACAGTTGAGGTTAACCGCATTGGGCAGTTGGTTTACAGCTCAACGTAAGCAAAGTACACGCAGGCTGAATTGAGTAGTCAGTTTGCTACCCACAACCAAGTGTGGCTAAACCTGGCATCGGCCACATTGGGGCAGTTGGTGATGCACATACGTCGTACTGAAAGTGCATGGCTGAGGATGTGGCTATGTATCACGACTGGGTAGCGAATGAAGTTGGGGGCGGCAATCCCGTTCTGCAGCAAGTCAGCCGCACGCATGCAAACCCTCGACCGCGTAGATCACATTGTTGCACGGTGCGCGAGAGCGGTGGTTTTGAATGACAGTTGTAGCTAGCGCGGGCGGTTTGAATTGAGATGCACGGATTGATTGTAATGGATTACGTTGCACAATCAAAAGGGGCGCAGGTAGTTTGCACTGCCACGCTTCGCAGCGCGTATACCCTTGGTACCTCAACTGTTGAGCGTCTAAGAGCGCTCTTCTCCCTCGCGCTCTTCTCCCTACGCTGGCGATACGTAGTAACGCTACCGTCGGTAGATAATGTACACTCTCAAAACTACATGCTTCGGGTTCACTACGTATGACGGCAACGTAGCCTTCTCAGAAGGCTACTCCAATGGAGAAGGCTACGTGTACATTATGTAGATGGCTCTATTTCACAGCTGTGAACGGCAACTTTTACCACACGTGGATCAGGAGTGCGTTGAGCCAATGTAAGCTCCGAACGGAAGCGTTACAGTGCCATGCATGTGCTGTAATGCAAAGGTCTTGTAACTTTACCGTTGGTAGGTACCAACGTCAACGCATTGACATCCAAGTACTAGTTATTAGTACGACAGGATGAGTGCCCCACCAGCCCGTCATAAAGGGTGAGCCCGAGTGCAAAAACGTTGTCAAGGGCGGTAGTTACCCAGAGTAACGGTAGTGGCATGCATTATGGAATGGAGGACGTCATCTGTAAACTTGCAACCTTTATCTGATCGCACGTTGAACGTCATGGCAGGCAAATCACTTCTGATCAGCGATGCCACTGTTGCGTTCATCCTCGTCAGGACAAAGCAGTCACACATTTCTTTCTTAATCAATACACTCCTTTCAGGTCATCTCCGGTTTATCCACGGTTTCAATGAATAGCCGATTCATCGAACTTGAAATGAAGCAAGTTGGAAGCCAAAACTACCTTTCTAGCTAGAGGCCGCAAAGAAAATGCCTGCTACAAGACGTGAAGGGTAAACGAGTTCCGTTCCTCATTACAATAACTCTGTTTTCGTCGAAACACTGGCTGTTCGTTTCTTTTTGTTCAGCATATCTGTGCTTTCACCATAGGCAGGTATAGATTTGAGTAGTCACGTTCTCTCAGCCTAAAGCGCAGAAATCATGATTCCACCGCACTGCCCTGGGATGATTGACATAGATACTATTTGATACAGTATCTACAGGTACCGTTGGTACCAACGGTACTGTACCTTGGTAATTTTAGTGTATACCTCACCGAGAGCGCCAAAGTGTTTGCGCTCAAATCAGCCAGCTTACACCCTTCTCTAGTGTAGCACCATGAGCTTCCACATCACATGCTTTGCGAATGACAAGTAACTCTACACTACCCCCATGCCTGCTTGGTGATTTAACTTCATAGAAATGCTATTTCGAAGAGCTGGATTGTGAGTTGTGCTGATGGAAACAGCCGTCGGGAAGTCTACTTTCGCATGAAAAGTGTGAAGGAGAGAGCTGTCGAGCAAATCAGATCGATCAGGCTCCCTTAAAATCTAGATCGAGAAAGAGTAATACCAAGGGTAGCGTTACCAACGGTAGCTTTACCCCCTAGCCCCGGTCTACCCCTCGTGATGACGCGGAACGAGTTTTGCGTGCACGTTTGTATTGTACAAAATCTTCACTGCTATAGCAATCCATCAACTTTTAGCTTTAGATTCTGAGACACCTATGTATCTCCATTGTTTCTGTATGAGCGCGATTCCCGTATTGTTCTTCTTCCTTAATGTGATCTACTACTCTTTGTTTCGAAATCAGGAGATTTATACTATCCAAATACAGCTCCCTCTCCACCAGAACGCCAAAACCTTTGATGTCTATTTGCCAATCATTTCTATCCTTGTCTTGTCTTCTCATTTCAGCAGGGCGGGCAGCTCGTTTCTTCTAGTCGTTTACTGTTGTATTGGGTTGACAGTTCCCTCTTGTTTCCCAACGCCAGGATCTGGGCGTTACAGCGTATTGTGCTTAATCCACTTAGTCAATGACTGGGGTATACCAACATCCTTAAAGCAGTTGGTGCGAAAGGTGTATGCTTAAACAACGGGGTTTAATGTCATACGGACAGCGTGAGCCTGACGTCAGCCACCGCGGTGGCAGCTCTTCGATTTTGCTCTATCAATCTGACCTTTGTCGGCTCCTGGACGAAGCTTGCTACGACGTCGGGGTGGCAATCGGGTTGTGAAACGACTCCAACTTGGTAATAAGATTTCTGCGGTTAAACGTCAAAATTTCGACCGGGTATTCTACGACGGTAGTCTTGTTCGCAAGTACGTATTCGGCTGTGATCAACTGAGCGGTCTGCATGTTCTCAACATCCACGAAGGTACGGTCTTTGGATCGTGTGTAATCGAAAGAATCGTATTTGGCGTAGAAATCCTCGTAAGCCTTCTCAGCCTCAGTAACACCGTATCCGGCTGGGTTGTGTACCTCATTCTTTCTGGCAAAGAGCCTTTCCACGGCTTTGGCGTTGCCCTTCTCCAAAGTATTGTAGTATTTGTTCGTCGCACGTGACAACCTCCTTTCACGTGGACTGCGAACAGCGCCTTCTTCATAAACTCGAATGGACACGATACGTGCCCATTCGTTAAGCTGATAAATGATTATTCGGCTGGATACATCTATACCCAACACTGTTTGTATCATGATATCTTCCACTGCCACTACCTGAAGGTCGGGCGTCGCTTGCAAGGATGTCACCTCTTTAACGATAACTGCGGCCTCCATACCATTATCAGCTCCGATCGTATCATCAACGAAGCCCTCCATGTCAAAGCCTTCCTCGTATAGGCCTTGAAGCATACCAGATCGCTCGTCGGCAAGGGCCTCCAGGGCCCTGTGCACTTTCTGTACAGTTTCCCGTGCGTTCTTCATGAAGACACCCTGCGTACAGTTCCAGATTGTTTGGTAATGGTTCACAGCAACGCTGTAAAACAGTTGTTTCTCAACTGCTCGACCTTCTTGCATGTCCCCTTTCCTAATTCTGGTTTGGACATGATACCTTCCACGACTTTGTGAGTCAGGATCTACGCCTTCTGTATCAAGAGTGAAAGTCACATTGTAATCATAGAACACGACGTCTGCGAACGAAAATACGACATCATTAATGTTCATTTGCGTGAATGTGTAAACTGATTCATTCTGATACACTTTTCGTACGTCCATAACGTTTCCTGTATTTTCCCAAGTACGGCGCTGAGCATATGGTCCCAGTGGATCGACTTCATCAGGATTAACCTCCTGGCCTTCAATAACCTGTCCATTCTCATCGAGGGCCACAATTGTCGTGGTCGGGGCCCCTGGAATCCACGAGGCGTCCGTGAAATTTGTGATGATATCCCAGATATGCTGCCTGGTGCAGTTCATCTCCCAGTAGAACACCATTTCCATGATCTCATCGTCCACATCAACGTTGTGAAGGAGCCAAGGTCCGTATAGGTCAGCAGGCTTGGACCTTAACTCATTGTAATATCGGCCAGTGAATATGTCCGTAATGTAGTCTTGCGACAGATGGGAATACAAAGCCTCTTCATCGACATAAGATTCGAAGTAGCCTATTAGCTCAGGTTGATTAGGATCAGTGAACATGTAGTACTGAAGATTCCCCGGTTCGCTTTGCGATGGCTTGACCGTGTTTTGAAGTTCCTGGACTAACGCATTATGATCTTCCGGGCGACTGTGGAAAACACTGAATCCCTGAATGGAGGTGGGGGTGACTGTGGCACACTGATTTTCATTGGTTGATCCACCGGATGGCTGGCAGTGTCCCAATGTAGCACATGCAAGGAAGAGAAGCAAGGAGATGGATGTCATGATTTGCAATGGATATCAATCGGGCTGAGAAAAGCTGAGGTCGTATGTCTCGGTTGACGTATCATGTGTGTGGAACTCGGAACGAAAGTAGAATACAAATGGGTGTTAAATAGTCGCGGCTTTATGACAAAACCATGACGAGGAAAGTGAGAGGAAATGTTTTGAAAACGGCCGTCTGTTACACTGATTCAGCCAAGCTGGCATTTGCTGATCCGCCATGCACCTTCTACGCTGGCATTATGTACCCTTCTTTTAATGTTCCTTAGACCACTGACTCTGCTGAGCGGGCATTGTGACTGATCCCAGGATCGTGCGGGAACAAAAATGGAGACGATGGCATAAGAATAATTCATGGACAGGTTGACGACTGGATGTTGACCAGATACAGGCAATGGCTTAGGCTGCTTCTATGAAGTGTAGGTTCTCTGCGTGCTCGTCACGTATGGACGAGCTGTACGTGAGATCTCTAGCTGTGTCGGATGCTCACCGACTACAAGCACGTGATACGTCACAAAGGGATATGGACATTGCGGGAAAGCCACAAAGAAAGCAAGATTTGGCTGACTTCATAAGAGAGGAGCAAAATGGCTGAAATCACAAACTCGTAGCAAAACAGACAAGATGTCAATGTACTACCTTCCCGGAGACGGTAATCTTGTGCATGGGGCTAATGTGGTGCACTAACCGAGGGTGTCCTATAATGCTGGCCGAAAACCGACTTCTCAAATGAACACTTGTCGCGTCGCACACATGGCCTGGTGAACACCCATCAGGCCAGCCCATGCAAAACCCTCCCACGGGTCGGCGAAGAACCTCGACTTGCATGCCATCAGTACAGTAGCCGTCACAGGTCATCACTCCAACGCTACAAACACTGATTATTCATCCCCAAGCTGATGCTTTGCGGCTCAAGATCTTGTGTTTCGGGATAAGAGGGTAGTGTGGACGGCCATGTCCGAACACTATGCAGTGAAGCACAACTTACTGCACTAGTACACTCGACAAGAGATGTACTGTTCCCCGAGGAGGGTGGGTGGGTGTTCAAATAAGCAAAACGTTGCGCAAGATGCTAAGGTGGAACAGCATTGAGCGATCACCCTCTGCGCCGAGAATCGATGACGACTGATCGCTCTGCTGAAGAGCATTTTGCGCCACGACGCATCCAGAAATGGCTCTAATAAATCCACTTCTGCGTGTCCTCGAAAATCTATTTCTTGAATCACTAGCCGCTTCAAACGATATGTACAGTGCATCGCTCCTGAAATTCATGTGACATGTCTCTATTGCGTTAAAAAAATGAAAGAACTACACTTTCGATTAGCGACCGTGTGTCATCCGCGTTGACCTAGCCAAGCGTTGCTGCCAAACCGTCTTAAAAAGATTTTTGTCTAGGATGGACGTCTCGCACACAGTCTAGCCGGACTACTTTATTCCAGCCTTTGCGTGTCTACTGTCCTGCGAGAATCGCTGTCTTCGAATGCAATTTTGCTAACTTTCTCGCACAGGCAGTCACTGTACTAGAAAAGCCGCCAAAGATGGTATTTATATCTTCTCCTCTTCCCTCTCACGTCTGTTTCTTACCCACCTAAACCCCGCTCTTGGCGTTCTTTCAAATGTCTGTTTCTTCTTTTTGTCACGACCGGCTGGCTTTTATCTAATAGGAAGGCCTTTATATCTAGCGAAATGTTGCTAGTAGCTTCGTAGCTTTGTAAACATTTACCTTTTTTCAATCATTTCATTTTGGGTAGACAAAAATCTTGTCACAAACTGTGCACTGCGTTAATTCGCAAATCGCCAAATAGTAAAAATGCCATACATCTGGCGCTCTGTTTCAGCATTTAAAAATCCCATCACTAAATGCAGCGTTAGATATCAACGCTTTTCAAACTAAAAGCTTATGTCTGGTAAAATAGACATAAGATCGTTATGTCATTGGTTGTCGTCGAAAATACTTGGTATACAGCCTTCCATGTGTTCACTTTGCTTATGTCTAGCTTCATAGACATAAACAATTGCACATCATTGGCTTTCATCAGATCTGCTTGTGGTGAATACCAATCATGCAGTCGCTTGTCGCGCACTAAAATCTCGAGATCGTGGCGTTGATTGCCCTGTTCTACGCTACGCTTCAGGCGCAGTCTAAACAAGCCGTGAACGTGAACGCGTGAACGCGTGATTGTTTGAAGGTATAAAACAAGGCGCTGTAAATTAAACTGGCCGACGCTTGTTGCGGTCCCACGCGTGGTCCTTTACTGCGTCGGTATTATACCCCTACTTTGCATCCAACCATCATGAACGTGGTCGGATGCAAAGTACAGGTGAATTTGGGCTCCCGTGCGAAAAACGATAACCCCCTTTGGAAAGTACCTGTGCACATCGAAAACAAATAAACTGCTTTCGTTCGTTTGTTGTACTCTCGGTACTCGGCGTCAGACGGCAGGGAAACGAGCGCTGCGTCGCGTCGTCTGCGCTTTCTCTGAGTGCGTCGTCGGCGGGGGGTGGCCGCGTGCGAATTCCGCAGGGCGCCGTCGGCGGGTTTGCTGGCGGCGCCCCTGTGCACCCGCTATGAGATCGTTTACTAAGCATTGTGTAGCCAGACTTTTACTTACGGTTCTTCATTTCATATTTCTTCGCTAAACATCTTGATACTACTGCTTCGTGATCGTCGACAACAGCCGTTTGCTACCGCCTCACCCTGAGTAGAAATATTGCAACCGCTTCATGCAAGATGACGTCTGTTTTCGTCTCTGTCCAATTCGACGAGCTTCAACGGTCATCGCTCTTACAGAAGGCAGGTCTACGAATCAAAAAGGTTTTGGAAAAGATCTTATGCTCTACGAGGTCTCACATATCTCCGCGAGAGACGCGCAAAAATGTTTCATTCCAATCGATTACTGATGTTCTCAGTGACTCCGCATTTAAACGAGACTATCGTATGAGCCGCCGATCGTTCTACAAGCTGGTCGCTATGGTTCAACCGCTATTAAAAAAAGCGACGAGATGGGAGAGAGATCAGGGCGACCTACTTTACCAGTTGCAACACGGCTCGGTATCACATTGAGTCGTCTTGAGGGCGGATCAATGGATACAATTCATCAATTCTTTCGCACCCAACGTTCGACTGTGTACTACGTGTTTTTGCAGACGTGCGTTGCGTTATCTCACATCTTAAAGCTTCCGGGAATTTCTGACAAACATGAAGATTTGGCAGAGCTTTCCAAGGGCTTTAAAACATCACGATCGTTTGTGAGTCCCCTTACTGGTTGTATTGGAGCTATTGACGGCATCACAATAAAAATAAAGCCCCCACGAAGAAACGCCGCGAAGTATTGGTGCCGGAAAGGCTATTACGCTATACCGGTTCAAGCAGTTGTGGATTATGCCGGTCGCTTCTTGTTTGCTTCCGCAAAGTGTGTCGGATCTACGCACGACTCGTTGGCACATGCTGCCTCTAAGCTATCAACTTTTTTGGGTGGGCAAGACTTGCCGACAGAATTCTGGTTGGTAGGCGATGAGGCATATGTATGTACGGACAATTTGATAACCCCAATTCCTGCATCCCAGGTGTGTTTTGGGTATGAAAAAGCGTTTAACTACTTTCTATCCTCTTTGCGCGTGCACGTGGAGCAGGCATTTGGTCGTTTGGTGACGAGGTGGAGGATTCTTCAAAGCCGACTGAACTACGCTGTTAGCATCAACGCAAGCATAATTGTTTTATGCATGAAGTTGCAGAATTTCTGCATTGACGAGGGAGACAAAAAAGGGCGTTGGTTTGCCCCTGCTGAACGTCAAGCTGTGGAAAAGGATGTAAGGGAGTGGTACGCCGCTTCCAAGGAGGGTTTAATTGATATGGTAAGTGCTTCTACGGAAGGAGGTCCGCATGCGGAGGGGATACGCTCGACAAGGAAGCGGAACGAAATGGTGAATATTATTCGCCGCCGCAACCTTCAACGCCCGGAATTGAGGGGGATACCGGAGCCGCTTTGTTAGTATTGGGCTCTTCTTCAAGACTGTGGCAAAGGACGGTGAGGCAAGAAATGTTGAGTCTTTCAAAGGAACTCCGGACTTCGCACGCAGCGGTCTTGGTGGTCACCGCTCTCTTTCTCGCCGAACTGCATTTCGTAAGACTGTCTTGCATCATCAAGTTCTCATTCACGCTTTAAGAATACGTCAACGTGCCTTACTTGGACAGGATCTTAGACAGGCTTTCACGATGACCACTCCCTCCCTGAGCCGAATGATTGCGGCGAATGCTTGTACAGAGTCATTTTTGGATGAGCCAAGGGTATGTTTGGTTCGCTCTGTGAAACTAATTTGATCCAAGAAGTATTGGAGATAAAGTCTGTTTATTGCTCGGTTCAGTGTTACTTTTGTATAGAGACCGTTGTTAACGCTCGTCATGCTATCCATTCTGCACTTGATAATGGCTGGTGGTGCTGTGTTTGCCAAGATGGTGGCCGAGAATACCGGAGAAGGAGCAGGCGCGAGCGGTATGTCTCTTATCCTCTCTTGACCTTGTCTTGGAACTAGATATCTCACGGAAACCATTAGATCAACCAGGGAACAGCATGTCAGCGATCCTGAACTCCAGCCAAGCTGAAGGTAAAGCGACGGAACAGGATAATTCTTCGGAAGTGAGTTGTGGTTAAAGTTCCCTTTCCCAGGCTGGAAGGTCTTTTCTAGGGGAAAGGGTTGTTGCTGCAGAGGAAGATGGTGATGAGGGCCGCATTGCGACTGGTACTGTTTATTATGCTTGTGAAGAATATGCGAAGAGGGCTGGAGAGAAGGAAGGTATAATTGGGCTTCTAATCCGTCTGTTTGAGGCAGCCGGGTGTCATTTCTCTCAGGAATCAGCGGATGAGTCTGTTGTTTCGATTTCGGAAGGCACCTTACCCTGCCCTCCAGATGAGCGAGATGATTGTTCTGACAGTCCACCCCCATTTCGTCAAGACTTATCTCTCTTTTCCACGGATGAAGCTGACAGTAGATACCGTGAATTCTTTGGAACTGGAATTGCAGTTGGCCTAAGCGGCGATGCTCTTGTGGAGCAAAACGAGAGAATCGAACTACACAAAGAAGTCGCTGCTCTCGCATTAGACACGCTGGGGAAATGGCTGGAGAGAGCCCCTTCTCTGCGAGGATATAAGGATCTAGACATTATTCAAATTGCCGGTCGTATTTGCAGCAGTGCTGGTTCTTTCTTGTTCAACTCATCTTCAGCAAGCTATGACCTACGAGATGCTATGGTAGACTTCGGGTCTTTCATTGGTCCAGAGCTCAGGAAACACGTAGACAATCATCCTACCGACTTACGGAGTGGTCTTGTTCAAGGCCTAATCAAGACTTTGACCGAAACCTGCCAGAGAACAAATCCCGTACTTTCAGGAATCATCGGGTGTTTTCATACTTAAGCTGTTTTGAATCTTTGGAGTTTATTCGAGTCACGTAGAAGCCCAAACGAAGGGAAGACTGAAAGGCAAGAAGATCTTCAGGGTCTCAGTACAGATAACATTTTATCTTTAATACTGAGTGTGACATCGGAGCTTAGTACTGTTAAACTCATGGGCTCCATAGTTGGGTTTCTGGGAGGTATTATAGCCCTTGACAGAACTTCAGAAGTCTCGGTGAATCATGTCGCAGCGTCATTGCTTTTGCTGAGTTATAGTCTTTCTATTTCTTTGGGAATATCCGAAGATCTTGATGTCCATCGCATCGCTTTCGCAGCGTTGTACCGCAAGGACTCAGATCTTGCCCCGGAACCGTCCTATCCTGAAATGCTTCCAGAGAAATCGTTAATCGAGGTTCTTTCGTTTCATGAAACTCTTGTGGATGGTAAGCAAATAGGATTGGTGTGGAGGGTTGTCAAAGATGCTCTGGTGATCATTGAAGATATTTGTTCGAGATTCTGTTCACAGTTGGAGCGAGATTTGCAAATCCTATCACGTGTGTCAGTGTCCTCAACGGGAACTGATTACATTCAAGAAGCCGCAGCGCTCAACAGCGTGAAGCAATTTTTCCACTTGTACTGGTCTTACTTGATGATGGCAAAGCTTTTTCATCCACTACAAATACAAGCTACAAATGGTACGGAGTGGTCATTCACCAAGCCAAAGCTCGTAGCGACTAGTTCGTTTGAACTCCTGTCTCCTTTCATGGTTGAAAAAGCTTCCAGAGATCCTCGCTGCTTTGAAGTAATGAAGAGTGTTGTGCAAGATAAGTTTTCGCCGATACCGATTCTTTACTCCTTGGAATGTATCGTTCTATACAATTGCAGGCGTCCCCATGCACATGTCATTGAAAACGCCGAATGGATTCTGACTACTGTTGTGGAAACATGTTTAACCTGCATTGGTGACACTGTTTATAATGAAGCGTCTGACAACTATTTACGCCTTCTAGATGCCTTCCAAAGAACACCTGAGGAGGAGATCAGGAAAGGAAGCGTTGAAAGCGCAGATAGAATATCGAGCTTCATGAAGAACACCCAGAAAATTCCGGTGTATTCGGCACTCCAACAAGTAATGTTTTACTTAAGGAATGCTGGGTCTGGAAGGACACCTCGTGTTCTTGCCAGCATTTTTCTTTCGTCCTCTGAGTTTCTCAATCATGTCCCTCGAAGTCAACTGGAGTCAATGCGGAATCTCATAATACAAGTTGGGAGCCACATCGTTTTTGTCCCGCAATTTAGTGCTGAACTTGCGGCATCTATGTGGGTGTTCATGGACGCTTTTTTGCGTCAAAGCTTCCACCCTATACTCAAGGAAGAAACGACACCAAGAGCGTTATCTCTTTCATTGCCCGGGTTTGTGGGTTTTCAAAACTGGCCGAGCGAGACACTACGTCTCCCCGCGTTATTCGCGCACTTTGCATGTTTGCTCGTGATACTGCTTCGCTCGTTGATTTAGATGAAGTTCTGCAGTTTGTTTCATCCCAAAGGAAACTTCCTGAGGGTCTTGCAAAAGGTGATCTAAGAAGTTGGTTAAGTGAGGCTTTACCTCGAATGTCTTTAGCAACTCTTCTTTCTTGTCTACTAATGCCCACAGATGAATCTGCAGTTGCCGTTTCTCTTCACGGAGAATCCTTTGCATTCTTGACTGAAGCATCTCAGAAGTCCAATGTATGGAGAAGGGCTCTTATGACAGGACTCAGGGAGGTACATGAAGCCGACTCTTTGGTGTGGAAGAGAATGGTTCTGCGATCTATAGTTGAATCTGCCACTCTAAACGAAGGCGTCCTATCAGTAATTGAAAAGGTTGTGGGTATGGATGACTCCGAACTTGCAGCCCAGCTGCTACAAGACCTTTTTCAGGCGACATGCAAGGTTTTTGAAGAAGTAACCGAAGTCGGTCTTGAAGGAAAATGTCGCATTTTAAACTTTGTTGTTCATCTTACGATTTGTTACGGACTTGTGTCCGCACGATGTGAGAAACACATTTCCCCCGCTTACCTGGAGCCTGCCATGTTTGGTTTTCTGTCGCATGCTCTTGAAAGGACGTCAAACAAGTTACTTATTTCACCTGGGAATAATGACTCAAAGCCTCTTGTTCTGTTCCTGTGCGAACTTTTAGGTTGCATAGAAAGAGGTCTTTCAAGTCCGACAATAGAGCAAACAACTCCTGTTAGTCTCGACAAGACTGACTCCGAAGAAAAGCAAAGTGATGAGAGCTCGTCATTGGATGCTTCTGCGACGGTAATATCTCTTCTAAAGAAGAGGGCCTCTAGACCAAAAGACTCGAAAGATGCTGAAGTACACCCTTTATGCACATATACATCCACCGGGAGTCAATTTGTTGAACAGCATTGGTACTTTTGTTATACTTGTGAGCTCTCAGGGTCGGAAGGTGTGTGTTCTACGTGTGCTCGAGTATGTCATCGTGATTGCGAACTGGCTTATAGCAAGTTTAGCCGCTTTTTTTGCGACTGCGGAGCTGGATCAGATCCACGACAAGAATCTGCCTCTCACGGAATCGCTTCATCCGAAGATGTCGATGGAAGCAATGTGAACTCCCACGACCCTAATTCACAACGGCAACAGTTGTCTAGTTCACGCCCTCGAAAGAGGAGAGTATGTCAGTGCCTTAGGGCTACCGATGGTGTAGAAGCCAACCGAGAGAGTATGAGCGAAGTCACGAAAGACACCCCAAGTATTCCAGAAGTGGGTGAAGTTTTGCTTGAATCAGAACTTCAGGAGACTTTGGCTAAAGAGTTACGTGTATTGAGTACCGATGAAACCTCCCTACGATGGAAACACCGGAAAGGAGTTCAGGAGGCGTTTCGAGCAGCTCTCAATGATTCCGTTAATACTCTCACGAGAACCGCGCTGTACTTGACCAAGGAGCTAGAGGGCACTCACGTGGTGAGGGAATCCAACGGAGACTGGATACCTTTATCACAGGCTCACATGGCAGTGTCGAGCATGTTTGAAGCGAAGGATTTCGTTGGCGCAACTGTACACGGTCAGTCAGCGTTCTCTACAAAGCTTTTCCGACCGGATTCGTTTGATGCTCAAAGACCAAAACAGTCTTTTTCAACGCCTCAAGTTCTTTCTGTTCCTCGTAGGTCATTAATCTCCCATAGTAGCTATGAGCGAATCATTGCTGTTGTGGAGAAATCGAACACTATCGAGTTTGTTGATGCGTCGGAGGAGCTGTTTTCCGACGACGGAGTATCAGAGAAGCTTGTATCTCGTGTGTTTCGCAAGGTCAATGTCCCTTTTGAAGTACAACGTATCATGTTTCATCCATCTAACTCGAACATTCTGCTTGTGGTCGGAAAGGAAAAAGTCTGTGTTTTTCTTAGGGCAGGGGGGAGCTCCAATTCCTCATGGACACGCATGGATGTTGAGGTTGGGCTTGCAGAGTTCATTGGATATGACGGAAAGAATAAGTTAGTTAACGTTACCTGGATCGATGAAGACGCTACTCTTCTTCTAGTTGTTACATCTGACTTCGTGAAGATATTTGACGTAGCTGTCGATACTTTCTGCCCGTGTTTTTTCGCAAGAACTCCTTCAAGAGCCATCGTGGACACTGCAGACACCCGAGAGAATGCTGATGAGAATACTGAGCCTGGTCCAAAGAAGAAAAGAATTGTGGCGGCTGCGTTTGTCAGAGATTATCTGGAAAGTTGGAAAGATCACTTCCTGGTTTTTGTCCTGACATCAGACTGCGAGATGTTTGTTACAAGGTCAAAAAGGAACCAAGCTACATCACCTATATTTGATTTTTGTTTCGATGCAAAAGACGTTTCAGGTGGGAACTCTTGTATCACCAATGACATGATTTACTATGCAGAAGAATCTATGTTCATTATAACGTTTGCAAATGGAAACATTTTATGCGTTCCCTTCTCGGTTAGAAGTCATGATGATCAGCTGCGAGTTATGGTTCAGAAAGCACACATGTTCAACTCTGTGTTTGAATCAGGTTCCCTGTTTGAAATTTGTCTAGTCATGGGATTAGAACGAACGCTTTTGTTTTATGATGAGCAGAATGGCATGAGTTGCAGTGGGACTCTCATACTTGATGATAAGAAGTTCCTGGTGAAGTCATCTTCCAACCCTTCTTCAACTTCCGTACTTGGCTTTTGCAGTTATAGTGCATCTGCGTTCAGAGGTGAACCTGCTCTAGCCGGTGGATTTTTTCTTCTGAATGATGGGAGCGTTCATCGCTTAGATATCTATTCCGGCCGAAGACGACCCCAAATGCCCCAACAAGCCTTGATATCTGCTATCACAGATCGCCAAAGAAAGTGGACAACATCAACTTCGTGCGACCAGGTAAGCGCACGATATGATGGAACTTCAATTCCGCCTGCTGTTGGTTTCTTCGAAAAATGCCGTCTTGTGTCTGATTCTATAAGAATAGAACGAATAGACGTTGATCCAAAAGCTGTTGTCGACCACGACAGAATGAGCGTTATTCTGGCAGGTAGTGGGAGCGATTGCATCGTGAGTCCGGTTGAAAACCAATGTTTCCGCTTTGCTGCAGTTGTTGACAACCAAGCTCTCGTTCTCGTTGGAGCTCGAATGCGTTTTGGTGGGACTGAACGATCTCGCCAGAGAGTGCCCGCTGAAGTGAAGGTCTTCAATCGGACAATAAGATGGAACGCGCGCAATGGAGTGAAGAGGTGGTTAGATGTTCCATTCTCGGTTCCAGAATGTATAAAATCTCCTCACAAAGTCACGTTTGAGCTTTTCCCGAGAAGAGTGAATCGGGAGGGAAGATTAAAAGTTGATGGTTTGTGTGCTATAGATGCCCTTGAACTCCATGCTGTGAGCAATATCAAGTTCACAGAGCGAAAGTTGCTCCATGAGAAAGCCAAGAGCGAGAATCAGCATGCGAGAAAAGAGAAGGAAGATGATATATACGAAGACCTTTGGAATATCGTGGCTAATATGAAGGATAGCAACCCCGCTAGGTTTTGCCTTCCAAAGGAAGAAATGACCGGTGAACAGAGTGCTCTTTTGACAGTCCTTAACAGTATAGAAAGGCAATCTTTTCTTTCTTCTTCACAAGCGGGCCTACTTTTGTCAGAGATGAACAACATGTGGTCGAAGGTCTTCCTGGGGCCCAAGCACTTTGATCAAACTTTCTTGGATTACATGGTTCAACCATGTTTAACACTCTACCTTCCGGAACTCATGAAGCCGTATCCCACCACATTTGAAAACTCTAGTTCGGACGTGTTACAAGTGTTTTCAACTGGAGTGCGTTCTATGATGTCAAAAGACGTTGCATCTTGCTACGACAATGGAATTATTCCTCATTTCATTTGCATCGAGAAAGCTCTCTTCATAGCAGCGACTCTGGCTCGGTCACTTTTTGCAATGAGTGTAACGCTCTCTGAGATCACCGCAGAGAATTGGGCGAGCTCTTATGATAGAATAATGCCCAAAGCGGAGCATTTATTGTTACTTCTGAAAGGGTATCTAGCAATGGGACGCAGTGGTAGGCTTTTGTGCCCATCATTGGAAAGCGTCGCTGTCAATGCTGTAGATGTATTTATGGCATTGAGCGTACGGAGTAGTATCTCTGCTGATTATTCAGGGGCTCATGAGGCTACGAACGTTGTGGTTGAGATGTTGTGTTCGTTTGATCAGAGACTTCGGCTCTGTACTGCTCAAAGGCTGACGGAGCTTTTTGACTGCTTGAATTGCACTGCTTGGGTCTCATATACCCGGTTTGAATCAGTTCTCACCTTCGCTCTAGTTCGTTTGCTAAAGCCGGAGAAGGCAAGAACTGACGCAACGGATTGCCGCTCGAGTCAGGACGATGAAATCATAGGTTCCGATGAGGCTCAGCGCTGGGCATACCGTTGTGATAGTTGTAGTGAAGTATGTAATCAAGAGTGGTGGCATTGTGCGGACTGTGAAGATTTTGATCTATGTACCAAGTATTTACGAAGCTCTTTCCCGTGTGCTTCGGAGTCCCACAAGGAAACGCATATTCTATTGAAAGGGACGATGGAACAGGATGTGGATGGAGAAACATCAAACGGTACTGACAGTAAGGAAGGTGCTCCGGTTGGAGAACGGGCTCAGGGTATTCTGAGAACGATTGCCACAAAGATTTTGGAACAAGCTGTGGGAGAAGACAGTAGCAGCACTCACTAGCGGTATCTTGATGCCACCGAAGCAATATCCCAGCTCCTGGGTCCTGGGAGCTACCTGCTCTCAAGGTCTGTCGATTGAAGGCGCTGTTCACTTCTTCTTTTCCGTCTTTGCTTCGTCAGTTGGCTGAATCTATTGGTAACTACTTTCATGGTGCGAAAATCGTAAGTGACGGTGTCATCCCGGTGACTCCTCAAAGCGCGGACATATTCATTCTGA